>JAVJIX010000030.1:1882500-2482500 GCA_036785185.1 Paratrypauchen microcephalus
GGCGCAGAGCTGACAGCAGGACTAGACCAAGATCTAAACCTGGACTGGACCAGGACTAAACCTGGACTAAACCTGGACTAAACCAGGACTAAACCTGGACTAAACCAGGACTAGACCAGATGGATTAAAGCGCCGCGTGCGGGTCTATTTCCTGGTTTCTCACGAGTCACAGCTGAGGGGAGCAGTGAGGAGGCAGTCTGAGCACATGTGAGCAAGAGCCATGCAAGAGCCGCGGCTCCTGTAGACCTCCTCTAGACCTGACCAGGTCTCCTCTGACCAGGTCTCCTCTAGACCTGACCTGACCAGGTCTAGAGGAGGTCTAGAGGAGCCGCGCTGGTCTGGACTAAACCAGGACTAAACCTGGACTAAACCAGGAGGAGCCGCGCTCACATGCGCTCAGACTGCCTGCGGTCCCCTCCTCCCTGCGGTCCCCTCCTCGCTGCTCGCCTCAGCTGTGACTCGTGAGAAACCAGGAAATAGACCCGCACGCGGCGCTTTAATCCATCTGGTCTAGTCCTGGTTTAGTCCTGGTTTAGTCCTGGTCCAGTCCAGGTTTAGATCTTGGTCTAGTCCTGCTGTCAGCTCTGCGCGGGGTCATGCTGTGCATACGTGTCCGTGCACAGCATGGACAAGCACAGTCTTCTCCCCCCTCCCGCTTCCCCCCACACTTCAATATTGATACGTTTTGTTGAAAATCTATGAAGGTTTGAGTGTTTAAACGAGAGACAAATGTGAGAAAAGTTTAAATCCAGTCTGAGAAACCAATCAGGACAGAACACATTGTTACACTATAAAAAAAGTTACACTATAAAAAAAAAAAATCTTGGATCGGGGCCTTGGAACGAATCAGGCCTTTTCCATTGAAATAGCTACTCAACTTACGAAAAATTCACGTTACGAAACCACTTCTGGAACGAATTAATTTCGTAAGGTGAGGTACCACTGTATATATAACTCTATACTATATGCTTTTCTGTTCATGTTTGCAGTATATACAAAGTGTGTACGTCTTAAAGGGCCTATGTTACACTATTATCTGATCTGTGTTATAATGCTGTTTCCTCATCAAAAACATACCTGGAGTTGTGTTTTGTTTCATTCACACATTTAACACTTAAACCCTGCATATTTAGAGTTCTTCTCTCAAAGAGAAAACACACAGGAAGTACTGCTGGGTTTTTAAAGTCCATACACCTTCACTAGAATCAACTGGATAATTTCTGCCATGGAACTGTCAAACCCTACTCAACAAAAGTTAAAAGGTAGGTACTGCTTCATGACATCACATATAGAGCATTCTGAGACAGACTCATAATAAAACTACTCAAACATGTGCGAATGAAACAAAACACAACTCCAGGTATATGTTTGAGGAGGTAACGCCATTACAATGTGGCTAAAGGCTTTACTATCAGCATTTTCTTAGCAGTTTCACTATTTTATTCACGTGGCAGTAATGAAAAAGTGGAACCTTCTCTACAGTGTTGGCGTGGGGGACAGACGTCTGAATGTCTCTGCAGGACAAATGGGGAGGGACAGTCTGTGGACAGCCTCTCACCTCAATGACTTGTGCGGTCCTCCAACTATGCCTGTGTTTACATGCCCCACAACCTGACCTGAGCGCCTCCTAGGGCTGAATAGATATGCTAAACTAGACGCCAGAGGAATTTGTAATACAAAAGAGAGATAGTTGGAGATAGTTTCAGAGCTATTTCAGTGTAGGGAGCTCCTCCCTGCAGCTAGATATAAACAGGGTCTAACCAGCACTAGAACCAGAGCTGAAGAAGCCTCTCGGATGAGCGGCGAAACGTTTTCGACCAAACAAACTTTGTCCAGTTGACAAATTGAATTTCTCCTTTATCACGTCTATTGTATGTTACGTTAAAGGGGTCTGAGAATGTATGTTGGTGTAGCTTTATATGTTTCATATATATATTATAGATAATTAGTGAGTGGATGTTTTATTTCTGTATATTTCCAAAGACCACACACACACACACACACACACACACACCCATCAATCTGTACCTGTGTATAACCCCTAATGTTCAATACAAGAAGAAGAAGAAGAAGTGACTTTATTGATCTCACACTGGAGAAATTCTTCTCTGCATTTTAACCCATCCTATATATATACACATATATTAGGAGCAGTGGGCAGCACACATTAGGGCGCCCGGGGACCATCTCCATGATCTTCTTGCTTCGGCTTGGTCAGGACCTAAGCTGGAGTACCTATGGTGCATGTTTTGGGTTGGTGGGGGAAACCGGAGTGCCCGGAGGAAACCCACCCAGACACGGGGAGAAACATGCAAACTCCACACAGAAAGGCTCGGGCGACCCGGGGATCGAACCCAGACCATGCATGCAAACGCCACACAGAACACACACGGAAAGGTCTGGGCGACCCGGGGATCGAACCCGGAACCTTCTTGCTGTGAAGCAAGAGCGCTAACCACTCTGCTACCGTGCCGCCACTCTGCTACCGTGCCGCAAAACCCTAAACGTCAGCGCTTGTCTCATTGTCTCCTCCTGTCTGGATATTCATCTGGGCCTTGCGAGTGACTATTTTTTCCCGAGGACCGGGGGGGTTGGGGTTGGGGCCCCCCAACTGGTCTTGGGGGCCCCCTGGTGGCGTGGGGGCCCTAAGCGGCCGCTTAGTTCGCTTATGCCTTGGGCCGGCCCTGCCTACTTACGTGGGCTCCAGAAAGTGAGCAGCCAAACTGGGATCAGCTGAGACTGTCAGAGGTAAGCCGGTGTCAACATACAGAACTTTTAGAAGGAAACCCATACAGATTAACATTAAAAAAACACACTATCCCTTTAAGAAGTGTTCTGGCTGACCCCCAGAGAAGTGACACCGTTAAATCCGAGTTCGTCCAGTCCGATCCAGTGAAGTTCCTACCCAACATGACCATTTCTTTCCCGACTCACATGTGCATCAGTATTTAATCTGAGGGACTTCTGTCGTTGCATTATTATTTTTATTTATTTATTTATTTTTATTTGCCTTATGCTTAATTTTCAATCATGTTTTTTTGTATTTTGGCTAAAAAGGACAAACATTGGCCCCTTTACTGCTGGTGGGTAACAAATTGGTCAAAAATAGAGACAACTGGGACAAATGGGACAAATCACTGGTTTTGTATAAACCTGCTGACACAGGGGACACTGGGACTGTCTCAGGTAAATAGGGACATCTGCTCATGCTACTTTGCCCTTCAATAATCCAATATTGGATTTAAATAAAAAACGTTATTAATTCCATTTAAAATATTTAAGTATTATGTTCAAAAATTCCCTTGAGTTTTGCATCTGGGAAGGATTGAATGTAAGTTTTAATATGTGTACCCCAAAATAGTGTTGCCAAAAAATAATACAAAATTGTACACTACAACTTCACAAACCTGATGTGATGTGATGCGATATGGCATTTTGAAAACAAAATAAAACAAGGTGATGTAAATATGTTATGTGTTAGCAGTGATACCCCAAAGAAGTACAATATCCCATTGTTAAAAATTGAAAGGTTTATTTTAAAATTCTTTGTACTTTTTCCAACTATAACAGTTACTCAAAAAATCCATGTACAGTGGTCCCTCGTTTATCGCGGGGGTTACGTTCTAAAAATAACCCGCAATAAGAGAAATCCGTGAAGTAGGACAACTTTATATTTTACAATTATTATATGTTTTAAGGCTTTAAACGCCTCACCACACACATTATACGCTTTTCTCACACTGGAATTAACGTTTTTTCACATTTCTCTCTTGTTTAAACACTCAAACTTTCGTAGATTTTCAACAAAATGTATTAATAGTCCGAGTCCGAGCCACGAAGCGAACACACACATCATAAACACAAACTTCGATATGAACGTGAGAGCCGCATGAAACCAGGCAAAGAGCCGCATGTGGCTCGAGAGCGGCCCCGTAACCACACTGTCGCGGCCCACCTGCTAGCGGTCGCTAGCAGTGGACGTGTCTGTCCTCTTAAGTGTCCTCTGGTCCACACCCATGTCCCGTCTGTCCTCTTAAACGTCCTCTTGTCCACATCGATCTGCGCATAATGCACATCGGGAAGTAGCGGCGGTGTTTCCGCAGAACGAACTGGTGGAACCTGGAGTCCAGGTGGCGGAACCAGTCCTGAGAGCGCACGGAAGTGTTCTCACAACAGTTCAGAACCTGCGCGTCCCAAGACGTGGCAGTGCTGTTGGATGAGCGCGGTGCGCCCTGCTCGTCCCTCTGCGCTCACACTGTGTTTGAATGAGAAGCAGTCTGAGACTCTGGGGCCGCACCGGGCTCCGGGGCCGCCCGCTTTCAGCCCCAGTGCGTCCTTCTCCGCGAGCCGTGGAGCGTGAGTAAGGATGCAAAGACCAGGGACAGACTCAGCACTGGCTTCAGCAGACCCAAAAAGAGCCGCTACCTACGGATCCAGTGACTCATGTCTCCGCGCCCCTCGCACATCCAGCCGCACTCCCACAGTCGTGCCCCCCCCCCCCCCGCGTCCCCCATACACTATAAAAAAAAATTGAAAGTATAGCGAGGGACTACTGTATTCACTTACATGTGTCACCAGGTGGTTTTGAAAATCACATTTCTCTTGTGCTGTAAACACACACCAAAAATCAGATCTAACTATTGGGTAATGGGATTATTCT
Source organism: Paratrypauchen microcephalus (assembly GCA_036785185.1). Taxonomy (NCBI): domain Eukaryota; kingdom Metazoa; phylum Chordata; class Actinopteri; order Gobiiformes; family Gobiidae; genus Paratrypauchen; species Paratrypauchen microcephalus. The sequence goes on from JAVJIX010000030.1 coordinate 1,887,161, forward strand.
AGTTATCTGACTTCTAGCGGTTTATGTTCTAATGTGTTTCATAGATGAGCAGTAAAAAAAAGTTCTTTACATTGTTGGTTCCTCTCAAACATGAGGAAAGGTCCAGGAGACACTGGCTCCATCTGAATAGTAAACAGCCTGGAGCATGAATACTTCAGCTTTTATTCAAATGATCTGCACAACTCCAACTGTACAGTCACCTGCTGCTAACACTCCGAGAATACACTCCTCTCGTCTATCTCTCCATCTCTCTCTCTCTCTCTCTCTCTCTCTCTCTCTCTCTCTCTCTCTCACTCTCACCTCTCTCGTTTCATTTTCTTTCTTTCTCTCCATCTCACTTTCTCTCTCTTTCTCTCTCTCATTTCTCTCTTTCTTTTTCCATCTCACTCTCTCACCGCTGTCTCATCTCCCTTTCTTTCTCTCTCTCTTACGCCCTCTCTCGCTCCCTCATGTTTTTTGCTTTTTCTCACATCTCTCACCATCTCTCTCTCACCTCCCTTTCTTTCTCTCTCTCTCTTACTCCCTCTCTCTCCCTTATGTCTCTCACTTTCTCTCTCTCATCTCTCTCCCTACCTCTCTCATCTCTCCCTGTCTTCTTTCTTTCTCTCATCTATTTCTTTCTCTCTCTCATCTCTTTCTCTCTCTCTTTTTCATCTCTTTCTCTTTCCTTTTATCTGCTTCTTTTTTTCTCTCTCATCTTTCTCCCCCCTCTCATCTCTAATTCTATCTCTCTTTCTCTCTCACATTTTCTCCCTCTCTCTTTCTCTCCTCCACTCCAGTTCCCTTTTTTTCCTTTCTATCCCTCTCTTGCTCTCTCCCTTTCATTTTCACTCTCCCCCTCTTTCTACCCCCTTTCTTCTCTCTGTCTGTCTCTCTTCCATTCCTACTCTCCTTCCCTTCCTCTTTCTCTTCTCTTCTTGGCCGGATGAGTGGCAAGAACACTGACAATGTGTACAAGTACAAGTACAAGTACACGGCTAAGAAGGTACTCAAATATAAGTACATATAAAAATTGCATTTAACTAAAGGTATAAAGTATGCATCAGAATACTTCTTAATGCTTTTATATGGCGCCTCAGTGGTTCCCTGATATTATATCTGAATCCTTCTTCTCCAAATCAAGCCTTGGTGTCTTGCAGACTGTCCTATGGAGAATGTGCCTTTTAACGTGCCACTCTGAGCGTGTCCCTTTAATGCTAATGAGGACAGAGACGGGCCAGTGTAGGCGGGTGGGGGTGTAGCCATATACCATAGCCATATGTGCATGTTAATGTTTAAGGTCGTTTTCACACCTGCCTTGTTTGGTTCGTTTTAAACGAACCAGAGTTCGTTTGCTCCTTTGATTCGGACCTTTTGGGCTGGTGTGAATAAAAACCAAAAGTCTCGATCTGGAGCAAACAAGCGGACCGAGACCACCTAAAAAGGTCGGTCTCGGACCGGTTCCATACGAATCCTGGTGTGGTTCGTTTGAGGTGAGAATGCAGACCGGACTCGATCCGACACAAGTTGGCTTTTTGTACTTAACGGACGGAAAGTGGAGACATGCTCGTAAAAACTTTTCAGTATGACCCTGAGTCTGATCTTGAAGGCGAAGAAGCTGCAACTCAGCGGCTTCAGCAGGACGTCTCCGAATGGTTAGTTTGAAATGTTATGTCTGGAAACAATACTTTCGTTATGTGAGTGAAGAATTTTGAGCTTCGGAAAGTGGGTCCGAAGGAGGTCTGAAGGAAGGCATTGATCGAGGTTGAGGTTATTCAGCATTTTAATGTAAAAATAGCAGAATACAAACGAAATGGTGACATCAGACATCTTCATTATTCATGTTGTCAGCTTTAGCAGACCCTCAGAGAAGAGACATCGGCCGTGTCCCCTTTTAACAGAGAGAAGTGAAGAGGGCTCCCAATGGGGGCCCTCACCCACACACACAATATCATCACCAGGAACTGTCTTTAAATACAGTACAGACTGTTGAATACATATGACATCAACAACAGCTAACCTATAGGAGAATAGTTTAACTATGCAGACCATATAAGGCTCATAGGGGAACTCCCAGCTTTAATATAAGAGGAGTGTCCAATAGTGAGGTCAGCCAATCAGAACAGAGGAATTGACACCCCCTCATACCTTGAAATAACAGGAGGCAAACAACTGTCACATCACAACCCCACAGCCTATGTAGTATTAGCTGTTTACAGCACCCTGTGAATAAAACACACAGGAAGGGTCACACACCCCAAGTTAGTTTACAGCCTTTTACAACCTATAGCCACAAGTGAGGTATACAACATATGGTGAAAACAACTGGTGAGGTGTTCTTAAGATGCGTGAAATGGTGAGGTGACACGGTTCCCACAGTAAGACTAGGAATATAATAGACTAGGATATAAAGAACACTTCAAGTATAAAAGAATAAATCTCACAGAATCCCTCAGTCGTCCAGGTAGAATCCATGATAAAAGGAGCAATTCAATTTGTCAACTGGACAAAGTTTATTTGGTCGAAAACGTTTCGCAGCTCATCCGCGCTGCTTCGTCAGCAGCAGTGTCCATCAGCACTCTAACCAGAACTGACAAAGCAGCGCGGATGAGCTGCGAAATGTTTTCGACCAAATAAACTTTGTCCAGTTGACAAACTGAATTTCTTCTTTTATCATCAATACTTTCATTACCGTGTTTATGTATACTGCTATGGTTAGCATGTAGCCAGCATCTAGCCTATGTTGTTAGCTTTACATGTTGCTCTGATTCGCTATGTAAGGAAGAACACCCGTCATTAAATACGGAATTCATCAACGTTGGTTTTAGGCTACGTCCACACGACAACGCTCCTGTCCTCGCTTTTTATGCGGGTTGGAAAAAATTTGCGTCCACACACGTGTCGGATCAGTAAATATTCGCGTCCAGGCGAAAACAGAGTGAAAACGATGTAATACGTATGCCACGCCGATATGTGGCGCTGTAAACAGGAAACAGGCAGAGCCACCAGAAACGCAATTCTACAAAGAGCACATGCGCATAAAGTCCGTTCTCTTCCACAAAAAAGCAAACACGTGTGTGTTAGGGACCGTCAACAAATGCGAAATTATTTCGTCCCCCTGCTCCACCAACGTAGCAGTGACATCCTCCAGTAATGTGAAGATCATTTGTTGACGGTCCCTAACATAGACTGTAGCCACAGAACAAAGGTTTGCGCAGCGTGAGCAGAGTTTTTGCCTATAAATCGATAGTTAGTATTACTTGCTATCGTTTTATTAGATAGACATTAACAAGTAGAACTCTCGTTAACCTTGTTCGTGTTATTTAGGCAAAATGCTTGTTTGGATCTTACTACGGGAATGTTAAACCCCGAATATCAAGCAAATGTCAAACATCGAGCCAACTTCATTACGCTGAGTCCTGCCCAAACATACTTAGACATTATGTTGGCTTTTCTGCGAGAATATACAACCGGGGACCATATGTATACTATATCTTATATTCTTAAAGACCCTATTGAAACACTAAAATTCAGGTGAAAAACGCCGCTTATCAGTTAATCGTAAGTCGATCGATAAGGTAAAGAAAACAGAAATGCTTTTATATATGTGTGTGATACTGCATGTGCCTGTTTATAAAAGGTACATTTTCATTCAATAAAAAAGACAAGAAATGGTTGCTCTATTTCTTTATTTACAGCACACAACACACTCAAATTGGTATGGGCTCCTCATTGTCCACTATCTGCCTTTTCATTGATGGGATCTTTCCAGTTTTAAAATACATGTTTAGCTTTGAATTGGCAAACACTTGTGCGTCGTGCGTACTGCCAGGCCACTTAACAGTTACGTCCATAAACCGGTACCTGTAGTCACACACTGCTTGTATGTTTAGGGAATGTTTGCCTTTCTGTTGACGTAGTCCGTGGCGTTGGAGGACAAGAGAAGCTCTGGACCTCCGGAAATTCGCTCTCCATTCATCATCCATGACGACGCCATTGACGAAGTTGTCCCTCTGTCCCTTACCTTCTGGTCACGTGATGATGGCAGCATCGCGACGTCGTAGTATTCCCAAAAGTCGTGTTTTGCCCGCCCACGCCACAACACGAACCCCGGCATTCTCAGGTTTCTCCACTCTGGAACCCGTTTTCAAAAAACACCGTTTTCACCCACCCAAAACGCCGGCGCCGTGTGGACGAAAGGCCAAAACGAATACAAACGTTTCACCAAAAAACTTTGTCGTGTGGACAGGGCCATAGAATCCGGGTCGTTATTCCAGCTTGTGTAGTCCTACGCATCCTGTGTAGAGACAAAAATGACAAATTAGTACTCCATTTATTACTTTGTATATACTCCAGATGCAAGCTGTAAGAAGATATGTGGAGTGAACAACATTAATACTTCAATATACCCATTAAGAAATTACATCATTTATTTGGTTACACATTGTATAACCCCCCCCTCAGCCCAGCCTAGGGCTTCCTGTACAAGCTCTCCTTCCCCTTCACCAAGAGACTGGGAGGAGAGCGGTAGTGGAGGCTGTCCTTTCTGTGGGCTCAGAGATCCTGTGTTCCACTGTTTGTGAGAGTGTGTGCTGTGTGTGTGACACAGTTGTTCCACCAGCTGGAGGCAGAGGCAGTGTTCAGGGGTGTGGGGCAGGTGTTTCATGCACAGGTGTGTTTGTGTGTGGGCTTAGACAGAGAGAGAGAGAGCGCATGAGTTTATCCTGGAGACACAACTCTATAGCAACATCAGGGACAGGGAGGGAGAGTAGGGGAGGATGGATGGAGGAGGAGAGGGAGGGATGAGATGCAGAGGAAGGTGGGAGAGAGGCAGAGGGGAGAAGATGAGAGCACTAGAGAGCTGCTATCTGATTTTATTTCACACATAGCGATATATTCACACACACACACACACACACCAGGTGTATGAATCATCTGGAGAGAGATAGTTATTGTGTGTGTGTGTGTGTGTGTGTGTGTGTGTGTGTGTGTGTGTGTGTGGACTGACAGACTGCAAAATATGATCTGTCATATTTATCTAATAAAGTGGCCATATATAAATAAATTATATAAATAAATTAATCCTCCCATTGAAAATGCAGATTTAACCTTTAGAAGGGAGGCATTCTATTTAAAAACACTGTATATATGTATATATGTATATATGTGCATGTGTGCATATATATACAGTGGTACCTCACCTTACAAAATTAATTCGTTCCAGAAGTGGTTTCGTAACGTGAATTTTTCGTAAGTTGAGTAGCTATTTCAATGGAAAAAGCCTGATTCGTTCCAAGGCCCCGATCCAAGTTTTTTTTTTTATAGTGTAACTTTTTTTATAGTGTAACATTCTGTTCTGCGTAGAGACTGTAGACCCAGGACTAAACGTGGACTATACCAGGTCTAGACCAAGGTCTAAACCTGGACTAAACCAGGACTAAACCAGGACTAGACCAGGTGGATTAAAGCGCCGCGCGCGGGTCTATTTCCTGGTTTCGTTTCAAGTCACGGCTGAGGCGAGCAGCGAGGGGAACCGCACGGAGTCTGAGCGCATGAACGAGACCCGTGCTCAAACCGTGCCTCCTCTAGACCTCCTCTAGACCAGGTCTAGACCACTAGACCTCTTGCATGCGTTCGTTCATGCGCTCGGACTGCGTGCGGTCCCCCTCGCTGCTCGCCTCAGCCGTGACTTGAAACGAAACCAGGAAATAGACCCGCGCGCGGCGCTTTAATCCATCTAGTCTAGTGGACCAGTGGAAAGACACACATACATAAACACATTACACATAAACACAGGCATGGTGGCTGAAGTGTCTTGCCCATGGACACAACAACAGTATAGATTACCTCTCTACTACCTGATCCACGCTGTGTCCTCTTTTCATTCCTAGTACATTGCCTTTTCTTTGAGTACAGTAGAAGTGACAGAGTGCGTGTTTGTGTTTGTGTTTGCGTAGTTCCGCTGCTGTGGAGTGACCAACCACACAGACTGGTTTGAGGTGTACAACGCGTCCCGTGTGCCAGATTCCTGCTGCCTGGAGTACAGCGACAACTGTGGCCTGGACAACCCCGGCACCTGGTGGACCGCTGTGAGTACACTTTTATATAGCGCCCTCTTGTACAGCGCCCCCTTATGGTCATGTGGTAAAAATATGTATATCCTCCTGAGACCCGCCCATTCATTTGTGTCCTTTAGAGTGGACATCTTTTAAGTTTTGAGATAGACTCTAGTTTGTGGCTGCACTATGATTAAAAAAATAAAAATAAAAAAATTAATAATAATAATAACAACAATAATAGTATATTAATAACATACATAAATAAGTAAGTAAATAAATAAAACATAAAAAATAATAAGTTAATAAATTTATAAATAAATTAAGAAATTAAAAGAGAGTCTAAAAACTTTTTGAGGCGACTGTAGAACCGACCGAAAAAATGTTTTTGTGAGGTTTAGCTTTAGGTTAACTTGACATGGATTTAACACTATTACAGTCCATTACAGAGGACATGTTACAACATTATGAATAAAAATAAAATTAACAAAATGTAACTGCTAAGGTGTTCATTTACCTCCAAATAGAAAATTAAAATACAGTGGTACCTCACCTTACGAATGACGAAAACGAAAATTTCAAGTTATGAAACGCCTTCACGGTAAATGTTGGTCTCTAGATACGAAAGAAAATTCAAGTTACGAAACGCGAAATCTCAAAAATTCAAATAATGCGCGCTCAACCACACACATTATACGCTTTTCTCAGACTGAATTTAAACTTTCTCACATTTGTCTCTCATTTAAACACTCAAACTTTCATAGATTTTCAACAAAATTATTAATAGTGAAGTGTGGGGGGAAGGGGGAGGGGGGAGAAGACTGCACTCTGACACGTGTGTGATAGCGCACATGACCCGGCGCGGGGCTGCCAGCAGGTGTAGACCTGGACTAAACCAGGACTGGACCAGGACTAAACCTGGACTAAACCAGGACTAGACCAGGTGGATTAAAGCCCCGCGTGCGGGTCTATTTCCTGGTTTCGTTTCGAGTCATGGCTGAGGCGAGCAGCGAGGGGGACCGCACGCAGTCTGAGCGCATTAACGAATGCATGCAAGAGCCGCGGTGGTCTAGACCTGGTCTAGACCAGGTCTAGAGGAGGTCTAGAGGAGGTCTAGAGGAGGCACGGTTTGAGCACGGGTCTCGTTCATGCACTCAAGACTGCGTGCGGTCCCCCTCGCTGCTCGCCTCAGTCGTGACTCGAAATGAAACCAGGAAATAGACCCGCGCACGGCGCTTTAATCCACCTGGTCTAGTCCTGGTTTAGTCCAGGTTTAGTCCGGGTTTAGACCTTGGTCTAGACCTGGTATAGTCCACGTTTAGTCCTGGGTCTACAGTCTCTACGCAGAACACAATGTTACACTATAAAAAAAGTTACACTATTAAAAAAAACTTGGAACAGGGCCTTGGAACGAATCAGGCTTTTTCCATTGAAATAGCTACTCAACTTACGAAAAATTCACGTTACGAAACCACTTAATTTCGTAAGGTGAGGTACCACTGTAATAATAATAATAATTTAGATACACTTTTTTTCTTCGGGTCCCAGGAGGATATGGCAGGGTTAAGGGAAAACCAGGAACGCTGCCACAGAGGACACACGTAGGAAAACAATATGTTAATATGTTCTGCTTGGCTCACGGATGCATCATAACTGACATGCTGTTTACTATGATAATATTTTTCACAGGTTCTTGAAATGCAGTCGGTGTCATTAGGAATACATGTTGCTGCTGAGATTCAAAGATTCAAATCCTTTATTGTCATATGCACAGTAAAGAAACACGTTTCCCTGTACAATGAAATTCTTACTTTGCTGCCCACCCTGGATGCCAAGAGCATGCAAAAAAATAAAATAGATAAATAAGATAAAGAGAAGCATGTAAAAAAGTATAATCAAATAGAAACAATCTTTACCGAATATACACTATGAAAAAGGCTATGCTATGTACATATTTACAGATAATGTGCAACATTGGTTTTATGTGCAACTGTCAGTAGTAAAAACAGGGTGTAAACGTGGTTGGTATCGTGCAAACAGGAAGTGTAAACATGGTTGATATAGTGCAAACAGGGAAGTGTAAACATGGTTGATATAGTGTGCAAACAGGAAGTGTAAACATGGTTGATATAGTGTGCAAACAGGAAGTGTAAACATGGTTGATATAGTGTGCAAACAGGAAGTGTAAACATGGTTGATATAGTGTGCAAACAGGAAGTGTAAACATGGTTGATATAGTGTGCAAACAGGAAGTGTAAACATGGTTGATATAGTGTGCAAACAGGAAGTATAAACATGGTTGATATAGTGTGCAAACAGGAAGTGTAAACATGGTTGATATAGTGTGCAAACAGGAAGTGTAAACATGGTTGATATAGTGCAAACAGGAAGTGTAAACATGGTTGATATAGTGCAAACAGGAAGTGTAAACGTGGTTGATATAGTGCAAACAGGAAGTGTAAACGTGGTTGATATAGTGCAAACAGGAAGTGTAAACGTGGTTGATATAGTGTGCAAACAGGAAGTGTAAACGTGGTTGATATAGTGCAAACAGGAAGTGTAAACGTGGTTGATATAGTGCAAACAGGAAGTGTAAACGTGGTTGATATAGTGTGCAAACAGGAAGTGTAAACGTGGTTGATATAGTGTGCAAACAGGAAGTGTAAACGTGGTTGATATAGTGCAAACAGGAAGTGTAAACATGGTTGATATAGTGCAAACAGGAAGTGTAAACATGGTTGATATAGTGCAAACAGGAAGTGTAAACATGGTTGATATAGTGCAAACAGGAAGTGTAAACGTGGTTGATATAGTGTGCAAACAGGGTGTAAACGTGGTTGATATAGTGTGCAAACAGGGTGTAAACGTGGTTTATATAGTGCAAACAGGAAGTGTAAACATGGTTGATATAGTGTGCAAACAGGGTGTAAACGTGGTTGATATAGTGCAAACAGGAAGTGTAAACATGGTTGATATAGTGCAAACAGGAAGTGTAAACATGGTTGATATAGTGCAAACAGGAAGTGTAAACGTGGTTGATATAGTGCAAACAGGAAGTGTAAACGTGGTTGATATAGTGTGCAAACAGGAAGTGTAAACGTGGTTGATATAGTGTGCAAACAGGAAGTGTAAACGTGGTTGATATAGTGCAAACAGGAAGTGTAAACATGGTTGATATAGTGCAAACAGGAAGTGTAAACATGGTTGATATAGTGCAAACAGGAAGTGTAAACATGGTTGATATAGTGCAAACAGGAAGTGTAAACGTGGTTGATATAGTGTGCAAACAGGGTGTAAACGTGGTTGATATAGTGTGCAAACAGGGTGTAAACGTGGTTTATATAGTGCAAACAGGAAGTGTAAACATGGTTGATATAGTGTGCAAACAGGGTGTAAACGTGGTTGATATAGTGCAAACAGGAAGTGTAAACATGGTTGATATAGTGCAAACAGGAAGTGTAAACATGGTTGATATAGTGCAAACAGGAAGTGTAAACGTGGTTGATATAGTGTGCAAACAGGGTGTAAACGTGGTTGATATAGTGTGCAAACAGGGTGTAAACGTGGTTTATATAGTGCAAACAGGAAGTGTAAACATGGTTGATATAGTGTGCAAACAGGGTGTAAACGTGGTTGATATAGTGCAAACAGGAAGTGTAAACGTGGTTGATATAGTGCAAACAGGAAGTGTAAACGTGGTTGATATAGTGCAAACAGGAAGTGTAAACGTGGTTGATATAGTGCAAACAGGAAGTGTAAACGTGGTTGATATAGTGCAAACAGGAAGTGTAAACGTGGTTGATATAGTGCAAACAGGAAGTGTAAACATGGTTGATATAGTGTGCAAACATGGTTGATATAGTGCAGACAGGAAGTGTAAACATGGTTGATATAATGCAAACAGGAAGTGTAAACATGGTTGATATAGTGTGCAAACAGGAAGTGTAAACATGGTTGATATAGTGTGCAAACAGGAAGTGTAAACATGGTTGATATAGTGCAAACAGGAAGTGTAAACATGGTTGATATAGTGCAAACAGGAAGTGTAAACATTCGAGCAGTTACATGTGCAGCTGTAATCTGACAGATTACATGAAATATTAAAGATCCAATGACCTGGTACTTCTTGACGCTTTTATATGGCTCCTTAATGGTTCCCTAATACTGTAAATGAATCCTTCTTCAAAATCAAGACTCAGTGCATGAGAAAGAGATAAGATGGGAAAGAGTAATTTTTCTCTCTCTGAACAGTCCATTATGGGCGTTGTTGCTTGAATGCAAATGAGGAGGACAGAGATGGCCTATAGTAGACGGTGGGGGCGTGGCCAAACTCTCCGCTCTCAGCTCTCAGCTGTGCGCTCTGACCCACTTCCATGTTTTTGTGCGGAGGGAGAGATGAGAAGCTTTCCATTGAAAAATAAACACATTTCCACAGAAAATAAAATTAAACCACTGCTGTTTCAGATATCCACAGGCTCAGATAAAGGACTTCCGAGCCTAGAAACACTCGCAAGTTCCTCCAGGCAAATTAAAAAACGCATTTCGCATTGCGTAGCTCCTCCGCAGTCCAAACTCTCTGGGCGTGACTTACAGAGACGCTGAGACAGACGGGGGTGGAACTGCATTTGCATTTCTTTTTTCGAGCTGACGTCAATAAGTTTCCTTGTTCAAAATCGCCCGTTTGAGCTCTGATTTTTTCTAATGCATTTTTTCTAAACAGGGTAGGGGAGCTCACATTAACATTCAAAAACCTCAGAAAGTGAAAATTTCATGCCATGGGACCTTTAAATGTCAGCAAAATGTCACCAAAAAGCACCACATTTTCCTGGAAAAAATCTCCCATATCCCCTTGTCATGATTGTATGAAAGGCCAAGGGGCTGTTGTGTACCATTTATACCATGGGGCATTTTAACAATATGAACTAATGATACATGCAAAAAAAGTGGTAGTGGTGACACACTCAGAGGCATGAACTTTTCAAAGTGGCACCCAAAAAGTACAGACCCCTGATTTATGGTATGACTCTGTGGGGACCGTGGCCCCATACAGACCTTTTCAGATACTATGTCATCACAAAATCATGTGACTGGAGGCAAAATGAAGCAGCCACAGCCACACTGCTGTCAGTAATATGTCAGCAGTGAAATTAAGTTGTTGTTTTGTTTTGTTTTTAAGAATTTGTGCAATATGCATAAAAACAAAATTATCTCTAGTTCAGTGAGCGTTGATGGTTGCCGAGCATGGACAGCCTGCTTCAAATCAGCCCACAGATTTTCAATGATATTCAAGTTTGGGGACTGGGATGGCCATTCCAGATCATTGGACTTGAGTAGATTTTAAGCAGTGTTTTGGGTCATTGTCTTGTTGAAACTTCAACTTTGTGACAGATTGTTGAACATTATTCTCAAGAATCCCCTGATACTGGCACTGGCCACACAGCCCCACAGAATGATGGAATCTCCACCAAATTTTACTGTGGGGAGCAAGTGTTTTTCTTGGAATGCTGTGTTCTTTTGCTCCCATGCATATCGCCTCTTGTTATGACCAAATAACTCAATTTTTATTTCATCAGTCCAAAGTCCTTATTCCAAAATGAAACTGGCTTGTCCAAATGTGCTTTTGCAAACCTCCAGCGACTCAAGTTTGTGGCATCTGCGAAGAAAAGGCTTCTTCCGCATCACTCTCCCGTACAGCCTTTCCTTGTGCAAATTGCGCTGTATTGTTGACCTGTGCACAGTGACACCATCTGCAGAAGATGACGTTGAAAGTCTTTGGAGGTGGTCTGTGGGTTAATTTTGACCATTCTGATCATCCTTCGTCTTTGTCTCTCTGATATTTTTCTTGGCCTGCCACTTCTGGCCTTAACAAGAACTGTGCCTGTGGCCTTCCATTTCCTCACTATGTTCCTCACAGTGGAGACTGACATCTGAAATCTTTGAGATGGCTTTTTGTAGCCTTCCCCTAAACCATAATGCTGAACAGTCTTTGTTTTCAGGTCATTTGAGAGTTGTTTTGAGGCTCCCATGTTGCCACTCTTCAGAGGAGAGGCAAAGAGAAGAAGAACAACTTGCATTTGGCTTAAATACCTTTTGTCATGATTGGATGCACCTGTCTATGAAGTTCAAAGCTTAATGAGCTCATCAAACCAATTTTGTGTTCCAGTTACTCTGTGTTGATTAGTTACAGGTATTCAAACAAAATGACAAGAGTGCCCACATTTTTGCACAGCCTATTTTTCACATTTGATTTAATTTAATAAAAATGAATATTACTACACTTAAAATCTGTGTCTGGAAAACCACCCAAAGTGTCCAAACTTTTTTATACAACTGTATTTGTAGATGTAGTGGGCTGTACATTTCTCTAAGATTTGTCCAGTCAAACTTAAAGGAAAAGTAATGTTATTTTACAATCTGAGCCTTCTTTCGGTAATAAAACAAGTCGTTTGACTCACCCATAGCACGTTGGTGTCATTTGGAGCTGTTTGGTAAAAGTTATGTTGTAGCGTATCCGTTAGCGTGAGTACTCGGGGCATTACTTTGCGGTCTCCAAATAACACAAACTTTAGCACTTTTCAAATCATAGAAGCCCGATGTCTTAATCTACGATTTTGTTTGAAGCAAAAGTGGCCTGTAATCTGAGATTTATCCATAGTTTTCAGCTTTGCGTTTCATGTTTGGGTCCCGGGAGCTGAGAGCACAGTCCGCTCATGCGCACTGGCGTCCTCATCTACTCGAAACTATGGCTAAATCTCGGATTACAGGCCACTTTTGACCACACGAAATCGTAGACTAAAGACATCGGGCTTCTATGATTTGAAAAGTGCTTAAGTTTGTGTTATTTGGAGACCGCAAAGTAATGCCCCGAGTACTCACGCTAACGGATACGCTACAACATAACTTTTACCAAACAGCTCCAAATGACACCAACGTGCTATGGGTGAGTCAAACGACTTGTTTTATTACCGAAAGAAGGCTCAGATTGTAAAATAACGTTACTTTTCCTTTAAACCTGTGGATTTTCCTTTATCACAAATGCTAATCCTAATCTCCTGTTAAATAAACACATGTTGTATATCAGACATGTAAATGTCTTTGAACCAGGCTCTGACATCACTCTCGTTTTGAAATATGTGTTCAACCGCAGCAATTCAGTTTTGAGTTATTCACAGATTCTGAAAGTGTAGATTCTAAGCTTTCCAATGTTGTCTTACACATGAAAATCTGACAATATTTGAAGAAGTTGTCGCTATTTGAAAGCATGCACAGCAGATTTTGCTAAGGGGTGAAATCAGCCACGAAACTTTTCTCAGTTTTCTCACAACTTGCCTCATTTGCATGACATTAAGCTAGGCCCTTCCCCATCACTGACTCACTGTGGTGTGGGGTTAATGTCCAGGCAGGTCAGAATCATTCAATAATTTAATAATACACAGGATAATATGTTAAGTCAAACTTTACTACAAAATTTAATAGACTACCAAGATTCAAGATTGTTTTTTTGTCATATGCAGGATCAACACAAGGTCAATAATGCAATGAAATATTTAAGATCAAGAAGAACCGTTGACTCGTCAAGATAGTCAGGAAGTACTAATAGCATAGCAAAGTAACCAATATAATTTTTAAAAAATGTAATAAAATACCAAGGTACAGGTATTTAAGGAGTATTTCACAGGAGGTAATACTGCTCATATGAATTTCGTATTGCACATAATATAGCACAGTATAATATACTATGCTTTAAATAAATAAATAACAATGAATAAATACATGCCATATATATATATATATATATATATATATATATATATATATATATATATATATATATATATATATATATATCCATCCCATAAGAACTTCCATTCAAAACCTCATGGCTAAATAAGCGCTGAGTCAAAAAAAGTTACAAAAGTGCCAAAACGGGTCAAATTGAATCAAAATCAAGTATTTCTCTACCGATATAGCCTATGGCAAAACGTTCGGCTTTTATATAAACAAAAATAGAGTGGAAATTAACCTAAAGAGACTCTTCTTGGTCACGGTGACCACATTGTTTCAATGCTAGCGTTAGCATTAGCTTAGTCCAGTGCTTCTCAAATAGTGGGGCGGGCTGCCCTGGGGGGGCGTGGCGTGATGCCAGGGGGGGCGCGTATGACCCTGGGAAACATGTTTTTTTGCTGTACTGTACTAAAACTAAGTGTAATTGCACATCAACAACAGTAGTTGGCAGTGGCGTTCTCACATGCGATTTACGCACAGTCTTACCATTAACAGAACATCCTCTGTCACAGAAAAAACACGTATATTCCACTGAGTCGTGTCCTTTAGTCCGACAGAAGCTGACGCATCAGTGGCACAAGGAGAGAGCGTTTTTTTTCAGTGCTTTTAGCTTATGCAAATGAGGTGGTTTTAAGTTTCATTTCTGTAAAACGTAAACAAATGTGCGCAAAGCTGCATTAAAAACACATTAATATTTGAGTCCTCAGTGCAGTCTTTGTTGTAAGTTTCTTTCTTTTTTGTTTATAATGTTAATAAAAGGATACAATGGTGTTCTAATAACAATTTTCTAGACAAATAATACTATTTATAGTCGCGCGCAGGAAGGGGGGCGTGAAATTTTTTCTTCTTCCTAGGGGGGGCGTCACAGAAAATAATTGAGAAGCACTGGCTTAGTCGCATTGTGAATGGAAATTCACAGCGCCACAATATGATCGCCACACAAAAGCTGAATTAGTATTGAAACATGTCCTAAAGTCTTATAAAGTAATGTAGTGTTCTTACACTTACTTGCCTCGTTGTTTGCCTCGTTGTCCGTGGATCGCATATCCGCACCTTTTCGCCGGTAAAGTATCCGATCGCATTCTGTACATGAGCTCCTTCCTTCTTATGTACTGTAGCATTTACAGTCAAAGTTAAGGATTTTTAAGTTACGGATGCAAATGCATCCTATGAAATGCAGCTACATATTCAGGAGCTGTGCACAGCTGATAGGCGGAAAAAGTAAACAAAAGAACGCAAATGTCACGTGATTGGTCCGCAGCGGTGGGACGGTCATTTAGACACACCTCGATTCTTTCCGAAAAACAAGCAAATTTCACAGACAAAATGTATGCTTTTTAAGCAGCCAGTGATGTTATCTGAAACATGGAGTGGCTTCTTCATGATCTCAATTAGCACATTCTGCAAAAAAAATGAAAATCACAAATTTTGAAAAAAAAATAATACAAAAACCTTGTTTATCTCAGATTCTCTAATGCCGAGATGAGGACTGAAAATCTGTAATCCGATTATCAGGTTAATCCAACTTTCTCCGTTGACATCACATTCTGTTCACTTCCATTTTGCCTCCAGCTGACTCCATAATGTGTTTCCGATTAAAATGAAATAACAATTCCAGTTATCTAAGTTTGGAAAGGTTACTTTTATTTATTTATTTTACTTTTATTTTATTTAAAATTTGGCAATAAAAACAAAAATTTGATGAAAACAATAAATCACAATAATTGCAGTTATGCCCTTTTCCAAAATGTAATACTGTCACTCAGTCCTTTTCTGTTATAACGAATTGTCGAGGGCCCAACAGTTTTTAATGCAGAAGTGGAAACTGAAACACCAACCTACTGCTACACTTAAAGCATAGGCTGCACATGTCATTCATAGTCATTCAAAGCAAAAAAAAAGTATTGACACTGTGACATCATACTGGGGGGACTACATGTACGTCTATGTCAGAATGTTTAGCAGTTACCATGGTCTTTCTGGTCAGATTGTATTAAATTAAAGGTCCCATGACATGGTACTTCTTGATGCTTTTATATGGCTCCTTAATGGTTTCCTAATACTGTAAATGAATCCTTCTTCAAAATCAACACTCAGTGCATGAGAAACAGAGATAAGATGAGAAAGAGTCATAAATGTCACTCTGGAACACTCCATTATGGGCGTTGTTGCTTGAATGCAAATGAGGAGGACAGAGATGGCCTATAGTAGGGGGTGGGGGCGTGGCCAAGCTCTCCGCTCCGCTCTGTGACCCACTTCCGTGTTTTTGCACGGGGGGAGAGATGAGAAGCGTTCCATTGAAAAATAAACACATTTCCACAGAAAATAAAATTAAACCACTGCTGTTTCAGATATCCACAGGCTCAGGTAAAGGACTTCCGAGCCTAGAAACACTCGCAAGTTCCTCCAGGCAAATAAAAAAACGTATTTCGCATTGCGTAGCTCCTCCACAGTCCAAACTCTCTGGGCGTGATTTACAGAGACGCTGAGTAGAGACAGACGGGGGTGGAACTGCATTTGCATTTTTGTTTTCGAGCTGACGTCAATAAGGTGCCTTGTTCAAAATCGCCCGTTTGAGCTCTGATTTTTTCTAACGCAGAAAAGGATCACAAATGCTCAGTTTAGACATTTTGCAACTTTTAACCATGGGGGGGGGGGGCTAAACAGGGTAGGGGAGCTCACATTAACGTTCAAAAACCTCAGAAGGTGAAAATTTCATGCCATGGGACCTTTAAAGCTCAGATAAAAGTCGAACAAACCCTCAGACAGAGCAGAGCCTAACTATGTTAGCATCACATTCAGGTAATGTTGAAGACATCGCTGAAAAGTATCAATTTACACGCAGAATCTGTAACGGTCCCTTTAGCTCAGTGGTAAAGGTGCAATATATAACTTTTTGGCTGAAAGTCCATCACCAAACAAACATGAGTCCATCATGTTTGTTTCTATGGAGATGTCATTGCTCTGCCTGGAATGTTCCACAGTATGACATTAAACAGCTCTACCTTATATTTTTTTCAATTACAGGTGGTTTTATAGCTCAAAAATACCAAGAAAAACAGGCGTTCTGACTGTGAGCGGGGTCGCCTCTCCACAGATCTGACCTGTAACTTAGTCTGGCCTGGTCTCCATGGAGATAGAAAGGTTTAATGCCATACTATGAAACATTCCAGACAAAGCAATAAGATCTTCATGGAGAAAAACATTTGACAGACCCTCCACAATGCACCTTTTAATACAAATGGTTGTTTTCATGTCCCGCTAGTTTCTGTTAGTTTACTGCATGTGCGCACATACATTCAAATTCATTCATCATTGTTGAAGGAACTGGTTCTTTCACCTGTTTTGCTTGCTTCTATCTCCTCTTATTGCTGAATTCCACTCTGAAAGTACTCTCCACCTCACAAAGAATGCGAGCGCCATACCAACCCCAGCTGACAACTACCTGCATTAGTCATGCATTATAAATCCACTACACCTCTTTCTATAGCTTTCCACCTTCTTTGTTTTCAACAATCTCCCCATGTAACAGGAATCAGGGCCCATTCCAGCTCCGTAGCACCATTACCCTGTCAAAGCGGTGCTGCTGAGCACGTCACTGAGCTGATGAAAGTGCCCACACCCTTCCACGGCCCCGGGGGAGCTGTTACTGCAGTAGTAGCAGGAGTACAGTCCAGAAGGTTACGTAACATAGATTCTACTCAACAGGATTCGTCTGTATGAATATTCAACACATATTTCAAGTCATATCGACAGTATTTCAAGTGTTTAAAGGAGAATTCACGTTTTTTTACAATCTGAGCCTTATTTCAGTAATAAAACAAGTTGTTTTACTCACCCATAACACTTTGGTGTCATATGGAGGACTTCCAGAGATGTTTTAGATTAGCGATATCCGTAACGCGAGTTCTCGGGGCAAATGTTTGCGGTCTCCAAATAACACAAACTTTAGCACTTTTCAAATCATAGAAGCTCAATATCTTAGTCTACGCTTTCGTTTGAGTCAAAAGTGGCCTGTAATCTGAGATTTATCCATAATTTACAGCTTTGCGTTTCATGTTTGGGTCCCAGGAGCTGAGAGCGAAATAAACTGTGACTCCGCACATGCGCAATGTCCTCCTCATCTACTCGAAACTATGGATAAATCTCGGATTACAGGCCACTTTTGACTCAAACAAAAGCGTAGACTAAGACATTGAGCTTCTATGATTTGAAAAGTGCTAAAGATTGTGTTATTTGGAGACCACAAACATGTGCCCCGAGAACTCACGTTATGGAGATCACAAATCTAAAACATCTCTGGAAATGCTCCAAATGACACCAAAGTGCTATGGGTGAGTAAAACAACTTGTTTTACAGTGGTCCCTCGTTCTATCGCATTTCACTGTTCGCGGCCTCGCTGTTTCGCAGATTTTTTTTAATTTTTTTTTTATAGTGTAACTTTTTTTTTTAAATAGTGTAACAATGTGTTCTGCGTCCTGATTGGCTAAGAGACTAGACCAGGACTAAACGTGGACTAAACGTGGACTAAACCAGAACTAAACCTGGTCTAGACCAGGTCTAAACTAGGTCTAAACCTGGACTGGCCCTGGACTAAACCAGGACTACACCAGGTCTGAACCAGGATTAAATCACTCTATGCGGCTTTTGCGTTCGTTTGTGCATGTTCGGTTTGTGGCTTGGGTTGAGAGCACGCGGTCCAGGCGCCGCAGTTCTATCTCGTGCTCACAGCCCCGGTGTACGCGCGGCCTCGCGCTGCATTTTCTCATATTTGTCTCTAGTTTAAACACTAAAACTTTCATAGATTTTCAACAAAATGTATTAATAGTGACACGTGGGGGGGAGACACGGCCCCGGAAGCCCCGCCAGACGCGCGAGGAGCACTGCCACGTCCCGGGACGAGACGCGCAACAACCCCTTGGAGAAGTGCGCGACACGTGCTGCTCTGTCACGGATTTGTCCACGATGAGGGGTTCATCAGGCTTCCGGGGCCATGTCTCCCCCCACGCGTCACTATTAATACATTTCGTTGAAAATCTATGAAAGGTTTGAGTGTTTAAACGAGAGACAAATATGAGAAAATGTTAATTCCAGTCTGAGAAAAGCGTATAATGTGTGTGGTGAGGTGTTTACAGCCTTAAAACATGTAGAATAATTGTAAAATATAAAGTTGTCCTACTTAGCTGATTTCTCTTATTGCGGGTTATTTCTGGAACCTAACCCCCACCATAAACGAGGGATTACTGTATCACCGAAATAAGGCTCAGATTGTAAAAAACGTTAATTCTCCTTTAATACAGGGTAGACTACTGTTTTTTGTAGTTTGGTGAAGTTTTGTCATATTCAGAACACACATTTTGGTGGTATTCAGAATAAAGTTAATTTCTTAAATTAGACAGAATACATGACAGTACTTCATCAAGCAATTTTGGCCTTGAACTGCACAGTACTAGTGAGAGTATAATGCAAGTCTGTGTATTATTCAGTACTCTAACTGATCATGTGACATGTTACACAATGTTTTTTTAACTTCTACATTTATAACTAAATACATTTTCAAAGTATTCTTCCATTCGCTGACTATGTATACACAATTACAACACAGTCATCTAATGAAACTGCTGCACATCGCATCAGTCGAAGTGCATTGTTTTGTTTGCTTTTGTTGAATAGTTTCTGATGGGTCACTGTAGTAACTGCACAAACTTACTTTTTCTTTATTAATATTTTTTTTAATAGGAACATGGAAGGAATAACATTTCACTAAACATATTCACGATAAATGGCTCTCTGCTGCTGTGGGTGGATGAAAAGTGTGAAATTACATCTCCAGGTAATGAGTCAGAAGATGTAAATCGGAGGCCCTGTCTGACTCTTCAATCAAGCATTAGTCAGACCCCCCAGGATTTCGCGGGCATTTTTTGTGATTGTTGCGGGCTAAAATGCCTGAATTTGCGGGAGCTTTTCCAAAAAGTTGCGATGAAAGTTGCGGTGCTTTTAAGGTTTTTGTTGCGATTTTTTTTGCGGGAGGAAGTGAAAGTTGCGATAAATAGTTGCGAATTTCCCTTTTTGTAATTAAAATTGAGTAATATTTTGAATACTGAGTTATTACTGACAAAGAATAATACAAAGACACAGAGATCACAGATATGGTCCTAAAACAACCTTACCAACATCGAAAATAAATTACTACTAGGAGGGGAACTGTTTCGCGCGGTCTTTTGCTGTTATTTTTGTGGGCAAATGGCGCCGCAGACATGTTTCTTTGCCATTAGAAGCCGTGTCTCAATTCCCAGAGTGCACAGTTCGGAGCGTGGTTTGAAGGGCATGTGCCTCATTTCTTTTTTGTCCCATGCGCAGTTAACACGCGGTCCAAAGACCGCAGTCGTTTCCATGGAAATCGGGGCGTGGACCAAGCGCGTGAAAAAGCACGCTTCACACTCATATATCCCAGCATGCACCGCGCGCTACTTCTTCTACGGGAGAAAATGGAGTCGGCGGCTGCTTCCCGTAGTTGCGAGACCTGTCGCATTTCGCAGACGGCCATGCGGTCCGCGGAGTGCACTCAGGGCTGAGCAAGTGTGCACCGCCTTGACTGCAGTCTGAGCCCCCTTCAAACCACGCTCCGAACTGGGGACACGGCCGCAGTTTCATTTCGTCACACGGAAGTAAGGCAGAAGGAAGTTGGTCGACGTGAGTTAAATACGTTGCCGATGATTGGTCAAAATTGGTAAAAATTGCGGGAAAGTTGCGGTGATTGGTCAAAATTGCAACACCGCCCTGAATTCACGGGGATTGGCTGAAGTTGCGTTGAAGTTGCAAATCGCAACATCGCGAATTCCTGGAGGGTCTGATTAGGACAGCGTTAGCCTCGGGTTAGTCAAGCCTGTTATTCACCATGTGCATAACAGAATCTTATGATAATTTAAGTCCAGAAATTCCCGATCTCTGCTGAACTAAAGGTAAAATGTAGGTTTTAACTTGATATCACAAGGTGGAACAGAGAATTTTAAGCTTTGGAGATGTAGACAGACTAATAATAAAACATGTGTGAATGAAACAAAATACAACTCCAGGTATATATTTGAGGAGGTAACAGTATTATAACATGATAAAAGGAGAAATTCAATTTGTCAACTGGACAAAGTTTGTTTGGTCGAAAACGTTTCGCCGCTCATCCAAGAGGCTTCGTCAGTTCTGGTTCTAGTGCTGGTTAGACCCTGTTTATATCTAGCTGCAGGGAGGAGCTCCTACACTGAAATAGCTCTGAAACTATCTCAACTAATCTGTCTCTTTTGTATTACGAATTCCTCTGGCGTCTAGTATTAGTATATCCATTCAGCCCTAGGAGGCGCTCACTACACTGAAATACTGTAGCTCTGAAACTATCTCAACTAATCTGTCTCTTTGTTTTTCAAATTTCTCTGGCATCTAGTTTAGCTTAATTTCTTAGTTTAATTTAGTTTAATTTGAAAAACAAAGAGACAGATTAGTTGAGATAGTTTCAGAGCTATTTCAGTGTAGGGAGCTCGTCCTAGGGCTGAATGGATATGCTAATACTAGACGCCAGAGGAATTCGTAATACAAAAGAGACAGATTAGTTGAGATAGTTTCAGAGCTATTTCAGTGTAGGGAGCTCCTCCCTGCAGCAAGATATAAACAGGGTCTAACCAGCACTAGACCCAGAGCTGACGAAGCCTCTCGGATGAGCGGCAAAACGTTTTCGACCAAACAGACTTTGTCCAGTTGACAAATTGAATTTCTCCTTTTATCATGGATTCTACCTGGACGCCTGAGGGACTCTTCACGCAGTATTATAACATGGCTTACTATTATTTCAACTAGTATATCAAAGTATTAGTAGCAGGTCTATGAGGCAGAGCCATATTTGTGGTCTTGATAACATGCAGCATTTAGCGAGTTAATCAGACCAGAGCTAGAGCTGAGATTGGAGCCCTGAAGCAGCTGTGGTAATTAGAGCAGCTAGCCCCTTGACAGCGCTCGTATTATTAGCATGGTTAGCCTTCATTAGCCCCGGATTAGCTGCTGCATGTTTTCATCCCCACAGCTCAGGTAAACGGAGCTAAAAGGAGTTCTTCATTTAGACCAGGATTGGGCGAGGTGCACAGTTTGGATCCCTGGGTGCACTTTTTCTGCATGTAAATTACAGTTTATTAAGTAACACTTTTATGGAAAACCAACAGCATCATAAAGTTGTCTATCAAAAACATGCAGGGTTCTTCAAGCTTATTAAAGGGAATGTATTGTCCTGTTTTGATATGATCTTTTCACCATGTTATAAGTTTTTTTCTCTCATTATTAGCTTGTATTTTAAGTGATTCATGCATGTTTACGTAATCCTGTATGTCCTGCATTTGAGGTTTAAGTGCTCAGAAAATTTCTGTTTTAACCTCTCCCCCTAAACCCGCCCACTGCTCTGTACTGATCCTACTTAATTCTTTAAAATCTATCTATCTATCTATATACAAAGGCTGTGTCCCACCATAGTGGGGTAGCCTAGACAGGGCATACATTTTTGTTCCTTTCCCTCCTTCCTTCCTTTCCCCAAACCCTCCTTCCGTGACTTTTTTTTTTTTTTTTTTTTTTTTTTCCCCCTTCCTTTGTACCAGCGTCCTTTCCTCATCACCATCACCACTCTCTTCCCACACTGGCGTCCACCCACCCCCCATCCATGCACTGGACAACCGAGAAGGCAGCCAGCGAACCCGAGCGGAAAAACCCCCAGGACCCGCCCCAGGCGGCACAAAGGGATGACCGGCCAGACCCAGAGCGTAAACCGGAACACCGCCAGCACCCAGGAATCCTCCAGAGGACCACACAGGGACAGCACCTAGAGAGGGACGAGCACCCAAGCACGCCTTCCGTCCATTACCATCACCGCTGTCGCCCCACTTTAAAATCCACTTCTCCCCCCTCTCCGAACATTTCTTCATATCCTATGTTGCCCTATATTGTGTATAATGTGTATGCTATTTATAATGTGTCTAAATGCATTAAAAGAAGGAGGACATTGTCCTGCAAACCTAAGTGTAGGTGTTCAGCCCTCACTAAGAAATGATGCATTAAAAGAAGGAGGACATTGTCCTGCAGCCTAGGTGTAGGTATTCAGCTTGCCCTGACTAAGAAATGATGCATTAAAAACAATCCAAAACATTGGGAGAGGGTCCAGGTCCAGACCATCCGCAATCATCCCACTACAACAGCAGTAACAGTAATAACTAAAGGTGCACCTAGATAACGTCGCCCCCCTCCAGGTGCCCCCATCCACCATACAGAACCCCAAAGAACCCCGGATCCAGGCGGCCATCCGGACCACACCCCTAAGCACCAGCCAGCCGCCCCCTCGGCACCCCGAAACCAGACCTGGTGATACCACCCAAGCCCGCCAGCAACCCCCCAAACAATCCAGCACTCAGAACAAACCAGCACTCAGAACAAACCAGCACTCAGACGCCAGCACCACCCAAACGTCACCGGAGAGGCATGATGATGTTGGGGGAAAGGACACCTTGGTTTAAGGTCTAAGGACCGATCTAAAACCACACCACACTGCACCAGGGTCAGCTGCACAGCCCAGTGTGGGCACTTCCACAGCAGGGCCTCAGCCAAAGCTGGTTTCCCCCTGCCGCTTCATATCAAGACCCGTCCTCTACCACACCCATCCATTCATTCATACACAAACTCTCTCCATTCATCCCTGTCCTGAGCAGCCTCCCTCCCTTGCACCACAGTCATCCCTCTTGCATTCAACGCTCTTCTTACACCCTCTGTCCATCCCATTCGCGGTCTTCCCCTCATTCTCACTCCACTCACATCAGATTCATACACCTTTTTCACCAATCGCTCCCTTTCCATCCTCTCAACATGTCCAAACCATCCCAATGCCTTTTGCTCTGCTCTCTCAGCCAACTCTCGCAACACACCAGTTCTCTCTCGGATTTCTTCATTTCTCACACGATCCATGCGCGTCACACCACACATACTCCTCAGACATCTCATCTCAACTACATTCAACTTCAACTTTAATATTTCTTTAAAATATTAAAACTTTTCAAAGTCTTCAGTTTTTTTTCAACATGAAAATTAAAGTTACTCGTCCAACTTAGTGTATCCAACACAATGGTTCTGTAGTTTTGCACTAAGCTGTTTTAGATGAATATATCATATCTGTAGCCATGGATTTCAGAGTGATGAAAATTCTGGACGATTGCCATAGCAACTGTTACCGGTGCCAGCCCTAGGGGAAAGCTGGCCGGTAGCAAGTGGCACACAGCTAGGATTAGACTGTGTAGCCTAAAGGTGTGGTGTCGCTGTGGACAGACGAAGAGGAGACATGTTAGTCTGGCCACAGCTTGTTTATTTCTGACAATCATTCAGTTATTCACTTCATATTCAATTCAACTGGAATCACACACCGAGGGGAGATTGTTTATATACAAACTTAAAAACAGAGGCCTTAGAATTAAGACATTATGACATTTCAGGAGAAACTGTGATTGTAACGCCCACACATTCCAATGCATTGTTAATAATATTGATTTCATTACTCTGAATATTCTCCTTGACATATATCAACCCCCCCCCCCCCCCCAGGAATTCGCGATGTTGCGATTTGCAACTTCAACGCAACGCCGACCAACTTCTTTCTGCCTTAGTTCCGTGTGACGAAACGAAACTGCGGCCGTGTCCCAGTTCCCAGAGCGCACAGCTCGGAGCGCGGCCCAAAGGGGGCTCAGACTGCAGTCAAGGCGGTGCACACTTGCTCAGCCCCGACCGCTTAACGACTGCGGTCTTCGGACCGCGTGTTAACTGCGCATGGGACAAAAAAGAAGTGGGACAGCAGTCGTCGCGCCGGTGTACTGTCGAAATGTGTGACGCACATGCCCTTCGGGCCACGCTCCGAGCCGGGCACTCTGGGAATTGGGACACGGCTTCTAATGGCAAAGAAACATGTCTGCAGCGCCATTTGCCCACTAAAATAACAGCAAAAGACCGCGCGAAACAGTTCCCCTCCTAGTAGTCATTTATTTTGGATGTTGGTAAGGTTGTTTTAGGACCATATCTGTGATCTCTGTGTCTTTGTATTATTCTTTGTCAGTAATAACTCAGTATTCAAAATATTACTCAATTTTAATTACAAAAAGGGAAAATCGCAACTATTTATCGCAACTTTCACTTCCTCCCGCAACAAAATTGCAACAAAAACCTTAAAAGCGCCGCAACTTTCATTGCAACTTTTTGGAAAAGCTCCCGCAAATTCAGGCATTTTAGCCCGCAACAATCACAAAAAATGCCCGCGAAATCCTGGGGGGGTCTGTTTAGTAGATGCTCAATCTGTTCAGTCTTAGATATTACACTCCGTACGTTTATGTGTCCTCCGAAAATCCCCTTCGGTTTAGTGCTTGGATTCTACAGGACGCGGGCGTGATTAACAGTTTGAAATATTTTCGTCGTTTGTTGTTTCAGGGATGCGATAGTTTGTGGCGCATTCATGTTTTCAGGGGAGGCCACATTTGTCTGTGTTTTTGTCGAGATGTTACCTCGTATTCCTGAGAGGAGGGAGTCGGGTGATAGCGCTGGAAATGCGGTGTCTACCTGGTGTTGTTTCTGTAGAGCCACAGGTAACAGTACAGCGTCCTCACTGTCCACAAGAGGTCTGGTGACAGGCGTGGGGTTATCTGCATCAAACCGGGCATAGAAGATGTTGAGCTCATCCGGGAATGATGCGCTGGACAGTTCCACTGGCCCGCTCCTCCCCTTGTAGTCAGTGATGCAGCGTAGCCCATGCCACACACGTCTCGGGTCGCGGCTCTGCTGGGCAGACTCCACTCTCTCCCTGTAGTCTCTCTGGGAAGTCCTGATGGTCTTTCTGAGGTCGTACTTGGCTGCTTTGTAGGCTTCGGGGTCTCCTGAGTTAAAGGCAGTGGTGCGGGCTTTCAGTTTAGCACGCACCTCCGGTCCAGCCCAGGGTTTCTGATTAGGGTAAGTGCAGATGGAGATTTTGGGCACCGTGTCCTCAATGCACTTCCCTATGTAGCCTACGACAGAGTCTATGTACGCATTAACGTCACCATCCGCTGCGTCTGCAAACATCTGCCAGTCTGTTGTTTCAAAGCAGTCCTGTAGCACCTCAGCAGACATACTGCGCCATTTATATAATTGTCTGGGAACCGTTTTTTCCAATTTAAGCCTTTGTCATCACACTCTTATTAGCAAGATGATAGCCTGCTTTAGCCCCTATGACATACAGGAAGTCGGTCATATTGGATCAAAAATTTGCCTCCATTTTGACTTGGGTGTGTGCAAAAATGTTTCATATTTCCTGTTTGGTCCAAATGAGCTCAAATTTGGCATGTCACTGTAGTGATTGACAGGAAATATCCTGTACCGTAATGTCAGCGCTCATATTAGAGTACTTACGGTAGCTCTGGTAACCAGTCACGCAGTGCATGCTTGTTCAGTTGTAGTCGAGTATCTGCGAAGTAAAAGACGACTCACCGTGCTCCAGTCTCCATGTCTCATTCTTTCCCCACAAATACCACAGTCACATCTACAGACATAGACTTGCATAAGTTATCCACTTTTTTTGGGGTTACTCCTTACATGATAAAAGGAGACTGGACAAAGTCAACTGGACAAAGTGGACAAAGTGGACAAAGTTTATTTGGTCGAAAATGTTTCGCAGCTCATCTGAGAGGCTTCGTCAGTTCTGGTTAGAGTGCTGATAAACACTGCTTATATCTTGCTGCAGGGAGGAGATAACTATACTGAAATTATTCTGAAACTATCACACCTCTTTGTTTTCGACCAAATAAACTTTGTCCAGTTGACAAATTGAATTTCTCCTTTTATCATGGATTCTACCTGGACGACTGAGGGACTCTTCACATGTTACTCCTACTCCTCGTAGCACGCCGGCGAATAACAACTTTATTTCTTGTTTCTTTGAGGCATTGGCCTAGAGAGCTCAAATTCAAATCACAATTGCGTGACCTCGGCCCGAATGTCATGAAATATGGAATATAATAGAAGTGAACACTATAGCCAGATCCCCCAGGATTTCGCGGGCATTTTTTGTGATTGTTGCGGCTAAAATGCCTGAATTTGCGGGAGCTTTTCCATAAAGTTGCGATGAAAGTTGCGGTGCTTTTAAGGTTTTTGTTGCGATTTTGTTGCGGGAGGAAGTGAAAGTTGCGATAAATAGTTGCGATTTTCGCTTTTTGTAATTAAAATTGAGTAATATTTTGAATACTGAGTTATTACTGACAAAGAATAATACAAAAGACACAGAGATCACAGATATGGTCCTAAAACAACCTTACCAACATCGAAAATAAATTACTACTAGGAGGGGAACTGTTTCGCGCGGTCTTTTGCTGTTATTTTTGTGGGCAAATGGCGCCGCAGACATGTTTCTTTGCCATTAGAAGCCATGTCTCAATTCCCAGAGCGGCGTGGCCCGAAGGGCATGTGTCACACATTTCGCCAGAACACCGGTGCGACGACTGCTGTCCCACTTCTTTTTTGTCCCATGCGCAGTTAACACGCGGTCCGAAGACTGCAGTCGTTAAGCGGTCCGCGGACTGCAGTCGGGGCTGAGCAAGTGTGCACCGCCTTGACTGCAGTCTGAACCCCCTTCGGGCCGCTCTGGGAACTGTGCGCTCTGGGAACTGGGGACACGGCTGCAGTTTCGTTTCGTCACACGGAAGTAAAGCAGAAGGAAGTTGGTCGACGTTCAATACGTCGCCGATGATTGGTCAAAATTAGTAAAAAATTGCGAGAAAGTTGCAGTGATTGGTCAAAATTGCAACACCGCCCTAAATTCACGGGGATTGGCTGAAGTTGCGTTGAAGTTGCAAATCGCAACATCGCGAATTCCTGGAGGGTCTGTATAGAGCCTCCTACAAAAGACATGAAATGTCAATAATATCGGATTTGTACCAATTTGCACACAGACTCCCCAAAACCATTTAAAGGTGCATTATGTAAATTCCTGATGGAGGATATGTGCAAATTTGGGGATTAAATTCTATGATTGATTACAAGGAAAACAACATATTGGCGGACATGTGGCATTTTTCATGGTTCGCCAGAAGGGGCACAAAGACTTCTGGTGGACGAGCTGTCGGCCTGGGCGGCTGTTGTGTTTTCAACTGGATTATAATACACTATAAAGTATATGAAAAGTAAACACTATAGCACCCCCTACCATAGACATGAACACCTACACCTACCTACTACCTAATGCTAAAATATTTGAGCTTTATGCATTTTAACACTTTTTATTTATTGTTTTTATTTATGATTTGTTGTCTATTGTATTAATTTGTCTGTGCAGCACTTTGGAAACTGTCATGTTTACAAAATGCACTATAGAAATAAAGTGGATTGGATTTGAACGTTTTCAGTTCCCTGTTCACATCTATTCATTTTTTTACCTGGAGACTGGGAGTGTGGTCTGAGGTTTTGAATGTGGTTGTTTAGCACACTTGGAGTTCTCTGCACATGTAAACATAGTGAGTGTGGCCATTATATTATTAAAAGAATAATCCAGCTTGTCACAATGCAAGTATTAATTAACATGTGATTAGTACTGCCCCTGCAGTCTCACTGATGAAACACTTAAAACACTAATTATGTTGAATGTAAAAATAGCTTTGAGCTCTGGTGCGTTCTGTTATTTTTTTACTTGAGAATTGTGTTTTGTTTAATCTTTTATTCTCAAACACACATTGCTACTCTGCTGTTTCCACCCACTTCTTTTTTTATTCACATTTTATTGTTTTTTTAAAATGTTTTTATGGACAAGAACAAACATCAAACAAACAATAAATGACTAAAACATTAACATGCTGGTCTCACAGCTGGTATATTGACCAATATTCTTCAAATAAATCAATTTGTAATTTCAGTTTATAAGTTATTCTTTCCATTGTGAAAATCTATATTCTAGATATCTAGATTTTTGAGCTGGTTTCTATGAAGGAACGCTTGTAACAGACGACTGTTGCTTACAGATCACTTCCCAATCGTACCCTCCGTTTCCCATCATGTTTTAATATGTGTTGAATCATGTGCTTTACAATTTTGTATACAGGTGTATATTTTTGAAATCATTTTTTGTTATGGGAGATCTTTATCTTTGAAAAATTTCAAGAATTTCGCCTTTAGTAAAATTTGGTTGATAAAATTTCTTGGTAACAAAATCTGAGATTTGCAGATATCTAAAGTGATATTGAGAAGTCGATCCAAATGTGTCTTTACAGTCCTGGAAGCTCATCATGATCCCTTCTTTAAATAGAGTGTCGTATGCAGTCAAACAGATTCACCCCACATTTTAAACCTGAGTCAATTTTACCGGGTGCGAATTCTGAATCATAAGCAAACCATTTGAAAAAATCTACTTTTTTAATATATCACTCCAAATCTCATGTATTTTAATGAATATAAGATAGAGCTGGGGCTTGTTTGTTTGCTTTGTTTTTTTACGCTCTCATTCATACACCGGCGTACAGACACATGAGAGGGAAGCCAGGCAAAATGTCTTGCCCAAGAACAGAGAAACAGTAACAGCGCCCTCATGAGGTCACAGACTCTCCACATGTGTGCACAGTCTAATGGCAATTTGATCTTGCACGATACAGAGGTACGAGATCTTGTCCCATCCCCACATCCGTACTACCAAGCATGCCACACTTTACCATCACGAGCACCTTCTTTTTGTAATTTTTGTGTTTTTTCATCTCTCTTCTCAAGAATCCATTTACGCGGAATCTTTGCTGCCATCGGATGTTTGTTGTTGTTGAGTAAAAATCCGAGGCCAATCTCCTTCTGGTCCAGGGAAGAGCAAAATGTATTCACTCTCTCTTGTGGCACGAGATCTTGTTCAATCCCACATGGAGAGTGGAAGAGTCAAAAACTGTAGTCAGAGTGTTGTTACTTCAAAATAATATTATTCAAGTAATGGTCCAAGAAATTTCTCAGGTGGTGCTCCAAGACATTACTCAAGTAGCGTTGCAGAGTAAAAAAAAGAGTAACTTAAGGGTGCACAGGGAGGGTCCACCGCCTGCTTGTCTTTGCAGTGATGTTATTGCTTTGTCTGGAATATTCCACAGTACAGCAATAAACGTAAACATCTTGCATTCATTCAATTAAAGTTGCTCAAAAATACCTTGAAATACATTCTAAAGGCCTTTTTCAGTCTTAAAGATCCCATGACATGGTACTTCTTGATGCTTTTATATGGCTCCTTAATGGTTCCCTAATACTGTAAATGAATCCTTCTTCAAAATCAACACTCAGTGCATGAGAAACAGAGATAAGATGAGAAAGAGTAATTTTTGTCTCTCTGAACACTCCATAATGGGCGTTGTTGCTTGAATGCAAATGAGGAGAAAAGAGCTGGCCTATAGTAGAGGGTGGGGGCATGGCCAAACTCTCCGCTCTCGCTCTGAGCTCTCAGCTGATCCATTTCCGTGTTTTTGCACGGGGGGAGAGATTTGAAGCGTTCCATTGAAAAATAAACACATTTCCACAGAAAATAAAATTAAACCACTGCTGTTCAAAGGTCCAGAGGCTCAGATAAAGGACTTCCGAGCCTAGAAACACTCGGACGTGCCTCCAGGCAAATAAAAAAACGCATTTCGCATTGCGTAGCTCCTCCGCAGTCCAAACTCTCTGGGCGTGATTTACAGAGACGCTGAGTACAGACAGACGGGGGTGGAACTGCATTTGCATTTCTTTTTTCAAAGACCTTTTCAAAAACCTCAGAAAGTGAAAATTTCATGCCATGGGACCTTTAAACATGGGACCACAGACACAAGGAGAATCTTATGAGATTTAAAATCTCCGATCGCAAACACTGATTCACGATATGCCTGCGGACCACAGGCTACAAAGCTGTGAGCTCACCTTGCGTCAGCTGTTTCACTTTGAGACTCTTAAGTGTTCAAAGATCAGAGAACTGCACTTGTAGTTTAGATGCAAGTCAAAACTGTGTTATTATAATTTGTGAAAATTATAATAACACGTGATTTTTAATGCACAGAAGGTGGCGATAAAGTACACAGGAAGTACAGTTACTATTGCTTTTCTGCAGCTTAACCTCAACCTGCACGCTGTTTGGATGTAAACAGACACACGTGAGGAACAACTCTCGCATTTTTACTTTTAAAGAATGCCTCAAACTGGACTAATAGCATGGTTTTGTGGACTGGCTGTCATTATTTGCTGAAAACAAATTCTGTGGATAATGTCTGAGATGCTGCAGTTTATTTTCACAACTTTAAGAGAGGAGAGGAAAAAAGCCACCTCATTATTTTCACTGTTTCCTAAGTTTGTATGTTGTGCCTCTGTGTCTGTCGGTCCATCTGCCCCTGACGCTCCGTTTTACTGGCTGATGCTGTCGTGATGCTGATGTTTGGTGATTATGAAGCTTCAAAATCGCACACAAAGACGGGTCAGGCCTACCAGTGGAGTGGAGGTGACTTACGAGTTGAGTTAACCAACCAGCAACTCAGGGAGAGGCAAATCACAGCCAAAATGGGGCAGATTCTCCTGTAGTGTGTGGCGGCCTTTACTGTGTGTGGTGTCACCCGTCCATACATTTAGCCTGTAACTTTGCTTGGTGTCATCACATGTTTGTTTTTATGAAAATGGCCAAGTGTAATACCATATAGTGGCACATTTCAGGCAAAGTAGTGAGAAGACCCTCCACCAGAAAAGTTACACAGTGCACCTTTAAAGAGTAACTACGGAGCCCTGGAAGTGACATAGGTGAATAAATAAAATAACAAGGTGTGGGAACGAGTTAACAAGGTGTGGGAACGAGTTATAAGGTGTGGGAACAACTTATAAGGTATAAGGTGTGGGAACAAGATATAAGGTGTGGGAACGAGTTATAAGGTATAAGGTGTTGGAACAAGTTATAAGGTGTGGAAACAAGTTATAAGGTGTGGGAACAAGATATAAGGTGTGGGAACGAGTTATAAGGTATAAGGTGTTGGAACAAGTTATAAGGTGTGGAAACAAGTTATAAGGTGTGGGAACAACTTATAAGGTATATGGTGTTGGAACAACTTATAAGGTATAAGGTGTGGGAACAACCTATAAGGTGTGGGAACAACTTATAAGGTGTGGGAACAACTTATAAGGTATAAGGTGTGGGAACAAGATATAAGGTGTGGAAACAAGTTATAAGGTATAAGGTGTTGGAACAAGTTATAAGGTGTGGAAACAAGTTATAAGGTGTGGGAACAAGTTATAAGGTGTGGGAACAACTTATAAGGTGTGGGAACAACTTATAAGGTATAAGGTGTGGGAACAAGTTATAAGGTATAAGGTGTGGGAACAAGTTATAAGGTGTGGGAACAAGTTATAAGGTGTGGGAACAAGTTATAAGGTGTGGGAACAACTTATAAGGTATAAGGTGTGGGAACAAGTTATAAGGTGTGGGAACAACTTATAAGGTATAAGGTGGAGCAAGTTATAAGGTGTGGGAACAACTTATAAGGTGTGGGAACAACTTATAAGGTGTGGGAACAACTTATAAGGTATAAGGTGTGGGAACAAGTTATAAGGTATAAGGTGTTGGAACAAGTTATAAGGTGTGGGAACAAGTTATAAGGTGTGGGAACAACTTATAAGGTATAAGGTGTGGGAACAAGTTATAAGGTGTGGGAACAACTTATAAGGTGTGGGAACAACTTATAAGGTATAAGGTGTGGGAACAAGATATAAGGTGTGGGAACAAGTTATAAGGTGTGGGAACAACTTATAAGGTATAAGGTGTGGGAACAAGTTATAAGGTGTGGGAACAACTTATAAGGTGTGGGAACAACTTATAAGGTGTGGGAACAAGTTATAAGGTATAAGGTGTTGGAGCAAGTTATAAGGTGTGGGAACAAGTTATAAGGTGTGGGAACAACTTATAAGGTATAAGGTGTGGGAACAAGTTATAAGGTGTGG
The DNA here is from genome assembly GCA_036785185.1 of Paratrypauchen microcephalus. Taxonomy (NCBI): domain Eukaryota; kingdom Metazoa; phylum Chordata; class Actinopteri; order Gobiiformes; family Gobiidae; genus Paratrypauchen; species Paratrypauchen microcephalus. Next base: position 1,919,968 of record JAVJIX010000030.1, read on the forward strand.
GAACAAGTTATAAGGTGTGGGAACAAGTTATAAGGTGTGGGAACAACTTATAAGGTATAAGGTGTAGGAACAACTTATAAGGTGTGGGAACAACTTATAAGGTATAAGGTGTGGGAACAAGTTATAAGGTGTGGGAACAAGTTATAAGGTGTGGGAACAACTTATAAGGTATAAGGTGTAGGAACAACTTATAAGGTGTGGGAACAACTTATAAGGTATAAGGTGTGGGAACAAGTTATAAGGTGTGGGAACAAGTTATAAGGTGTGGGAACAACTTATAAGGTATAAGGTGTGGGAACAACTTATAAGGTGTGGGAACAACTTATAAGGTATAAGGTGTGGGAACAAGTTATACCTTATAACTTGTTCCCACACCTTATAAGTTGTTTTCACACCTTATAACTTGTTCCCACACCTTATAACTTGTTCCCACACCTTATAACTCGTTCCCACGCCTTGTTATTTTATTTATTCACCTATGTTACTTCCAGGGCTCCGTAAGTAACTGTATGTAAATGTAATTAAATACAGGTTAGACACAAACATGAGAAAAAGTGGGTCATATCTGAAGGAGGAAACACAAATGTTCAAATTCACTTGTAGACTTACTCAAGAATAATCAAAGGTTTTACTCAAATAAGAATAATGTTACTTTAATAAAAATATTACTCAAGTAGGAGTATAAGTACGCAGCTAGAAAAGTACTCAGAGAAGTCCAATTTCATTAAAAAAAAGGATGTGGAATTTGACCATATGGAGCAGTTTACCAGGGGAATTAAAAGAAGGTCTAAAAAAGTGAACTGTAAATATCTTGATCAAATGAAAAAGAAACAGAATGCGTAAAAAATGTCATTTAACACTGGTGAAAAGAGGTGGAAACAAATAAATATCTATAATAAAAGTATACATATATTTAAAAGGTATACTTCCACACACTCCTTTTCTAACATGCATATCATTCCTTGTACTGTATATTGACCAGTTTCAAAGCTACGTCATCACTGAATGCGCGCGCAGTGTTGACTCAAAACAAAGCCACTGCTGCCATAAAACCCCCAGCGAAGATATAAAAGAGAAGAACTCAAATAAAGAGAAACAGATGGAATAAATTATAGTTCATATCATTCAACTGACATACACACAAGTGAACACCTGCTGCTTGTTTAGGGTCATTTGCCCAGGTGTTCAATGGGGTTTAATCATGCTGATTAACAAGCAAGCACAGGACACCGCAAAGCTCACAGACATATTAACCGGGTAACCTCTACGACAGACACATGTAAACGAACACGAATAACTTAAAATGCATGATAAGTTTTCGCATGACCATCATAAATGGCATTTGACATGACTGAGATCACATCTGTGACTCATGAATTAAGTCGTAGTATGTTACTTACCCCGCAACGCAAGTGCAGTTGGCGGTCAGAACGTAGTTCTCGCGCTTGTTGGTGATAGCCCAAGCATTGTACATGGTCGTCTTGTGGCCTTGTCTTTGACTGGGGAGAACATCAGATGCCAACACGCAAAACTCCCCATCGATCTCGTGGTATTTTACCTCCTGTACATGGCCACACACGGCAAACTGGTAGGCATCCATGGATTTGTATGCGCGCACTTTCTCTCTTGTATACACGCTGGGCTTCTCCACTAAATAACAGTGGATATCTGTCCACTGTAAATCTGGCCACTTTCTGCGGTCGTACTGACACTCCGTGATCGCATAAGGATCTGGTAGTCGAACCCCGTTGCTCAACGTGAGCTTTTGAATGTAGCTCTCCCTATCGTTCAGATACTCTGCTATGGTCCGCCATGGTTGATTCTGGGTCAACACTGCGCGCACATGCCGCTGACGTCATGTCTGTTTACTAACTGTAAAGGGGTCTATAAGGATTACATTAGGAGTAAGTTACGAGATGCACCAATACCAATACTGGTGTGGAATAGTATCAAAGAAAAAATTGCTGTATCGGATATCAGCTTCCAAATATTGGTTCAGCTATTTACTGGTCATAGTCAGAAGAGAAATGTTTGAACTTTTATTTACACAAGTTGTTCTGTGGTTACCTCAGAGATTAATAACTGCTACATAACACATCTGGATAAGTTTTGTCTCATTGTATTTTTGTTTTAAGGAAGTAAATGCTGTTTTCACTATCTGCACTGGTATCGGTTAATATCAGCAGATACTTAAAGCTTTAGATTCAGAATTGGTATTGGGACTGAAAAAGATGGATCTCTAGATTAAATATCTGAAAAGAAAATATCTTTTAAAATACGAATTCTCATTACTGGTTGTTTTCTTCTGCTTTTTGTTATATCTTGAAACAGTTTTTTTCCATGCATGTTCAAAATAAACAACAAAACAAAAAGTTATTCAAGGAAATGCAGAGTACTTCCCACCTCTGCTATTAAAGATCGCATGACATGGTACTTCTTGATGCTTTTATATGGCTCCTTAATGGTTCCCTAATACTGTAAATGAATCCTTCTTCAAAATCAACACTCAGTGCATGAGAAACAGAGATAAGATGAGAAAGAGTATTTTTTTCTCTCTCTATTTATTTATGTATTTATTTATTTCAGGGACAGTGCACATTAATAAACATTTGCATGTAAATATGCCAGAATTAGCCTGAGGGCTATTTTTCATCTGTTGTCCCGGACAGGTGTAACATGTCAAACCTACAGGAAGTAAAATAGAATAAAATAGAATAAAAACAGGGTTAATATTTACACTCTAAAATCCTTATTACATACAGTCACATACAGCTCCATGCAATTCTATACAGACATAAAACCACATTCCGCCACATACATTCATTTCCAGCTACAAACACTATATACCATTAAGAGCATCACATACACATACATACAGACTCATACAATCAAAGTCAAACAACAGTAACACACAAGAGGCAGGATAGCGACAGGGGCATCGGGAGGTGGATGTTAGTGGTGACAGGACTGACTCTCAATTAACCATTTCTTTAAGTGGAATTTAAATGAGGTGTAAGTGGGGAGGTTTCTGATTGTGGTGGGGGTGGTGTTCCAGTCATGGGCAGATTGCACAGAGAAGGAGGTTTGGCCAAAGAGACTTTTTCTGAGGGGGATGATACAGTCCCCTCTCAATGCCCCTCTGGTTCTGCTGTGTTCTGACGTCCTGATGTGAAGAAACTGTGTGAGTGGAGGAGATGACAAGCCATGAATGATTTTATATATGAGACACAGATGAACAAATTTGACCAGGTTTTCCCAGTTAAGCAGATTGTGTTTTGTGTTTTCTCTGAACACTCCATTATGGGCGTTGTTGCTTGAATGCAAATGAGGAGAAAAGAGATGGCCTATAGTAGAGGGTGGGGGCGTGGCCAAACTCTCCGCTCTCAGCTCTCAGCTGTGCGCTCTGAGCCATTTCCGTGTTTTAAGAGCGGAGGAAGAAAGGAGAGCCGTTAATGAAAAAAACACATTTCCACAGAAAATAAAATTAAACCACTGCTGTTCAAAAGTCCAGAGGCTCAGATAAAGGACTTCTGAGCCTAGAAACACTCGGACGTGCCTCCAGGCAAATAAAAAAACGCATTTCGCATTGCGTAGCTCCTCTGCAGTCCAAACTCTCTGGGCGTGATTTATAGAGACGCTGAGTAGAGACAGACGGGGGTGGAACTGCATTTGCATTTCTTTTTTCGAGCTGACGTCAATAAGTTTCCTTGTTCAAAATCGCCCGTTTGAGCTCCGATTTTTTGTAACGCAGAAAAGGATCGCAAATGCTCAGTTTAGACATTTCGCAACTTTTAACCATGGGGGGGGGAGGCTAAACAGGGTAGGGGAGCTCACATTAACGTTAAAAAACCTCAGAAAGTGAAAATTTCATGCCATGGGACCTTTAAATAATTTTCCATTCGTCACTGCCCCTCTGTCTGACACATAACACAGACACTCTGTATTGAGCATGCTGTATAACCGCTAACTCTCCCCAAATACACTCACCACATTTGTTTCAGACAGAATTTCATTAGCCCTCCAAGCTCTGAGAGAGAGGCCAATGGTCAAACTCCCGTGTTTTTCAATTATGGCCATAAAAAGATATAACCTTTCAAAAATGTCTCCAGAGCTTCTAACCCAGTTCCCCCACAACGCGCCCGCTTTTCCAAACAATTCAGTCTATCAATTGGCCTTCAATCCACCCACCCGCTCCTAAAGCTTCCAATACAAAAAGACTACAAGGACCAGCTTCCCCCAGGCCAAGCATCGATCATAATGCCATTTGAATACGACCGCACACACCTCCACAGAGTCTGATTAAAAATCAACAAGGCCATGCACGCTAGTTAAAGGTTTATGTTGTGCGCTAGTCCTGCAGGCACACTCTATCCACTCACTCAAATTAAGCGCATTTCACACTGCTCCAGAGCGAGTGAGGAGTGGGGGCAAATACAGATGAACTAAAGACCAATAAAAGGTGCAGATGTTGGAGAGATTGGAGAGATATGCAGTTAATTAAAGGGTTATTACAGGACTACTGTGTAATGGATTTGAATATTCTTTTGTACTTTTGACAGTGTGATAATAATGAATGGGAGAACTGAATCATTTAAATGCTATGTAGGTAAATCAGGTACTAATCTAAAACTAATATTGAAACTAGATACTCATTTGAACAGGTATTGATACTAAAAAAGTCACATTCACAAGACAGAAATGAACCTTTCCTGAATGATGATTACATAGATATACAGTGGTACCTCACCTTACGAAATTAATTCGTTCCAGAAGTGGTTTCGTAATGTGAATTTTTCGTAAGTTGAGTAGCTATTTCAATGGAAAAAGCCTGATTCGTTCCAAGGCCCCGATCCAAGTTTTTTTTTTTATAGTGTAACCATATAGTGTGCCTGAAAGTGTAAACCAGGACTAAACCAGGACTAAACCTGGACTAAACCAGGACTAAACCAGGACTAAACCTGGACTAAACCAGGACTAGACTAGGTGGATTAAAGCGCCGCGTGCGGGTCTATTTCCTGGTTTCGTTTCGAGTCACGGCTGAGGCGAGCAGCGAGGGGGACCACACGCAGTCTGAGCGCATGAACGAGACCCGTGCTCAAACCGTGCCTCCTCTAGACCTCCTCTAGACCTCCTCTAGACCAGGTCTAGACCACCGCGGCTCTTGCATGCGTTCGTTCATGCGCTCAGACTGCGTGCAGTCCCCCTTGCTGCTCGCCTCAGCCGTGACTCGAAACGAAACCAGGAAATAGACCCGCGCGGGGCGCTTTAATCCACCTGGTCTAGTCCTGGTTTAGTCCAGGTTTAGTCCTGGTTTAGTCCTGGTTTAGTCCAGGGTTGGTCCAGGTTTAGTCCAGGTCTAGACCTGCTGGCAGCCCCGCGCCGGGTCATGCTGCGCTATCACACGTGTCAGAGCGCAGTCTTCTCCCCCCTCCCCCTTCCCCCCACACTTCACTATTAATAATTTTGTTGAAAATCTATGAACGTTTGAATGTTTAAACGAGAGACAAATGTGAGAAAAGTTTAAATTCAGTCTGAGAAAAGCGTATAATGTGTGTGGCTGAGCGCGCATTATTTGAATTTTTGAGATTTCGCGTTTCGTAAGTTGAATTTTCTTTCGTATCTAGAGACCAAAATTGAACGGGAAGGCGTTTCGGAACTTGAAATTTTCGTTTGTTGGGTCTTTCGTAAGGTGAGGTACCACTGTAAGGTTGCATGGTAATATAAAAGAAAGTACTATGAGTTAATGGTGAAAATTACATTCTACTCTCTAATGAAAAAGTGTTTTTATTATCATTGTGGTATCGGAATGAGTAGTGAGTATCGGGTTTTTTCTGTAGTATCAAAATCGAGGTTGAAATATTAGTATTGTGACAACTCTGATGCTATGTATTTATATTGTATTGAATGTCACTTTACATTGTTATGTCTTATTCATTCACTCAAATATACTGGTGTAGACTGATGGAAGCCACCATCACTCACACACACCACAGTCATACTAGGAAAGGTGGGTGTGGCCAGAGTTCCTTGTCAAAGTCTGATCTGATGGGAGACCACTGGGAATTCCAGGTGCTACAGTGGGACACCAGTGGGGAAAACTGTTGTTGTGTCCTTAGGTAAGAGATTTCACCCTAGTTGCCAAGTAAGAATGTGGTGTGTTTGAGTGATTGATGGCGAGAGAGACAGATTGGCAGCCTCGCTTCCATCAATCTACCCCAGGACAGATGCACATATTAAGTATTTTACCACCACCGAGTGTGGAGTGAATGAATAATGCACAAAATTGTTTAGCAACTTCCTGGAAAACTTAGCTTGACTTTATTGGCCACAGTGGAGCCGTTGTTGACCTAGTGAAGGGATTACATGAGAAAGTGATACAGGTTGAGGAACATCTCCAACCAGAGGATACCTGTCGATGTCTGGACACCATCACGAGCATACTGACAGAACTGTGCAGAAACAGTGCAGCACAGTCTGCAGCTACTGCGGTACACCAAGAGGAACTGTCTAGGGCTCTAGTGACTCTGCAAGGTGACATGAAGTTGGGGGCCTGGCAGAACCAGGGTTCTGGCTAATTGTCCATTCACCTGGGTTCTAAAAATGTATTGATTATGTTAAATTAGTCCCCTTGGTGTAATTAATCAGTCTCCCTGAAATCTCTGGAACAAACAGGACTTTTTGTTTTGTCTTTGTCTCCTGCATAACACTCACCCCAAGGACACAGCTGGGTTTTTTAATCACGGCACACTATATACAAAGGACATATCAATTCATCTGGAACACTGTGCACATGTATTCTGTAAACACTCTGCCCTGCCTATTTAGTAATGTTCGCCTCAGCTTTCAATCATTTTCATCAATATTCTGTTCTGCTCCTCCTCCCCACCCTCCCGTTTGTTTATCAAACAAAAAGGCGCCGTGTGTTACCTGTCCCATTGTTTTTGTTGTAATATGTTTGTGATATTGTTATTGATTGTACTGCGTCTTTTTCTACTCTGTTATGTCCAAGTTGGCGGCTCACGCATGCGCTGCAGCCCCTCCCCTGGCCGTCACTATCACAGTCTCTGCTTAGCCAAGGGGAAACGAAATTCCGATTTACTGTATGTCGTGTACATATGGCAGAACTTGGCTGACTTTTCGTTCACCATCACATGAACAAAACAATCTTTCTATCAGAGTAGTATATAAAAGTAATGCATCATTATTATTAATGAACTGTTTTGCCAGAGGCCACCACAACATATCTGTTGAACCACTGAGCCACTGCCACATTATAATGGGCTGTGCAGACATAACAGCCCTGCAGCAAAGTGCGATAAAGCTGCCATCCTGTTCCTGTATCCTCTCCCATTGCCACAAATAATGGATTAGTTTTACTTTGGGCTTTAAAAGTAGTACAAGCACGTTAGAGTGCTTTATATATAGCACATAATTCATTCTCTTAAGTTAAGCCACAGATGTCCTGAGGCAGTCTGACAAAGACATGGCTGAAGTGGCTTGCCCAAGGACTTAATGTGATGTGAAGTCAGTGTTTAAAGTAGTATGTTCAAGTATTTGAACAATATTAAATTCATATGCTGCATTTCTGAAAATGACAAAAATTTGAGCCTGATGTGTTAACATGTTGTTGTTTTTTTGTTGTTTTTTGTTTTTTTATGGGATTTTGCAGAACATTTGCTGAATTCAATATCATTCAGTTATCAGTCACTGGTGTTTTCTAAGCAAAGATGAAGAGAACATCAAGGGCCCTAAGGCTGACCCCTGAGGCGCACCACAGGCTCTACACCCTCAGGAAATGGTCATTTTCCATTTCCTTTGTCTCACCTCACCAGTTCAAATGCATGTTCTCAGCATGTACTGTAGCGCACAGAGAGGGACTGGAGTCTAGTCTGTTAGTCTGGTTATATTTTTACAGTTTTCCTCGTTAGAAACAGTTAATTATATTCCCTATGATTAGTAGCTGTGCTTTGTTGTATAGTGACAATATTTAAACCATAAAAGAAATTCCTGCAGATCTGCTTTTTGATGCTATTTATAGGGAGGTTTAAATAAAACAACTGTATATAGCCCAAGTGTACACAAGTACACAAGCTCATTTGTTTAACATGTTATAGTTTTTTCTCCTCACCAATTACTCACCCAAAGTTGTATTTGGAGTGATTCATGCATTGTTGGCCCTATGGCGTCACCTGCTGTCTCCGTAGAGATGAATAAGTGGACTGTGGACCATGCTGTGGAACAATTCATCAATACATCACCTCAATAAAGAGAAGCAGGTGGCAGACCCTCCACCAGAAAGCAGACATAAGCACAATAGATCTTTAAATGTTACTAAGTAAATGTTCCAGAGCTACCCACCTCTGCTGATGGTTCTGCTGCTGTGGTGAGATGGGACATAGACTGTATAAAGAAGTGGAATAAGAGAGTGTGACGTCACCCACAGCGTTCAGCTCTAGTCAAATGAAGCTCCAGATGCTAGTATCATAGCGACCACAAGAGCCAATCATGATTGAGGTTGTTAAATGTGTCCGCCGTTCTCACCAGAGAGCGGCTAATACTGTGCGCCGCGCTGTTCTGCATTGACCAGAAAAACTGGACATCAGGGGCTTTCGATGGTCTGTTAGCGCAATTAAATGCTGAACAAGCCATGACGAACTGTAAATGAACCTATACCACTATATTTTAAGACTGATAGAAGAAAATAGAAAAAGTACAACCCGAAAAAAGTTGTCTAACAAGTTAAAGTTTTTAGATGCACTCCTTGACCAACAATGAGCCAACACGGTTAAATTCACAAACAAAATGGTAGGCGTCCATTGATACGTTTTATTAAATCCCTTGATCCACTTGTTAAAAGCCTGGAAAGGTCGTGCTGTCATTGGATAAATGTAAATGTCATTCAAACTTGTCAAAATTGGGTGAATCCCTCAACAGTGGAAGGGGCAGGAAAGCGTAACAAAATGCATTAATTTAGTTAATCAAATCTGATGCTAACGGTAGCGGGAGCGACCTTGGGGAATGAAGGCATCTGATTGGTCCTTTATTTATGTTCATATCTTGATTTAGGGACAAAATTGTGAGATGAAAAATTCAGGATCATGTAGAGCGGGTTAATGCGAACATTTTAAAGGTCCCATGGCATGAAATTTTCACTTTCTGAGGTTTTTGAACGTTAATGTGAGCTCCCCCCCCCCCGCCGGTTAAAAGTTGCGAAATGTCTAAACTGAGCATTTGCGATCCTTTTCTGCGTTACAAAAAATCGGAGCTCAAACGGGCGATTTTGAACAAGGCACCTTATTGACGTCAGATCGAAAAAAGAAATGCAAATGCAGTTCCACCCCCGTCTGTCTGTACTCAGAGACGCTGAGTACATCACGCCCAGAGAGTTTGGACTGCGAATGCGCTAGGCAATGCGAAATGCGTTTTTTTTATTTGCCTGGAGGCACGTCCGAGTGTTTCTAGGCTCGGAAGTCCTTTATCTGAGCCTCTGGACCTTTGAACAGCAGTGGTTTAATTTTATTTTCTGTGGAAATGTGTTTATTTTTCAATGGAACGCTTCAAATCTCCCCCCCCCCTGCAAAAACACAGAAATGGATCAGCTGAGGGCTCAGAGCGAGAGCGGACAGTTTGGCCACGCCCCCACCCTCTACTATAGGCCAGCTCTTTTCTCCTCATTTGCATTCAAGCAACAACGCCCATTATGGACTGTTCCAGAGTGACATTTATGACTCTTTCTCATCTTATCTCTGTTCAGGGCTCTCAAGTTTTCAAGATTGGTAGGAGTGAGATTTCTGAGGAGCGGGGGGGGGGTTCCTGAGGAGCGGGGGGGGGGGGGGGGTGCGAGCAGTAGTCGAGTTATAAATGGTGGAAGGGCAGGGGGCAGAATTAGAAGGTACTTTGTTAATATGGAAATGCTTTTATAACTAAAAGTCCATATTATCATTCAATAATGCACAGGATAATATGTTATCACACACAGTCTTGGTTTAGTCTTGGTTTAGTCCTGGTTTAGTCCTGGTTTAGACCTGTTTTAGACCTGTTTTAGTCCTGGCTTAGTCTTGGTTTAGACCTGGTTCAGTTTTGGTTTAATCCCGGTTTAGTCCTGGTTTAGACCCGGTTTAGATCTGGTATAGTCTTGGCTTAGTCCTGGTTTAGACCTGGTTTAGTCCTAGTTTAGACCTGGTTTAGTGCTGGTTTAGACCCGGTTTAGATCTGGCTTAGTCTTGGTTTAGACCTGGTTTAGTTTTGGTTAAGTCCTGGTTTAGTCCTGGTTTAGTCCCGGTTTAGTCCTGGTTTAGACCCGGTTTAGATCTGGTTTAGTCTTGGCTTAGTCCTGGTTTAGACCTGTTTTAGTCTTAGTTTAAACCTGGTTTAGTCCTGGTTTAGTGCTGGTTTAGACCCGGTTTAGATCTGGTTTAGTCTTGGCTTAGTCCTGGTTTAGACCTGGTTTAGTCCTGGATTAGACCTGGTTTAGTCCTGGTTTAGTGCCGGGTTAGTCCCGGTTTAGTCCTGGTTTAGACCTGGTTTAGTCTTGGTTTAGTCCTGGTTTAGTCCCAGTTGAATCCTGGTTTAGACCCGGTTTAGACCTGGTTTAGTCTTGGTTTAGTTCTGGTTTAGTCCTGGTTTAGTTCTGGCTAGGTCCTGGTCTAGTCCTGGTTTAGTTCTGGTTTAGTCCTGGTTTAGACCTGGTTTAGTTTTGGTTAAGTCCTGGTTTAGTCCCGGTTTAGTCCTGGTTTAGACCCGGTTTAGATCTGGTTTAGTCTTGGCTTAGTCCTGGTTTAGACCTGGTTTAGTCCTGGTTTAGACCTGGTTTAGTCCTGGTTTAGTCCCAGTTGAATCCTGGTTTAGACCCGGTTTAGACCTGTTTTAGTCTTGGTTTAGTTCTGGTTTAGTCCTGGTTTAGTTCTGGTTTAGTCCTGGTTTAGACCTGGTTTAGTCTTGGTTTAGTCCTGGTTTAGTTCTGGTTTAGTCCTGGTTTAGTCCCAGTTTAGTCCTGGTTTAGTCCCAGTTGAATCCTGGTTTAGATCCGGTTTAGACCTGGTTTAGTCTTGGTTTAGTCCTGGTTTAGTTCTGGTTTAGTCCTGGTTTAGTCCCAGTTGAATCCTGGTTTAGACCCGGTTTAGACCTGGTTTAGTCTTGGTTTAGTCCTGGTTTAGTTCTGGTTTAGTCCTGGTTTAGTTCTGGTTTAGTCCTGGTCTATTCCTGGTTTAGTTCTGGTTTAGTCCTGGTTTAGTCCCAGTTGAATCCTGGTTTAGACCCGGTTTAGACCTGGTTTAGTCTTGGTTTAGTCCTGGTTTAGTTTTTGTTTAGTCCTGGTTTAGTTCTGGTTTAGTCCTGGCTAGGTCCTGGTTTAGTCCTGGTCTAGTCCTGGTTTAGTTCTGGTTTAGTCTTGGTTTAGTCCTGGTTTAGTCCTGGTCTATTCCTGGTTTAGTTCTGGTTTAGTCCTGGTCTATTCCTGGTTTAGTTCTGGTTTAGTTCTGGTTTAGACCTGGTTTAGTCTTGGTTTAGTTCTGGTTTAGTCCTGGTTTAGTCCTGGTTTATTTCTGGTTTAGTCCTGGTTTAGTCCTGGTTTAGTTCTGGTTTAGTCCTGGTTTAGTCCTGGTTTAGTCCTGGTTTATTTCTGGTTTAGTCCTGGTTTAGTCCTGGTTTAGTTCTGGTTTAGTCCTGGTCTATTCCTGGTTTAGTTCTGGTTTAGTTCTGGTTTAGTCCTGGTTTAGTCCTGGTTTATTTCTGGTTTAGTCCTGGTTTAGTCCTGGTTTAGTTCTGGTTTAGTGCCGAAATAGATGCAGAAATAATCTGATAATATGACTCACCCATAAAAACGCGGTCACTCGTATCCATGTATGCACGTGTCACGGTCTTTAATAATCCGGAGCTCCGGAGAAAAGGACATAATCCCGAACTTATCCCGTGTCCCGAGGTGAGAGTTCCTTCTTACGTAGCATTAACGTAGCAAGTTAAGGATCCTTATTCTCTTGGAAATGCCGCGTAAACATTCACGCGGCTCGCGCCTCACAGCTGATCGGCCTGTTCACCGATCAGCTGTGAGCGAACAGCTGATCGCTCAACTCGAGTACTGGTGTGCCAGTGACTTTTTTTCGCTGAAAACGCGGTGCCTGCATTAACTTACCGATTTTTTGGGCACAGAAGCGCTGTGAACAGTGGCTACAGTTTTGAATTGCTTAAAAAAAAAATCTGCGTGAGAAATACCATGTGTGGCGTGTGAGCGTGTGAACACGTCGAATTGCGTGTGTCACACTCTCAATGTGTGAGACTTGAGAGCCCTGGAGTCTCTGTTTCTCATGCACTGAGTGTTGATTTTGAAGAAGGATTCATTTACAGTATTAGGGAACCATTAAGGAGCCATATAAAAGCATCAAGAAGTACCATGTCATGGGATCTTTAAGATGAGGCTCACAGCAGCAGCAGTCAGGGTCAGAAGGAGCCGGAAGACCCCTTGCTCATGTCGGCTAATGCATTAGCTATGTCCATTCATATATATACGGTCTATGGATGAGGCTGAATAATGATGCAAATGTACCAGTGTTTGGCAGCAAGGGTAGACTCAATTTTTCAACTTATACAAGTTTACAAGTGTAGCTATGACAGTAAAATGCGACATCTGCCTGGGTCTGACATTCCCCTCTGGTCATTCCTTCATTCCTGTCTGGTTTATAGTTGCAAAGTTGAATGTCAAAACTATAAAATCGAATTTATACATTTTCAGATGCAACTTTCATTTCCGGGAGCTTTATGGTAAGTTTTGGATAAATAAGACCTAGCCTACTGCTGGCTCACTGCATCTCCTCGTATTGATCCGACCAAACCTCGTTCTCTTTGTGCTGGCCCTGCAGTTTGGAGAGGAGAGACAGAGGGAGGCACCAGCATGTCTGAGGCCATGAATAATAGAACCAGAATAGAGCTGTTCAGCGGGCGGATGGAAGCTCAGATCGATAGACTGTTTGCAGCTGGTTCGTCAGAATTCAGTGTTGTTTAGGTTGGAAAAGTATATACAGAAACATGTCCGATATGGGAACACTGGTCATTTCTTCGTGTCAATTTCAGCAATGGAATAAATACTCTATTTTGTCACTTAAAGATGTAACTTTTTCGTTGGGGCTCTGTCATTGCTCTGTGTAGAATTCCACAGTTGCCACGTTTAAATGAGAGCTTTAATTAAAAATAAATAAAGTGAATACCGCTTTAAAAAGACCATGTAAACACTTATTCCTAATGAAAATGATTATTCAGAATTAAACTTGATTCCAAATTAAGTGGGTGGTTTATTCCGATTTTAAGGCCAAGTTAATTTATTCCCCGATCATGTAAACATTTATACTGCTTAAAAATAATTCCAGTTGTTCGGCGCATCCTCGTTGGATTTCCCTTCTGAAGAGATGATGCACTGCAAGATGGCAGCCTGGAGTAAATGTTGGGCTCGAACCAAATAAAATTTTTAATAAGTGCGCTGGAAAAACTACAAATAATGAAAAGAGTGGATGGCAGAAACAGAAGGCGGTAGCAGCTGATTCTGTGTTTCCTTCTGGTAGACGTAAATACGTTTTCATAGTGTATATTCGATAAAGATTGTTTCTATTTGATTATACTTTTTTACATGCTTCTCTTTATCTTAATTATCTATTTTTTTTGCATGCTCTTGGCATCCAGGGTGGGCATCAAAGTAAGAATTTCATTACACAGGGAAACGTGTTTCTTTACTGTGCATATGACAATAAAAGCTCTGAATCTTGAATCTAATCTATCTTGCATTGATTAAGACATGAACATTTGATCAGTTGAGCAAGACAGTTGTCTTTTTCTGCAGTCTTGGTCTAATAGCAGAAATGCATTTTTATATTAAAGGGACAGTGTGTAAGATTTTTACCCGTTAATTACTGAAATTGAAGATACCCATTCAAAAATACATTGTTTTCCAAGCCTTTTCACTTCCATCATGAAATCAAAGTATTCTTTTGGACTTAGATATAGTCACATAAAAGGGGGATCTTCCCCATGTAGAGGCAGCCATTTTGAATACGAGAGCCGCAGAAGGACATTTGGGCTCCGCCTTCGCCTTCGGCAAGGCTCGTGGTTTTGGGTAAACAACACAAGCATGCTGCCGGATCAGACGTCGTAATGGATCTAACATGTGTTTTGGACTAAATTGTCTTACTGGATTTTATTCGCTGGATCCTTACGGACAAATTGAGACCAAGTTTATGGTGAAATACAGAGTTTGACCTGTGCAAAGCATTCTAAGGTAAGCTAACCTCGTTTTGTGCTTTTCCGTATAAAAGCCCCATGTGCTCGGGGAGTGATTGTTGTGCCGGGAAATGAATTGCATAGTCAAAAAGAGGAGACTGTAAGGTTTCATTTGATGTGTAGAGTGTCATGGTACATGATCGGGAATGTGTGTTTTCATGAGAAAAAAAAAAAAAAAAAAACGGGACCGCGTTTTATTTATACAGTAGCGGCGCGCGGCTCGTGCGCGGGTACGAGAGCTGTCCACGTTACGGCGCGCCCGGGTGACCCTCGAGGTCTGCCGTAGCTAAAACAGAAAGTGCAATAGCACCATCCACCTATGCGCCACAAATCCTACACACTGGGGCTTTAAAGGTCTCATATTGTGTTTAATCCTGTTTCCTGTTATATAGTTCAAATGTACAAATACCCATGGATCATTATGTTATTATTTACGCATTATAAATCTTATCTAAAATTATTTAATCAAAGAAATAGTCCGCAGACCGCTTTAGAAAGATGCGGTGAACAAAATATTAGGTTTATTAAGGCTGGATCCTTGCAAGGCCACGCCCACATCGCCCCGTGTTGACATATCCAAAATGCTATGCTGCTCAGTGCTACACCTATCACTGATTGAGAAAACAAAATTGTAGAATGAAATCAGTACATCACAGTAGAATGAAATCAGTACGTCATAGTACGTCACAGTGCAGTGACACGTTTCTGCAACATCGCGTGGCGGTCGGGGACAGTACCTCTGGACTGGCAGACCGGGGTGGTGGTCCCTCTGTTTAAGAAGGGGGACCGGAGGGTGTGTTCCAACTATCGGGTAATCACACTCCTCAGCCTTCCCGGTAAGGTCTATTCCAGGGTGCTGGAGAGCAGAATTCGACCGATAGTCCAACCTCGGATTCAGGAGGAGCAGTGTGGTTTTCGTCCCGGCCGGGGAACACTGGACCAGCTCTATACTCTCCATCGGGTGCTCGAGGGTGCATGGGAGTTTGCCCAACCAGTCCACATGTGCTTTGTAGACCTGAAGAAGGCATTCGACCGTGTCCCTCATGGGGTCCTGTGGAGAGTGCTCTGGGTGTACGGGGTTCGGGCCCTTTGATGAGGGCTGGGATGAGAAGCTCCTCTACTACAAAGGATTTTACCTTGAGATCATCATTGCTCTATTTCAGCATAAACTGATCTAAAAATGAGATAATCAGATACACTAAAATACAGTAAAAACAATGTATTAAAAAGAAGCATGTCTAAAAAACTGCAATACATTGTTATTATTTGCATGAGAATGTATTATTTTCAGGGCCTCTGTTAGAATCAATGTATAGAGGCTTTGCACCGTCACGTGACCCCCATAACAACGGTAACTACGCCGCCATGACCCTGGGCGTGAGACTGACTTCGGTTCAGTAGCATCAGAAAAATATGGGCAGAGAAACATGGACTGGTCTAGCCGTTTTGAAAGGGATAAAACAATTAGTTTCTTCACTGTGCCTCTGGAAATTACTCATCAGGGAGCTCAAACAAGGCAATTATCGAAAGAAAAAAAAAAGTTGGGAATTATTACTTGCAAACATAAAAACAGATTTTGAATGGTACCATCAGGACACCTGAAGTTTACTCACATCACTTTCATCGCGGTATTTGTTATTCAGATTGTTTCATAGCTTATTTAATGAAAGAAGCACACTTACTGAACAACGATTTCATTCATTTATTCAGGAAAACCTGCTCCAGTTTACGATCCAACGAACCCAGATTGGACATGAACATTCACACAGACAGTGGCTCCCTCTTTTCTGCATCATTCGAGGAAAAACTAAAACTAAAACACATATGGGGCATGAATCGAAGAGCTCTGTGAGCCAAACTTTGAAAGAAGTGGCCATGTAAAGATACTCCCGAACGTTAGAAAGATTCCCTTGCAAAAAACGATTAATTCTAGAAGACATCGTTGTTGATAAGCAAAGCAATAAAGAAAACGGTCCTATGGTGAGTGACATTGTTCTATGCGAGTTGGAAAACACCTTTCCCATCAAAACCTTGACGTTACTGCTAGCTTTTCTTACATAAACACATCTGACCCACCCAGAAACAAAATACTGGTACGCCTCAAGACTTTTATAAGCCTTGATTTGCTCTTTGGTGGAGGCACTGGACACAAAGATCAAGTAGATATATGTATCCTACTTCTGGCTATCTTTCTATTGACTCTAAGTAGAAATTGGTGCGCACATTGTAAGGATTGATATTAGAGGTTGACTTTAGCTTTTCCAAGTAGTTTGTTCGCTCATCTGAGGCTAGAGTTTCCAGATATTTCGGGAGAGATGGAACTAGGGTGACCATTCGTCCGGATTTCGTCCGGACAGTCCGGTTTTAGAGCTGTCTGTCCGGCCGTCTGTCACATGTCCTCCTTTTTACATTTTGTCCTCCTTTCGGACCCTCGTCGGCCACCGTTGCATAAATTGTCATAAATCCCCACCCATTATTTACACTTGCTACTCTGCGATGTGTCGTATGCAAACATTTGCGATGCGCACGCAGCTGATACAGCCCCTGCAGCCCCTCATTGTCTGGAAGCTGCTGTCACTCAAAAGCTCCGCTCCGTGATGATATTGTTTTTTTGTTCATATCATCTTGACCATAATTTGCCACATTTTTGTTTTTGATGGGTGTTCCATGTTAAAGGTCCCATGGCATGAAATTTTCACTTTCTGAGGTTTTTGAACGTTAATGTGAGCTCCCCTACCCTGTTTAGGCCCCCCCCCATGGCTAAAAGTTGCGAAATGTCTAAACTGAGCATTTGTGATCCTTTTCTGCGTTAGAAAAAAACACAGCTCAAACGGGCGATTCTGAACAAGGCAACTATATTACGTCACATCGAAAAAAGAAATGCAAATGCAGTTCCCCCACCGTCTGGATGTCCACCCCCTGTCTCTGGAAATCACGCCCAGAGAGTTTGGACCGCGAAGGAGCTACACAATGCGAAATGTGTTTTTTTATTTGCCTGGAGGCACATGCGAGTGTTTCTAGGCTTCATTGAAATGCCTCTCCTTTCTTCCTCCGCACTTAAAACGCGGGAGTGGGAGACAGCGCACAGTAACAAGGAACCAGCGGAGCATTTGCCCCCCACCCCCCCATCCCACCCCCCCACCCGCTCCTCTAACCTATCTGTATCCTTCTCATTTGCATTCAAACAACAAGGCCCAGAATGAGTTGTTCAGAGAGCGATATTCTAACTCTGACTGTGTACATGTGTCTTTCTCATCCACTTGATGAGTGTTGATTTTGAAGAAGGATTCATTTACAGTATTAGGGAACCATTAAGGCGCCATATAAAAGCATCAAGAAGTACCATGTCATGGGACCTTTAATAAATATATGTTGACTTCATACATTATTCATAAGTTGTTTTTCTTGACCGACCCCCCCAAGGGAAAAAAAAAAAAAAAAAAAAAGGTGTCCCCACTTTAGGGCCTTTGTCCTCCTTTTTGGACACAAGTGTCCTCCTTTCCAGTTTCATGCCGGTGGTCACCCTAGATGGAACACGCTCGTTCTGTTTAGCAGCCATGTTTGATGTTGCATGTTTGGTGCCATGGCAGCGTAGTTACCGTTGCTATGGCGGTCACATGATGGTGCAAAGCCTCTATTGATATTTTGTGTGAAGAACAACGAGGGCAGTCAGTTGAGTCCACTGATGGGAAGGTTGGCGGTTCAAATCCCGCTCTCGACCTAAACATCATTGGTTGAGTGATCAGATCCACTGACCCACAGATTGGCGGTCCAGTTCCAGCTCCCACAGATAAATGCTGTTGTTGTGTCCTTGGGCAAGACACTTAACTCACCTCACTCCTAGTGTCTGCGCATGCTAGTGAATGGGTGAGTGGTTTCTTGTTCCTTGAGTGTTGAAAAGCGCTATATAAAAAAGTGACCATTTAACACTGATCCACCTATCACTACTAGCACTACTATTTTTATTTTTATTTTTTTATTTATTTATTTGCTTCTTTGTGTCTCTTTTTGCCTTATCCTGTAAAGTCAGTCTCCTGCTCACACCTTTCTGACTTTCCAGTAGCCCAGTGTATTGTATTTTTCTTTTGGCCTATTTGGGTCTCTTTTTGCCTTCTGCTTTAAAGTTAGACTCAAACACAATGTGAAGTGTGAGCTAAAATGTCGACGTGCTCTGCCACAGCATTACACAGTGACATGAGCGGGTTCTTAGACAGCCCTGTTACAACACAACCGCTCCAAACTCAAACGTCATTCCAAAAACCCCAGACCAGCCAAAATATCTTTGTCACATGTCAAACCCAACACAAGACTGACAAAAAGCAGCTGTGTATTTGTGTAAGTGGGGAAAAGTAGTAAAAGTTGTCAAAAAACTTCAACTTCACATTATTTTTGTGTCTTGTGCGCTCTCATTTTCATATATATTGCAACGTAATGCCAACAGATTGTGTGAAATTACAGACTGCGCTGAGAGTCGCTAACACCAGACATTGCAGAGAAACTGTCTTGGCTGTTGTCTATGGAAGCTTTGAATTGCAGTCCGTTGTTATGTCCACTTCACGACCTTGCTTCCACATCAGGTTATGAGACAGAGGGTTGCCGGTGCCATTCCCATTAGAGCACATGCTGTTGTTATCCCGCCACATGCAGAGGTGGGTAGTTGTATTTACTTGAGGAACTTTTAAAGAAATTGGACTTTCAGTGTACTTTTCAAGCAACATACTTTTACTCTTATTTGAGTAATATTTCTACTGAAATAACAGTCCTCAATAGACCAGTTTCAAAGCTACGTCATCACTGAATGCGCGCGCAGTGCTGACTCAAAAAAAGCCACTGCTGCCATAAAACCCCCAGCGAAGATATAGAAGAGAAGAACTCGAATAAAGAGAAACAGATGGAATAAATGATAGTTCATATCATTCAACTGACATACACACAAGTGAACACCTGCTGCTTGTTTAGGGTAATTTGCCCAGGTGTTCAATGGTGTTTAATCATGCTGATTAACTAGCAAGCACAGGACACCGCAAAGCTCACAGACATATTAACCGGGTAACCTCTACGACAGACACATGTAAACGAACACGAATAACTTTGTTAAAATGCATGATAAGTTTTCGCATGACCATCATAAATGGCATTTGACATGACTGAGATCACATCTGTGACTTGTGAATTAAGTCGTAGTATGTTACTTACCCCGCAACGCAAGTGCAGTTGGCGGTCAGAACGTAGTTCTCGCGCTTGTTGATGATAGCCCAAGCATTGTACATTGTCGTCTTGTGGCCTTGTCTTTGACTGGGGAGAACATCAGATGCCAACACGCAAAACTCCCCATCGATATCGTGGTATTTTACCTCCTGTACATGGCCACACACGGCAAACTGGTAGGCATCCATGGATTTGTATGCGCGCACTTTCTCTCTTGTATACACGCTGGGCTTCTCCACTAAATAACAGTGGATATCTGTCCACTGTAAATCTGGCCACTTTCTACGGTCGTACTGCCACTCCGTGATCGCATAAGGATCTAGTAGTCGAACCCCGTTGCTCAACGTGAGCTTTTGAATGTAGCTCTGCCTATCGTTCAGATACTCCGCTATGGTCCGCCATGGTTGATTCTGGGTCAACAGTGCGCACACATGCCGGTGACGTCACGTCTGTTTACTAACGGTAAAGGGGTCTTTACTTGAGTAAAAGTGCTGGTTCCTCTTCCCACTGTGAGTCAGTCCACAAGTGACAAAAGCTAGGGTGCACGGCAATTTCAGATCCTGTGTGTGCAACCTGTACATATGTTTTTTGACCACTCCAGCTCTGTTTGTGATGAGGAAACAACATTAGAACATAGATCAGAAAATAGTGGGCTTTTTTAAATGCCATACTGTGGAACATTCCAAACAGCAATAATCCTTCACCTGAAAACTTAGTGTCCCTTTAACAAAAGTCAGAACTGCACACTATTCCGTTTAGTATGCATGGGACTGCAGTGACTATATAAATTAAGATGAATCTGTAAAAGTTTGAATTCCCCCAAACCAGAGCAACTCATCTTTAATTAATCCACCACTGCATGAACAACGAGGGATTAGAAAAAACATGCTTAATTTCACTTTTGTAGAAAACTTTGTTTTATAACAGAGACATATTGAGGACTTTTTCTATCATTAAAGGGCCCATTTTACGCTATTTGAATTGTCATGTGTCAACATGGTGATGTAGACTTGTGGGCGGACCATTGAACAGAATCTTACCGCTAACCATAAGGAGAGTTCAAATAGGGCCCATGAGAGATCACTAGATGACATCCAAACCAAGGCAGGGCCTGGTTAGTACTTGGATGGGAGACCGCTGGGAATTCCAGGTGCCACAGGGGGGCGCCAGTTGCAAAAATACTGTTGCTGTGTCCTTAGGCAAGACACTTTACCCACATTTGCCTAGTATGAAAGTGGCGTGTGTGTGAGTGTTGGAGGTGGTCGGAGGGGCCGATGGCGCTGACTGGCAGCCTCGCTTCCGTCAGTCTGCTCCAGGGCAGCTGTGGCTACAGAAAGTAGCTTACCACCACCAAGTGTGGAGTGAATGAACAATGAACTGTAAAGCACTTTGAGTGGCATGAAAGGTGCTATATAAATCCAATTAATTATTATTATTATTATTAAAACCTCTTCAGGCATTATTTTTGATGAGGGACCAACATAATAACATGAGAGAAAGGTCAAAAAAGTCTATTTTGCATATTACCCCGTCATTAAGGGAGACAACATGCATGTTTGTGTAATCCTGTATTGTCCTACATTTGAGGTATTAAGAAAAAAAAACATCACTTATCTCCACTCACTGCTCTGTACTTACTTGTTCAAAAAAGTTTGCATAGCATCTATGTTCTTGCCTGGTTTACACCCAACCATATCACAAGTGATATACCCTGGGGGTAAAAATAGTCTAAAATGGGCATCCCTTGTGGCATTTTATCAATCAGGCATGAAAATCCCTCACCGAAATTCGCCGTTTTGAAGTTATTACAAACTAAACTTAATACTGATCATTTAATCTACAAAAGCTTAAGAAATAAAGTAGTACAAGAGCTTAGAAAAGCACAAGCATCATATTATACCAATCTTATAGGAAATGCAAAGGGCAACAATAATTCCCTTTGGAAACATTTAAATAATCTGACTAATAAAACTAAATATGAAGGAATTAGGGAGCTCACCATAAATGCCAAAAGTATTGTTGATAGTGCCACTATGGCTAACGAATTTAACACTTATTTTGTACAGTCAATAAAAGAATTAACTAAACATTTTGAGACAAACGAACCAGGGACCAAATTATATTAAATTTCTTCCTTTGACTCTTATAGAATAGAAGAAGTAGATGAGAGCGAAGTCACCCAGATTATTAAAAAACTGTCTAATTCTAAATCAAATGATATCTATAATATAAATTGTTGTTTCCTCAAACGTTATTGTAGCTCGTTAGTCCAACCTTTGACACATCTTGTTAACCTGTCAATTTGAAAATGTAAATTTCCTTTAGGTTGGAAGAAAGCAGTAGTTGTGCCAATTTTTAAATCAGGAAGACAGGATTCCATGCACAACTACCGGCCTATATCAATCTTACCTATATTTTCAAAAGTGATTGAAAAAGTAGTAGCGGAACAACTGGCTGACCACTTGGAGGACAACCAACTCCTCCACCTACAGCAGTTTGGCTTCAGATCTGGGTATTCTACAGAGATCACAAACTGCTGCTTCATTGAGAATATAAAGAAGTCCCTGGATAGGGGTGAGGTGGTAGGAGCAGTATTTCTTGATCTTAAAAAAAGCATTTGAAACAGTCAGTCATAGTTTTCTTTTATCCAAGATGTCTTCCTTTAACATCTTCCCTGAGGCAGTGCAATGGTTTGCCTCTTTTCTTCAGGGTAGGGAACAGTGTGTGAAAGTTGCCCAGGACAAATCCTCATTTATAAACATTTCAATGGGCATACCTCAGGGATCTATATTGGGGCCGCTGCTGTTTAGCCTTTTTATAAATGATTTGCCTTTGATTTGCCCTGGTGTCCGTTGCCAGCTTTACGCGGATGATGCTGTTTTCTCTGCACCCGCCAAGACACCAGCGCAAGCTGCAGATGTTTTGTCTGCATGCATGGCTGAGGTTAACCAATGGCTCCACAAAAATAAACTAGTCCTGAATATCACTAAAACAGTTTCCATGTGCTTTTCTATTAAAAAGCTAAATCTAGAACATCAATTTCAAATAGGTCTGCAAAATGACAAAATACAATTGGTGAACGAACTAAAATATCTTGGATTGGTTCTTGACCCGCAATTAAAAATTTGACAAACACATTAAGAAAATATCCAAAACAATACAAAGAAACCTAAATTGCTTTAAACTAATCAGACATTACATCCCCGACCAGGCGGCCCTGCTCTACTTGCATGGGATGATTTTTTTCACACATCTCCTACTGCATGACAGCACGGGCCCAGGCAGTAGTAGTAGTAGTAGTATTTGCAGTAGTAGTAGTGGTGCATGGGCCCAGGCAGCTCCCTCAGGCACAAAGCGCATTGGTTCACTAAACAATCAAGCAATCAAAATTATGGATAGGAAGCCTATCCGCTTTCATCACTGTCACATTCTCAGTCAATATAATTTATTAAGTTTTGACAGTTTCAGCAATTTATGTTTTCTCAAATTATTTTTCAAATAATCCATAATCTGACTCCAGAAGCTCTCAGTACATTTATACAAAGACCAAACAGCAGCAGGACGACAAGAGGCACCTTAAACTATATGTGTAAACTCCACCAGTGCAGGACGTCATTTGGACGGCCTTCTCTTACAAGAGCTGTAAACTGTGGAACTCTCTGCCCACAGAAATTAAGTCCATCTCTGAGTTGAAACTGTTCACCGCTAAACTTAAATCTTGGCTCAAGAGAAACCAAAGCTGTACCCATGTGTAAATAGTGTTAGAATGAGTGAATGAATGAGCCGAGTGAGTGAATGAGTGAGTGTTACATGTCTTTGCACTGTTGTATTTATATAGATGAAATTGTATGTTTGTTGTATGTATATATGTATATATATACGTATATATACTTTAGATTTTATGTTAGTGTAGAAAAGCTCAACCAGGGACGGGGGTTGAAAATTAGCATCTGCTAAACTCTGTATGCATCACATCAGCTGCAAACTCTGTTCTGTAACTATGTCCGATTGCATTGTCCCTGTCAAATAAATAAATAGAATAAAATAAATAAATAAATAAAATAAATGGCCAGTGCCAAGAGCCAATCATAGGCCGAACTGCGCTCCAGCTTCCAATCATGTTGCAGCATAATTACGCACCGCCAATCATGACGATTACCGCTGTTGTGTTTGCGCCTGTTCACCGATCAGCTGTGAGTGAGCCACGTGATATGTACGCGGCATTTCTAGAGAAGAAGAACTTGCTACGTTAATGCTACGTAAGAAGGAATTCTCGCCTCGGGACACGGGATACGTTCGGGAGAATGCAAACTATGAATCAGATGGGATTTAGGATTTGCCATGTCTAGCAAGTCACCCTAAAATGGACTAGAATGCATCTAAGAAATACAAAATTTTCTGGGGGAGGACCCCCACACCCCCCGCTGGAAAATATGTCACATAAATGAAAAATTTCACCATCGCCCCTGGTTTCATTTTACAACTCGACTACTGTGAAAGGCACACAAGCAAAATGCGTGATGAGAGAATGTAACAATGTGAAAGGGTAGATGATAGAGAGAGCGATAGATATAGAGAGACTGGCAGATAGAGAGAGAGAGAGATGGAGATAGAGGATGGAGGGAGAGTACTATGGCCCTCGTCTATGCAACAGCCTCTTGGAGGAGTTCAGGGCCTGTTTAGTTTCGCTTTTGAATGAAATGTTATATTTTTACTTGTTTTTAATATACAGTGGTTCCTCACCGTACGAAATTAATTCGTTCCAGAAGTGGTTTCGTAACGTGAATTTTTCGTAAGTTGAGTAGCTATTTCAATGGAAAAGGCCTGATTCGTTCCAAGTTTTTTTTTTATAGTGTAACTTTTTTTTATAGTTGCGTGAAAAGTCCCTCAGTCGTCCAGGTAGAATCCATGATAACAGGAGAAGTTCAATTTGTCAACTGGACAAAGTTGACAAGTTGTTTGTTTGTTTGGTTGAAAACGTTTTTGGTTGAAAACGTTTCGCCGCTCATCCGAGCTCATCGTCGTTTATAGTGTAACACTATGTTCTGCATCCTGAGACTGTAGACCCAGGACTAAACGTGGACTATACCTGGTCTGGACCAGGACTAAACCTGGACTAAACCAGGACTGGACACCAGGATTAAAGCGCTGCGTGCGGGTCTATTTCCTGGTTTCGTGCTAGCTCTGCTATTAGCAGCAGCACCGGTGTACCTCACGAGTAACGGCTGAGGCGAGCAGCGACTGCTGCGTAGGGGGAAGGAGGAGGGCGGAGAAGTGTGCGTGCGGACACGTGTGTGATGCATGACCCGGCGTGAGCACGAGACCCGTGCTCAAACCGTGCCACCTCTAAACCTGGTCTAGAGGAGGCACGGTTTGAGCACGCTATCACACACGTGTCCGCGCGCACACACACACCCCTCCCCCTTCCCCCCACACTTCAATATTAATAATTTTGTTGAAAATCTATGAAAGTTTGAGTGTTTAAACGAGAGACAAATGTGAGAAAAGTTTAAATCCAGTCTGAGAAAAGCGTATAATGTGTGTGGCTGAGCGCGCATTATTTGAATTTTTGAGATTTCGCGTTTCGTAACTTGAATTTTCTTTCGTATCTAGAGACCAAAATTTAACGTGAAGGCGTTTCGTAACTTTGTTGGGTCTTTCGTAAGGTAAGGTACCTCTGTACATGTTTTATTATATTTATTTATTTTATGCATACTATTAGCTCGAATTCCTTTAATATTTTTAGGATTTCCTGTGTTTCCTCTGTAGCAGCCCTCTGCACCGGGAGTGGCGGTCGGCTGCAGCTGCCGTGGGCTCCCGGTGGGGGGATGGTGCTTGGGCCTCATCTCTCCCCTGGGCCCTGTTGCGGCTCCTGGTGTACACGGGTCCTTTGAGGGTGCTTTTTCAACGAGTTCGCCTGATAGATAGATAGAGATAGAGAGAAAGTGAGAAGGAAATGACAGAGAGAGGGAGAGGGAGAGAGAAAGAGATAGTGAGAGAGGAAGAGAAAGATGGGCCTTCCCTGTAGTCCTCCGCCATATTCTGCCGACTGGATCCAGCTGTAGCCCTGGCTCAGTTCTGGCCGAGTTCTGATGATGATGGTGATGGTGATGGCTGAGTCAAGCTCTTTCACCTCTCCAATCAAAGAAATAAAATCATTCACGCAACATCTCCTGAAGGACAGTCAATAAAAAGCGAAAATGTACCAAAGAGGAGCAGATGGAGCAGGCAGGATATCTGGGTAATATTAAAGTGAAGCATTAGGGGCAGAGTCAGTTTTCTTTCTTGGTCACTGTCTTTAAAGGTACAGTGTGTAGGATTGGTGGCACATAGGTGGTGTAGGTACCATGCACTTCCTCCTTTGTCTACGGCAGACCTCGAGGGTCACCCGGGCGTGCCGTAACGCGGACAGCTCGCGTACCAGCGCGCACCCGGCGCTGTGCGAGCCCTCGCCGACAACTACGGTATAAATAAAACGCGGTCCCGTTTTTCTTTTCGCATGAAAACACACATTCCCGATCGTGTACCATGACACTCTACACATCAAATGAAACCTTACAGTCTCCTCTTTTTGACTATGCAATTCATTTCCTGGCACAACAATCACTCCCCGAGCACATGGGGCTTTTATACGGAAAAGCACAAAACGAGGTTTGTTACTTAGCTTACCTTTGAAGGCTCTGCACAGGTCAAACTCTGTATTTCACCATAAACTTGGTCTCAATCTGTCCGTAAGGATCCAGCGAATAAAATCCAGTAAAACAATTTAGTCCAAAACACGTGTTAGATCCATTACGACGTCTGATCCGGCAGCATGCTTGTGTTGTTTACCCAAAACCACGAGCCTTGCCGAAGGCGAAGGCGGAGCCCAAATGTCCTTCTGCGGCTCTCGTATTCAAAATGGCTGCCTCTGCATGGGGAAGATCCCCCTTTTATGTGACTATATCTAAGTCCAAAAGAATACTTTGATTTCATGATGGAAGTGAAAAGACTTGGAAAACAATGTATTTTTGAATGGGTATCTTCAATTTCGGTAATTAACGGGTAAAAATCTTACACACTGTCCCTTTAAAATGTGAAAAACAAAACCAAAGTCCTGTACAAAGGCAATATAAAGTGCAATCTAATACATACAAATACACAATAAAACAATAGAATACAAATGTCCCCTTCAAACAGTGCATACAAATAAGTTTTCAACAAAGATTTAAAAGTATTTGGGGTAGATGGGGCTCTTCTAATACCCAGAGGAAGACTGTTCAAGAGCGTGGGTCCAACTCCAGCGAAAGCCCCGTTCCCTCTAGTTTTTAGCCTGGGCCTTGGAACATCTCAAACGATCTGGTCTGCTGATCTCCGAGTTCTACTGGGCACATGGACAGACATGAAGCTCAGAGAGATCAGGAGGGGCCAAACCATTTACATAATTAAAAAACAACAACAGAATCTTAAAATCAATCCTGAAGTTGACAGAGAGAGAAGTGAAATGTGGAGGAAATGTGCTCATATTTCCTGGCGCCTGTGACTTTTCGACTAACTGTAAGCAGCGGCTGGAGCCCTGGTCCAACCCGCAGATCAGGGAGTAGTCCAGTAGTCCAATCGTCAGGTGATGAAGCCATGAATGACACGTTGTAGGTCAGAGTGGGGCAGGTATGGCTTCACCTTAAGGACACGCAACTGATAAAAGCCTGCCTGAGATGACCATCTGGCTGATCTGTAGGTCAAAATTAAAAGCACTAGAAGAAGACTTAATCTTAACTCAAACAGCACCAAAATTTCTGGGAGACTGATGGTAATAGCAGCTCAGGGATTCCATAGAAGTTTGGGATCAAATAAATCACCAAATGCCACCATTTCTGTTTTAGATGAATTGAATGAAAAAGGTTTAAAGGAGAATTAACGTTTTTTACAATCTGAGCCTTATTTTGGTAATAAAACAAGTTGTTTTACTCACCCATAGCACTTTGGTGTCATATGGAGGATTTCCGGAGATGTTTTAGATTTGCGATCTCTGTAATGTGAGTTCTCGGGGCATAGAGCATGTAATATATGCCCCGAGTGGTCTCCAAATAACACAAACTTTAGCACTTTTCAAATCATAGAAGCTCAATGTCTTAGTCTACACTTTCGCTTGAGTCAAAAGTGGCCTGTAATCAGAGATTTAACCATAGTTTCGAGTAGATGAGGACCCCAGTGCGCATGTGCGGAGTCACAGTTTATTTCGCTCTCAGCTCCCGGGACCCAAACATGAAACGCAAAGCTGTAAATTATGGATAAATCTCGGATTACAGGCCACTTTTGACTCAAACGAAAGTGTAGACTAAGACATTGAGCTTCTATGATTTGAAAAGTGCTAAAGTTTGTGTTATTTGGAGACCGCTCGGGGCATATATTACATGCTCTACGCCCCGAGAACTCACGTTACGGAGATCGCAAATCTAAAACATCTCCGGAAGTGCTCCATGACACCAAAGTGATATGGGTGAGTAAAACAACTTGTTTTATTACCGAAATAAGGCTCAGATTGTTAAAAAAAAAAAAAAAACATTATTTCTCCTTTAAGTAGCTCCCACAGGCCCTGCATTTCTCAGTAATCAGCAATTATATTTTTTGTTAAATGAAAATGATCTGTTGCCTGGCAAATCCAGACTGAGAGCTCTCTATTTTTGATACAGATGAGAATCAGTCTGGTCACCACTCCCTCCGTGACTCCTCGGGTCTGAACCAGATGTGGTCGTCCAGTCAGATTGGTTATTTCAGTGACGCATGTGAAATGAAGGAGCTCATTGGTCTCTTTGATTCTGCGGAAATATGCAATGTTTTTCCCCCATTGTTTTCCTAATTAGCAGCCATATTTGTTTTGATACAGACTGACCATGTCTTTCCCTGATTGGGTAATCACGCCCATCTGAACTCTATGAGATTCACCGAAGACCAAACTCACATTTTCATAAAATATTAGAGAAGTGTGTACTTTGGTTTCAAACAGTTTCTCCGTAATTCTCTTCCCTGTGTTGTATCTGTTAACTGGCTCTTTATGGACCTTTGCCCTTCATGCCCACACAAACTTCCCCTTGTGGGACAATAAAAGTTGACCTTACCTTAAAAAGTGCTCCTCTCTGTTTGTAAAGCTCCTTCCTCTTCATCAAACTATTCTGATTTGATTTCAAGATTTTATTTGTCTCGATGCCTGCTCCTGAGCATCTATGTCTCTAATAATCGTACTGCAGAGGCGTAAACAATCACAAAGAAATCCAGTCACTCGGCAATGTTTTTAATGAAGTAACAGTACCCTCACTGTGAGTACATCTACAAGTGACCAAAGTTTTATACACACACATATAGTTTATTTTTTCTCATTTTTGTGTGTATCCTAAAAAAATACCATTTTTGTAAATGCTTTGACCTCCTGATTACATTAACTTTTCTCAAACACTTTTTACTCTTACTGGGGTAGTTTATTGGACCACTCTTTTTGTTATTATTTTGAACTTTAACATTACTCCTACTTGAGCACAGTTTTTGACTATTTTAGCCACATCAGACAGACAGTAATCGTAACACTTGTCTTTTGCGTCCATGGTAACAGTGCTGCCCTCTCTTTGTCCACAGCCCTGTTATGAGCGTGTGAAGGACTGGCTCAGTGAGAACCTTGTGGCCCTGTGGATCTTCGCCCTATGCACAGCCCTCACACAGGTATGCTGCTCTATGCTGTGTGTGAGTGTGAGAGTGTGTGTGTGTGTGTGTGTGAGAGTGTGTGTGTGTGTGTGTGTGAGTGTGTGTGTGTGAGTGTGTGTGTGTGTGTGTGTGTGTGTGTGTGTGTGTGTGTGTGTGTGTGTGTGTGTGTGTGTGTGTGTGTGTGTGTGTGTGTGTGTGTGTGTGTGTGTGTGTGTGTGTGAGTGTGTGTGTGTGTGTGTGTGTGTGTGTGTGTGTGTGTGTGTGTGTGTGTGTGTGTGTGTGTGTGTGTGTGTGTGTGTGTGTGTGTGTGTGTGTGTGTGTGTGTGTGTGTGTGTGTGTGTGTGTGTGTGTGTGTGTGTGTGTGTGTGTGTGTGTGTGTGTGTGTGTGTGTGTGTGTGTGTGTGAGAGTGTGTGTGTGTGTGTGAGTGTGTGTGTGTGTGTGTGTGCGCAAGTGTGTGTGTGTGTGTGTGTGCGTGTGTGCGCGCGCGTGTGTCACTGTGTGTCATTGTGTGTGAGACCAATAAAGGCTAAAAGCCCAAGCCCAAGCTTAATCTTAAATCTTAATCTTAATCTTAATATGTGTGTGTGTGTGCATTTGTGTGTGTGTGTGTGTGCGAGTGTGTGTGTGTGTGTATATGTGTGTGTGCGTGTGTGTGTGTGTGTGTGCGAGTGTGTGTGTGTATATGTGTGTGTGTGCATGTGTGTGTGTGTGTGTGTGCGAGTGTGTGTGCGTGTGTGTGTGTGTATATGTGTGTGTGCATGTGTGTGTGTGTGTGTGTGCGAGTGTGTGTGTGTGTGTGTGTGTTTGCATGTGTGTGCGTGTGCATGCTTGTGTGTGTGCGTGTGTGAGTATGTGAGTGTGTGTGAGTGAGTGTGTGTGTGCAGAGAGAAGCTGGAGCAGAGCGTTACTAATGTTTACAGTCAACGTGGGACAAGAGAGCGTGTAATATTGCGTATGTACGGGCAGTATGTACGGTCAGTATGTACGGTCAGTATGTACGGTCTGTATGTACGGTCAGTATGTACGGTCAGTATGTACGGTCTGTATGTACGGTCAGTATGTACGGTCAGTATGTACGGTCTGTATGTACGGTCAGTATGTACAGTCAGTATGTACGGTCAGTATGTACGGTCAGTATGTGCGGGCAGTATGTACGGGCAGTATGTACAGTCAGTATGTACGGTCAGTATGTACGGTCAGTATGTGCGGGCAGTATGTACGGGCAGTATGTACGGTCAGTATGTACGGTCTGTATGTACGGGCAGTATGTACGGTCAGTATGTACGGTCTGTATGTACGGTCAGTATGTACGGTCAGTATGTACGGGCAGTATGTACGGTCAGTATGTACGGTCAGTATGTGCGGGCAGTATGTACGGGCAGTATGTACAGTCAGTATGTACGGTCAGTATGTACGGTCAGTATGTGCGGGCAGTATGTACGGGCAGTATGTACGGTCAGTATGTACGGTCTGTATGTACGGTCAGTATGTACGGTCAGTATGTACGGTCAGCGGTGGATTGGACTGTGGTTGGAATGTTGAAGTGATGAGTGTGTTGCTGTTACGGTGCGGGGGTGTATGCATGATTCTGAACTAAATGTCAATTCTCTCGTCAGTGTAGCCACAGCAGCTTGTAACCGTGGCGACGAGGAGGAGTTGTGTACTGTGGCATTTTCAGAACACTTTTCTGTCTCCTATTCATCACGGAAAATGTTCCACCGTATGGTGTTAAACGGATCTATTATGCAGTTATTCAATTCCAGGTGATTTTATTGAAGAGAGAGAGAAAAAAAACATGTGTTCTACTGTGAGTGTGGTTTCCTCTCCACAGATCTGCCCTATAGGATATCACCTGCTCCAAAGGATAGATAAGTTTAATGCCATACTGTGGAACATTGGAACCTCCACCAGAAAGGTTACAGTTGACCATCCTGTTGACCATCTCTAAAGCAATATCGTTTTGTGCAATACTCTCCTTGTTACTGTTTTATTATGATTACTTATTCTATTATTACTTATTTTATTATTATTATTATTACTACTTATTTTTATCCCATTCTTGCCTGCATGCACTTTTCTTTCTTCTACCTGGAGCTACTGTGACAAGTAAATTTCTCCTGCGTGAGATCAATAAAGTTTTATCTTATCTTATCTTTTCATGTTTTTAAACAAAATCAGGTAGTGCACCACAGTGAATACACAGTGTATATACAGTGTATACACAGACCCCCAAACAGATCATCAGATCGAGTGCGTTCTATAATCCACGCTGCCAGATGGGCCCCAGCTCTGCATTTTGTTGAATGTACAGCGGGTTCTTCTCTAAAGACGACCAAGATTCAAAAATGTCAAATTAATCAAAAGTTTATTTCCCTAACAAAAAGCTTAAAGCAGAGCTCTGGGTCAGCCTCCCCTAGAGTTTACAGTAATAAGTCTTACACCAGGAGCAGCAACTTGCTCGTCCCTCACACACACATAAAATACAATATGCAAATAATATGTTGATTCAGGATCCGCCTTCTGCTCCGGCCCACATCCATCCAGTCTTCTTTGTCTTGCCTTCTTCCACAGCATGCTCAGCAGAACCAGATCCTTCCTGTCATAATTTCCACAGAACTCCCCAACCTCACTATCTCCCTTCCTGGCAAACATTAACTCCCGAGGTCAAATAATATAATCCATATGTGATTTTTAGTGTTCCCTATAAACATTAAATAATGTAAGTGATATTCAAGCAAGTCACTTGGTGTTTATATTATTGGTATTCCTTGCAGTTTGAAGTCAGTTTCACCCTTCAGTTTCACGTCAGAGTCACACTTCTCCTGCCAGGCCTGTTTTGCCCACAAAACTCTCCCAATGCACCCACATGCCCGTTGCCCACTGACTATCACATTCCCCTCAAAGACTCTTGCTGCACTTTACCTCCCTCTGGGTTAACAGTCATGGGTCTTAATGAACTGTGGGTGGGCTGGGTCAACGTTTTCGTATTGCTGATTGCACTAACTATTGTTGAGCCCTCGATATATTGTGCATTCAGTTACTGCCTTTATTATTGCTGGACTCTTGATATATTGCAACTTAGTATTGCTGAACTCTCAGTATATTAAGCACTCAATTATTCATTCTTGTGCCTTGATTGATACTGAAATTGAAGCGGTTGTATATTACAATATGGCCATTCGCTCTGAACTGTCTGTGTTATTTGTTTGTATGACATTTACTATTATTTAATATATGGTACCAAACCAAAAGCAAATTCAGTCTCCTGCCATTCCCTCCTAGAGTCGAATCCTAGTCTTCTGGTCACTAGCGTATACTACTATAGCCTATACTGTGTTACCCCATTATTACCCTGTCCCATCATATTTATATCATATCCTGTGGCACAGGTGTTACAAATATTATTTTGCGTGAAAAGTCCCTCAGTCGTCCAGGTAGAATCCATGATAAAAGGAGAAGTTCAATTTGTCAACTGGACAAAGTATGTTTGGTTGAAAACGTTTCGCCGCTCATCCGAGAGGCTTCGTCAGCTCTAATAAGAATACTGGTAAGACACTTGCTTATATCTTACTGCAGGGAGGAGCTAACTAGCTAACTACTTTCCGGAACTATCTCATTGGTTTCCGTCTTTTGTTTCTCTGGCGTCTAGATAACGATCCCTATTCATCCCTACGGCTGTTTTTCACACCTCTGGCCCTGACGTTATCTAGACGCCAGAGAAACAAAAGACGGAATCCAATGAGATAGTTTCGGAAAGTAGTTAGCTAGGTAGCTCCTCCCTGCAGCAAGATATAAGCAAGTGTCTTACCAGTATTCTTATTAGAGCTGACGAAGCCTCTCGGATGAGCAGCGAAACGTTTTCAACCAAAGAAACTTTGTCCAGGTGACAAACTGAACTTCTCCTTTTATCACAAATATTATTTTGAAGTAACATTACTCATACTTGAGTCCATTTTGGTTACACTACCCACCTCTGTTTATAAAGATAAATAGATATATTCTAAAACAATTGATGCTCTTCCAACCACCACCAACCATTCACACACACATCGCTTTCATACTAGGCAATGCTTGGCAGAACTTGGTCTGAGCAGGAATCGATCCTCCGACCTTCATGGTTGGGGGACCACTGCTCTAACCACTGAGCCGCTGTCATAATATGTAATATCTGTAGGAAAACCAATACCAAGTCATCGCGGAGGCGTTTTGAGTTATTCACAGATTCTGAAAGTACAGGTTCTAAGCTTTCCAATGATGTCTTACATGTGAAAATCTGACAATATTTTAATAAGTTATCTCTATTTGAAAACAGCCATGGCAGATCCCAGAAATTCCAGAAACAGCCTCTCAAAGTTTGGTCTCTTCAGCCTTCCTTGTCTAACAAGCATTTTTGAAATTAAAGATCCCATGACATGGTACTTCTTGATGCTTTTATATGATGCCTTAATGGTTCCCTAATACTGTAAATGAATCCTTCTTCAAAATCAAGACTCAGTGCATGAGAAAGAGAGACAAGATGAGAAAGAGTCATAAATGTCACTCTGGAACACTCCATTATGGGCGTTGTTGCTTGAATGCAAATGAGGAGGACAGAGATGGCCTATAGTAGAGGGTGGGGGTGTGGCCAAACTCTCCGCTCTCAGCTCTCAACTGTGCCTGTGCGCGCTGACCCACTTCCGTGTTTTTGCGCGGAGGGAGAGATGAGAAGCGTTCCATTGAAAAATAAACACATTTCCACAGAAAATAAAATTAAACCACTGCTGTTTCAGATATCCACAGGCTCAGATAAAGGACTTCCGAGCCTAGAAACACTCGCAAGTTCCTCCAGGCAAATAAAAAAACGCATTTCGCATTGCCTAGCGCATTCGCAGTCCAAACTCTCTGGGCGTGATTTACAGAGACGCTGAGTACAGACAGACGGGGGTGGAACTGCATTTGCATTTCTTTTTTCGATCTGACGTCAATAAGGTGCCTTGTTCAAAATCGCCCGTTTGAGCTCTGATTTTTTCTAACGCAGAAAAGGATCGCAAATGCTCAGTTTAGACATTTCACAACTTTTAACCATGGGGAGGGGGGGGGCCTAAACAGGGTAGGGGAGCTCACATTAACGTTCAAAAACCTCAGAAAGTGAAAATTTCATGCCATGGGACCTTTAAAAATGTATGTTTTTGACGTCACTAATGCCGTTATCTGAAACATGGAGAGGCTTCATCATGATCTCAACTAGCACATTATGCAAAAAAATGAAAATCACAAATTTTGGAAAAAAAAACAAAAAAAAACACAAAAAACGCATTTCCTGAGATTCTGTAATGCCGACATGCGCCCTCAGCTTCCGTGGTGGGACACATATCATAATGTTGCTACCTCTTCAAAAGCATGCCTGGTGTTTTGTTTTGTTTCATTGGCACATTAACCCTTTGAGTAACCCTTTATTATTAGTCTGTCCACATCTTCAAAGCTCCAAATGCTCTGTTCCACCTTGTGATGCCATGAAGCGGTAGTGTTCAAATTAACAGCTCCCTTTTACTTTTAGTTCAGTAGAGATTGGTAATTCTAGGGTTGAAGTCATCCAAATGATTCAAGCGAAGATGTGTGGAGTTTAAAAGAAGAACTCTACCTAAATCTGCAGGTTTTCTATTTTGAACATGTGTGAATGAAACAAAACACAAC
Source organism: Paratrypauchen microcephalus (assembly GCA_036785185.1). NCBI lineage: Eukaryota > Metazoa > Chordata > Actinopteri > Gobiiformes > Gobiidae > Paratrypauchen > Paratrypauchen microcephalus. The sequence goes on from JAVJIX010000030.1 coordinate 1,954,787, forward strand.
TCCGGGTCTGTTTGTACGGTGGCCGAGGGGTGCAAAACGCGTAGCAAAAGCGAAAACACCTGCAAATGAAAAAACGATACAAACCAGATGGCCGAAGGGTGCAAAACGCGTAGCAAAAGCGAAAACACCTGCAAATGAAAAAACGATACAAACCAGATGGCCGAAGGGTGCAAAACGCGTAGCAAAAGCGAAAACACCTGCAAATGAAAACGCGCTGCAAATAGAAAACCGATGCAAACCAGAAAACACCAGCAAATGAAAACTACAACGGAAGTGCTCCAAACCTGAAGAGGGCGCTCTCAGTGTAACAGCGCAAGTTACTGACTCAGTGAGTAAACAGGGGCTAACACGGAGAAACTACAGGACAACAAAGAAAGTTATTCTTGAGGTAATGTGGATTTTATTTGACTATGTTCATATATTGTGCTAATAAATACATAAATGAAACAGCTGTACAGGGCGGTACATCACGTGCCGTTTATTTTATTGTTTCATACATAACCAGACTTTGCGATAGGATCAGAGATTGACACAAAACTGCACTCGTTTTAATAGTACATTAAAAAGCCATCTTGTCCTAGTCTCCCTTACCATACGACACTGCACATTATACTTGTTAATGACAGCAGTTGACTTGTACGCAGTTACGAATGAGCTCCAATGTTGGTGTAGAAGTAGTGAATTATATACCATCTCACTTATATGTTTCTGATTTCAGTTTTCTACTTCGTCTTTTGTCCTTATTGTGGACAACATCTGGGAGCCATTCTGATGTTCTGTGGTGCCAATGAGCAATTTTTGTCAGAATATGCAGACAACAGTAAGTGGACCCATAACCTTTTTTTTTTCACAAAAATATAAATGCCCTATGTCACTCTCTTGAGTTCTTATTAATATTAGGGTCATGCAACATATTAAGTGAAATTCTCTGCCTTTATCCCATTTTGTGTTTTGTAGGGTGAGCATTAGATACCCCCAGAGCCTCAAAGTGTGACTGGAGATGGTGATCTCCACATGGGCTGCGTGTTGCCTCGTTCTGAAATGGACGCAGATCTTCCAGTGAAACTGGAAATCCACAGTCAGTTCCACCAAACCTGATGAAAATACATTGTTACATGCTGCTTGGACTGATTAGTTACCTTTTCTAATACAAAAAGTGCAGATTGTTCATCTTTTCATCATGTACTGTTGTTGTTACCTCATGTTGTTACTATGTATATCATCCATCTCTCTCTCTCTCTGAGAGAGTGAGAGAGATTGAGTGAGAGAGAGATGATTATTATTATGTTGTTTCATCATGTACTGTTATTCCAGGTAATGTAATAAATACAAACCTGTGAGGTAGGTTGTACATGACCTCTGGTTTGCCAGATGGACAACGAGACTGTTTAACAGGTCTGATTGTATGAGTGTTCCACTTTTCTCTGCATTCATCAAGGTAACATTGTAGCACATCCATAAATGCAAATGGCAGGAGGCATGTGTGTTCATGACTAGTGTTGAAGAGATTTCTCTCTCTTAGGTCATTTAGAAGGTCCATCCAAAATTGAGACCTGTAAAAACAAACTGGAATTAGGGCAATGCATTTGAGCAAATGTTTTGGGTTCTAATGCAACTGAAAATGTTTTAATTTACTGATGGGTGCAATTTGTTCAAAAAAGCAATAAAAATACTCGCAAAGACCACAATGGTCTATTTTTTTTTAATGTGCATCTAGCTTATAAAATACTTAAGACAAAAAAATACATAATACCTCTGTTTGCGAAAATATGACCACCAGCTTTCAATTCTTTGGTTTGCCGTACAAAATGACTGGCAGCCCCAGCATAGTCATCGGTGTGAGATGATAAGGCACAATGAATGGCTGCCATTGTGCCATTTTCAGTACCACAGTCAGTGCGAAGTCGCATTGGGATGATTCCACATTCTGACAGACAGTTCAGATAATTCTGGGCAATGACCTATGGGTCATTGTTGCTTGCTCCACATCTTAACCACAGCACTTTACGGGAGTATCCATCTATGCAGCCACTTATTCCAAAGCCATATGGTTTTAATTTGTCATATCCATCGATATGCCACACATGGTTTGACCTGGACCGTTTAATTCCTCCTGTATAGCAGCACGAACGCTGGCAAGAGGAGAGTAGTCTTTTTGCCTGAATAAAGACATCCTTTTCAGCTTCCCCTTCAGGGTGCAAAGGCTCATATGGACATTATGTTTTGAAACCAAAAAATCCAAAATTTCTGCGTAGCTGTGATTAAAACATATTTTTATTAGATCCTCTTCTGTGGGGGTATCTAATGCTGACCCTACAAAACACAAAATGGGATAAAGGCAGAGAATTTCATTTAATATGTTGCATGGCCCTAATATTAATAAGAACTCAAGAGAGTGACATAGGGCATTTATATTTTTGTGAAAAAAAAAAGGTTATGGGTCCACTTACTGTTGTCTGCATATTCTGACAAAAATTGCTCATTGGCACCACAGAACATCAGAATGGCTCCCAGATGTTGTCCACAATAAGGACAAAAGACGAAGTAGAAAACTGAAATCAGAAACGTATAAGTGAGATGGTATATAATTCACTACTTCTACACCAACATTGGAGCTCATTCGTAACTGCGTACAAGTCAACTGCTGTCATTAACAAGTATAATGTGCAGTGTTGTATGGTAAGGGAGACTAGGACAAGATGGCTTTTTAATGTACTATTAAAACGAGTGCAGTTTTGTGTCAATCTCTGATCCTATCGCAAAGTCTGGTTATGTATGAAACAATAAAATAAACGGCACGTGATGTACCGCCCTGTACAGCTGTTTCATTTATGTATTTATTAGCACAATATATGAACATAGTCAAATAAAATCCACATTACCTCAAGAATAACTTTCTTTGTTGTCCTGTAGTTTCTCCGTGTTAGCCCCTGTTTACTCACTGAGTCAGTAACTTGCGCTGTTACACTGAGAGCGCCCTCTTCAGGTTTGGAGCACTTCCGTTGTAGTTTTCATTTGCTGGTGTTTTCTGGTTTGCATCGGTTTTCTATTTGCAGCGCGTTTTCGCTTTTGTTACGCGTTTTCATTTGCAGGTGTTTTCTGGTTTGCATCGTTTTTCATTTGCAGGTGTTTTTGCTTTTGCTACGCGTTTTGCACCCCTCGGCCACCGTATGTTTGTGATGAGGAAACATTAGAACAGAGATTAGAAAATACCCATGGGCCCCTTAACGGATTATTTCATCTTCACTCTCTTTTGCCATTGGCTTAAACTTATCTGCTACTGTCAAGAGCACATTTAGTTCAGTATATAGTTTTTTTTACTCCTGAATTTTTACATTTAAACTAAAACTGCTCACAATTTTGAACTTTTGCCTTTCTGAAGGTTGCAGTGGTTTCCAATGAGTCAACAGGCTGTGAAGAATACTGAATGAAATATTAAAGTGCTTTCCCAGATATTATTCCCATTGCATTTATATAGCGCCTTTCATGACATGCCTTGTCATCCCAAAGCGCTCCACAGTTCACCGTTCATTCACTCCACACTTGGTGGTGGTAAGCTACCTTCTGTAGCCACAGCTGCCCTGGGGCAGACTGACGGAAGCGAGGCTGCCAATCTGCGCCATCGGCCCCTCCGACCACCTCCAACACTCACGCACACTTTCATACTAGGCAATGTGGGTGAAGTGTCTTGCCTAAGGACACAGCGACAGTTTTTTGCAACTGGCGCCCCACTGTGGCACCTGGAATTCCCAGTGGTCTCCCATCCAAGTACTAACCAGGCCCTGCCTTGCTTAGCTTCTGAGATCTGACGGGATCAGGCTTTGACAGGCAGGTATGGCCACCATATTATATGAGAGCCTTGATAGAATGAGCTACCTCTATGCTGGAGTGGATAAAGGTGCATTACATTAGACTCTATGTACTCAAAGTAATACAGTAGATGGAATAGTCTTGAAGTGAAGTCCTGATAGTCCTGACCAAGCTTAGTTCCATGGAAGGATGGGTCAAATCCAGAGTGGGGACCATAGCAGCATTTTTCAGACCCTCCAGGAATTCACGATGTTGCGATTTGCAACTTCAACGCAACTTCAGCCATTCCCAGCGAATTCAGGGCGGTGTTGCAATTTTGACCAATCATCGCAACTTTTACCAATCATCGGTGACGTATTGATTAAGATTAAGAGAAATTTGTCCTCTGCATTTAACCCATCCTGTTATTAGGAGCAGTGGGCTGCACATTACTGCGCCCGGGGACCATCTCCATGATCTTCTTGCTTCGGCTTGGTCAGGACCTCAGCTGGAGAATTAGGTTAAGTGTCTTGCCCAAGGACACAACGGCATCACTCATCTGTGGGAACTGGGATCACACGCAGTCCACCTGTCAAGAGCGGGATTCAAACTGCCAACCCCTGGAACACGAGGCATATGCTCTACCAACTGAGCTACTGCCGTCCCAAGAACGCCGACCAACTTCCTTCTGCCTTACTTCCGTGTGACGAAACGAAACTGCGGCCGTGTCCCCAGTTCCCAGAGCGCACAGCTCAGAGCGCGGCCCAAAGGGGGCTCAGACTGCAGTCAAGGCGGTGCACACTTGCTCACCCCAGACTGCAGTCCGCGGACCGCTTAACGACTGCGGTCTTCGGACCACGTGTTAACTGCGCATGGGACAAAAAAGAAGGGGGCAGCAGTCGTCGCGCCGGTGTTCTGTCGAAATGTGTGACGCACATGCCCTTCGGGCCACGCTCCAAGCCGCGCGCTCTGGGAACTGGGACACGGCAAAGAAACATGTCTGCGGCGCCATTTGCCCACAAAAATAACAGCAAAAGACCGAAACAGTTCCCCTCCTAGTAGTAATTTATTTTCGATGTTGGTAAGGTTGTTTTAGGACCATATCTGTGATCTGTGTCTTTGTATTATTCTTTGTCAGTAATAACTCAGTATTCAAAATATTACTCAATTTTAATTACAAAAAGCGAAAATCGCAACTATTTATTGCAACTTTCACTTCCTCCCGCAACAAAATCGCAACAAAACCTTAAAAGCACCGCAACTTTCATCGCAACTTTTTGGAAAAGCTCCCGCAAATTCAGGCATTTTAGCCCGCAACAATCACAAAAAATGCCCACGAAATCCTGGGAGGTCTGATTTTTACTGTATCACTGATGCTAACAACAGCTAGAATGCTAACTGCACACTTCCTGGTTCTCAGTGTATAAAATGAATTCTAATTCTAATCAGAAGTAGACAGTACACGGTAGACTTATTTTGACCTCAAGAGCAGCTTATAGAATTATATCTGCACTGGGGCAAGACACATTTTTGCTTACATACAGTAGATGGGAAAATCTGAAGACTTGTTATATAAATGGGAACATTCAAAGAACTGTTGGCATTTTTTTTAATATACAGTATATAACAGAGCTGAGGAGCTGATTGGAGCGAGCTTTGAGAGATTTCACCTGTGAGTCCAACTGTCACAAAAGCAGCGCTCTGATTGGCCCCATGTTTTAGTTTTACGAACTGACAACCTAAAGGACAGACTCATGTGAGGCTCATTCTGCTTTCTGTTTGAATAATGATCGAGCAACACCTCATTACAACAAAAACAACTTGGCTGTCATGTCCAGTGTTTTCGTCATGAACCTCTAGCTCCATGTGGTAAGTGTAGTGAGAGTGCAATTATAGCGAGGAGCCTGTGTGGAGATGTGCGGTGACGTGAGGAGATGTGAGGAGACCATCTGTCACTGTGACTCAGTGACAGCTCTGTGCACTGGTGTTAATGAACATGGAGATGAGATGCTGAGCAAAATCCACGTCATCAAGTTTTTAGATAAAGTTTAAACTTTAAAAACAGACCTGCACTTGTGTTTTTTATTTGCTTTACTAACAGAGCTAGACTTAAAGGTCCCATGGCATGAAATTTTCACTTTCTGAGGTTTTTGAATGTTAATGTGAGCTCCCCTACCCTGTTTAGGCCCCCCCATGGTTAAAAGTTGCGAAATGTCTAAACTGAGCATTTGCGATCCTTTTCTGCGTTAGAAAAAATCAGAGCTCAAACGGGCGATTTTGAACAAGGAAACTTATTGACGTCAGATTGAAAAAAGAAATGCAAATGCAGTTCCACCCCCGTCTGTCTGAACTCAGCGTCTCTGTAAATCACGCCCAGAGAGTTTGGACTGCGAATGCGCTAGGCAATGCGAAATGCGTTTTTTTATTTGCCTGGAGGCACGTCCGAGTGTTTCTAGGCTCGGAAGTCCTTTATCTGAGCCTCTGAACCTTTGAACAGCAGTGGTTTAATTTTATTTTCTGTGGAAATGTGTTTTTTTTTTTCAATGGAACGCTTCAAATCTCTCCCCCGTGCAAAAACAAGGAAATGGATCAGAGTGCACAGGGCACAGCTGAGAGCTGAGAGTGGAGAGTTTGGCCACGCCCCCACCCTCTACTATAGGCCATCTCTTTTCTCCTCATTTGCATTCAAGCAACAACGCCCATTATGGAGTGTTCAGAGAGAGAAAAATTACTCTTTCTCATCTTATCTCTGTTTCTCATGCACTGAGTGTTGATTTTGAAGAAGGATTCATTTACAGTATTAGGGAACCATTAAGGAGCCATATAAAAGCATCAAGAAGTACCATGTCATGGGATCTTTAAAAACACAGAAAACAACATTCTTTTTGGTATTTTGTCTGTATTAGAGAAAAGAACATTTGGTTAAAGGCCTGTACCTGAATTCAAAACTTGAGTCGGGAAAATGTTTTAGTTTGAACTTTTAGCCCTGCCCTGTGGACTTACATTTATCATGAGAATCCATCTTGCTGCAGGGTTAGGCTCTATCAAAGATCAAGATCAAAACATCAAAGTCAGCTTTATACATTTGTGTTCAACATGAATCGAAATTTCGTTTCTCTCTGGCCAGGTAGTGCAAAAAGACAGTGTACAAAATACAATGTAAAGACAAAACACAACAAAAGACAAAAATCTAAATCTAAAAACTAAAATCTCAGATCTAAAATCTGAAAGCAGTGCAACAGAATAAATAAATACCTATTTACAGATGTCCAAAATGTGCAGTGTGCATCAAAAATGTGCAATGGAAGATACAGCAGTGAGATGGTAATGTGCAATAGAATGTGCATTGAAGTTAAGATAAAAATAAATGTGCAACAGTAGTAATTCTAGTGCAATAACAGTGATAAACAACAGTACAACAGTAGTAAAATTCCAGTAGTAAATGAGCAACAGTGCAACAACAGTAAGGTAAGGGTAAAGTGAGAGTTCAGCTTCCTGACAGTCTGGTGGATGAAGCTGTTTGACAGTCTGGTGGATGAAGCTGTTTGACAGTCTGGTGGATGAAGCTGTTTGACAGTCTGGTGGATGAAGCTGTTTGACAGTCTGGTGGATGAAGCTGTTTGACAGTCTGGTGGAGTGGGCCCGGAGACTCCGGTACCTTCTCCCCGAGGGCAGGAGGCTGAAGAGGCTGTGTGAGGGGTGGCTCGGGTCACCCACAATGCCGGACGCCCTGCGGGTGAGGCGGGTGTTAAAGATCCCATGACATGGTACTTCTTGATGCTTTTATATGGCGCCTTAATGGTTCCCTAATACTGTAAATGAATCCTTCTTCAAAATCAAGCCTCAGTGCCTCTGAAACGCTTTATTCTGGGTATTGTTGCTTGAATGCAAATGAGGAGGACAGAGACAGGCCAGTGCAGCGGGTGGGGGTGTGGCCAAATACTCCGCTGTTTCCTGGATTAGCGGTGAGCTGTGCGCTGGCCCCACTTCCATGTTTTAAGAGTGGAGGAAGATATGAGACGCTTTCCATTAAAAAAACACATTTCCACAGAAAATAAAATTAAACCACTGCTGTTTCAGAGGCTCGGAGGCTCGGATAAAGGACATCCGAGCCTGGAAACACTCTCACGTGCCTCCAGGTAAATAAAAAAACGCATCTTGCATTTTGTAGCTCCTTCACGGTCCAAACTCTCTGGGCGTGATTTCCAGAGACGGTGGGTAGACATCCAGACGGGGGTGGAAACCTTTCCCTGAGTGTGACGTCAGAAAGTTCCCTTGTTCAGAATCGCCCGTTTGGGCTATCTTTTTTTCAAAGGCGGAAAAGGATCGCAAATGCTCAGTTTACACATTTTGCAACTTTTAGCCATGGGGGGGGGTGGGGGCCTAAACAGGGTAGGAGAGCTCACATTAACGTTCAAAAACCTCAGAAAGTGAAGATTTCATGCCATGGGACATAAAAATGTCCAGGAGGGAGGGGAGAGAGACACCAGCAATCCTCCCAGCTGCATTCACTATGCGCTGCAGGGCTTTCCTGTTCTGTTCAGCTCCCGTACCACACTGATGCAGCTGGTCAGGACACTCTTAATGGTGCCTCGGTAGAAGGTGGTCATGATGGGTGGAGGGGCTCCAGCTCTCCTCTGTTTGCGGAGGAAATAGAGGCGCTTCTAGAGCCTTCTTTGCCAGTGATGCAGTGTTCGCTGTCCAGGAGAGGTCCTCACTGCTCACCCTCTCTAAAGCAGCACCATTGATGGACAGTGGGGGGTGCTGGGCGGGGCCTCTCCTGAAGTCTATAATAATCTCCTTGGTCTTTTCAACATTAAGAAGGAGATTGATATCGCTGTACCACTGGGTCAGAAGGCTCACCTCACTCCTGTAGTTTGTCTCATCGTTATTAGAGATGAGACCCACCACAGTCGTATTGTCTGCAAACTTCACTATGTGATTGGTGCTGAACGCTGGTGAGCAGTCGTGGGTCAGCAGAGTGAAGAGCATCCGACACACAGCCCTGGGGGGCTCCTGTGCTCAGTCAAATGCAGCTCGAAGTGTTTCTGCTGACCCGCACTGCCTGTGGCCTCTCACTGAGGAAGTCCAGCAGCCAATTAGAGAGTGAGGTCTGAAGCCCCAGGTGGTCTAGTTTGGTAATAAGCTGCTGTGGGATTATGGTGTTGGATGCTGAACTGAAATCTATGAACAGCATTCTCACATATGAGTCTTTATTGTCCAGGTGGGTGAGGATTGGGTGAAGAGCAGAGCAGATTGCATCCTCAGTAGAGCGGTTAGCCTGGTATGCAAACTGGAATGGGTCCAAGGTGGAAGATGGGGGGGGGGGTTGATTTAATGTGTGCCATGACTAGCCGTTTAAAGCACTTCATTATGATGGGGGTCAGTAGTCATTAAAAGTGGCCAGAGTGGGCTTCTTTGGCACAGGAACGATGGTAGTGGTTTTGAAGCAGGAGGGAACGACAGCCTGGCTCAGAGAAGCATTAAAGATGTCGGTGAAGACATCCTTGAGCTCCTCTGCACAGTCCTTCAATACACGACAAGGGATGTTGTCCGGGCCTGCACCCACACAGACACACACAGGGGCTGGTCGTGGGGAGGTGGTGGAGTTTTCTGTGGCCGGGTGTCGTTTTGTGCCTCAAACTGTGCAAAGAAGCTGTTGAGGTCATTGAGCAGGGTGATGTTGCTGTCACAGGTCTGTGGCGGGAGTTTGTAGTCCGTGATGTTCTGGATGCCCTGCCACAGACGCCGTGTGTCCCTGCTGTCTCTAAAGTGTCTGGTTATTTTCTGTGTGTATCTGTGTTTGGCTTTCCTGATGCCACGGGACAGGTTGGTTCTTGCTGCCTTCAGATGTGTGACATCCCCGGCTCTGAAGGCAGCGTTCCTGGCTCTCAACAGTCTGTGAACCTCCCCTGTCAGCCATGGCTTCTAATAATAATAATAATAATACATTTTATTTATAAAGCGCTTTTCAAGACACTCAAAGACGCTGTACAAGAGGTAAAATCAGTAATAAAACAAGTAACAAAACAATAAACAATCAGAAAAACATTAAACATTAAGAAACATTAAAAGCAGTTTTAAAAAGGTGAGTCTTGAGCAGTTTTTTGAAGGTGGGGAGGTCAGAGCAGTCACGGATAGGTTGTGGGAGTGAGTTCAAGATTCAAGATTCAAGATTGTTTATTTGTCATATGCAGAATCAACACAAGGTCAACAATGCAATGAAATGCTTAGGATCAGAAGAACCGTTGACTCGCTAAGATAGTCAAGAAGTACTAATAACATGCAATAATAGTACATGGTAAAAAAAGTGTTGTAAAGTGCAGGGGAAGAGGTAAACAATATAATAAACAATATAATAAACAATATAATAAAATATGTAATAAAAAAAACAAGGTACAATGTACAAGGTGCAGGTAGGATTAAATCAAGATCAAATAAGGTGTAAGTATTTCACAGATTGCACATAATATGGTGTGGTGTAGGTGTTGCATGTGGATTTCGTATTGCACATAGTGTGGTATAAGTATTGCACATGTAACAGTAATTTACAGTGAGGTAGTGACAAACATGATATATTCATATAGAGCAGCAGCAGTAAACATAATTATGCATAATGAAAGGTAGTTTAGTGCAGTATTATTGAGAGTTCAGTATTATTTAGAGTATTACCCAGAGTTCAGTAGTCTGACAGCTTGGGGGTAATAGCTGTCTTTGAGTCTTTTTGTGCGTGCTGGCAGGCTCCTGTATCGTCTACCAGAGGGTAGCAGACGGAAGAGTCCTTGTGCCGGATGAGTATGGTCCTTAGTGATGCTGCGTGCCTTACGCAGACCCCTGCTGTGGTAAATGTCCTGGATGGAGGGGAGACTGCTGCCAGTGATGTCCTCTGCCGCTCGCACCACCCTCTGTAGTGCTTTGCGGCTCTGAGCGGTGCAGTTCCCATACCACACTGTGATGCAGCCCGTCAGCAGGCTCTCGATGGTGCACCTGTAGATGTTTGTGAGGATGCTGGTGTTCATACCAAACTTCCTCAACTTCCTCAGGAAGTAGAGTCTTTGTCGGGCTTTCTTAACCACAGTGTCTGTATGTAGTGTCCAGGACAGATCCTCAGTGATGTGTACCCCGAGGAACTTAAAACTGCTGACCTGCTCCACCTCAGCGTTGTTGATGGAGATGGGGGGATGCTGGTCTACACGCTGTCTCCTGAAGTCCACGATCATTTCCTTAGTTTTGCTGACGTTCAGAGAGAGGTTATTTTCCTGACACCAGCTGGTCAGTGATTTCACCTCGTCTCTGTAGGCACTCTCATCGTTGTTGGTGATGAGGCCTAGGATGGTGGTGTCGTCAGCAAACTTGAGGATGGTGTTGGAGCTGTGCCTGGCGGTACAGTCATAGGTGAACAGAGAGTTCCAGAGGGTGGGGGCAGCAATGGAGAAGGCTCTGTCACCCCAGGTTCGGAGCTTGGTCCTGTAGGAGAGGGACAGGAGGTTGGTGTCGGAGGAACGGAGGGAGCGGGATGGGGTGTGGCGGTGCAGAAGGTCAGAGAGGTATGATGGGGCCAGGTTATGGAGGGCTTTGTAGGTCATGAGGAGGACTTTGAATTGGATACGCTGAGGGATGGGGAGCCAGTGGAGGTTTTGGAGGACAGGAGTGATGTGGTCTCGGGAGTGGGTGTGGGTGAGGAGGCGGGCAGCAGAGTTTTGAATGTATTGGAGTTTGTTGAGAGTTTTGGAGGGTAGACCATAGAAAAGGCTATTGCAGTAGTCGATTCGAGAGGTGATGAATGCATGGATGAGTGTTTTGGCAGCAGAGAAAGAAAGGGATGGGCGGAGTCGTGCAAGTCGTGCAGTTGTGGAGTTGATGGATTTGGTGGTTATGTTTAGCCCTGGTGATGATAGTCCTGGTGTGTGTGACATCATCAATGCATTTGGTGATGTAGGAAGTCACAGTGTCTGTGTACTCCTCAATGTGGCGGCCTGTTTGAACACTGCCCAGTCTGTTGTACCGAGGCAGTGCTGTAGTGCAGACGAGGCCCCCTCTGGACACACCTGGATCTGCTTCAGAGCCGGCCTGGAGACCCTCACCCGGGGTCTGTATGCCGGTCTGAGCAGAACAGAGATGTGGTCAGAGAGGCCTATGTGGGGGAGGGGGTAAGCCTTGTATGCTCCTTTGTGTGTAGTGTAAACCATGTCCAAAATGTTGTCTCCTCTAGTTGGGAAATCAACATGCTGATGCATTTGTGGTATGACAGTCCTGAGGTCTGCATCATTGAAATCTCCGGCGAGGATAAAAAATCCGTCCGGATGAGCCGTCTGTTGTTCACTAATGGAGTTATACAACTCGTACAGTGTCTCCCTTCTATCAGCATTGTTCAGTGTGGGGAGGATGTAAACAATAATCAGCATGATCGCTGTGAATTCCCACGGGAGATGAAAAGGCGGGAATCATAAACTCCACCAGAGGTGAACAGTGTCTACATACCACCACAGGGTCCCGAAGAAAGATGATTAAACCCCTTCCATGGGATTTAACTCCAGGAACTATGCTCGTACGGTCCGATCTGTAGCATGTTAGCTCGTCCAAGCGCACCGCTGAGTCTGGGATGTTGTCGTGGAGCCATTTTTCCATAAAAACAAAAACACAGCACTCCCTCACGTCACGCTGGGCAGCCCGCAGTCTGAGATAGTACATTTTACTGTCCAGAGACTGCACGTTGGCGTGGAGAATAGATGGAATAGCCGGTGTGGGCTAGCCGCTAGCCTAGCTTCTGCTTCCTCGCACACCGCTTGTGGTGTCTCCTCTCCGGGCAGGGGGCAGCAGCCGAGTCCGGTGTAGCAGCAGTAGCAGCAGGCCGGCGGAGTAGCTCAAGCTGCTCTAGTTTCTCCTCTAGTGCAGTGTCCAGGGAGCTGTGCTGGGCAGTTCTGCCAATGTCCAACAAGAACTGCCTATTGTACTTGTTAAAAAACACGGAGGACGAACAAGACAGACTAGACAAAGGCGGCGAAAACGGTGAAAACACTACGCTATCGGCCGAGAGGGGGGCCGCTGCATCCTTCCGCGCCGCCCTGTTGTAATCTTTAAAAACCGAACCATGTCTGACCTAAACTCTTTTTGTGTTTGTGTTTGCAGATCCTCGGCCTGGTCTTCTCCATGACCATGTTCTGCCAGGCCGTTAAAGTGGACACCTTCTACGCCTAACGCTTAACCTCTGACCTTCGCCCCTCAACCACCCGCCCCCTCCCCAGAGACTACACTTCCCCGGACTCCTCCCCACAATAAAAAGTGACTCCTCCCCCCTGAAAGTGACTCCGCCCCCACAGTCACCTCTTCTATCCTCCCTCGCTAACAGTCGACAAGCACAGTGTATTTGTGTCCCACCTGAGTTGCATATGCTTTGTGTCCGACGCTACTTTTGTGATACATTTTTATGAAGCAGTATTATTCTTCTGATATTAATATGGACCTGTATAAACCAAGTGTAACCCTGTAGCATCAGCCAATGGGAGACAGGCGGAGCACACATACAAAAGAGCCAGAATGTAACGGCTGCATTTAACTTTATAACCACCTTGTCATCATTTCACAATACAGTGGTACCTCACCTTACGAAATTAATTCGTTCCTGAAGTGGTTTCGTAACGTGAATTTTTCGTAAGTTGAGTAGCTATTTCAATGGAAAAAGCCTGATTCGTTCCAAGGCCCCGATCCAAGTTTTTTTTTTAATAGTGTAACTTTTTTTATAGTGTAACATTGTGTTCTGCGTAGAGACTGTAGACCCAGGACTAAATGTGGACTATACCAGGTCTAGACCAAGGTCTAAACCTGGACTAAACCTGGACTAAACCTGGACTAAACCAGGACTAGACCAGGACTAGACCAGGTGGATTAAAGCGCCGCGCGCGGGTCCATTTCCTGGTTTCGTTTCGAGTCACGGCTGAGGCGAGCAGCGAGGGGGACCACACGCAGTCTGAGCGCATGAACGAGACCCGTGCTCAAACCGTGCCTCCTCTAGACCTGGTCTAGACCTGGTCTAGACCAGGTCTAGAGCAGGTCTAGACCAGGTCTAGACCACAGCGGCTCTTGTTTGCGTTCGTTCATGCGCTCAGACTGCGTGCGGTCCCCCTCGCTGCTCGCCTCAGCCGTGACTCGAAACGAAACCAGGAAATAGACCCGCGCGCGGCGCTTTAATCCACCTGGTCTAGTCCTGGTTTAGTCCAGGTTTAGTCCTGGTCCAGTCCTGGTTTAGTCCAGGTCTAGACCTGCTGGCAGCCCCTGCGCCGGGTCATGCCGCGCAGTTTTCTCCCCCCTCCCCCTTCCCCCCACACTTCACTATTAATAATTTTGTTGAAAATCTATGAAAGTTTGAGTGTTTAAACAGAGACAAATGTGAGAAAAGTTTAAATCCAGTCTGAGAAAAGCGTATAATGTGTGTGGCTGAGCGCGCATTATTTGAATTTTTGAGATTTCGCGTTTCGTAACTTGAATTTTCTTTCGTATCTAGAGACCAAAATTTAACGTGAAGGCGTTTCGTAACTTGAAATTTTCGTTTGTTGGGTCTTTCGTAAGGTGAGGTACCACTGTACTTGGAGTTTGTCACAGGATTTTCTGAGCTTCTCTCTGATCTTTGTTTGGTATCAAGTTTAAGGACTGTCTTATTCCGTGGTTCAACTGGTCAAACTCTGTAAATGTGGGTTAAACCAATCTTCTTCCCACTCCTTTTCGAGAAATGTGCTTTTCTGTTGTTTTCCACTATAAAATGGCATATATATATATATATATATATATATATATATATATATATATATATATATATATATATATATATATATAAAATATGTATATGATTATTGTTTTTCTCTTGAAACAAACTCGAAATAAATACAAATCAATCAGTCAATTCAGAACGTTAAAGTATTTTGAGTAGAGCTGACAATTTAAGAGTATATTTTCTACCAAAAAAAAAAAACAAGAGAAAAAACATAAGAAAATCCGAGATAATTTGAAGGAACTCTATGTAGCCTGATCTTACTCTTACTTACTCACAGTTCATATCTTGTGAAACTACTCAAATTAACATTACAATTTTGAATTCAGGACATTTAATTATTTCTTTCATTCATTCTTTTTTTCAGTCTTTTATAACCTGATAAAAGGAGAAATTCAATTTGTCAACTGGACAAAGTTTGTTTGGTTGAAAACGTTTCGCCGCTCATCCGAGAGGCTTCTTCAGTTCTGGTTCTGATGCTGGCTAGACCCTGTTTATATCTAGCTGCAAGGGAGGAGCTAACTACAAAAAGTTCTGAACCAATCCCAGCTAATCTGCTATCTTTTGTTTTCCTCTGGTCCACTTTGGCAAAGTGGACCGTCATCTGCCGTACACCTTCACCTAGAAGCCACGGGCCATTCCTTTGAGGACAGTGAGGTTCAGATCTTAGCCAGGGGAAAGAACTGGTTTAAGAGGGGCGTTAAAGAGGCAATTTTTGTCAAAAAAGAGAATCCGTCGTTAAACAGAAATGGGGGAGTTAGACATAACTTGTCTCCCATTTATAATTCGATTCTTAAACCAAGTCAGAACAGACGAACGAAAGCATTAGGGCAGACAAGTCAGGGGCAGAGGGGTGGAGACGGTCGTCAGTTTGAATAGAGAGGCTAAACTATACGCCATTCGAAAAACAAAAGGAGCAATTAGTTGAGATAGTTACAGAACTATTCCAGGGTAGTGAGCTCATCTGAGGGCTGAATAGACATGCTAAACAAGACGCCAGAGGAAAACAAAAGATAGCAGATTAGCTGGGATTGGTTCAGAACTTTTCCGGTGTAGTGAGCTCCTCCTTGCAGCTAGATATAAACAGGGTCTAACCAGCATCAGAAGCAGAACTGACAAAGCCTCTCGGATGAGCGGCGAAACGTTTTCAACCAAACAAACTTTGTCCAGTTGACAAATTGAATTTCTCCTTTTATCATGGATTCTAACTGGACGACTGAGGGTCTTTTCACGCATCTTTTATAACCTCTATAACAGCACTGCCACAGTCAAAACAGCAATAACAAATCTTTGTAATCTCGCAGAACTTCTGGGTTTTCCTTCTTAAATCCGATTTCCAACTATTTATAATGATGCAAATTTAAACAGTATGACTTAAGATTTGATAAGGGCATGTTCAAGGTTTAAATGGTTCATGCTTGTGCGAGTGACATTGCATTTTTCATTTTAAAAAAATGTCTGAATCTCGCCACATTTCCTTCTCTTACATCAGGCTGATTTGATGTCAAATTTCCATCTGAATTCTGAAAATCTGTGAAAGTGTCCACATAACTGTTCTAATGAAACATACCTTTTACATGCATACACTAAAGGAACCATAAAGGAACCAGGATGTTTAATGTGATTTAAAGGCCCTGTACCTGATGTTTCTTGCTCCACCCATCCATCATCAATCTTATTCCGCTTATCCAGGGCTTTGTCACAGGAGCAGTAACTAAGCTCCCCACCCCATTTCAAAGGGTGTGCCCAGCCACTCTGCAGAGGAAACTCATGTTGAGCTCTTGTATCTGCCATCGTGTCCTTTCGGTCATTACCCAAAGCTCATGACCAACTGTGAGGATAGAAAGTAGATTGAGTGGTAAATTGAGAGCTTTGCCTTTTTAACTCAGCTCCTTCAGACGCTGCACTGACCTGCCTGTCAATCTCACGCTCCATCCTCCCCTCACTCGTAAACAAGACCCTGAGATGCTTGAACTCCTCCATTCACCTTGAGCAGGCACCACCTTTTTCTGGTCAAAAATCATGGCCTTGAATTTAGAGAACCTGATCGTCATCAAAACTGCCCCAGTGCATGTTTCAGGTCCTGGTCTGATGAAGCCATCAGGACAACATCATGTACTCCCCAAAATGGACCCCCTCCAGGCCCTGGCTGCAACTTAAAATACTGTCCTTAAATACAATGAACAGAACTGGTGACAAAGAGCAGCCCTGGTGGAGTCTACACTGCCTGACAAAAGTATTAGGACGATTGTGTATTTCTGAACTTTCATAATGATAACAAGACGTATTGGTAATGAAAACAAATCAATTTATTGATATATAAAATCAAATTTCATCATGTGTAGAGGCATATTATTGCAAAAATCTAACAATATCAAGTTAAATAGCTTTTTCATCAAAATAACCATCTTTGGCCTTAATCACAGCTTTACAAATTCGAGGCATTCTGTCCAACAGTTTTTCAAGATATCCATCCTCTATAGTTTTCCACTCATCCTGAAGACATTTCCACAGGTGTTTAACATTAGTCGGATTCCTGGAGCGCACTTTAATATCCAGATAATCCCACACTTTTTCGATGGGTGACAGGTCAGGAGACTGGGGCGGCCACGTCATAACCTGCAGTCGATGACACTGTTCACACGTCTCCAAATGACCCTGACACAGTTTGGACGAGTGCTTTGGGTCATTATCTTGTTGGAATCAGAAGTTTTGTCCAGAGTTCAGAAATACACAATCGTCCTAATACTTTTGTCAGGCAGTGTAACTGCACTGGGGACAGGTCGGACTTCCTGCCGGCGATGTGATCTTGCCCCATTACATATACATTGCATACATTTTTTAATTCAAAATAAGTCTGATACTGTCTGTCAGGAAGTGCACATTAGCATGCTATTTGTTAGCTTTAGAATCACGGCAAAGCTCTTATAAACTTATCATGGTGAATAATTATGGTGCTTTGAATGCATACGGTAAGTGAACCGTTTAAAACAAACTGTTTTACGCGTTTGTAAGAAAATAAGGTACAGTGCCTTTAAGAGTTGTTTCTACTTTATTGTTTTGGTTTTGAATAATTTGATGATTTTTACTTTCATATTCTGTTTTCACATGGGTTCAAGTCACTTTCCTTTTCCAACACGTTCGCATTAATCCAAATAGGATGTGCAGTGGGGAGTGTCACAGTGCTGGTGCATGTGTGCAGGGAGCAGAATAAATGTTCCACCATAACCTCTGGCTCGGTGTGTTCTCTATAATCCTGGTGATAAAAATACTTCATAAAATGTATTTGAAGAAGAAAAAATTAAGCAGGATTAGCCTCCCTCAAGTCTCGGGGATGTCAGATCCGATACTGATATTGGATATTGATGCCAATACTGAAAAATTTACTGGATACTACTCATATACTTAGATGTTGGCTCCCAAATATTGGTTAAATTGAAATCCTGGTTGAGCAAATAAACTGATGTAAGATGTATTTACTGATTGTAGTCAGCGCAGAAAGCTGTTCCATAGTTACGTATGGGGAAAATAGAGGCTACAAAACACAATGGATCAGTTTTGTCTTGTTTTAGTTTAGTTTAAAGGCCCCATATTATGCTCTTTTCTATATCAAGCCACATCACAGATTATGATGTTCTGTCTTCTCTCTTTTTTATATGTAATTCATCTTAACGAGCAATCCTCATGCCCAAAGGTGCAGGATCCATATGAAAGTATATGAAAACATCAGATCATTTGTCATTTTCCCACAGAAAGCTCTTGAAACAGGTCAATAAAGAGCACTTCCAGAGCTCCAGAACATGATTTAAGAGTTTAGTTAGAAATATGAACATGAACGATCAAATGCTGGACTGGAGGGATGCCGTATTCTAGACTGGATGAGGGTTTGACTTCTTGTTGGGACTATGTTTGACAGTTGGACACATTGGTGGGGTAGTGTTTTATATTCATTGTACATTATAGGTACACTATGTAACTTTTCAGTTGGGAGTCCGTCACCTGCTTGTTTTTTTATGGATATCCCATTGCTGTGTCTGGAATGTTCCGCAGTAGACATTAAAACAGCTCAGCCTTACATTTTTTCAGTTACATGTGGTTTCCATCCATCCATTTTCTTCCGCTTATCCGGGGCCGGGTCGCGGGGGCAACAGTCTAAGCAGGGACGCCCAGACCTCCTTCACCCCGGACACTTCCTCCAGCTCCTCCAGGGAGACCCCAAGGCGTTCCCAGGGCAGCCGGGACACATAGTCCCGCCAGCGCGTCCTGGGTCTTCCCCGGGGCCTCTTCCCGGTGGGACATGCCCGGAACACCTCCCGAGGGAGGCGTCCAGGAGGCATCCGAAACAGATGCCCGAGCCACCTCAGCTGCTCCTCTCGACGTGGAGAAGCAGCGGCTCTACTCCGAGCTCCTCCCGTGTGACTGAGCTCCTCACCCTATCTCTAAGGGTGCGCCCAGCCACTCTACGGAGGAAACTCATTTCGGCCGCTTGTATCTGCGATCTCGTCCTTTCGGTCATTACCCAGAGCTCATGACCATAGGTGAGGGGAGGAACGTAGACTGACCGGTAAATTGAGAGCTTCGCCTTTCGGCTCAGCTCCCTCTTCACCACAACGGTCCGGTACAACGACCGCATCACTGCCGACGCTGCACCGATCCGCCTGTCAATCTCACGCTCCATCCTCCCCTCACTCGTGAACAAGACCCCGAGATACTTGAACTCCTCCACTTGAGGCAAGGACTCCCCACCCACCCAGAGAGGGCAAGCCACCTTTTTCCGGTCGAGAACCATGGCCTCGGATTTGGAGGAGCTGATCCTCATCCCAGCCGCTTCACACTCGGCTGCAAACCGCCCCAGTGCACATTGGAGGTCCCGGTCCAATGAAGCCATCAGGACAACATCATCTGCAAACAGCAGAGATGAGATCCTGTGGTTCCCAAACTGGATCCCCTCCGGCCCCTGACTGCGCCTAGAAATTCTGTCCATAAATATAATGAACAGAACCGGTGACAAAGGGCAGCCCTGGCGGAGTCCAACATGCACCGGGAACAGGTCCGACTTACTACCGGCAATGTGAACACAGCTCCTGCTCCGGTCATACAGGGACCGAACAGCCCTCATCAAAGGGCCCCGAACCCCGTACTCCCAGAGCACTCTCCACAGGACCCCACGAGGGACACGGTCGAATGCCTTCTCCAGATCCACAATACATGTTGTTTTATTGCTCAAAAATAATATTTTATATTATCAGACCTCAACGTGATCAAAAAATCTGTTTCATATCTATACAAATATAGACAGGGCAATGTCTATGCCTAATGTCTAAGCCACCTCTTTTAATGGAAAAGGGGCACTAGAGTGGTAACAATGAGACAATCCCTAAAACAGGACTGGTTTTATTTCAAGTTTCTTCCTCTTGGTCTTTTTTGGCTGTTTTTCCACTAATGCTGCTTTGGCTAGAGTGATTATCACTGCTGTGAGTATAAGGCCATTCCTTAATCCTACTTCTCTAGGATGGCGTTGCAAGGAGATTTAATGTGTCTCCGAGCACAATCTCCAGAACATGGAGGAGATTTCTCACTCTGTGAGAGCTGGACAGGGCCATAGAAGGTCCTCAACCCATCAGCAGGACCCATATCTGCTCCTTTGTGCAAGAAAGTACAGGCTGAGCACTACTCGTGCCCTATAGAATGACCTCCAACAGGGAGGCCTCCAGAAAAGATAAGGAGAAGCGGTTTGGTGGTGAGTCAGTGATGGTCTGGGGAGGCATGGGGACACACACAGACCTCTACCGGCTAGAAAACTGCAGTCTCACTGCCATTAGGTATCAGGATGAAATCCTTGAACCCATTGTCACATCCTACACTGGTGCAGTTCCTCCTGATGCACAGAAATGCCCAGTCTCATGTGCAAGAGTCTGCAGGCAGTACCTGGAGGATGAAGGGCCCTTACGATCACCTGACTTAAACCCGATAGAACCCCTCTGGGACATTGTATTTGTCATTCTATTCATTCTATTCGAAGTGCCGCCAGGTTGCTCCTCAAACTCTACAGGAGCTCAGTGTTCCCCTTACACAGGTCTAGGAGGACATCCCCCAAGACTCCATCCGTCGTTTCATTAGGAGCATGCCACAATGTTGTCAAACATGCATGAAAGTGAGTGTGGGGGCCACACTACAAAGTTCAAAAGTTCAAAGTCAACTTTATTGTCAATTCTGCCATATGTGTCCAACATACAGTGAATCCAGTAGAACAGCAGTAGTAAACAACAGTACAACCGTAGTAAGACACTGAGAAGCATTTTGAGTTGCAGAAATTAAATTTTTGGCAAAATGGACTAGTCTGCCACATCATTATTTCACATTGATTTTCAGGGTGTCTATAAATTAACCTCTCTGTAGGCTGAAGATTGTATTTGCATTAAAAGAAGGGGCATCCTTTTGTTCCTAAGACATTGCCCCATTTATATTTGTTTAGATATTCAGCATATTTTTTTTACATTAAGATCTGAAGTGTTTCTTTAATTTTTTTTGATCAGCGTAGAAAAACAGGCATTCTGACTGTGTCGCCTCTCCACAGACCTGACCTGTAACTTGGTCTTATTTGGTCTCCATGATGATAGAACGTTTTAAGACCATATTGTGAAACACTCCAGTCTAAGCAATAGCATCTCCATGGAGAAAAGGTTTGGACGAACCCTCCACCAGAAAAGTTACACAACACACTTTTGAAGCTCACAATATTGTGTAATATTCAGTAGTCGAGTTGTAAAATGAAACCAGGGGGGATGGTGAAATTTTTCATTTATGTGACATATTTTCCGGGGGAAGGGGGGCAGAATTAGAAGGTACTTTGTTAAAATGGAAATGCTTTTATAACAAAAAGTCCATATTATCATTCAATAATTCAATAATGCACAGGATAATATGTTATCACACACAGTCTTGGTTTAGTCCTGGGTTAGTCCCAGTTTAATCCTGGTTTAGACCTGGTTTAGACCTGGTTTAGTCCTGGTTTTGTCCAGGTTTTGTCCTGGTTTAGACCTGGTTTAGTCCTGGTTTAGTCCGTGTTTAATTCTGGTTTAGACCTGGTTTATACCTGGTTTAGTCCTGGTTTAGTCTTGGTTTAGTCCTGGTTTTGTCCTGGTTTTGTCCTGGTTTAGACCTGGTTTAGTCCTGGTTTAGTCCCAGTTTAATCCTGGTTTAGTCCTGGTTTAGACCTGGTTTATTCCTGGTTTAGTCCTGGTTTTGTCCTGGTTTAGACCTGGTTTAGTCCTGGTTTAGACCTGGTTTAGTCCTGGTTTAGACCTGGTTTAGACCTGGTTTAGTCTTGGTTTAGTCCTGGTTTAGTGCTGAAATAGATGCAGAAATAATCTGATAATATGACTCACCCATAAGAACGCGGTCACTCCCGACAGTTTGCGTATCCATGTATGCACGTGTCACGGTCTTTAATAATCCGGAGCTCCGGAGAAAAGGACATATCCCGAACTTATCCCGTGTCCCGAGGCGAGAGTTCCTTCTTACGTAGCATTAACGTAGCAAGTTAAGGATTCTTATTCTCTTGGAAATGCCGCGTAAATATCAGGCGGCTCGCTCACAGCTGATCGGCGAACAGGCGCAAACACAACAGCGGTAATCGTCATGATTGGCGGGAGCGCGATCGGTGCGTAATTATGCTGCAACATGATTGGAAGCTGGAGCGCAGTTCGGCCTATGATTGGCTCTTGGCACTGGCTATTTTGACTTAAAGACGGCGAATTTCGCCAAAAGGTGAGGGATTTTCATGCCTGATTGATAAAATGCCACAAGGGATGGAAGAAGGGATGACTGTTTTAGAAGAAGGATGATTTTGACTATTTTTTCCCACAGGGGGGGATGCCATCCCCCCCATCCCCCCTCAACTCGAGTACTGGTAATATTGGACCTTTAAATATAGAGTAAATAGAAAAGCAACTCTGCCCCACTTGAGCTGCAAAAATGATTGGACTCCCATACCTTTTTGCCACTGTCAGGACAATCTACACTCTCCACACACTTATCCCTGATGCCCTGGACCTCTGACAGGTTCTGAGCAGGCTTTGGTTCAGGAATGTCCCTCACCAGCTCCATGGCTCCAGGCTCAGAGCGCAGGAGGGGACTGTTAGCTTCTGTGTTAGCGTAGCATTAACAGGCACTCGCATAGCATCAAAAGCCCACTGTCAAGTCTTTATCCTGGGGAGAAAGACAGCGAGGGTCTGGTCTCAAATGTGCAACTGTGGTCCATATTACGCTATTTTCAGATCTATGTTATAATGTCTGTTCTATCTTGTGATGTCATGTGGTGATACAAGAAGTGCTCCACTGTGTTTTTATACTCCATCCACCTACACTTGAATCATTGGGATAATGTCGGCCCTGTCATTTCCAATCTCTTCTGAGCTAAAGGTAAAAAGGTAGACGTTAACTTGAAAACTACTGCTTCATGACATCACAAGGTGGAACAGAGAATATTGAGCTTTGGAGGTGTAGACAGACTAATAAAGGGTTACTCAAACATGTGTGAATGAAACAAAACACAACTCCAGGTCTGTTTTTGATGAGGTACCAACATTATAACATGGCTCACAAGAGTCAGTTTTGCATAATATAGGACCTTTAAAGGAGAATTGATGTTTTTTTTACAGTCTGAGCCTTATTTCGGTAATAAAACAAGTTGTTTTACTCACCCATAGCACTTTGGTGTCATATGGAGCACTTCCAGAGATGTTTTAAATTTGCGATCTTTGTAACTTAGTTCTCGGGGCACAACTAACACAAACTTTAGCACTTTTCAAATCATAGAATCTCGATGTCTTAGTCTACGCTTTTGTTTGAGTCAAAAGTGGCCTGTAATCCGAGATTTATCCATAATTTACAGCTTTGTGTTTCATGTTTGGGTCCCGAGAGCTGAGAGCAAAATAAACTGACTCCACACATACGCATCTACTCAAAACTATGGATAAATCTTGGATTACAGGCCACTTTTGACTCAAACAAAAGCGTAGACTAAGACATCGAGATTCTATGATTTGAAAAGTGCTAAAGTTTGTGTTAGTTGTGCCCCGAGAACTAAGTTACAAAGATCGCAAATTTAAAAAATCTCTGGAAGTGCTCCATATGACACCAAAGTGCTATGGGTGAGTAAAACAACTTGTTTTATTACCGAAATAAGGCTCAGATTGTTAATTCTCCTTTAAAACCGTGCATGGTCTCTATCTATGCCATCATAATCCTGGGAAAATTTGAGCATAGTGTTTTGTGAGGCTCACACAAAGGACAAGCAAAGGACTTTTTACAGAGAATGACTGAACCCAGTGCGAATGAAGCTAAATACAACTCCAAGTACAGTGGTACCTCACCTTACGAAAGACCCAACAAACGAAAATTTCAAGTTACGAAACGCCTTCACGTTAAATTTTGGTCTCTAGATACGAAAGAAAATTCAAGTTACGAAACGCGAAATCTCAAAAATTCAAATAATGCGCGCTCAGCCACACACATTATACGCTTTTCTCAGACTGGATTTAAACTTTTCTCACATTTGTCTCTCGTTTAAACACTCAAACTTTCATAGATTTTCAACAAAATTATTAATAGTGAAGTGTGGGGGGAAGGGGGGGGTGGACTGCGCGCGGACACGTGTGATAGCGCAGCATGACCCAGCGCGGGGCTGCCAGCAGGTCTAGACCTGGACTAAACCAGGACTGGACCAGGACTAAACGTGGACTAAACCAGGACTAAACCAGGACTAAACCTGGACTAAACCAGGACTGGACCAGGACTAAACGTGGACTAAACCTGGACTAAACCAGAACTAAACCAGAACTAGACCAGGTGGATTAAAGCGCCGCGCGCAGGTCTATTTCCTGGTTTCGTTTCGAGTCACGGCTGAGGCGAGCAACAAGGGGGACCGCACACAGTCTGAGCGCATGAACGAACGCATGCAAGAGCCACGGTGGTCTAGACCAGGTCTAGACCTGGTCTAGACCTGGTCTAGAGGAGGTCTAGAGGAGGCACGGTTTGAGCACGGGTCTCGTTCATGCGCTCAGACTGCGTGCGGTCCCCCTCGCTGCTCGCCTCAGCCGTGACTCGAAACGAAACCAGGAAATAGACCCACGTGCGGCGCTTTAATCCACCTGGTCTAGTCCTGGTTTAGTCCAGGTTTAGACCTTGGTCTAGACCTGGTATAGTCCACGTTTAGTCCTGGGTCTACAGTCTCTACGCAGAACACAATGTTACACTATAAAAAAAAGTTACACTATAAAAAAAAACTTGGATCGGGGCCTTGGAACGAATCAGGCTTTTTCCATTGAAATAGCGACTCAACTTACGAAAAATTCACGTTTCGAAACCACTTCTGGAACGAATTAATATCGTAAGGTGAGGTACCACTGTATGTTTTTTTTAATGAAGGAAGAATATTCTAACATGGTTAAAAGCTCAAAAAAGCCCAGTTAGTATAATATGTGTTCTCCAAAAGTGAGTCTGCTATAACCTTTAAACTCTTCCCCTGTCCACTCAGCGCTCCTCTGATTATTTGGGGGCACAAAAACAAGTTGAATTCTGGGAGATAGTGCTCCAGCAGTGGAAGATACTCTCCTCTGGGATGGTTTAATCACAGTCTCCCCAGTCAGATCAGAGCTGGCAGCTCACAGAGCCCAAGAAGAAAGGCTGAATTAAACAGTGACAAAGGCTGGGGGATTGAGAGGGCAAGGATAAGTGGAGAGAGAGGTGCTATGAAAGGCTGGAGGGAGGAAGAAGTCTGTAGGTGCCCAAAATGTGAGCATGTATTGTGTGTTGAAATGGGAAAGTTTTCTAAAGGAGTCTGATATCAAAGGAGCAGATAGAAGATTTAGTTCGATAATGGACTTAAATGGCGAAGTGGAGTTATAAGAAAGGAGTAAGAGTTATAAGAAAGGAAAAAAGAAGAGTCCAGATTCTCAGAAAGTAGAACTGTGAAGTATTAGACTGGTGTACAGAAGTGACTCATTCAGAGCCAACTGCTTGTGCAAAATTAAATGTTTGGAGCTTTCTAAAACGTAATAACATTGTTCCCTCATAAAAGCATGTCTCGAGAGGTTTTAGGTGTCATCCATGCACGTTTGAGTAATCTAGCAATCTCTCCCAGGCCCTATTCAAACCCTGCTTACAGTTAGCACTGCAATACTGTCCAAAGATATCCACCCACAAGCCGCGACAGAATGGGGAGTGACTTAGCACAGGGAGCAATGGGAAAGGGGACTGGTCCTAATCGGTTTAAATCGTTCTCATAAGACTCAGTACTGTAGTGGGGGATGGTGCGCTTGTTCTAGTCCGTTTTCTGTGAGTGTTTGAGAGCTGTTGTTCCTGTCGCTGTTTAGGAGGATCTGGATAGTCATAGTCATAGTCATAGTTTGCTTTATTGTCGAAAACAATCATGTACATGTACATAGAGTGAATTCGAAATTTCGTTTCCCCACTAACCAGGCAGGACAGTGATAGAGCGGGTAGGGGAGGGGCCGCTGCGCATGCGCGCACCGCCGACTGGGAGATACAGAGTAGAAAAGATGCAATACATACAATCAGTGACAATTTAACAACATGTAATGACAGAAAAACAATTGGAGATATAACATACGGTGATCTTTTTCTTTGGCAACAATGGGGGGGGGGGGGGGGGGTCAGATTGGAAATCAATGAGATTGATTGAAAACCGAGAGCAGGGAGCAGACCTTTATAAAAGACAGGGAAATGTTTACTTAATCATGTCAGAGTCAGTGTGAATAGTCCAAAATGTGTGTGTGCCATGTTTATGTAGCGTTCATGATAACAAAACCACATCTGTGGCCTTGGAGTGTTCTTGCAGGGAGGCGAAGTCAAAACACAGATAACTGTTGGAGACAGATTTTCACAGGGAGACATAATTTGCAAAAGGATTAATTTAGCATGATGAAATACATTTTTAGAGACCCAGGTGAACAATTTAGATTGAGCTTGGGTTTTGCCAGACCCCCATCTTCATATCACCATGAAGATTCATGAGAGATCTCATTAGTTCCTCTTGGAGCACAGACTGCGCTGCGTTGGCTTTACACAGTCCTGTAACCATGCCCGTGATGATATCCAAACGTCGAGATGTTTCCTTCGGTTGAAATCCTTCCAAAAGGTCCTCAACCTGTACCACTTTCTGATGTACAGTGAACCCTCGCTGTATCGCGGTTCACTCTTCGCGGCCTCGCTGTTTCGCGGATTTTTTTTTTTTTTTTTTTTTATAGTGTAACTTTTTTTTACAGTGTAACATTCTGTCCTGCGCCCTGATTAGCTAAGAGACTAGACCAGGACTAAACCAGGTCTAAAGCAGGTCTAAACCAGGACTAAAACAGGTCTAAACCAGGACTAAACCAGGTCTAGACCAGGGATGGTAGGGACAGTCTCAGATGTCCTTCACGAGAGCGCCTGGGTGACAGGAGGTGTGGCCTTTGTTTACTTGCACGAGCCATGGAAGAGACTGAGTGCGAGCCGGACAAATGGAATCAACATGGACGGGCCTGGCGCCTGGCCGCGCAGCGTCCGGGGGAGCCGCAGCGGGGGGAGGACACTCGCGCGCACAGAGGAGACAGTGGGTCTTTTCCCCTCACGAACCCGACCCCGTCCTAGAGAGCTGTGGAGTATTGGCGACGCATTGATAGCGGTCTGATTTTGGAGCCGGGGTGAAATGCAACCAACTCTTGTGAGCGCAGGTTAGTCTTACCTGGTCTTGTGCTGAGGACTGGTGCTCAGAGTGCCAAACCGTCTGTTAGCGGTTTGGCACTGTTAGCATTGGCTTGAGTCTTGCCCAAAATGATATCCAGGTCGCTTTCCACTCGACTTTCGCACATGGCATGGATATGTGGTACCAAAACAATCACACGTGTCCGCGCGCACGTGTCCGCGCACACGTGTCCGCGCGCACGTGTCCGCGTGTCACGTGCCCCCCCCCCCCCACTATTAATATATTTTAATGAAAATCTACAAAAGTTTGAGTGTTTAAACAAGAGAAAAATGTGAGAAAATGTTAATACCAGTCTCAGAAAGGTGTATAATGTGTCTGGTGAAGCGTTTTCAGCCTTAAAACATGTAGAATAATTGTAAAATATAAAATTGTCCTACTTCGCGGATTTCACTTATTGCGGGCTATTTCTGGAACCTAACCCCCGCGATAAACGAGGGTTCACTGTAATCCTTTCACGAGATCTCTCACGGCCTCACAGTGGCTCTAAATTGCTGCAGACAGCTTGGGGGATTCTTTACTTGCTGCCAGCTTACAAATTTTGCGATAGATCAGGCCAATCAACAGATGTCCAGCTATCAGAAATCCGAATACGTAAATATCCTCCACATCCTCCAGGTACATTGGTGCCAAACATACGACTTGAGTCCCTCGCATATCCAGCAGAAAAAGTACCATCCGGACACACAGCTTCTCCTGGAGCGGCACTCCTCCGTGAAAAAAGAGTATCAATCGTGTTGAGGGTCCAGCTGATCACATCCATATTTTAGGAATTTGGAAAATCTGCTCCAAAAAGCGAGAAAATGACAAAAAACAAGAGAGGCACGCAGACAACGGAGCAATAGATAAGGAGGAAAGAGAAAACACGTCCGCTCTCTCTCACGGTCAGAACAGAACGGTCCACCTAAACCAGCGATAGCTCCTTCTCCTCACTGTTCCATCCTCCTCCCTGGTCCTTATCGCTGACCTCATGACATTGTTCTCAGAGGTCAGACGAAAGGACAAGGAAGGAGGTATTTTTGCCCCATTTCAGATGGGCCCTGAGTCACAATACAGTCATGGCCAAAAGTTTTGAGAATGACACAAATATTACATTTTCACAAAGTCTGCTGCTTCAGAGTTTTTATATGTTTTTGTCAGATGTTTCTATGTTATAATGAAATACAATTAAAAGCATTTCATAAGTATCAAACGCTTTTATTGAGAATTACACAGAATTCATGCAATAAGTCAATATTTGCAGTGTTGACCCTTCTTTTTCAAGACCTCTGCAATTCTCCCTGGCATGCTGTCAATCAACTTCTGGACCAAATCCTGACTGATGACAGTCCATTCTTGCATAATCAATGCTTGGAGTTTGTCAGAATTTGTGGGTTTTTGATTGTCCACCCGCCTCTTGAGGATTGACCACAAGTTCTCAATGGGATTAAGATCTGGGGAGTTTCCTGGCCAAAATCTTAACGTTTTGTTCCCCGAGCCATTTTGTTATGACTTTTGCTTTATGGCAAGGTGCTCCATCATGCTGGAAAAGGCATTTCATTATAACAAAGAAACATCTGACAGAAACATATAAAAACTCTGAAGCAGCAGACTTTGTGAAAATGTAATATTTGTGTCATTCTCAAAACTTTTGGCCATGACTGTAGTGACAGAAAACAAAAGACACATTTCACACAGACTAAACATGTGCCTCTTTTACCGAGACCAGCACAGAACCTTAACAGAGACACAAAAATGGCGTACTGGCCCAGAATGGCAGGTGAGCAGTGGCAGGTGAACAGGGCTTAAACCGGTGGAGCTGCAGCAGGTTTGCTAAATGGCAGACTGATGACATCATGCTGCTCCAATTAGGGAGAAGGAGCAGGGTCCATGAGCCAATCAGGAGCAGGGCTTCACAGCAGTCCTCCAATCCAAAAAAGAGCTCACCCAGTTAAGGTTCCACAGAAAGGAAACCAGACAACAGACTTCACACAAAATACACCATGTTAATGCAGCATTTTTGGTGAATTTAAGAGGGGTGATCAGATAACACATATTTAGATCACTGTGTAAACTTGAGAACGCTATACAGTGGTACCTCACCTTACGAAATTAATTCATTCCAGAAGTGGTTTCGTAACGTGAATTTTTCGTAAGTTGAGTAGCTATTTCAAGGGAAAAGGCCTGATCCGTTCCAAGTTTTTTTTTTTATAGTGTAACTTTTTTTTTTATAGTGTAACATAAAAGAGACTGTAGAGCCATGACTAAACGTGGAATAAACCAGGTCTAAACCAGAACTAAACCAGGTCTAGACCTGGACTGGACCTGGACTAAACCAGGACTGGACCAGGGCCGTGCGGCTGGTTTGTGGCTCGGGCTCCAGAGGACGCGTTCCGGGCGCCGCGGTTCTCTCTTGCTCGCAGACCCGGTGCTGGTCGTGCAGACTAGGACTAGGGGTGCGTGCTCCTCGCGCCAGGTGCTCCTCGGTGCGCGCGGTGCTCCTCGGTGCGCGCAGTGCTCCTCGGTGCTCCTCGGTGCGCGAGGTGCTCCTCGGTGCGCGCGGTGCTCCTCGCGCCAGGTGCTCCTCGCGCCAGGTGCTCCTCGCGCCAGGTGCTCCTTGCGCCAGGTGCTCCTCGGTGCGCGCGGTGCTCCTCGGTGCGCGCGGTGCTCCTCGGTGCGCGAGGTGCTCCTCGGTGCGCGCAGTTCTCCTCGCGCCAGGTGCTCCTTGCGCCAGGTGCTCCTTGCGCCAGGTGCTCCTCGCGCCAGGTGCACCTCGCGCCAGGTGCTCCTCGGTGTGCGCGGTGGTCCTCGGTGCACCTCGTGCGTCGCGCACGGTGCTCCTCGCGGGCGGTGCTCCTGTCTCCGCGCTGCTTCCGGAGTCGTCTCTCCCCACGCTTCACTGTTAATACATTTTGTTGAAAATCTATGAAAGTTTGAGTGTTTAAACAAGAGAGAAATGTGAGAAAAGCCCAACTCCAGTCTGAGAAAAGCGTAGAATGTGTGTGGTGAGGCATTTACAGCCGTAAACATGTAGAACAATTGCAAAATACAAAGTTGTCCTACCTCGTGGACCTCTCCCACCGCGGGCCACCTCTGGAACCAAACCCCGTGTGTGTTGATAAAGTTTAGGCCTATTTACGTTTCGGGGCGTGCATCTGAGCGCGCATTAATTGAATTTTTGAGATTTTGCGTTTCGTAACTTGAATTTTCTTTCATATCTAGAGACCAAAATTTAACGTGAAAGCGTTTCGTAACTTGAAATTTTCGTTTGTTGGGGCTTTCGTAAGGTGAGGTACCACTGTATTTGCAGAAAACAATGTATTAACCTTTTTTAGAAGTTTCACTTTTATTTGTGATGCTCTCACTGCAGCACAGTTAGTGTGCATCTAATGAAAGTACTGCATGTCACATCAGGTTTGTGAAGTTGTTGTGTAGTTTTGTATCATGTTTGTGTATATTTATGGAGAATTATTGTGTGGGAGCAGGGGTGACGTAGGCTTGTGGGTGGAGCATTGGACAGAATCGTACAGATAACATTAGGAGGGTTTAATATTGCCGAGGAGAGATCGCTAAAGTATTCAAACATGCATGGGTGACATCTACAACCTCTTCAGACATGTTTTGGATGAGGGAACAATGTTATAACATGGTAAAAAGCTCTTTTTTTGCATAATACCCCCGTTTAATTTCAATATTCAATATCTATTTATTCTCCAAATTTAACAAAATGACTGGAATAAATAAATAATATAATAATATAATAATATAATAATATAATAATATGATAATATAAATAAAATACTGTATTTTTTCATACTTTGGCCGGGGGTGCGGCTTATACTCTGGAGCGACTTATGTGTGAAATTATTAACACATTATTATATCATTTCACATGTTATTTTCACACTAAACCGCAAGAGGGCGCTCTAGGCCTGTGGATTGAAGATTTCATTGGATTCAGTGATTTGGAGTGACACTGATGGTTTGGTAAACTTGTTAGCATGTTCTTTATGCTATAGTTATCTGAATAATAATATGTTGCGTTAACATACCAGGCATGTTCTCAGTTCGTTGTTTATGCGTCATGTAACGTTAGCATACCGTACACTTATTCAGCCTGTTGTTCTCTATTCTATTTTTATTTTAAATTGCCTTTCAAGATGACATGTCTGTTC
Organism: Paratrypauchen microcephalus; assembly: GCA_036785185.1. Lineage (NCBI taxonomy): Eukaryota > Metazoa > Chordata > Actinopteri > Gobiiformes > Gobiidae > Paratrypauchen > Paratrypauchen microcephalus. The sequence goes on from JAVJIX010000030.1 coordinate 1,986,261, forward strand.
TTGGTGTTGGGTTTTTTCAAATAAATTTCCCCCAAAAATGCGTCTTAATGCGACTTATACATATGTTTTTCCTTCTTTGTTATGCATTTTATGGCTGGTGCGACTTATACTCCGGAAAATAAGGTAATAAAATGAGTGGAATAAATATAAATTTGCACTCGATAGGATAAAAAAAATGCACCAACCTGTCTGAAAAAGTCTGCTATTCAGTCACAGAATTATGAGAACTTAAAGGAAAAGTAACGTTTTTTTTACAATCTGAGCCTTCTTTCGGCAATAAAACAAGTAGTTTTACTCACCCATAGCAGTTTGGTGTCAATTGGAGCAGTATCGCAGAAGTTATGTTGTAGCCGTTCTGTTCTACTAATGATCCCGTATCCGTTAGCGTGAGTGCTCGGGGCATTACTCTGCGGTCTCCAAATAACACAAACTTTAGCACTTTTCAAATCACAGAATATCGCTGTGTCAGCGTAGACTTTTAGTAGATTCCAAAACGGCCTGAAACCCGATATCGCAACAGAAAAGTAAAGTTCAGAGCGGTGTTAGCTTCTTTCGGACTAGCGGTGTTTAGAAACAGCTGAGTTCATGCATGCGCACTGTCCTCTCTGATGACGTCATCAAATGAAACTATAGCTGCATATCGGGTTTCAGGCCGTTTTGGAATCCACTAAAAGTCTACCCTGACTCAGCGATCTTCTGTGATTTGAAAAGTGCTAAAGTTTGTGTTATTTGGAGACCGCAAAGCAATGCCCCGAGCACTCATGCTAACGGATACGGGATCATTAGTAGAACAGAACGGCTACAACATAACTTCTGCGATACCGCTCCAATTGACACCAAAGTGCTATGGGTGAGTAAAACTACTTGTTTTATTGCCGAAAGAAGGCTCAGATTGTAAAAAAAAAAACGTTACTTTTCCTTTAATTTTAGTGAGTAAATGTCCTTTACCTGTTCTCGAGATTTGATTTTTTTTTTTAAACCCAACCCAAATCATAGATGGCATTAGGTATTTCTGCAATATTTTCTGAATGTGAAAATGTGAACTTTTTTTTGTGTGTGTGTGACAGAGCATTTGGTGCATTCAGTGGAAAGACAAATGAATCCTATTAGAACACAGCGCTAGCATTTTGTGGAGTGACCACACAATATTTCTCTATTAAATATGACTCTGTGTGTGTGTGTGTGTGTGTGTGTGTGCGTGTGTGTGTGTGTGTGCATGATTCCTAATAGTAATTTAGAAAACAAGATAAATGACTTTTGCTGAATCAGTGGAGTAAATGACCTCTCTTAAAGGGCCCATGTTACTTTATTTTCTGATCTATGTTAAAATCCTCATCACAATCAGACCTGGAGTTGTATTTTGTTTCATTCATACAGACTGAGCTCTTCTCTCAAACACAAAACACTCTATTCCACTTTGAGATGTGTGGGATCTTATATTTAATTTACATGTGTACTACATATGAAAACTGTCATCTCTGTAGTTCTTCTGTGTTTTAACCCAGTGTCCTGTGAACAGCTAAGCGTAACTCAATACTCACATAGGCTATCCTGGGCTGTGTTGGCTACATCACCTGCTCCCTATCCATCAATATTTTGGCTGATTCAAGCTATTGGGAAACTCTGTAACTGGCTGACCTCAACTAAAGCTGGGGAGTTCTCTACAGGGCCTTACACGGTCTACATAGCTAAACTATTCTCCTATAGGTTAGCTGTTGCTGATGTCATAAGTATTCAACAGTCTGTACTGTATTTAAAGACAGTCCCTTGTGGTGTGTGTGTGTGTGTGTGTGTGTGTGTGTGTGTGTGTGTGTGTGTGTGTGTGTGTGTGTGTGTGTGTGTGTGTGTGTGTGTGTGTGTGTGGGCCCCCACTGGGGAGTTCTCTTCACGTCCCTCTTCACGACCGATGTCTCTTCTCTGAGGGTCTGCTAAAGCTGACAACATGAATGCTGAAGATGTCTGATGTCACCATTTCGTTTGTATTCTGCTATTTTTACATTAAAATGCTGAATAACCTCAATTTCGACTAATGCCTTCCTTCAGACCTTCTTCGGACCCATTTTACGAAACTCACAGATGTCATGTGGCAATACAAGAAGTGCTCCACTGTGTTTTTAAACTTCATACACCTTCACTACAACAATTTGACTGATTTCACCCCTCGAATTCCCTGTCTCTACTGAACTAAAGGTAAAAGGTAGTTGTTAACGTAAAAATTAACATCACAAGGTGGAACATAGCATCTTGAGCTTTGGAGATGTAGACAGACTAATAAGAAAGAGTTACTCAAACATGTGTGAATGGAACAAAACACAACTCCAGGTCTGTTTTTGATGAGGTAATAACATTATAACATGGCTTAAAGCTCATAAGAGTCCATGTTGCGTAATATCCACCGTATTCCGCCCGCTTTTGTCTCCAAATGTTCTTAAACCATCCTTTTTTGTGGTGGCACTTCCGGTGAATGAATGATCCCATTCATGTTCCCATTCAATTAGGGAAACGTTTTGCATCTTCAGTATGACGTATGACCTATGAAAGTAGGTGTTCAATTTTCATGTGCACCAACAAGTCACACTGCACTGATTCTCTGGAGGCTTTAAAACGGCTTTATCGTCTGTATTGAAGATCGACAGATCCCAAAATAATTCAACTCAAATGATGATGGTGGCACCCACAGCAACTTCCAGAAAAAGGTGGATAGGACCTTTAAAGATCCCATGACATGGTACTTCTTGATGCTTTTATATGGCGCCTTAATGGTTCCCTAATACTGTAAATGAATCCTTCTTCAAAATCAAGACTCAGTGCATGAGAAAGCCCCATGAACACAGTCAGAGTCATAAATATCTCTCTCAAACACTTTATTCTGGGCGTTGTTGCTTGAATGCAAATGAGGAGGACAGAGACAGGCCAGTGCAGCGGGTGGGGGTGTAGCCAAACTCTCCGCTCTTTCCTCATTTAGCGGTCCGATGTGCGCTGCCTCCACTTCCGCGTTTTTGCGCGGAGAAAGATATGAGACGATTTCCATTGAAAAATAAACACATTTCCACAGAAAATAAAATTAAACCACTGCTGTTTCAGAGGTTCGGAGGCTCGGATAAGTTCAAAGTTCAAAGTTCAAAGTCAGCTTTATTGTCAATTCTGCCATATGTGTTCAACATACAGTGAATCGAAATTTTGTTTCTCTCTGGCCAGGTAGTGCAAAAAGACAGTGTACAAAATACAATATGAAGACAAAACACAACAAAAAACTATCTAAGACAGAGATCTAAAGTTAAAACTAAAGTCTACGATCTAAAATCTTAAAACAGTGCAACATAATAAATAAACTATACTATATACAGATTTCCAAAGTGTGCAGTGTGCATCAAAATGTGCAATGGAAGATACAGCAGTGACTTGGTCATGTGCAGTAGAATGTGCATTGGAGTTAAGATAAAATAAAAATAAATGTGCAACAGTAGTAATTCTAGTGCAGTAACAGGAGTAAACAACAGTACTAAAATTCCAGTAGTCAATGTGCAATAACAGTAGTAAACAACAGTGCAACGGGGGTAAAATTCAATAACAGGAGTAAACAACAGTACTAAAAAGGACATCCGAGCCTGGAAACACTCGCACGTGTCGCATTGCGTAGCTCATTCGCGGTCCAAACTCTCTGGGCGTGATTTACAGAGACGGGCGGTGGAACTGCATTTGCATTTTTGCTTCAGTGTGACGTCACATAGTTTCCTTGTTCAGAATCGCCCGTTTGAGCTGTGTTTTTTTTCAAACACAGAAAAGAATTGCAAATGCTCAGTTTACACATTTTGCAGCTTTTAGCCATGGGGAGGGGGGGGGCCTAAACAGGGTAGGGGAGCTCACATTAACGTTCAAAAACCTCAGAAAGTGAAAATTTCATGCCATGTACCAGCTCCCACTAATATCCAGCAACTTCGCACAGCCATTGAAGAGGAGTGGACCAACATTCCACAGGCCACAACTGACAATCTGATAAACTCTATGCAAAGAAGATGTGTTGCACTGCATGAGGCAAATGGTGGTCACACCAAATACTGACTGGTTCTGAGTCCCCAGACCCCCAATAAAGCAAAAACAATGCACATTTCGGGGTGGCCTTTTATTGTGGGCAGTCTGGGGTGCACCTGTGCACTGGTCATGATGTCGGATCGGCATCTTGATGTGGCGCACCTGTGAGGTGGGGTGGATTGTCTCGGCGGGGCAGAGGTGCTCGCTGTCACACATTTGGACAGATTTGTGAACAATGTTTGAGAGAAATGGTAGTGTTGTGTATCTGGAGTGAATTTTGGATCTTTGGGTCCATCTCAGGAAAAATGGGAGCAAAAACAAAAGTGTTGCGTTAATATTTTTGTTGAGTGTATGTCAGGCACATTGAAAAACTCTTTCTCCCGTCCTCCCTCTGACATTTGTGAGTAGCTCTCCCTGTGTGTGTGTGTGTGTGTGTGTGTGTGTGTGTGTGTGTGTGTGTGTGTGTGTGTGTGTGTGTGTGTGTGTGTGTGTTAAGCGGAGGCATTTCCAAAGAAACCTTTCAGCGCACTGTGACGATCACCTCAAATGTGTCCCCCAAAAACCCTCAGCCATCAATGACAGTCACACACTAGAAAACATCTCCAAGTATGATGTAACATGGGAGTCATCAACTTGTCCCCGGGTATGGATGTGTGAAGGAGAGAGAGATGGGATAGATGAGAGGAGCATATAGTGGAAGTGAGTGGAGAAATAGGAGAGGTAAACGTGCTCTCATGGGCTTGTAAAATGTGAACTGATTCATGTTTGCCTTCAAGTACTGGGGTTTAGGTAGTGACCATTCAGATCAGAGAGTTTTAAAGTTTAAAGGTGCTCTGTGTAACTCTGGTGGTCTCCATGGAGATGTTATTGCCTTGCCTGGGATGTTCCACGGTATTCATTCAATTATAGGGGGTTTTTATTTATCAAAATCACCTTAAGAACATGCATTATTACTGTGAGCAATCCCACTCCAAATTAAATGCCATACTGTAGAACATTCCAGGAAAAAACAATAACATCTACATGGAGTCCTGCAGGTGTACAAGAAAAGTTACACAGTGCACCCTTAAACCAACTGGATTTCAACATTGAAACTATCAAACCAAATGACAGACTCATTCTGCTTTCTGATTGGATGAGCATCTTGAATCAAAACAAAAAAATTTAAAACACCTTGTAATGTAGCTAGTCCATTACAAGGGCCTGGAAAATGAGGAGGAAACGAGAGGCAAGGTTTTGAGGTGTTTATTGGTTGTGAATGAAGATTCCTTTTGATGGGTGCCTGTAAAAGAGAAGAAAATAAGTTCACTGAAGTAACAGGTAATGAGTGAGTCAAAATGGGTACTTACCTCATGCTAGGATGTGCGGGCTAAAATAGTCCCCAGGAAGCGGGAGCCCTTTAAGAAGGTTTCGGGGCAGGTGGCCATTTTGTGTGAAGAGGGGTGCACCAAGATTTTAGAATTCTTCTATTTTTGTATTTTTAAAAGAAAAGTAAACACTGCTAAATTAATAAAGAATATATTTGTTTACTAATGTATTGAATGACTATTTGAGCACTGTGGGACAGAGTTATCTTTTTAAATATTGTGGGTAAATTGCACCCAGGTGGCCTAATTAGAGGGTGGGCTCACCCAATTAAGGGAGGGACCTTTAAAAGGGCCAGTCTCACCTTTGTGGGAAGAGGTGCTGCATGTGGAGATTGTTCTGTGCTGGTTTTTAACTTTTGTATCTTTGTAAATATTTATCATTTTTCTTGGTGGACTGTTAAATAAATGTATAAATGCTTTTGGATTCTTCATCGACCCCTGGCTCAGCTCTACTCTGTTCCTCCGACCGCAAAGTTGCTATCAGGACGTTGCACACCTTTTCCATCATGTATTTTTTATTATCAGTGTAATCCTGCATCTTTTGTAAATCAACATTACAGTTGTTACCAGTAAAAGTAATATGATTTGAACATGTTTACCTCACACATGGGACAGTGAACAGGTCATGTTTATGGAATTTAAAATCAAAATCTTACATGCACTTTTCTTTAAAGGGCCTGCAACTGGCTTCTATTTCAAAGTTCAAAGTTCAACTTTATTGTCAAAAACCATATGTACAGGTCGCGCACACAGGATTTGAAATTGCAGCACCCCCTAGGCCCACAGTGAACATAAAACATGTGATAAACAAGACAAACACATGACTAAAACATCACATATACCTGTAGCAAAAGTACAGTAAACTTGTGTATAACACAAATAAGTAAAACACACAATGTGGAGCGTAATAAATCTCAACTTGTGTCATTAAAGATCCCATGACATGGTACTTCTTGATGCTTTTATATGGCTCCTTAATGGTTCCCTAATACTGTAAATGAATCCTTCTTCAAAATCAACACTCAGTGCATGAGAAACAGAGATAAGATGAGAAAGAGTTATTTTTCTCTCTCTGAACACTCCATTATGGGCGTTGTTGCTTGAATGCAAATGAGGAGGACAGAGATGGCCTATAGTAGAGGGTGGGGGCGTGGCCAAACTCTCCGCTCTCAGCTGTCAGCTGTCCGCTCTGATCCATTTCCGCGTTTTTGCACGGGGGGAGAGATGAGAAGCGTTCCATTGAAAAATAAACACATTTCCACAGAAAATAAAATCAAACCACTGCTGTTCAAAGGTCCAGAGGCTCAGATAAAGGACTTCCGAGCCTAGAAACACTCGCACTCGCACATTTTATAAGTTTCAGGAGAAAATGCAGATAAGATTAAGATAAGCCTTTATTGTCTCCCTTGGGAGAAATTTGTCCTCTGCATTTAACCCATCCTGTCATCAGGAGCAGTGGGCAGCACATTACTGCGCCCGGGGACCATCTCCATGATCTTCTTGCTTCGGCTTGGTCAGGACCTCAGCTGGAGAATCCTCCCACAGGTGGCTCACGTCACAACGGGCCTCGATGTATCTTCTGCCATGGGGGCTACCAGTGTCCGCAGACACTGGGGGCGAGGTGGGGTTAAGTGTCTTGCCCAAGGACACAACGGCAGCGCTCATCTGTGGGAGCTAGGATCACACGCGGTCCACCCGTCAAGAGCGGGATTCGAACCGCCAACCCCTGGATCACCAGGCAGGCGCTCTGAGCTACTGAGCTACTGCCGGGGCGGCAGTAGCTCAGTAGCTAGTAGTTGGTAGAGCTCAGTTGGTAGAGCATGTGCTGGTTAATTTATCAAGACCAAAAACTTTGTGGACGTTTACCATGTTGGAAAGACGGCTGTAATTATTTGCGGAGGATAGACAATTCCAGTTTCTGCAACAATTGTGCTTTCAAAGTGTTGTTAAGGAAAAGTGCTAATTCACAAAGTTAAAATATAATAATTGCCCTGTTTTGAAGACAGCCACAGCCGAATAAAAAGACACTTTACCTGTGATATTTTGCTCCTGTCCATTGTCCATCCACAAAAGAGGCGAGCGTCCTTGTCGGGAGGAGGTGCGCCTGCTGCCAGTCGAAGATCACCCATTTCCTCCGTATGGTGCCAGTCTCAAATGACCAACCCCTGCAAACTGTGCACGCGCTGGCTTCATTCATGCACCTTTTCTCAAGCTAATTCTGCTTTGCTATAATGTGTCCCAGACTCTGCATGTTCGACAGCTCTTTAGGCTACGGTAAAAGTTCAGCCTCAGTTTCCAAACACGTCTCTTGTGAACATGTATCAGCTGTTTCCCCTTTACACATCTTTGGATTTGGCTGAGACAGGGTGATAAGGCTTCTGTGCCTATAGGTCTATTTCTACAATGAGCACAGTGTAAAGCTGTAATTAAATAAATGAAAATTGAAGCTAGTTTTAATTGCATTCAGCTAAATGATTGAACACAATTTTATGGATATAAAGGGCATAACAGTGAGCAAAGTTATCATATTCCGTAGGCTATATGTGCGCACAGAGCAGACAGCACAGACCTCAAACACTAAACCCTCATTTACATATTAGAATTTCAAGAGGAAAAAGAGGATCAGTATCAGGTGCAACACGCCTACAAATAGCACACAGTTTGGAGTAAAAATGCCCCTAAGTCACTTCTCCTTCAGAGCGACGTCACAACACAATCAGAGGGATCCCAATAATGAAACTACTGCATCTGCTACAGTACTGTGTACAGTTTTGTATCATGTTTTTGTATATCTGTGGAGAAGTGTCGTGTGGGAGCATGGGTAACGTAAGCTTGTGGGTGGAGCATTGCACAAAATCCTGCAGCTAATCATAAGGAGGGTTCAAATAGGGCCCGGGAAAGATCACTGAATTACTGAAACATACAGTATGTGGATGACATCCAAAACCTCTACAGGTATGTTTTTGATGAGGGAACATTATAAAATGGTAGAAAGCTCAAAAAAGCATTTTCGTATAATACCCCCTCTTTAAAGGAAAAGTAACGTTTTTTTACAATCTGAGCCTTCTTTCGGCAATAAAAGAAGTAGTTTTACTCACCCATAGCACTTTGGTGTCAACTGGAGCAGTTTTGTAGAAGTTATGTTGTAGCCGTTCTGTTCTACTAATAATCCCGTATCCGTTAGCGTGAGTGCTCGGGGCACTGCTTTGCGCTCTCTAAATAACACAAACTTTAGCACTTTTCAAATCACAGAAGATCGCTGTGTCAGGATAGACTTTTAGTAGATTCCAAAACGGCCTGAAACCCGATATCGCAACAGAAAAGTAAAGTTCAGAGCGGTGTTAGCTTCTTTCGGACTAGCGGTGTTTACAAAACAGCTGAGTTCACGCATGCGCACTGTCCTCTCTGATGACGTCATCAAATGAAACTATAGCTGCATATCGGGTTTCAGGCCGTTTTGGAATCCACTAAAAGTCTACACTGACACAGCGATCTTCTGTGATTTGAAAAGTGCTAAAGTTTGTGTTATTTGGACACCGCAAAGTAATGCCCCGAGCACTCATGCTAACGGATACGGGATCATTAGTAGAACAGAACGGCTCAACATAAGTTCTGCGATACTGCTCCAATTGACACCAAACTGCTATGGGTGAGTAAAACTACTTGTTTTATTGCCGAAAGAAGGCTCAGATTGTAAAAAAACGTTACTTTTCCTTTAATGAAAATGCACCAGTTTAACAATGAAGTGCTTTTGTTTGCCAGGATTGCATGTTCTCCCTGTGGGCACATACTGAGGTACTGTAGTTTTTATTATAGGATTTGGTGCAGAATCATTGGAAGTAAAAGGTAACTGGAGGACCCTCACACTGACACTATATTCATCCCCATAACATGAATGATGCATGTGCTCTCATCAGAGCACACTGCCCTGTTCAATAATGGAGGGGAGAGTCTGGAAGTATTCACACTTATACCAACAGCCAAAATCTTTAAGCTTTTTTAATATTAGCTTTTGGATAGGACCAGACTCCAATAAAACATGGTATTAAAAATAATTATTCGGCAGGAGAGTGGTTGGCTGCTTTTGGGTTTACCTGGCTCACACACAGTTAACTTTTTTTTGTTTGGTTGTTTTTTGAGCTCGGTTTTTAACATCATATCATGATGAGTGAGATCATTCGGGCACTCAAACCCCTCCACCACGTTAAGGTGGCGGCTCAAGGAGCGGCCGAAATGAGTTTCTTCCGCAGAGTGGTTGGGCGCTCCCTTAGAGATAGGGTGAGGAGCTCGGTCACACGGGAGAAGGAGCTCAGAGTAGAGCCGCTGCTTCTCCACGTCGAGAGGAGCAGCTGAGGTGGCTCGGGCATCTGTTCCAGATGCCTCCTGGTCACCTCCCTCAGGAGGTGTTCCGGGCATGTCCCACCGGGAGGAGGCCCCGGGGAAGACCCAGGACACGCTGGAGGGACTATGTCTCCCGGCTGGCCTGGGAACGCCTTGGGGTCCCCCCGGAGGAGCTGGAGAAAGTGTCCGGAGTGAAGGAGGTCTGAACGTCCCTGCTTAGACTGTTGCCCCCACGACCCGGCCTCGGATAAGCGGAAGAAAGTGGATGGATGGATCATGAGTTTTTAACCAACTAAGGACCACATGTTTCATTCAAATGAAACAAGTAAGGAACTGTTGGATTGTGTGAAATGAGCCGTCTTATCACCACCAATTACACAATCACATATTCACATTCACACAAGTTCAAGGACACAACACCAGAATGAAAAGGTGGACTGCTTTACCATCTGAGGATCATTTAACTACTCAAATGAATATTTTTTCCAACATGGCCTCCCTTCTTCATGCTCTGGTTCTTCTTTACATAGAGACCAGACTCCATTTTGTTGTCACCTGAAGCGAGTGTTCTGATTGGCTGAAGCACACTTCTCATTATATCTCCCCTGCACGTCCTTCATGCATCATTCATCATATTCACGTCTCCAGCTCTTCTGGCTCCTGTTTGATCTATTAAACATGCCTGCACTGCTGCTCCAGGCCTGTAGGGGGAGTGGAGGTCAGACCCCTCAGTGGTCAGGAGTCGTTTCAGGAGGTGAGATGTAAGTATATGTGTCTAAGGCGAGACAATGTAGGTGAATAAAAAAAATATATATATGATTAATTTTATGAATATCAATTAGGACCCTTTTATTAGTGACATTAAAGGTGCTGTACCAGATGTGTTTCTGTCTTAAAACATGAAAAACAGAACTGGCAGACAGGCAGGTTGAGTCCCAAGTCAGTGGTCCACAAGTCCAAGTCGAGTCCAAGTCCTATACTTAGATTTTCAAGTCTTTTCAAGTCTTCAGACATAAATAATTATGGTATTAAGTTCAAATAAATCACGTTATTGTCAGAAATATAAATCAAGCACATGGGGTTTCTCCATTTTTTATTCATATGAATTGCAGTCTGTTAAATTAATCTAGTATACCTTAGAGAACAAGTATAATTGAAGTTTGTAAAAAAAAAAATCAGCTTAAACTAATCACAAGTCCAAACAATTGGGAACAGCAGAAGAAAATTGATCTACCACAATAATCAACCAGTAATTAGAGATTAAACAGATTAAGAGCCACAGCAGTGTGTGTCCATGGGGTCTGATTATGTGTAACAGCTGCAAACCCTGTACCTCTACAAACATGTGTGCCAGATGCCCTCCCTGTGTGTCAGATGCCCTCCCTGTGTGTCAGATGCCCTCCCTGTGTGCCAGATGCCCTCTCTGTGTGTCAGATGCCCTCTCTGTGTGTCAGATGCCCTCTCTGTGTGTCAGATGCCCTCCCTGTGTGTCAGATGCCCTCTCTGTGTGTCAGATGCCCTCCCTGTGTGTCAGATGCCCTCCATGTGTGTGTCAGATGCCCTCCCTGTGTGTCAGATGCCCTCTCTGTGTGTCAGATGCCCTCCCTGTGTGTGTCAGATGCCCTCCCTGTGTGTCAGATGCCCTCCCTGTGTGTCAGATGCCCTCCATGTGTGTGTCAGATGCCCTCCCTGTGTGTCAGATGCCCTCCCTGTGTGTCAGATGCCCTCCCTGTGTGTGTCAGATGCCCTCCCTGTGTGTCAGATGCCCTCCCTGTGTGTCAGATGCCCTCCATGTGTGTGTCAGATGCCCTCCCTGTGTGTCAGATGCCCTCTCTGTGTGTCAGATGCCCTCTCTGTGTGTCAGATGCCCTCCCTGTGTGTCAGATGCCCTCTCTGTGTGTCAGATGCCCTCCCTGTGTGTCAGATGCCCTCCCTAGTGTGAGAAATGCTTCAATCGGACTAGATCCAAACCCAGACATCTGAACCAGCAGAGAGCAGCTCTGGAGGCGGCCTCAGATGAGTTTCAGCAGGGAGTGGCATTACAGGTGCCTCGGCCTGAGCAGGGCTTTATCCCAGGAAAAAAACAAGTGCGCGAAGCACAAGAAACTCAGAACAAAATAGGCCTAAAACGAGTCAGACCAGATCCACATTTCTGCCCATAACAGTAAAGCTAACACTCTTTCTCGAACGATAAAACACTTTCTAATTAGATGGAGACAGCACACAGTGGACTTAATTTGACGTCAAGAGCTATTTATTATTAGGAAAATATATTTAATGTAAATTTAAAAATTAGTTCTGTCAAAAAATATTGTGCTATTAACAAGTTAACGCATAAAACAATTTTAACTCCATTCATTTTTTCTTATCACGAGATTAACGCTCTTTGTGACCGAGTGAACTCGTTTTTCATAAGCTGTGGCCTCTGCTGGTAACATTAGAAAAACTACAGGATCCGGCTGTAAACAGGAAATATAACAATTTGAATGAAACTGTCCCAGTTGGAGGAGGTGGGCCAAAGCACGGCACGGCCATGAGGAAAACACCAAACAAATTCTGCTCCAAAACATACGGCAAATCCACACCCACCCGACAAGGACCACGGACAGTGACAGAAGCACCACAGCCTCTCCCCCCACGCTGCCACCACATCCACAAACCCACAGAGGAGCGCGCACCACAGCAGGACCCACATCGGTCCCACCACTCAACAGACACTCCATGCCGCTGGACCCACCCTCTCCACCAAAAGCACCAGCTCTGCCCTGCAACATGCAGACAAACAGCACCGTGTGATTAATTTGCGATGAATCGCAAGTTAACTATGACATCATAGTTACCGTGTCATAGTTATCTATGACAGGGGTCTTCAACGTTTTTCAGGCCAGGGACCCCCAAACAGATGGCGAACTGGGCCAGGGACCCCCTACTATATATACGGCATAGAATTGTGTTTTATATTAAATTGAGCTTAGTGTCATGTATAAACATTGCTACTCTGTTATGGTACATCCAATACAAGGAAATAATACACAGGTTAATACTGTATTTTACACTATAAAATATAAAATTATATTATTTTAAAGTGAAATCAAAAGATTTCGCGACCCCCCCTGCAGTACCTCCGCGACCCCCCTAGGGGTCGCTACCCCCCTGTTGAAGACCTCTGATCTATGATATTCATGAGATTAATCGTGATTAAATATTTTAATCGATTGACAGCACTAGTCAAAATGTGCTTTAAGAAAATGTATCTTATGTGAACACTGCCCTTACAGAGCGACCATTCTGCAACCTGCCTGCCTGAACATGGTTTCTAAACAACAAAGTACAAATACAGTAGAGACAGATGACATATTGTTTGGCTGATTTTTGCACTTTTAGTGTATGGACTATTGGCCTTAAAGGAAAACTAACGTTTTTTTTTACAATCTGAGCCTTCTTTCGGCAATAAAACAAGTAGTTTTACTCACCCATAGCACTTTGGTGTCATTTTGAGCAGTTTCGTAGAAGTTATGTTGTAGCGTATCCGTTAACTTGAGTGCTCGGGGCATTACTTTGCGGTCTCCAAATAACACAAACTTTAGCACTTTTCAAATCATAGAAGCTCAATGTCTTAGTCTATGATTTCGTGTGGTCAAAAGTGGCCTGTAATCCAAGATTTAGCCATAGTTTCGAGTAGATGAGGAGGCCAGTGCGCATGTGCGGACTGTGCTCTCAGCTCCTGGGACCCAAACATGAAACACAAAGCTGTAAACTATGGATGAATCTCCGATTACAGGCCACTTTTGACTCAAACGAAATCGTAGACTAAGACATCGGGCTTCTATGATTTGAAAAGTGCTAAAGTTTGTGCTATTTGGAGCCCGCACGGGGCATATTACATGCTCGGGGAATATATTATATGCCCCGAGCTATGGCTAGAAGTTGCGCTAGGCTAACCGCAAATCTAAAACATCTCTGGAAGTGCTCCATATGACACCAAAGTGCTATGGGTGAGTAAAACAACTTGTTTTATTACCGAAATAAGGCTCAAATTGTAAAAAAAAACGTTACTTTTCCTTTAAATCTCCAGCACAGACCAATATTTAGTTTTGATATTTTGTGAATGAAACAAAACACACCTCCACGTTTGTTTGTGATGAGGAAACATTAGAACATAGATCACAGATCAGAAAATAGAGTAATACAGACCCGTTAATACCCCATACCTCACCACTCTGCTCTCAGGACGCTTTGGCAGAAGCCTGATCCCTTCAGCCATCACATTTTTGAACAACAGGCCCCGCTGAGTGTGCTGTAGTGCTTACTGTATGTCTTTGTGTTTGTGTTTGTTGTGTTGCTCTGTGTGCGTGAAAATGAATTTCCCCTTGGGGACAATAAAGTCTAAAGTCTAGCGGTGTAATACAACCTCTTTAAACAAGGCTACAAAGAACACACTGGGTAAGGTCGAGTGTTTCCTTTACACCTTTGGGCAAGACTCACTTTCCAATGTGTAAATGACTGAAGGCCCAGATAGAAACCTTTAAAATCCCTTGGGTCTGGTATACAGTAGGTCAAGTCCCTGGTGAGTCTCTAGAGGACAGAGCAGGGTTATCTGAAGAAGTGTCCCTTGCTCTGTCCATCCATCACCTGTCCCCTTCCTCACAGATAATAACTGCAGCTTTAGTGAGGATTTAATGAGCTCCATCTCTGGCCCTATGTCCTCTGAGCTAAGGAACGCAGCCTCAATTTTGTTACTTAAAGGTGCATTGTGTAATTTTTCTGGTGGAGTGTCCGTCAAATGCTTTTCCCCATGGAGATGTTATTGTTTTGCCTGGAATGTTTCACAGTATGGCATTAAACCTTTCTATCTTCATGGAGACCAAACCAGTTACAGGTCAGATCTGTGGAGAGGCATCCCTGCTCGCAGTCAGTCAGTCACAGTCAGAATGCCTGTTTTTCTAGGTATTTTGAGCTATAAAACCATCTGTAACTGAATAAATGTAAGGTTTAATGTCATACTGCGGAACATTCTAGGCAGGACAATGATATAGCCATAAACAAGCAGGTGGCAGACCCCAACCAAAAACCAGAGCACCTTTCAGTAAAAGTACAGACACAGGGGCTAAATATTACTCAAGTAAAAGTGAAAGTATCACATGGAAAAATCAACTTTTTTATTCCGAAATAAATTATGTTTTTCTTTTAAAGGAAAAGTAACGTTTTTTACTATTTGAGCCTTATTTTGGTAATAAAACAAGTTGTTTTACTCACCCATAGCACTTTGGTGTCATATGGAGCATTTCCGGAGATCTTTTAGATTAGCGTTAGGCTAATGCCGTTAGGGTAACGCAGATTGTAAAAAAACTTTACTTTTCTTTTAAGAAGTGCTTTTCCCCAATACTTTTTTACTTTTACTTGAGTGATACATTGTACATACATACACTACTTTGTACATACACTTGAGTAATATTAAATATTTTATTATTTAACTCAGTGGCGGTTAGGCCAAATTCATAATTATATATTATAAATATATTTATTTTATATTGGCTATATATTATAATAATGAATTCCAGAAACAGGCAGTCATTTTGGTCACTACTGGCTGAACTAGTATATCTGTCAGAGCACAACGCAGCAGTGCAACCTGATCCACCGCTCACAACCAGCCCCAACAACCAGCCCCAACAACCATCCCCAATGACACAACCTGATCCATCGCTCACAACCAGCCCCAACAACCAGCCCCAACAACACAACCTGATCCACCGCTCACAACCATCCCCAACAACCAGCCCCAACAACCAGCCCCAATGACACAACCTGATCCACCGCTCACCACCAGCCCCAACAACACAACCTGATCCACCGCTTACAACCATCCCCAACAACCAGCCCCAACAACACAACCTGATCCACCGCTTACAACCATCCCCAACAACCAGCCCCAACAACACAACCTGATCCACCGCTCACAACCAGCCCCAACAACACAACCTGATCCACCGCTTACAACCATCCCCAACAACCAGCCCCAACAACACAACCTGATCCACCGCTTACAACCATCCCCAACAACCAGCCCCAACAACACAACCTGATCCACCGCTTACAACCATCCCCAACAACCAGCCCCAACAACACAACCTGATCCACCGCTTACAACCATCCCCAACAACCAGCCCCAACAACACAACCTGATCCACCGCTCACCACCAGCCCCAACAACACAACCTGATCCACCGCTTACAACCATCCCCAACAACCAGCCCCAACAACACAACCTGATCCACCGCTTACAACCATCCCCAACAACCAGCCCCAACAACACAACCTGATCCACCGCTTACAACCATCCCCAACAACCAGCCCCAACAACACAACCTGATCCACCGCTTACAACCATCCCCAACAACCAGCCCCAACAACACAACCTGATCCACCGCTCACAACCAGCCCTGACAACAACCAGCCCCAACAACACAACCTGATCCACCGCTCACCACCAGCCCCAACAACACAACCTGATCCACCGCTCACAACCATCCCCAACAACCAGCCCCAACAACCAGCCCCAATGACACAACCTGATCCACCGCTCACCACCAGCCCCAACAACACAACCTGATCCACCGCTTACAACCATCCCCAACAACCAGCCCCAACAACACAACCTGATCCACCGCTTACAACCATCCCCAACAACCAGCCCCAACAACACAACCTGATCCACCGCTCACCACCAGTCCCAACAGCACAACCTGATCCACCGCTTACAAGCATCGGCAACAACCAGCCCCAACAACACAACCTGATGCACCGCTTACAACCATCCCCAACAACGAGCCCCAACAACACGACCTGATCCACCGCTCACCACCAGCCCCAACAACACAACCTGATCCACCGCTTACAACCATCCCCAACAACCAGCCCCAACAACACAACCTGATCCACCGCTTACAACCATCCCCAACAACCAGCCCCAACAACACAACCTGATCCACCACTCACAACCAGCCCCAACAACCAGCCCCAACAACACAACCTGATCCACCGCTCACAACCAGCCCCAACAACACAACCTGATCCACCGCTCACCACCAGCCCCAACAACACAACCTGATCCATCGCTCACAACCAGCCCCAACAACCAGCCCCAATGACACAACCTGATCCACCGCTCACCACCAGCCCCAACAACACAACCTGATCCACCGCTTACAACAATCCCCAACAACCAGCCCCAACAACACAACCTGATCCACCGCTTACAACCATCCCCAACAACCAGCCCCAACAACACAACCTGATCCACCGCTCACCACCAGCCCCAACAACACAACCTGATCCACCGCTTACAACCATCCCCAACAACCAGCCCCAACAACACAACCTGATCCACCGCTTACAACCATCCCCAACAACCAGCCCCAACAACACAACCTGATCCACCGCTTACAACCATCCCCAACAACCAGCCCCAACAACACAACCTGATCCACCGCTCACAACCAGCCCCAACAACCAGCCCCAACAACACAACCTGATCCACCGCTCACCACCAGCCCCAACAACACAACCTGATCCACCGCTTACAACCAGCCCCAACAACCAGCCCCAACAACACAACCCGATCCACCACTCACAACCAGCCCCAACAACCAGCCCCAACAACACAACCTAATCCACTGCTCACAACCATCCCCAACAATGTCAGCAAAACATTGGTCACAACAGGCTATGATCACAACATGAGCACATGGCATCAGCGCCGCTGATGGCAGAACACCGGAGCAGCTCTGCCACAAGCTCATTTAAGCACTATTTACCTGTGAGGCTCCGTCGTCAGATTTGCCCCAAACTAACGAAAACAAGCTTTACCTTCTCCAGGGGACTGAAGCAGAGTGTATCCTCTATCCGCTGTCCTGTTGGTTCTGTCTCCAAAAGTATATTATTGTCCAATATGAAGAGATGAAACTGGTCCAAGTCCCGGTCCAGTCAGGTCCGCTACATAAGGTCTGGTAGCCGAGTGCTCAAGCTGCTGTAAAACTAGTCTTAATCCTGCTTCCCACTTAAATCTAAAAGTTACACCAGTCCATATTGTGTTTCGTTCAGGTAGAATCTGTGGCAAAAGGAGAAATTCAGTTTGTCAACTGGACAAAGTTTATTTGGTCGAATACGTTTTGCAGCTCATCCAAGCCACTCCTTCAGTTCTGGCTAGAGTTCCAACATTGGCGGCCGTGCCAGAGTGGACCTTCATCTGCTGTACATCTTCACCTAGAAACCATGGGCCTCTCCTTTGAGGACAGTGAGGTACAGATCTTAGCCAGAGAAAAGAATTGGTTTGAGAGGGGAGTTTATTTATGCATTTATTTGTTTGTTTGTTTATTTGAAGAGGACAGTGCACATTAATGAACACTTTGTACATTTTCATGACATTGTGTAAATATGCCGGATTTAGCTAGAAGGTACTTTCCATCTGTAGTCCTCCAACATTTAAAGACAACAACATGACAAACAATAACAAAAAACATTTATAATATATACAGAACAATACATTACATGGTACACATTGAACATCACCTATGTTCACAGGTTTGGTTGATTTTGAGCCATTTTTTCTTAGCTCTTTTTTAAACGCAGTAAGGGTAGAACTAGTTGCTGGGAGACTATTCCAATTCATACTACCCTTAACAGAAATGGTGTTTTGTCCTGTAGCAGTTCGTCTAAATGTCCCCTCACCGTCCCTCTGGTGGCAGATCTAGTCCTGAGGTTGTTTTCTCTACGTTTAATAAATTCCTTCAGGGGAGGAGAGGCGAGGTCATTAAGGGATTTATAGATGAGGCAAGAGAGTTTAAAAGTTTTAAAAGTTGTAAAGAGGCTATTTTTGTCAAGAAAGAGAACCTTCCTTGAACAGAAATGGAGGGCTCAGACACAATTTGTCTCTCATCTATAACTCTATCCTCAAACCTAAATCAAAACAAACAAAGAAAACAATAGGGTTAGCCAGGTCAGGTCCAGAGGTGTGAAAACACCCATTATGGTCCTGAATTATGATGCTAACAAGACCCCAGACAGACACTGAAAACAAATAGGTGTGATAGTTTCATAGTAATTTCATTGTAGTTAGTTCCGCCCTGCAGCTAGTTATCAGCAGCAGGGCTCTCAAGTCTCACGCATTGAGAGTGTGACACACGCAATTCGGCGCTCACACATGGCATTTATCACGCTGATTTTTTTTTTTTTTGGTGCCCAGAAAATCGGTCTGTGTGGCTCAGTTTATGCAGGCACCGCACGTTTTCAGCGAAAAAAAACTCTCCCCCTCCTCCCCGTCCCGCTCCCCGGAAAAAAAATCAGCCAATCAGAAAATAGATTGTTCTGTTGTTGGGCAGACTGTAGAGCGTAGTTTCAGCTGCTAAGCGCACACTGCGGTGATGATAAAACAGACTGAGAACCATCAGGTAATAACTTCATTTATAGAACTCGTTAGTTGCTTTGTAGTTTAAGTTTGCTCTGTAGACAAACATTTACAGCAGGGCTCTCCAGTCTCACGCATTGAGAGAGACAATTCGACGCGTTCACACGCTCACACTGCATTTCTCACGCAATTTAAAATTTCTCTCGCATCCCCCCGCTCCTCGGAAATTAATAATAATAATAATAATAATAATTTTTTTTATATAGCGCTTTTCATGACACTCAAAGACGCTTCACAGAACAATACAATAAAATAAGTCCATAAAACAGTCAAAAATAAAACAAAATTACACAGTCTCACGCACGACCCCCGCTCAAAACTTGAGAGCCCTGTATAAGCAGTGTCCACCAGCACTGTAGCCAGAACTGAAGAAGTAGCTTGGATGAGCTGCGAAATGTATTCGACCAAATAAACTTTGTCCAGTTGAGAAACTGAATTTCTCCTTTTGCCACCAGTCCATATTAGCACTATGGCACCAGGTGATCAGACCTCTTGGACCTCTTGCCGTGTCTGGGTGGGTTTTCTCCGGGCACTCCGGTTTCCCCCACCAACCCAAAACATGCACCATAGGTACCTCCAGCTTAGGTCCTGACCAAACCGAAGCAAGAAGATCATGGAGATGGTCCCCGGGCGCCCTAATGTGTGTGCTGCCCACTGCTCCTAATATATGTATATATATATATATATATATATATATATATATATATATATGTATATATATATATAGGATGGGTTAAAATGCAGAGAAGAATTTCTCCAGTGTGAGATCAATAAAGTTCACTTCTTGTCCTGGTCTTGGACTAGTCTTGGTCTTGAATAGTGCAGTCTTGACTAGAACACTAGAATGTAAAGATATCTGCTCTCTTTATTACTTGTCTTTCATCATATTCCATCACTGAGGGGTTAATGAGCTCCATGGCACAGCTATATCCACCCTGCCTCCACCACAATCACTGTATTCTTTGGACAGTGCAGAGTTGGAGGCTAGTATTGATCAGAGTGGAGATGTAGTAACTTTTGGATGCAATGAAAAACAACTCATTTAGAATGCAGCCTCTGGAATATTTGGGTCTATACGAAGAAGCCTGAACAGCTCAATAACAGGAGTACAGGTCAGGTATAATAATACTGCACTAGAGAGGGAATATTCCACTTATATGGGGTAGTAACTGCTCACACAAAACACATTTCAATCACAATTTTCCTTTTATTGTTTTGAAAATGCTATAAAATGCAAAAAAATAATAAAAACATAGCCTCCCACCTGTGCCCCCTGCGCTAAGTCACCCCAACCCCCCCCCCCCCCCCCCGTCAGAGCGCTCTCACAACACATTGACCATGCACCCCATTATTGAGACACTTCACCCACCTTGTCTATGTATGAAGTGTCTTGCCCAAGGACACAACTGCATATGCACTGCAGCTTGATCTGCAGCCTAAACTCATTAAAACATCAGATGATGGTTCGAAGTTGCATTTTTGGAGATTTCTGGTGCAATATAGATGTTCGTTTGCAATTATATTCTACAGGAATCAATATATAGATATTTCTGACAGCTTAAATTTAAAGCTTGGAGAAAAATCATTGTGGAGTTAAGTATTTCTTTGCTTTTACATTTGCAGAGTCCCTGAAAACTATAGTCTGCATACACACTTGAAACTCCACTTTTAAATGATAACTTTGAAAACAATACAACTGAAAAGCAGATGCCAGTGGCAGATCATAAGGTTTCTAATAATATCGCTTTTTGGCCTACATGAAGTACATGAGTTTCTTGGCTTTGTAAAGAAGCACACAGTTTCCAGCTTGGGCTCTTAATATACTGAAATCTGATGTAGGACGACAGAGGGAATTACCATGAGGAAAGCAATTAAACCAGGCAATAAGGAACATGCTAGACACAGGGATGAAAGTGCCAAGTCACGAAAAAAGCTGAAAGTCACCGAAATCCTAGGGGGGTCCGCGGGTATACCCCCCTGGAAAATGTTTGAACTCTAGATGCTCTGAGATGCAATCTGGGGTCATTCCAACCAATAAAAACTAAGATGTCAACCACCCATTTTGTGTCATAGTGGAACAGTACTTGGGCTTAATGATCTTCATGTGGGAAAAGGCTGACTCACAATAAGTTTTCATACATCTATCTCCATTTTATTTGATAAATGTTCATTTTAATCTTAAAATAAGTCAAGCAAACTGCACTGAAACACTCTGTGCCCTGTTTTTGGACCCTCACCCACAGTTTGAGGACCCCTTCTTTGATTTTTTTTTTTTTTACTTTAACTTTAACTAATTAAGATGAGTTTTTGCTTTGCACTTAGTCTTGCTCTTCTAATCAGAGGCATTGAGGAGGAGCTTATTTGCGCTATGAGCAGGAGGAGCGAGAGCCTGAAAAGGAGTGGCGCGCTCACTTGAGGCACGGACAGGCAGGATGTTTTATAAAGTTTAACCTGCTCTGTGATACACGCTGGGACGCAAAGGTACACGCGTACAAGCTCGCGCATGTGGTGACGTGCGGTATCCGCAGATCCAGACGAGCACACAGGCTCGCGCGGCCCCGCACACCGGTAGAAGTTTAAAGGTCCCATGACATGGTACTTCTTGATGCTTTTATATGGCTCCTTAATGGTTCCCTAATACTGTAAATGAATCCTTCTCCAAAATCAACACTCAGTGCATGAGAAACAGAGATAAGATGAGAAAGAGTAATTTTTCTCTCTCTGAACACTCCATTATGGGAGTTGTTGCTTGAATGCAAATGAGGAGAAAAGAGCTGGCCTATAGTAGAGGGTGGGGGCGTGGCCAAACTCTCAGCTCTCAGCTCTCAGCTGATCCATTTCCTTGTTTTTGCACGGGGGGAGAGATTTGAAGCGTTCCATTGAAAAATAAACACATTTCCACAGAAAATAAAGTTAAACCACTGCTGTTCAAAGGTCCAGAGGCTCAGATAAAGGACTTCCGAGCCTAGAAACACTCGGACGTGCCTCCAGGCAAATAAAAAAACGCATTTCGCATTGCCTAGCGCATTCGCAGTCCAAACTCTCTGGGCGTGATTTACAGAGACGCTGAGTACAGACAGACGGGGGTGGAACTGCATTTGCATTTCTTTTTTCGATCTGACGTCAATAAGGTGCCTTGTTCAAAACCCCCGTTTGAGCTCCGATTTTTTCTAACGCAGAAAAGGATCGCAAATGCTCAGTTTAGACATTTCACAACTTTTAACCATGGGGGGGGGGGGGGGGGGTAAACAGGGTAGGGGAGCTCACATTAATGTTCAAAAACCTCAGAAAGTGAAAATTTCACCTTTAATACGAGACGCGTACTTTTGTTTCTGAATAGGGGACGATTCCGTTTTTCAAGGGACGGTTGGCAACCCTAAACACAACTACACATATATATATATATATATATATATATATATATATATATATATATATATATACACACACCCAAAATCTTTCTCAACGGATTTGCACTGATATAAAAAATGACCCCGGCAGCTGACAAAAAAGCGGAAATCCGCTAAAAAGTGGAAGTCTTTCATCCCTGTAGACAATATTAATGAATGCGATTTGACGGAAGATGGCGGTGACTGGGCTTAAAAAGAGCAGCGTGACATCACAATCCTGGGAAAATTCAAAGTGAGTGTTTGGTGACAGTTCAGGGGGATCGGAGTTACTGCAGATTCATCAAACCAGCACGAATGATGCGAAATACTACTCGGTATGTTTGTAGGTATGTTTTTTGTTTTGGCAACAATGTTAAAACCTAAACTACTACTACTTTTACTACTATTACTATTACTACTAATACTACTATACCTGGTTAAAGCTCCAAAAAGTAAATCTGTGTCAATATGTGTTCTTTAAGTGGAAATCCTTCTTTGATTTTTGTTTAAATCTGCACCTTGAGAAGTGAGATATTTGGCCACTGAGGGCTGATGGGGCAGCCACATCTTTAAGATTTTAAGATTTAAGCTTAGGCTTTTAGCCTTTATTGGTCTTACACACAATGACACACAGTGACACACGGGAGAAATTTGACTTCTGCATTTGACCGATCCTTTTTCAGGAGCAGTGAGCAGCCATCTTTTTCGGCGCCCGGGGGGCAGTACCGTGAAGGGTCTTGCCCAAGGACCCACACTGGTTAGCTCATTGCCCAGGGGGGGTTTGAACCTACAACCTCCAGGGGGAAAGTCCATGACTTACCAGTTGAGCTAACCAGCCGGTTACCTACCAGACTGAGAAAGAGACCAGAGACCAGAGAGAAAGAGCGTGGAAAATCACATTTACTATTTACATTTGTGTTCAAAGGCAGAATGCGCTTCTTTCTGATCTGGAGGTCTTTTATTTTATTTATTTATTTATTTGACAGGGACAGTGTACAATAATGAACATTTCTGTAAATGCACCAGATTTAGCCAGGAGGCTAGTTTTCACCTGCAGTCACTGGACAGATGTTAGATTGTCACCCTAAGAAAAAAAACAGGTTAAAACAATGTACATACAAAATTATTTACACTTTTTACATGTTTTCAGGCTCACTCATAGTAACAGCCATGCACACTTGGTAAGACATTAACAATATACAGTGGTACCTCACCTTACGAAATTAATTTGTTCCAGAAGTGGTTTCGTAACGTGAATTTTTCGTAAGTTGAGTATTTCAATGGAAAAAGCCTGATTCGTTCCAAGGCCCCGATCCTAGTTTTTTTTTTTATAGTGTAACTTTTTTTATAGTGTAACATTGTGTTCTGCGTCCTGATTGGTTTCTCAGACTGGATTTAAACTTTTCTCACATTTGTCTGGACTAAACCTGGACTAAACCTGGACTAGACCAGGACTAAACCAGGACTAGACCAGGTGGATTAAAGCGCCGCGCGCGGGTCTATTTCCTGGTTTCGTTTCGAGTCACGGCTGAGGCGAGCAGCGAGGAGGACCGCACGCAGTCTGAGCGCATGAACGAGACCCGTGCTGGTCTAGACCAGGTCTAGAGCAGGTCTAGACCACCGCGGCTCTTGCATGCATTCGTTCATGCGCTCAGACTGCGTGTGGTCCCCCTCGCTGCTCGCCTCAGCCGTGACTCGCAACGAAACCAGGAAATAGACCCGCACGCGGCGCTTTAATCCACCTGGTCTAGTCCTGGTTTAGTCCTGGTTTAGTCCAGGTTTAGTGCAGGTTTATCCCTGGTCCAGTCCTGGTTTAGTCCAGGTCTAGACCTGCTGGCAGCCCCGCGCCGGGTCATGCTGCGCTATCACACGTGTCAGAGCGCAGTTTTCTCCCCCCTCCCCCTTCCCCCCACACTTCACTATTAATAATTTTGAAAATAATAATGTTGAAAATCTATGAAAGTTTGAGTGTTTAAACAGAGACAAATGTGAGAAAAGTTTAAATCCAGTCTGAGAAATTTGATTTGAATTTTTGAGATTTCGCATTTCGTAACTTGAATTGTATTTTGTATCTAGAGACCAAAATTTAACGTGAAGGCGTTTCGTAACTTGAAATTTTCGTTTGTTGGGTCTTTCGTAAGGTGAGGTACCACTGTATATGCATACAACACATACACACAGAACACACATACATCACCCCTCAGTAACACAACAAACTAAAGTGCTCCTGCTGATTGGACCTCCCTACAGAAAACGGCTTCCTGCAAGAGCTGCAATCCTAACCCTAACCAGGGACTGTTCCTAACTTTTATAACTGTCTGATTTATATGAAATGTGGTCTGTGAGATGTGCTGTTGATGCCTCTGGGCCAGGACTCTTTAAATATCATTTAAATAAATGTTAAATTCAAAAAATAAAATATGGTCAGGGCCTGTCCATATACTGAGAATGAGGGAAACTTGGATGTATCTGTCTGGAAATGAAGGCTCTGGCCACGCAGGTTCAGTTGTGATTGTAGTAACTTTTTTAAAACCGCAAGAGCACAGGCTGCATACTGTTCATTTAAATGTGCATTGTGGGACTTTTCTTTTGGAGGGTCCATCAGATGTTATTGCTTTGTCTTGATTGTTTCACAGTATAGTATTTAACCTTTCATCATCATGGAGACCAAACCAAGTTACAGGTCTGATCTGTGGAAAGACCACCCTGCTCACAGTAAGAATGTTATTTTTCTATGAATTTTTAGCTGTAAAACCACCTGTAATTGAATAAATACAAAGTAGAGCGATTTAATGTGTTTAATGTTTCAGTTTTTAAAGGTCCCATGGCATGAAATTTTCACTTTCTGAGGTTTTTGAACGTTATTGTGAGCTCCCCTACCCTGTTTAGGCCCCCCCCCCTCCCCATGGCTAAAAGTTGCGAAATGTCTAAACTGAGCATTTGCGATCCTTTTCTGCGTTAGAAAAAATCAGAGCTCAAACGGGCGATTTTGAACAAGGAAACTTATTGACGTCAGCTCGAAAAAAGAAATGCAAATGCAGTTCCACCCCCGTCTGTCTGTACTCAGCGTCTCTGTAAATCACGCCCAGAGAGTTTGGACTGCGGAGGAGCTACGCAATGCGAAATACGTTTTTTTATTTGCCTGGAGGAACTTGCGAGTGTTTCTAGGCTCGGAAGTCCTTTATCTGAGCCTGTGGATATCTGAAACAGCAGTGGTTTAATTTTATTTTCTGTGGAAATGTGTTTATTTTTCAATGGAACGCTTCTCATCTCTCCCTCCGTGCAAAAACACGGAAGTGGGTCAGAGCGCACAGGGCACCGCTGAAAAGGAAAGAGTGGAGAGTTTGGCCACGCCCCCACCCGCTACTATAGGCCATCTCTGTCCTCCTCATTTGCATTCAAGCAACAACGCCCATAATGGAGTGTTCCAGAGTGATATTTATGACTCTTTCTCATCTTATCTCTGTTTCTCATGCACTGAGTGTTGATTTTGAAGAAGGATTCATTTACAGTATTAGGGAACCATTAAGGAGCCATATAAAAGCATCAAGAAGTACCATGTCATGGGACCTTTAAGTGTAGTTGTAGTGTGTGTAGTTTAACTATTGATGTTTGTTTTGACTCTGCTTCTGCACAAACACGTCCAAGGCCGACAGCTGCGGCCTTATCTCACACAGCACTCTACAAAACAAGGCACTCATTCGGCTCACACTGATATGTATTATGTAAAAAAAAAAAAACTCTGCCCTGTCTATTTACTAATGTCTGCCTCTGCTTCAGTTTTCAATCAATTATTGATTTTTCTGGACTGCTCCACTTCCCACCTGCCCGTTTGACACCAATGAAAATACGCCGTGTGTTTTACCTCTCCAATTGTTGTTGTTGTAATATGTTTGTGAATATTGTCATTGATTGCGCTGTTGTAACCAAGTTGGCGCCGCGAATGGCCGCCCTGGTGCTTCGGAGTGTCTGTCCGCTCCAGTCAGTGACAGACTGGGCGGTCTGGCATTTGGGGACATGCCAGAAGGACCCGACAATGCCCACCGTGGCCCCGCAACCACATTGCCGCGGCCAACCCGCTAGGTATTCGGTCGTTACGTGCCTCCATCGTCCCTATTGCTATAATTGAAAGGACCCGTTCGGTATTTATACCACTTACCAGACCCCCCAGGACTTTGCGGGCATTTTTTGTGATTGTTGCGGGCTAAAATGCCTGAATTTGCGTTAGCTTTTCCAAAAAGTTGCAATGAAAGTTGCGGTGCTTTTAAGGTTTTTGTTGCGATTTTGTTGCGGGAGGAAGTGAAAGTTGCGATAAATAGTTGCGATTTTCCCTTTTTGTAATTAAAATTGAGTAATATTTTGAATACTGAGTTATTACTGACAAAGAATAATACAAAGACACAGAGATCACAGATATGGTCCTAAAACAACCTTACCAACATCGAAAATAAATTACTACTAGGAGGGGAACTGTTTCGCCCGGTCTTTTGCTGTTATTTTTGTGGGCAAATGGCGCCGCAGACATCTTTCTTTGCCATAAGAAGCCGTGTCCCAATTCCCAGAGTGCACAGTTCGGAGCGTGGTTTGAAAGGCATGTGCGGCATGTGCGCGCAGTTAACACGCGTTCGCAGACCGCAGTCGTTTCCATGGAAATCGGGACGTGGACCAAGCGCGTGAAAATGCACACTTCACACACTCATATATCCCAGCATGCACCGCGCGCTTCTTCTTCTACGGGAGAAAATGGAGTCGGCGGCTGCTTCCTGTAGTTGCGAGACCTGTCGCATTTCGCAGACGGCCATGCAGTCCGCGGAGTGCACTCAGGGCTGAGCAAGTGTGCACCGCCTCGACTGCAGTCTGAGCCCCCTTCAAACCACGCTCCGAACTGGGGACACGGCCGCAGTTTCGTTTCGTCACACGGAAGTAAGGCAGAAGGAAGTTGGTCAACGTGAGTTCAATACGTCGCCGATGATTGGTCAAAATTGGTTAAAATTGCGGGAAAGTTGCGGTGATTGGTCAAAATTGCAACACCGCCCTGAATTCACAGGGATTGGCTGAAGTTGCGTTGAAGTTGTAAATCGCAACATCGCGAATTCCTGGAGGGTCTGACTTACAACTACAGTGACGGTGGCACCGTGACGATGTGTTTAAGGTATTACATAATTTTATTTTGCCGGGATATTTCTTCCTACGATGTTAAAAATGTGCACAGTTTGAAATAAAACAAATATATCTGTATTTTGTATTTGTTTGCCGGCTGGTTAGCTCAACTGGTAAGTCACTGACTTTCCCAGGGGGATGTGGATTCAGATCCCCCCGGCAATGAGCAGGCCGGTGTGGGTCCTTGAGCAAGACCCACAGTATTGCCCCCCGAGTGCCAAAAAATGGCTGCTCACTGCTCCTGGGTGAGGGTCAAATGCAGAAGTCAGATTTCTCCCGTGTGTCACTGTGTGTGAGACCAAATAAAGACTTAATCTTAATCTTATCTGGTCTCTCAGACCACAACCTGACACTTGTGACCAGAAAACTCCATAATAAAAGACTTTGAACAAATGTTAGAAAACCAAATGCTATTGGAATTCCCAAACACAAAAAATAACTTTTTAAAACTGCAGTTGAGAATAGGGATTGGGATATTATCTTTAGGGAGACAGATGTCGCTAAAAATGTTGCAAAATGTATAGAACAGCGCAGCCCTGAAAAAACGCGCGGAAGTTGTGATTGCACCAGCGTGACTTCGGAGTAGTGGTGGATATTGAGAGGCACAGCTGGGAACGGGGATGAGGTGACTGTCCCATCATCAATTACGTATCTATACACAAATTTTGACTTTGATCAACTCTTCGCACAGTTGCACATACTGCCAGACACGATTAAGACATCTACACTTCAACACGACAAGCTATCAGTGAGAGTCATCAGCAATGAATCCTGTTCCTGTCGCGAAATACCTGCTGTCCGAAGTACACAAACTTCTGAAACTTTTTTTCACCATCCCAGTCGGTACGGCATCAGCAGAGCGTTCGTTTTCCACACTTCGTTGACTGAAATCATACCTCCGATCCACAATGACACAAAAGAGACTGAATGACTTGATGAACTGCCATATTCACCGTGACATCCTGGAAGAATCTGACATGACAGCCATCGCTAAGGAGTTCGTGCAGGCGCAGACAGACGCAGACAGACGCAGGCAGACGCAGGCAGACGCAGACAGACGCAGGCAGACACAGGCAGGCGCAGACAGACGCAGACAGACGCAGGCAGACGCAGGCCTTTGGGAAGTTTTAAGTAGTGATGGGCAGATCGATACCAAAGTATCGATATATCGATCCTGATGGGGTATTGAATATGCATCGATCCTGGTATTAAAATATCGATACCAAGTCATGTTTTCTTACTGACTTAACTTTCAGTTTATTTAGTTCAAATTCATATGTGTTTTGTTCATTATTCAACCATTGCCACTTGTCAGGCACTTGCCTGGAAGAATCCATGACTCATCGCTGTACCAGTGGCGAGTCTGGTAACGCTTGGTCCAGAATGCGCTGCGGTTGCGCGTAGACAGACAGCTAAGTGAACCAATCAGAGATTGCATCTCTTGATGCCTAAGAGTGACGTTGCGGGCAAAGGCGGATGCACTGACGTCACCATCTTTGAGAATCGCGGAGTCCGTTGTTAACCGAGGGAGCGAGGGTGGAGCGAGGGTGTCCAAATGGTATCTCGCTGTAGCAAATACAGAGAGATATCATTTGGCTGGCCAGGTAAGTCAGGCACTACTTTTCCTTCCGCGTTCTCACCAAACATGGGGTAATACGTCATCCCGCGATAGACTCACTGCTGTGAGATTTCAGTCAAAGCGGCGCGGGGCTGCGGGAGCCATGGGAGACCGCAAGTGAAGTGTGGTGTGGAGTTACTTCCACACCGTGGATGACAATGTTGTGAAGTGCAGTGTGTGCCAAAAAATGATCCGATATTGTGGCAATACCACAAATTTAAATAAACACTTGATCATAAATCATAAACCTCAGCATGACGAAATGCTACTGACCAAACGACGACAGGAGGCGAGTCAGGCAGCTCCCTCCCTCCAGCACAGCAGCAACAGCCGTACGACAGAGGTCAGCTGCCGAGGCGTTTGAGAGAGGGAGAATCCAGGGAACCATCAAGCATGTAGAAGACTAAGAGTCGTGTATGTGAGAGGAGAATGTATGTGAGAGTGACAATAGTGATACTTCATTTCTTGTCTTTTTTCATAAGCTGCAAGTGCCCAACTTACAATAGATTTATTTATTTTATTTTATTTATTTATTTGATAGGGACAATGCACATTAATGAACATAAGTATAAAACAAATGTAAATATGCCGAATTTTAGCTACAAAGCTAGTTTTCATCCGCAGTCCCTCGGCAGGCAAATACATAAAAATACAACATACAATACAAGCAGCACAAACAAAAGTCTAGTGGTCACATTTGATGTCTGCATTGCCATTTTCATTTCGTCAAAGATTTTTTTTCAGATATCTGGTGTTAGAATGTGCGGAGCTAAGCCCCTGGTGGAGCTTTGCGAAGCCAAGGTCTCTAGTTAGAGCCAGGTTAGTGTTTTTCTGCAGTATTAAAAATGTATGAAAGTATTGGTATCGGTATTGATATCGCGATTCTAACCCTGGTATTACTTGGTATCGTATCGAAACAAAAATAACTGGTATTGCCCATCCCTAGTTTTAAGGGTAAGTCATTGGTTATTTTTTCTCTTAGCACCGCTGAGTGCACTGCTTCCTTAAATGTTTCTATACCGCATTGGTACTGATACAAGCAAGTTTAAGTTGAGTTAGCCTATTATTGAGCGCTTTTGTTGTGTACTGTTGGTTGTTTTAACATTTTATTCTGCGTAGTTATGTGCTGGCATGTTGGGCTAAAGTCATGAGATTAATGTTTTGCATTCTGTGCTGTTGGCACTTCTGGGCAGTTCTGCGCACTTCTGTGCTGGCATATTGTGAACTAAAGTCATAACTGATGCTGGGTTAGCGTTGGCTCTTTGGGCATTATTCTGCGCAGTTATCTGGCATATTGTGGAAACACGCACACACACAGACACGCACACAGCTCTGATAAAACTGCAGGCATATTCCCATACTTTCCCTCTGCTTTAGCACTTTAGCAGTTTAAGTTGCGTCACCACCGACTACCGAGGTGCTCTTCTTGTGCATTTTATGCTGTGTGGCTCTGTGCTGGTTGACATGACTGAGATACGCATTACGTGCCTGTCCGTGTATAATGTAGCCTATAGGCTATGCATTATGTCCGACCAAACATTTCGGTGACCCCCTCTTGCGATTGTGCCCCCCCCCTAGTTCAAATGCGTTCCGCCGTCTATGAATAATTTCACATGTGAAATTAAACATAAAAATAACAAAAGCTCACTTCCTTGGATTAATTCAAATATTATTCATCTTATGAAAGACTGTGAGCTCGCATTAAAAATGGCACTGAAAACAATGTTATCAACAGACAGACAGATTTTCACGTCATTAAGAAACAAAGTCGTTAAAACTATAAAAATGGCCCAACTTTCTAACTATCATTGAAAATACAAAAGGGAACATCAAGGCAACCTGGGATCAGTTAAAGAAACTCACAGGACAACAAAAGAAAAGTACAATTCTGGGAATAAAGGTAAACGGACAACTCTTAAACAATCCCAAGGAAATAGCACACACTCTAAATAACTACTTTACTGACTCGGTAGCTACAATCGCAAAGTCCTTTAAAGCCCCAGTGTGTAGGATTCGTGGCGCATAGGTGGATGGTGCTATTGCACTTTCTGTTTTAGCTACGGCAGACCTCGAGGGTCACCTGGGCGTGCACACGAGCTGCACGCCGCTATTGTATAAATAAAACGTGGTCCCGTTTTTTTGTTTTTTTGTCTTCATGAAAACACACATTCCCGATCATGTACCATGACACTCTACACATCAAATGAAACCTTACAGTCTCCTCTTTTTGACTATGCAATTCATTTCCCTGCACAACAATCACTCCCCGAGCACATGGGGCTTTTATACAGAAAAGCACAAAACGAGGTTAGCTTACCTTTGAAGGCTCTGCCCAGGTCAAACTCTGTATTTCACCATAAACTTGCTCTCAATCTGTCCGTAAGGATCCAGCGAATAAAATCCAGTAAAACCATTTAGTCCAAAACATGTGTTAGATCCATTACGACTGATCCGGCAGCATGCTTGTGTTGTTTACCCAAAACCACGAGCCTTGCCGAAGGCGAAGGCGAAGCCCAAATGTCCTTTCAAAACGGCTGCCTCTGCATGGGGAAGATCCCCCTTTTATGTCTATACGTCTATATTTTATGTTTTATATCTAAGTCCAAAAGAATACTTTGATTTCATGATGGAAGTGAAAAGACTTGGAAAACAATGTATTTTTGAATGGGTATCTTCAATTTCAGTAATTAACGGGTAAAAATCTTACACACTGTCCCTTTAAGAATCAGCACTGCACACATTAATTTCCTTATACAGTCACCTTTTTTGTTCTATCCTGTTTGTTGTGTTACTGAGGGGGGCCAGATGTATGTATGTTCTGTGTGTGTATGTGTTGTATGTATGTATTGTTAATGTTTTACCAAGTGTGCATGACTGTTACGATGAGTGAGCCTGAAAACATGTAAATAGTGTAAATAATTTTGTATGTACATTGTTTTAACCCAGGGGTGGGCAAACCTTTTGACTCGTGGGCCACAAAGGATTCTAAAATTTGACAGAAGGGCCGGACCAGGAGCAGCTGGATTTAGTGTTTTGGTAATTCACCTCATAAGAGCAAAAAATAACATGGGATATGTGGAAAATGTGTGCTTTATTTCAATTAAAAATGAACAAAAGCATTACAACAAAATGTCCGTCTTTCAAGTTCCACAGTGTTTAGCTGTTTCTCTTAAAACACAGAAAATTTTATAAAATACAGCTTTTTAAAATTACTAACAGTTACTATTTTAAAGCACTGAAAGTTCTGTTCTCCTTCAGGTTCTTTCGTTCTTTCGTTGACTGTTTTGTCTTCTTTAAAAACCACTACAGTCTCTTGGCCATAGATGGGAGGCAGGAGTCAGTTTTTCCTATTGATTACATCCTACTTTGCCACAAAATATTGGACAAGTAAATTGATCTTTCCCAGAACAGATATCTTGTATAAGCAGCTCTTGGGGTCAAAATAAGCCTATGTACTGTTTGCAACTAATTAGAAAGCATTTTTATTGTCCAAGAACAAAGAAGTGTGCTGTTAGCATGCTATTTGTTAGCTTTATCATCACAGCAAAACTCACTGGTCTCTGAAAGTTATGAAAAGTGCTTATTTCATAATTAGGATGCTCAGAATGCATAAGCTAAATGAGAAATAACTTTGGACCACTGCAAAATGCTTAAAAAGAACTAGTTAAATTTTTCATGTTTTTAAGATAAGAAAAATCAGGTAGAGCACCTTTAAGCGCCAAAACTGGACCTAAAATCCATTTGTAAATGACCACAGGTAAAAACAGAAGAGCCAAACATCTAAGCTCTTTATTTTTAAAGGTCCCATGGCATGAAATTTTCACTTTCTGAGGTTTTTGAACGTTAATGTGAGCTCCCCTACCCTGTTTAGGCCCCCCCCCCATGGTTAAAAGTTTCGAAATGTCTAAACTGAGCATTTGCGATCCTTTTCTGCGTTAGAAAAAAACAGAGCTGAAACGGGTGATTCTTAACAAGGCACCTTATTGACGTCAGATCGAAAAATGCAGCTCCACCCCCGTCTGTGTCTACTCAGCGTCTCTGTAAATCACGCCCAGAGAGTTTGGACCGCGAATGCGCTAGGCAATGCGAAATGCGTTTTTTTATTTGCCTGGAGGCACGTCCGAGTGTTTCTAGGCTCGGAAATCCTTTATCTGAGCCTCTGGACCTTTGAACAGCAGTGGTTTAATTTTATTTTATGTGTGTTTATTTTTCAATGGAACGCTTCTCATCTCTTCCTCCGCGCAAAAACGCGGAAATGGGTCAGAGCGCACAGCTGAGAGCTGAGAGCGGAGAGTTTGGCCACGCCCCCACCCTCTACTATAGGCCATCTCTGTCCTCCTCATTTGCATTCAAGCAACAACGCCCATAATGGACTGTTCAGAGAGAAAAATTACTCTTTCTCATCTTATCTCTGTTTCTCATGCACTGAGTGTTGATTTTGAATAAGGATTCATTTACAGTATTAGGGAACCATTAAGGAGCCATATAAAAGCATCAAGAAGTACCATGTCATGGGATCTTTAAGGGCAGAGAGGGGAAGTGTCTTGTTCAGAGACCCATCTCCTCCTTTCAGAATGCTTTTGTCTATGATCGTCCATATACAGTAGCTTTGATGGGTGAAGTGTCTTGCCCAAGGATACAACTGTAAATAAGGAGTGAATGAATTATGCAAAGGGCTATGTAGAAAAGTAGTCTATAAAGGCAATGCGTTTGAACTGTCAGTGTGATCTGTGTATATTTCATATGAGGATGGAGGTAATGAACAGAACTCTTGTTGTTACTGTAGGAGACTAAGCAGAAGCTATAGAATGTGAAAGTGCAAATGACAGACTTTCATGTTTTTATAATTCTAACTCGGTTTAGTGGGATAGTATATGTGGTGAATATTTATCATAATTTTTACATCAGTTAAGCACTTTATGAAAAAAAAAAGTTGAAAAGAAAAGTACAGTAGCACTGACTTCTAAAACAGAATCCATTTACCTATGTCATCAACACTGAAAAATACACCCAAATTGCAGGGACAATTTACATTTTTTCTGACTAAGATTAAACACTAATTTAACTCACTATATGTGTCACCATTTATCTGTACACTCCAATCATAACTATTGTGCCATTTAGCTCTGGCTTAATCACTTTTGTCCCACTTGGTCCTGATTTACACCTGCTTTGCTTAGATATCACTTCTGGAACCGCCACCTTAACGTGGTGGAGGGGTTTGAGTGCCCAAATGATCCCGGGAGCTATGTTGTCGGTGGCTTCATGCCCCTGGTAGGGTCACCCAAGGCAAACAGGTCCGGGGGGACGGGTCAGGCTAAGAGCGGTTCAGAAGCACTTATGATGAGTAATAGAACAAGGCCAATTATGTCACCTGGATTGACGTTACCGGGGCTCCACCCTGGAGCCAGGCCTGGGGTGGGTGCTCGACAACAAGACCTTCCCCCATGCGGCCCGGCACAGCCCGAAGGAGCGACATGTGGCCGTCCTCCCATGGACCCACCACCCGCAGGAGGATCCATAGGGGGATGGTGCAGGGAGATTTGGGCGGCAGTCAAAGGCAGGGGCCTCGACGACCGGATCTCCGGACATGGAGACTAGCTCTGGTAACAGGGATTGTCACCTCATTGAGAAGGGGGGAGGGGCAAGCTTGTGCGGGAGTTTGAGCATTACCGATTAGATATAATCGGCCTGGGGGGCTGGACTCTCCATTTCTCTGTGTTGCCCGCAGGGACAGGCGGCGGACAGGTTTGGGCCTGCTCATTGCCCCAAAGCTCAGCCACTGTGTAGTGGAGTTCACCCCGATGAACAAGAGGGTCAAGTACCTGTGCCTTCGAGTTGGGGACAGGTCTCTCACTGTTGTGTTGGCCTACAGGCCAAACAGCAGTGCAGAGTGCCTGGTCTTCTTGGAGTCTCTGGGACCGGTACTAGACAGTGCACTGACTGGGGACTCTGTTGTTCTACTGGGGGACTTCAACACCCACGTGTGCAACAACAGTGACACCTGGAGACGGGTGATTGGGAGGAACGGCCTACCTGATCTTAACCAAGCGGTGTCCTGTTATTGGACTTTTGTGCTAGCTACAGTTTGTCCATAATAAACACCATGTTCGAGCATAAGCGTGTCCACCAGTGCACGTGGCAACTGGACACCCTAGGACGGAGGTCGATGATCAAGTTTGTTGTCATGTCATCTGACCTCCTGCCGTGTGTCTTGGATACTCGGGTGAGCTGTCAATCACCTGGTTGTGAGTTGGGTCCGCTGGCGGGGGAGAAAGCCAGAAAGACCTGGCAGGCCCAAGCGTATAGTGAAGGTCTGTTGGAAACGTCTGGCAGAGCCCTCTGTCAGGGGCACTTTCAACGCACACCTCCGGGAGAGCTTCTCCCAGATTCCGGGGGAGGCTGGGGACATGGAGTCTGAGTGGGCTTTGTTCTCTGCCTCTATTGTCGATGCGCCTGCTTGTAGCTGTGGTCATAAGGTCTGTGGTGCCTGTTGTGGCGGCAACCCCCGCTGTCAGGCTAAAGCATGCTGCAGATTGGGTGGACACAGGCTAAAACTCGGGGCTGGGAGGAGTTCGTGGAGACCATGGAGGAGGGATGAAAACCACACTGCTCCTCCTGTATCCAAGGTTCGACTATTAGTCAAATTCTCCTCTCCAGCACCCTGGAATAGACCTTACCGGGAAGGCTGAGGAGTGTGATTCCCCGATAGTTGGAACACACCCTCCGGTCCCCCTTCTTTAACAGAAGGACCACCACCCCGGTCTGCCAGTCCAGAGGTACTGTCCCCGACCGCCACGCGATGTTGCAGAGACATGTCAGCCAAGACAGCCCCACAACATCCAGAGCCTTAAGATACTCAGGACAGATCTCATCCACCCCCGGGGCCTTGCCACCGAGGAGCTTTCCAACCACCTCAGTAACTTCAGCCAGGGTGATGAATGAGTCCGCCTCAGAGTCTCCAGCCTCTGCTTCCTCCTCGGAAGACGTGATGGCGGGATTGAGGAGATCCTCAAAGTATTCCTTCCACCGTCCGATAACATCCCCAGGCGAGGTCAACAGCTCCCCACCCGCACCGTAAACAGTGTTGGTGAAGCACTGCTTCCCCCTCCTGAGGCACCGAACAGTTTGCCAGAATTTCTTTGAGGCCGTCCAATAGTCCTCCTCCATGGCCTCTCCGAACTCCTCCCAAAGCCGAGTTTTTGCCTCTGCTACCGCCCGGGCTGCAGCACGCTTGGCCCATCAGCTGCCTCAAGAGTCCCATGAGCCAACAAGCCCCGATAGGACTCCTTCCTCAGCCTGACAGCATCCCCATCCGGTGTCCACCACTGGGTTCGGGGATTGCCGCCACAACAGGCACCACAGACCTTACAACCACAGCCACGGGCGGCCACATCAACAATAGAGGCCGAGAACAAAGCCCCCTCGGACTCTATGTCCCCAGCCTCCCTCAGAATCCAGGAGAAGCTTTCCCAGAGGTGTGAGTTGAAGGTGTGACAGAGGGCTCTGCCAGACGTTCCCAACAGATCTTCACGATACCCTTGGGCCTGCTGGGTCTCTCTGGCTTCCTCCCCCACCAGCGGACCCAACGCACAACCAGGTGGTAATCAGCTGACAGCTCTGCCCCTCTCTTCACCCGAGTGTCCAAGAAACGCAGCCGGAGGTCAGATGACATGACAACAAAGTCGATCATCGACCTCTGGCCTAGGGTGTCCTGGTGCCACGTGCACTGATGGACACCCTTGTGCTCAAACATGGTGTTCGTTATGGACAAACTGTGGCTAGCACAGAAGTCCAATAACAGAACACCGCTCGGGTTCAGATCAGGGAGGCCGTTCCTCCCAATCACCCCTCTCCAGGTGTCACTGTCGTTGCCCATGTGGGCGTTGAAGTCCCCCAGAACTTCGGAGTCCCCCAGAACAATGGAGTCCCAGGTCGGTGCACTGTCCAGTACCCCTCCCAGGCACTCCAAGAAGGCCGGGTACTCTGCACTGCTGTTCGGCCCATAGGCCGACACAACAGTGAGAGACCTGTCCCTGACCCGAAGGCGCAGGGAAGCGACCCTCTCATTCACTGGGGTGAACTCCAACACTCGGCGGCTGAGCTGTGGGGCTGGCCTGCCGCCATTCCCCGTGGGCAACGCCAGAGAAATGGAGGGTCCAATCCCCCTCAAGCAGTTGGGTTCCAGAGCCCACGCTGTGCGTGGTGAGGCCGACTATATCTAGTCAGTAACGCTCACAAGCACAAGCTCAAACTCCTTCCCCCCCAGCGAGGTGACATTCTATGTCCCTAGAGCTAGTCTCCATGTCCAGAGATCCGGCTGTCGAGACCCCTGCCTTCGACTGCCGCCCAAATCTCCATGCACCTGGCCCTTATAGATCCTCCTGTGGGTGGTGGGTCCACAGGAGGACGGCCCCACGCTCCTTCGGGCTTCACCCAGCCGGGCCCTGTGGGGAAAGGCCCGGCCACCAGACGCTCGCTGGCGAGCACCCACCCTAGGTCTGGCTCCAGGGTGGGGCCCCAGTAACGCCAGTTCGGGCGATGTATCTGGCCTTGTTGTATGTCTCAACATAAGGGCTTCTGAACTTTGGATCTGCTCTATTCAAACATCAAGGACGCCTACACCTCTGTCCCCCTTCTCCCGCTCAGACACTCGGGAGTATATCTGCTCCCGGAATACACACCCAAGGTGTGAAGAGGACTTGTGCAGAAGCTGTCTCTGAAGCTTTGGTCTAATGGGACTCTCACAGAACTCATCACCGTGGCACGGCAAGAAGGTTCCGGGTTCGATCCCCGGGTCACCTGAGCCTTTCTGTGTGGGTTTCCCCCATCAACCCAAAACATGCACCATAGGCTTAGGTCCTGACCAAGCCTATGATCATGGTCCCCGGGTGCAGTAATGTGCTGCCCACTGCTCCTAATAACAGGATGGGTTAAATTTCTCCTGTGTGAGATCAATAAAGTCCTTCTTCTTCTTCTTCATCAGCGGCTCTTATGGAGACGACATCAACGGCCTGACCCATTGCATCACGGACTACATCAACTTCTGCGTAGAGAACATTGTACCAACCCGGAGGGTACTGTGTTTCCCCAACAATCACCCCTGGGTCACCCCTGAGCTTAAAGCCCTCCTGAACCAGAAGAAAAGGGCTTTCAACTCAGGGGACAGAGAGGAGCAGAAAAGGGTCCAGTGGGAGGTCCAGTGGAGGATTCGACGGGCCAAGAATGAAACAAAACACAACTCCAGGTATGTTTGTGATGAGGAAACAACATTAGAACAGAGAAAAAAGAAAGTAAAAAGCATAATATATGGACCCCTTTTTTCAGAGTATTTGATGTATTGCAGAGGTACTATTGTATGCATAAGTTGTACCCTTGTAAAGTAGAGCTGTTGTGAAAATACCTACACCAGACTACACTTAAATCTAACCTTCACTACTTCAGCTGCTGCATACAAATACACAAGGACTATTCAACTCACTCAAACTTTTTTATTCAGTGAGTTCTTTAGACAAACAGAAAACACTGTGGTCCACCTTGTGATGTCATGTGGTAATAATACATAATCATAATACAGGAAGTGCTCCAAACTTTTTTACACTCCATACATCTTGACTAGAAACATTTGGATCATTTCAGAATGTTGAGAATATAGTTATAACAGAATCCATGTGTGTTACTGAAAGTGCATTTCACATTAGAGGAAAGGTCAAGTAAAGCTCTGAATACAGAATATAAAACTATTGTAAGTGACTGCATAATGAGAGGTCGTGTATTATAAGACACATTTTGTTGTTGTTTTTTCTTTACCTTGTTCTCATTCAGAAACATATGTTAGCAGTGAATTCAGCTTGTTTTTTAATACTACAGCTTTGTTCTCAAGTGGTAAATGATAAAATGGGATATTGGTTTTGAGTCATGATACATCAACTACACTTGCCTGGAAGAATCCATGACTCATCGCTGTACCAGCGAGTGAGTCTGGTAACGCTTGGTCCAAAATGCGCTGCGGTTGCGTGTAGACAGACAGCTAAGTGAACCAATCAGAGATTGCGCCATCTTGATTCAAAACTGAGGCGGAACTTCTGCTGCCTAAGAGTGACTTTGCGGGCAAAGGCGGGGGCACTGACGTCACCATCTTTGAACGAATCAGAATCGCGAAGTCCGTTTGTAACCGGAGGAGCGAGGGTGGATGGAGGGTGTCCAAATGGTATTGCGGTGTATAGGAAATACAGAGAGATATCATTTGGCTGGCCAGGTAACAACTACACCTTAAAAGCTCAGAAAATTGTTTTGACTTTGTCATGTGGGCAGCTCATTCTGTTTGATTGCACATTGTTTACAATTTTGCCTATCTCGTCAGGTTGAGTAGAACTCTTTGACCAATACTTCCAGAATTTGGTCAATAAATAGCCGTAGCAATGGGCAACTTCAATATTCCTTGGCATTGTCGTGGATCAACGTGTGACCATGCCGCCCCTAAGTCAAAATCAGCGAGAGCGAGCTGTTGGTATGCTCACTGGTGGAATGTCGCAAAGACGGGTTGCAAGGAACCTGGGCATCCACATGTCGACCATATCATGTTTTTGGAGCCGGTATAATGAAACAGGACGCACCAGTGATCAACAATGTGCCCCCAGACCACGTGTCACCACCCCTCGGCAGGATCGCCATATTTGCCTCCAGCACCTACGCGATTGCTTCCTGCCAGCTACAGTCACTGCTGCTCAGACCAGAGGTCATCACCAGAACCGGATTAGTGACAAAACTGTATGCAACCGCCTGTGTGAAGGCGACTTGCACAGCCGACGTGCCCGCCGTGGTGTGGTGTTGACTCCTGCACATCACCGCGTCCATCTGCGATGGTCAAGTGCACATTTGGGCTGGAATGCTCTCAGGTGGAACAGGGTGCTCTTCTCCAATGACTCGAGGTTCAAGTTGAGTGTGGCTGATGGAAGACTGCGTGTTTGGCCTAGGCGATGGGAACGTTATGCTGACGTTACCATCCTGCAGCGTGACCGCTGGGGTGGACCCAGCGTAATGGTTTGGGCTGGAATAAGCAGTAGACACAAGACAGACCTCATTTTCATCGATGAAAACCTCAGTGCAGCCTGTTACTGTGACGAAATCCTGACCCCTGTTGCAGTTCCACTCGTCCATCGCTATCGCCTAACACTGCAACAGGATAACGCGAGACCACATGTCGCCAGAGTCTGTCAGGACGACCTGAGGCAGAATAATGTTCAGTGTCTTGATTGGCCTGCATATTCCCCAGACTTAAACCCTATAGAACATCTATGGGGTATTCTGGATCGCCGGGTGAGAAGGCGTGATCCAGAACTGGCCACATTCCGACAGTTGCGTCAAGCACTCCAGGAGGAATGGAGCCGCATCACACAGGCTGAAATTCGGCAACTTCATGCATCTCAGAATCCAGGACGCGCCAGCGTTCACTGAACCAACCCAGAAGTCTCGGGGTTCGTTATGGACAAACTGTGGCTAGCACAGAAGTCCAGTAATAGGACACCACTCGGGTTCAGATCAAGAAGGCCGTTCCTCCCAAACCTTCCTCTCCATGTGTCACTGTTGTTGCCCAAGTGGGGGTTGAAGTCCCCCAGTAGAACAATGGAGTCCCCGGTCAGTGCACTGTCCAGTACTCCTCCCAGGCACTCCAAGAAGGCCGGGTACTCTGCACTGCTGTTCGGGCCGTAGACCGACACAACAGTGAGAGACCTGTCCCCCGACCCTCTCATTCACCGGGGTGAACTCCAACACACAGCAGCTGAGCTGTGGAGCAATGAGCAGGCCCATACCAGCCCGCCGCCGTTCCCCACAGGCAACGCCAGAGAAATGGAGGGTCCAACCCCCACTCAAGCTGTGCGTGGAGATGAGGCCGACTATATCTATTTGGTAACGCTCAACCTCTCGCACGAGCTCA
Organism: Paratrypauchen microcephalus; assembly: GCA_036785185.1. Taxonomy (NCBI): domain Eukaryota; kingdom Metazoa; phylum Chordata; class Actinopteri; order Gobiiformes; family Gobiidae; genus Paratrypauchen; species Paratrypauchen microcephalus. Next base: position 2,027,572 of record JAVJIX010000030.1, read on the forward strand.
GGCTCCTTTCACCCCAGCGAGGTGACAGTCCATGTCCCCAGAGCTAGTCTCCATGTCCGGAGATCCAGTCGTCGAGGCCCCTGCCTTCGACTGCCGCCCAGATCTCCATGCACCCGGCCCCTATGAATCCTCCTGCAAGTGGTGGGTCCACAGGAGGACGGCCCCACGTCACTCTTTCGGGCTTCGCCCGGCTGGGCCCCATGGGGGAAGGCCCGGCCACCAGACACTTGCTGGCGAGCACCCACCCCAGGGTGGGGCCCCGGTAACGCCAGTCCAAGCGATGTATCTGGCCTTGTTGTATGTCTCAACATAAGGGCTTCTGAACCACTCTTAGGGTGACCCGTCCCTCAGGACTTGTTTGCCTTGGGTGACCCTACCAGGGGCATGAAGCCCCCGACAACATAGCTCCCAGGATCAATCGAGCACTCAAACCCCTCCACCACGTTAAGGTGGCGGCTCAAGGAGGGGCCACCCTCCCATGCAATGTAATAACATCTTCATGGAGACAAGCAGATGTGGACTCCCCAATGGAAAAGTAACATGGAGCACCTTTAAACACTCATAACCAGAAGGAAAGCACAGTAGCAAATTAATCCACTGCAGCTGCCATCTTGTTTTCATGTATGATATTTTAACATCGGATATGCCATGTTGCCAATTCCCCCACTGTGTTTGGTCTAGTAGTCAGAATGCACCATGGGAAATGAAACCTCCAGGGAACAGTACCAGACAGTTCTTGTGTGAATAGGCAGCCTAGCCAGCTCCAAAAAGTGTGGACACGTAGTTGGTACAAACTTCAATCATGTGTGTTTTAGAGTAGGGTGCCAGTGTGACGTACAGAATAAGAATAGTACGGCACCTTCCTTTACCATCGCCACAGTCCTTCTGTCACCGCGCCTCTCCTCATCTGAATCTCCATAAAGTAGCATCTATACAAGCATCTGGGCTGCCTAATGACTCTTGTGGTCCCTTTAATACATTAGCATCTGTAATAAGTTGACTCCCTGAGCGCCTGAGAGGGTGGAAGAAGGGTCACAGCAGCTCCTGAAGTAATTGTTAACGTATTTAAGTATGTAAGATTTACCGCCCCAAATCAAACATTAAGATTAAGCCTTGGCCTATTGGCCTTTATTGGTCTCACACACAATGACACACAGTGACACACGGGAGAAATTTGACTTCTGCATTTGACCCATCCTTTTTTCAGGAGCAGTGAGCAGACATCTTTTTTCAGCGCCCGGGGGGCAGTACCGTGAAGGGTCTTGCCCAAGGACCCACACTGATTAGCTCATTGCCCGGGGGGGATTTGAACCCACAACCCCCAAGGGGAAAGTCAGTGACTTACCAGTTGAGCTAACCAGCCGGGCATGATCGAAGTAGAAATCTTTGTTGTTGCTCTTTGTTGCAGTTTTTTCTTCTTCTCTAGCTCTGTTGTTAGGGTGTTTGTCTACTGATTCCAAGGTTGGTGGTTCGATTTCAGCTCCCAGAGATGAATGCTGCGGTTGTGTCTTAACCCACCTCGCCCCCAGTGTCTGAACTGTGTGTGAAGTGTATGAATGTGTGTGTGTATACAGTAAATGTACCGTTTAGCATCCTCGGGGTCGCCTCACAGTAACAATGTGAGAACTCTTTCAAATAAAGGCAAGAGCATAATAAAGACAGTGGCTCAGAGGTTCCCCAACCTGAAGGCTCCTCATTTTGGTCTTAAAATGTTCGTATTAACCCGCTCTACATGATCTTGGTGTTTTAATCTGACCATTTTGTCTGTAAATTGATTTCTATTTCTAATATGAAACTGGCTCCAAATTCACTCCTATAACTGCTAGCCTCGTGAGCTACATTTGACTGGAGCCTAACACTGTGGGTGACGTCACGTTGTCTTAGTCCACATCTTTATCCAGTCTGTGGTTTAGTGAATCCATAGTGACCCAGTGTAGAGCTTTGAGAGGCTTTCACAGGTGTGTTAAGTGCAAGTGTTTGGCATTACAGTGGTACCTCACCTTACGAAAGACCCAACAAACGAAAATTCCAAGTTACGAAACGCGAAATCTCAAAAATTCAAATAATGCGCGCTCAGCCACACACATTATACGCTTTTCTCAGACTGGATTTAAACTTTTCTCACATTTGTCTCTCGTTTAAACACTCAAACTTTCATAGATTTTCAACAAAATGTATTAATAGTGAAGTGTGGGGGGAAGGGGGAGGGCGGTGTGTGTGCGCACGGACACGTGTGTGATAGCGCAGCATGACCCGGCGCAGGGCTTATTATTATTATTATTATTATTATTATTAACGAGGTCCAACGTGCTCCATAAGCATAAGAAATCCAGGGTTCTCTACAAAGGTGAATGGTAGGTCACTCATTGTGATCATTTGTGCTCCTGCTGTGTTCTCCTGGGCCTTCGCGCTGTCAAGGGGCATTTTTTTCTCTCCTTTTCAAACTCTCCTGCAGCGTGAGCTGACTCATCTTTGGCCGGGTTGCCTGTAACTCGCTGTATTGTGTCGGGTGTTTGTTTTTTAGGTGCCGTATCGGTTTGTTGTGTTAAATGTCGCCCTTTCCTTTCCACCCCTCACAATCCCAAGTTTACATATCCCAATGTTGTTGTCCTCAACTTTATAGTATTTCCAGACCCAGACATACTCGCCAAACATTATAGTGTTCTTATAGCGCTCATTATAGCGCTCTTCTTATCTCCTCTCTGTACTCGCGCTTTGTGCTTCGAGCTGCTTCCGTGTATTTAACCAATAGTGTGTCATGCCGCACGTGTTGATGTTTCTGTGTGAAGTCTCACTCTGTGCCACCGCAGAACCACAGATCTCATCTAGGATATGTTAAAAAATAATAAGAATACTTGTTACTAGCAAGTGTAAATAATGGGTGGGGATTTATGACGATTTATGCAACGGTGGGCGACGAGGGTCCGAAAGGAGGACAAAATGTAAAAAAGGAGGACACGTGACAGACGGCCGGACAGACAGCTCTAAAACCGGACTGTTCGGACGAATGGTCACCCTACACAATCAGGACGCAGAACACAGTGTTACACTATTAAAAAAAAAAGTTACACTATAAAAAAAAAACTTGGATCGGGGCCTTGGAACGAATCAGGCTTTTTCCATTGAAATAGCTACTCAACTTACGAAATTGACTGGAACGAATTAATTTCGTATGGTGAGGTACCACTGTATATATATATAAGGAAACAATACTCAGGTAAGAGCTACAAACACTGGGCACTGTAGTTAGAAGTCATTTCTACGGATTATTTATAAATCTGGGAGGGCCCACACTGCCAAAAATTCACTCTCTTGGACTCTAATCCATTTCATAGCAGCTACAGAAACAGACCTGCATCAAACCCCACTGGAGTGAGGTGTGCTTCCCTTGGGCATTTCACTTCCCCACATCGACTTTAAACATTCACAGCAGAAGACTTCTCCAGCTCCTCATCACCCTCCAGTCTGAGATCCTCAGATGTCCTCAGAAGACGTCCAGGCTCCTGTTCCTCTGCGGTAGATGAAGGATTGGTTGAATAATGCAGATGCCAAATTTCCCCACAGAACTCCACACATGATGAAATCACCATATTGACAAAAGACGTTTGGCCAGCCCCCATCTTCAATTTGCTTTTCTATTTTTTAACCACTCCGAAACCAGAGTCCCACTTAGCCTACAGCGCTCCCTATCTACCCCCTCCCTTGGCGCTGGTTTCATTAAAAGAATACCCACTCTCTCAAACGAGACGCTGGAGAAAACGATGCTCAGTGATCAGCAGTTCTGCCAGAGCGCCAGCAGAGGAGCGCTGGGGCTAACCACTCTGCCGCTGGATGGAAGGGCGTCATCTTTTCAAGCCTGTCTGCGCACAAAAAAACAAAACAACACATTATGATCCAAGGTCGCAGGGGTGCCGTCTGATACGTAAAGCATGAATAATAACTCCAAAAGAGTAATTTAAATGCAAACACAAGGCCAGCCCCTGCAGCCTCACTGTACACATTGAGATGCGGGCGTACTAGCCGCATTAGCATAACAGCACAAACAAGGGTACGGTCACGATAGATATGGACCAGCATGAACGGGGCATCAGGTGTTTTCATTTGTATATTTTGAACATTGCTCTCCAGTGATTGCATTAACAATTCTAGAGCAGGATTGGATCAGGATAAATAAAGGTCACATTTACTATTGTGATATAGGCCTAGAATTTTAACAATGGTGTGGACTTTGGAATAAGGCAAAAATCAGGATAAGAACTGGCACGAAAATCAAACTCTAGTACAGTGGTACCTCACCTTATGAAATGAATTCGTTCCAGAAGTGGTTTCGTAACGTGAATTTTTCGTAAGTTGAGTAGCTATTTCAATGGAAAAAGCCTGAGCCGTTCCAAGGTTTTTTTTTATAGTGTAACATTTGTGTTCTGTGTCCTGATTGGAATAAACCAGGTCTAGACCAGAACTAAACCAGGTCTAAACCTGGACTGGACCTGGACTAAACCAGGATTATCCCGGGACATGGCAGTGCCGTTGGAGGAGCGCGTTGCTCGTGTCTCCGCGCTCCTTGCACGTTCCGCGCTAGAGCTAAGAGGCCGAGAAAGAAGCTCTTTCAGCGGGAATAAGAGCGGGGCGGGGCAGGCTCTGGTTCTTCCAGGTCTAGACCAGAACTAAACCAGGTCTAGACCAGGTCTAAACCAGGACCGGATCAGGTCCAGACCCGGACCAAACCGGGACCAGACCGCGGCCCCGAGGGGGAGGCACGGCCCGGGCGCCGCGGCTCCATCCCGCGCCGTGTCGACGACGCTTTTTGATCCTTCGATGTCGGCTCTTCCTATCATTGTGAAGCAGAATTCACCAAGCGTTGGATTGTTCACTCACTAAGAGAACGTGAGCGGGGTTTAGACCGTCGTGAGACAGGTGAGTTTTACCCTACTGATGATGATGTGTAATCCTGTGTCTCCGCTCCCCTCGCACGTTCGGCGCTATATTGAGCTGTGCCCCCCCCCCCCCCCCCCCCCCCCCCCACGCTTCACTATCAACACATTCCGTTGAAAATCTATGAAAGTTCGAGTGTTGAAACGAGAGATAAATGCGAGAAAAGCCCAACTCCAGTCTGAGAAAAGCGTAGAATGTGTGTGGTGAGGCATTTACAGCCCTAAAACATGTAGAACAATTGCAAAATACAAAGTTGTCCTACCTCACGATCCTCTCCCACCGCGGGCCACCTCTGGAACCTAACCCCGTGTGTGCTGATAAAGTGTATTTACGTTTTGGGGCGTGCATCTGAGCACGCATTAATTTAATTTTTGAGATTTCGCGTTTCGTGACTTGAATTTTCTTTCGTATCTAGAGACCAAAATTTAACGTGAAGGCGTTTCGTAACTTGGATTTTTTGTATGTAGGGTCTTTCGTAAGGTGAGGTACCACTGTATGTCTATGTGTCTGATGAGTGTGTGCGTATGAGGGGCCGTTCAAGACATTCATTCCTGGTCCTCTTACATACGTATTCTCACTCTCACATGCATATATTCTGTTGAATTTGACGTATTCTCAATATGTAAAACAATAAACAATTCAATTATTAATTACGTGTTTCTGGTCTCACTTCGTCAAATTCTCTCTTAGCGTATTCAAACTGGAATAAGGGGAAATACAAACATTCTACTTTCCTGAGAGTAACAAGATCTACGCTAACATAGCATTTAGCACATACCAGTTTAAAGAGTACCAGGATTCGTTAAGTTCAGTTAAGCCAAATTTATTCACCTGACAATGTTTCTAAAACAGATGCATCTGGGCCGTCCCTGTCCCTGAGAACAGTCTAATGTGCGTTCCACACGAGGCACCGAGGGAACGACACAGATTCTTCGGGGCGCCCAGTAATAAACATTACACTCATGAATATGCAAATTTCAAATGTACATAGTGCTGCTGGCTCCTCCCAGATGTTAGTCGTTGTTTTTCCCTTTTAGGGGGTTTTTGTCATTTGATATCTCCTTCACATACATTAGTCATAACTTCTTTATAACTGTGTGTTTTTTCCTGTAAAAGAGAAGTGAGACAAAAAAGCCAGACACCGGAAACGCTGTCTACGTTGCTATGGTAATGGGGAGCTGATTCAGCTTCTGTTTTTACAAGAAGCTGTTATGGTGTCTTAGACAGGAAACCACAAGCAGATTGCAAAACAAGCGCACGAAATGTTAAAGCACCGTTAGCAATTAATTTCTTAGAAGTGTCAGCTAAAATTATCACAATTACAACAATTCTTACTCTCACATACATATATTCTCAGCGTGAGAATGTATGTATGTGAGAGGAGAATATATGTATGTGAGAGCAAAAGTATAGTGGAAACAGAAGCTAGTTTAGTGGAAACGGAAGCCAAGGCATTTATCAGGCTGTGATTGGCGGAAAAGGTTCTGATTCAAATGGGACTGGAGAATCGTAACTCATACGGTATTTTGGATGAACGCGAGGCGGATGCACTAAAGCCGTGTCCCAGTTCGGGGGCTGCAGCCTCCGTTGGCTGAATTTTTGGCCGCACGACTGGCATGACACGGCCTGTCCCATTTCATGCAGCCCAAAACACGGAGCGAAAACACAGAGCAAAAAGCCCGTCTGGAGAGCGGAGAAAACATGTGAGTATACGCTTTTAACTTTAGGAAATCATTACTAACACAACTGTAAATGTGAAATACGGCGACAAACCACAAAACTGTCAAATAAGTTTGTTTTTAACTGCGTGAACCTCAGAGCTTTGAGGGAAAGGTTTGGCTAGTCATCTGCTAACTCGAAATGTCAGCTCAAACTTTCATATTTGGACAGATGTCCATCAAACACTAATAATATTTTTACTGTCAGGGGAAAGACTATAGAGGCATTAATGAAGCTACGAGGAGGAAACGCCTTCACCTCGTTTTCACGGACAGGGGACTAAACACTTGGCCAGTGTAGCTTGTATGATAAAACCCACATTATTTCATGCATTAAACTTAAAAGACACAGTTAGACTATATCAAAGTTTATATTTACTTGTAAATCACGTAATATAAGCCTCCATTACCTGCTTTTTACAATCTGTGCATGTTTGTAAAGTGAAGAGTAAATACCACTGCCTGGACAGGTCAGTTTTAAGATGGACATTAGGCTCATTTAACAGGTGCAGACACTGGTGTAGATACTAGACACTGTGTCTGTTATGTTCATCACATCTAATATAACAATGAGAAAACTGTTTGAAATGTTTTATATGATTTTTTTTCTCATCTGCAGCCTCCTATATGAGGACACAACACTGCTGGGGCCACAGAACTGAGATGCTCATGGGTCATGAAGACAAGGTAAAGCTAACACTGCCCTGGAGGTGTTTAGGTATGGGGCATGTGGCATTGAAAACTACTGGGCTTTAAATTTATCATGCTCATATTGAAACCATTATTTAAATAGTTAAAACACACATTACTCATATTTGTGGGATTCCTCTATTAATTTAGCCGTTTTGATTTATTTAAACTACTTTTGGATCCTGATGTACACACACTGTGAACCTAATTTTCCTCTAATAGTTTTGTACTTTTTTTATTGTGTGTGTCATTATGTTTTTACATTGCAGGACAGGACTTTGAACCAATCAGACATAAGACACATTCTGCTCTTCCTCCTCCAGAAGACAAGAGATAATAATAATAATTCATAGCATTTATATAGCGCCTTTCATCACACCCAAAGCGCTTTACAGAGATGCAGCTTACTGAGTGGCCCAAGTTCATTGGGTCATGTCTCCACTGTTTTGTGTTTTCACTGAGGAGGAGGTCCAGACTCACTGAGGAGGAGGTCCAGATTCACTGAGGAGGAGGTCCAGACTCACTGAGGAGGAGGACTCACTGAGGAGGAGGTCCAGACTCACTGAGGAGGAGGTCCAGATTCACTGAGGAGGAGGTCCAGACTCACTGAGGAGGAGGTCCAGACTCACTGAGGAGGAGGTCCAGACTCACTGAGGAGGAGGTCCAGATTCACTGAGGAGGAGGTCCAGACTCACTGAGGAGGAGGTCCAGACTCACTGAGGAGGAGGTCCAGACTCACTGAGGAGGAGGTCCAGATTCACTGAGGAGGAGGTCCAGACTCACTGAGGAGGAGGTCCAGATTCACTGAGGAGGAGGTCCAGACTCACTGAGGAGGAGGTCCAGATTCACTGGTCCAGACTCACTGAGGAGGAGGTCCAGACTCACTGAGGAGGAGGTCCAGACTCACTGAGGAGGAGGTCCAGATTCACTGAGGAGGAGGTCCAGACTCACTGAGGAGGAGGTCCAGACTCACTGAGGAGGAGGTCCAGATTCACTGAGGAGGAGGTCCAGACTCACTGAGGAGGAGGTCCAGACTCACTGAGGAGGAGGTCCAGACTCACTGAGGAGGAGGTCCAGACTCACTGAGGAGGAGGTCCAGACTGCATTAGAACTGTGGAGTCTGTGGTTGCATCAAAGTTCAAAGTCAGCTTTATTATCAAAAACCATATGTACAGGCTGCACACACAGGATTTGAAATTGCAGCGCCCCCTATGCCCACAGTGAACATAAATCATCATCAAGACAATAACAATAAACAAGACAAGACGATAATGACAAAAACATCACATATACCCATAACAAATCCTCCTCCCGCCTCCCTCCTGCACATTTTGTCTGTTGCTGTCCATAATGTGTCCATAAGGTTTAACTTCTAATTTCCTGCAGAAGTAAAATAGTAAAATGGTCTTAGCTGAGGATCACCTGCTTCCCCAAAAAGGAAACTATTTGAGAGTACACTGACATACAGCTGTTTGTACTAATTTATTAATGCATTGTATGTGTGTAATGCAGGGGGTGGGCAATTATTTTTCCCCAGGGGCCAAATGAGAAGAAGAAAATATTGTGGAGGGCCAAAGGTTTGAAGTCGACTCCGGTTATTCATTTTATTTCTACGTTGAAACCAGTAAATGTCATTGTTTACAGAAGCTGGTAAGTTCTGTGTTATTATTAAGTCATGAGAGAGTGAGGTTTTACAAAAACTGAATTTATTCACTAAAATAATTCAAAACAATGGTAAACGTGAAACATTTGTAACTCTTTTTCAGTCACATTAACCCCACAATGTTTTCTGAGTTTAACTTTCTTAACTTTGTATTAAGACACCACAATGTCTTTGTTTGCCAAATAATAGAATATTATACTGCCAAACTGTAGAAAAAAGTCAAAGTTGCATGTTTAGTGTTTTTTTCTTGATCAGTGAGAGAAATGTCGCCTCTGATGAACTTTAACAAGTGCGTCAGAGTCAGGTTCATGTTTGAGGTGGAGATGTGAAGCACAGACAGATGATCATCAGTACAAATGCATTATGTACAATTTTGAAAGTAGGTTTTATTTTCTTAATTCCAAGCAACCCGCATTTGGTCCCTGGGCCTTGAAATGCCCGGGTCTGGCGTAATGGGTTCAATGTTTAACTATTCACATTATGACAGAGGAGTTCCAGAAGTTCTTTTGATTGTTGAATAAACCATTAATGCATTCCCTGAATAAGTGTAATCCCTTATCAATATAAAAATACTACTTAATAATGCATATCTCATCACTGCTTTTGAAACTTTAAGGTAATTTAGCCTATTTTAGATGTACAGTATCCCAGAAATATAACCCTTCTGTTTTGCAAAAGTTAAACATAGAATTAGAATAACTTAGTCTCAAAATCCGGCAGTTTGATTACCCATGCGTAATCTTTGTTATTGGTCTGTGTGGTGTGTGTTGTTAGCATTAGCATTAGCAGCGTGTCTCGGTTGCTGGGCGACGGGAGCATCTCCGTGGGCCTGTCCCATATCGGTATGGCCCTTTGCAGTCCACGGAGGCTGCAGCCCTCAAACTGGGACACGGCTTTAGTGCACCCGCCTCGTGTTCATCCAAAATACCGTATGAGTTACCAATGACGGACTGGGATAAAAAAACGGCCCTGGCATTTTGCACCTACAAGCGGCCCCGTACCCGTCTGACAACGCCATACATGAAGCATTTATACATTACGCTCTGATTAACCCATCAATCGTTGCCTGGAAGAATGTATCGCGGTGTATAGGAAATACAGAGAGATATCATTTGGCTGGACAGGTAACATCAATCGTGACTTTTGTCTACAACCACAACATGCCAGCACAGAACTGCGCAGAATAAAATACCAAAACAGCGGCTACACACACAAAGCACATCAGGTAACAGCGGCAGACGTCAGCGCCATGCATTAAACAACTGCATTAAAGGAAAATTAAAGTTTTTTTTACAATCTGAGCCTTCTTTTGGCAATAAAACAAGTTTTACTCACCCATAGCAGTTTGGTGTCAATTGGAGCAGTATCGCAGAAGTTATGTTGTAGCCGTTCTGTTCTACTAATGATCCCGTATCCGTTAGCGTGAGTGCTCGGGGCATTACTTTGCGGTCTCCAAATAACACAAACTTTAGCACTTTTCAAATCACAGAAGATCGCTGTGTCAGCGTAGACTTTTAGTGGATTCCAAAACGGCCTGAAACCCGATATGCAGCTATAGTTTCATTTGATGACGTCATCAGAGAGGACAGTGCGCATGCGTGAACTCAGCTGTTTTGTAAACACCGCTAGTCCGAAAGAAGCTAACACCGCTCTGAACTTTACTTTTCTGTTGCGATATCGGGTTTCAGGCCGTTTTGGAATCTACTAAAAGTCTACCCTGACACAGCGATCTTCTGTGATTTGAAAAGTGCTAAAGTTTGTTATTTGGACACCGCAAATCAGTGCCCCGAGCACTCACGCTAACGGATACGGGATCATTAGTAGAACAGAACGGCTACAACATAAGTTCTGGGATACTGCTCCAAATGACACCAAAGTGCTATGGGTGAGTAAAACTACTTGTTTTATTGCCGAAAGAAGGCTCAGATTGTAAAAAACTTTAATTTTCCTTTAAAATCATGGAAATCAATGCTCAACCCAGCCATAATTTAAAAGTGTCTTACCTTCATGCGGTTAATAAAGTGCGAAGGTGCCTGCTCTTCTCCTCAACCTGATCGATAACGTCATCTGTGTCCAGGTTGGTTCCAGGTTTTGCACATTTTTCGCCCCCCGACAGCAGCGCTTTCTTAAATTTTTCCCTTTTTTCTCCACTCCCCCCTTGTGTCGTTTAGTGCCTCCTCCTCCATTCATTTGACTAAACTATAATGCTAAGTATCCGAGCGTCCGTCACGACCACAATCTTCACCGTTCTGTTTCTCATGAAAGTGATTCAATGTTGTGTTGTACTAACTTCCTCCAAAAGGTTTATTATTGTCTTCCGTATAAAGTGTTTTCCACTTCATATGCGAGCGATACCAATTCTTGGTAGCAACTAGTGCCGTGATTGGTCAATTCTTGGTAGCAACTCGGATAGACATTGGTCAATCGTGGGAGCGCGAGCTCGAGTCGCGGCCAGGCGTGGGAAATTTCCCATAAGGCAGTGCTTTACTTCAGGTGTCGCAAACAAATACAAAATACAGATATATTTGTTTTATTTCAAACTGTGCACATTTTTAACATCGTAGGAAGAAATATCCCGGCAAAATAAAATACCTTAAACATCATCATGGTGCCACCGTCACTGTCATAGTTGTAAGTGGAATAAATACTGAACGGGCCCTTTCAATTACAGCAATAGGGTGGGATTTTTAAGATGATGGAGGCACGTAACGACCGAATACCTAGCGGGTGGGCTGCGACAGTGCGGTTACGCATTCTGGCATGTGTCCAAATGCCCAGTCCGTCACTGTGAGTTACGATTCTCCAGCCAATCACAGCCTGATAAATGCCTTGACTTCCGTTTCCACTAAACTTTTGCTCTCACATACATATATTCTCACGCTGATAATATATGTACGTGAGAGAATATATGTGAGAGTGAGAATATCTGTATGAGGACCAGAATGAATGTCTTGAAGGGCCCCTCATATCTGCGTACACTGGTGTATGAATGTGTGCGCTTCCTTGACATAAAGCGCATTGATGGTGAAAAAGCGCTGTGTAAAAATATGACCATGTGACCATTTACCAAACACCACATCCACATTTCAAAATGAGCTGCTAAACCAGGCAGTACCTGCACAATTCCTAACAGGGCTTCAGTCTCCTATTACTCAAAATTCAGTTTTAATCCATGTGCTGCCGTTACTTCTCAAAAACATACCAGGAGTTGTGTTTTTTTGAGTGATCCTTTGTTATTTATTCTATTATTATTATTATTCTGTCCACATCCCCAAAGCTCAAAATGCTGCTCCACCTTGTGATCATGACATGTGGTAGTACTTTCAGTTAAAGGTCTCATGACATGGTACTTCTTGATGCTTTTATATGGCTCCTTAATGGTTCTCTAATACTGTAAATGAATCCTTCTTCAAAATCAACACTGAGAAACAGAGATAAGATGAGAAAGAGTCATAAATGTCACTCTGGAACACTCCATTATGGGCGTTGTTGCTTGAATGCAAATGAGGAGGACAGAGATGGCCTATAGTAGCAGGTGGGGGCGTGGCCAAACTCTCCACTCTTTCCTTTTCAGCTGTGCCCTGTGCGCTCTGACCCACTTCCGTGTTTTTGCGCGGAGGGAGAGATGAGAAGCGTTCCATTGAAAAATAAACACATTTCCACAGAAAATAAAATTAAACCACTGCTGTTTCAGATATCCACAGGCTCAGATAAAGGACTTCCGAGCCTAGAAACACTCGCAAGTTCCTCCAGGCAAATAAAAAAACGTATTTCGCATTGCGTAGCTCCTCTGCAGTCCAAACTCTCTGGGTGTGATTTACAGAGACGCTGAGTACAGACAGACGGGGGTGGAACTGCATTTGCATTTCTTTTTTCGAGCTGACGTCAATAAGTTTCCTTGTTCAAAATCGCCCGTTTGAGCTCCGATTTTTTCTAACGCAGAAAAGGATCGCAAATGCTCAGTTTAGACATTTTGCAACTTTTAACCATGGGGGGGGCTAAACAGGGTAGGGGAGCTCACATTAACGTTCAAAAACCTCAGAAAGTGAAAATTTCATACCATGGGACCTTTAACAGTGACCTTTTACCCACTGTTCAGTAGAGACTGAACATTTCAGAGCTTTTTTTTTTTTTTTTTTTTCATTGCATTTATATAGCGCCTTTCATGACATGCCTTGTCATCCCAAAGTGCTCCATAGTTCACCGTACATTCACTCCACACTTGGTGGTGGTAAGCTACCTTCTGTAGCCACAGCTGCCCTGGGGCAAACTGACGGAAGCGAGGCTGCCAATCTGCGCCATCGGCCCCTCCGACCACCTCCAACACTCACGCACTCTCCACTTTCATACTAGGCAATGTGGGTGAAGTGTCTTGCCTAAGGACACAGCGACAGTTTTTTGCAACTGGCGCCCCACTGTGGCACCTGGAATTCCCAGCGGTCTCCCATCCAAGTACTAACCAGGCCCTGCCTTGCTTAGCTTCTGGGATCTGACGGGATCAGGCTTTGACAGGCAGGTATGGCCTGAAATTGTCCAAATGATTCTAGTGAAGGTTTATGGAAGTCCAACAGCACATTGTTTTCTGTTTGTGGTAAGAACTCTAAATATCGTAAATATGCAGGCTTTGTGCGTTAAACATATGAATGAAACAAAACAGGGCAGGTTTGAAGTCAATTTTGTATATTTGCAGGACCTTTAAATAATAAAATAAGAACAGGCAAGTAACTACTAAAGCAGTTTATTCAAATAAACAAAGAAAACATCACAAAGACAAAATAGCTATAAATCTGTTGTTGTTTTTTCATCCTCATTTTCAAACTTTTCACATTTCTCCAGACAGATCCTGAAAATGTCTCCCTATAAACTGGAACTCACAGATGGGCTCGAACAGGTGAACTAAGTATTATTCCAGATTATTCCACACGCACGCTTAGACCGCAAGTTTGGTCTTTCGTAGTCTGATCCAGAGGCTCAGAGGCTGCGCTCCACAGCCTGGAAAACCTCCGGGTCTCAGGAATAGGTTGTGTTCATTTTGTACAGTTTTCAAACTTCAAATGGAGGGCAGAGGACACTACTATTGTATGGATCATTCTATGGGTAATTCAGTGTTTTTGAGCTCATGGTTATTTCAACTCACACCAATCATGTCTGCTTGAATAAAGAGGGGGCATTTTACTTCTACAGGATATTAACAGCTGACACGTGCCATATTTAGATCACTGTGTTACCTTTTATTGTTTTGAAAATGCTATATTCACCAAAAACATTGTAAAAATGCCAAAAACTAAAGTGAAAATACTGCACATCACATCCGGTTTGTATCATGCTTTGGTGTATTTATGGAGAATGGGTGATGTAGGCTCGATGTTGCATAATACCCCCTCTTTAAATATGACCATAAAATAATTTCACATAATTTATTTTTGCTATGCACACTTCATGTGGATAGGCCCAGTAATTAGAGAGTTATTAATAATAAACTAGATCAAAGCATCTGCAAAATGAAAGTTCAAATTCGTAGTTTTGTTGTCAAATTGCAGATATTTTGATATGGTTGTTAAAAAAGAAGAAAGAATAAAAGTAAATTTAAAGGAGAATTCACGTTTTTTACCATCTGAGCCTTATTTCGGTAATAAAACAAGTTGTTTTACTCACCCATAGCACTTTGGTGTCATATGGAGCACTTCCAGAGATGTTTTACATTAGCGATCTCCGTAACGTGAGTTCAAACTTTGGCGCTTTTCAAATCATAGAAGCTCAATGTCTTAGTCTACACTTTCGTTTGAGTCAAAAGTGGCCTGTAATCCGAGATTTATCCATAATTTACAGCTTTGCGTTTCATGTTTGGGTCCCGAGAGCTGAGAGTGAAATCAGCTGTGACTCTGCACATGCGCACGGGCCTCCTCATCTACTCGAAACTATGGCTAAATCTCAGATTACAGGCCACTTTTGACTCAAACGAAAGTGTAGACTAAGACATTGAGCTTCTATGATTTGAAAAGTGCTAAAGTTTGTGTTATTTGGACACCGCAAACATGTGCCCCGAGAACTCAAGTTACGGATATCGCAAATCTAAAACATCTCCGGAAATGCTCCATATGACACCAAAGTGCTATGGGTGAACTGAGCCTTACTGAAATAAGGCTCAGATTGTAAAAAACGTTAATTCTCCTTTAAATTTAATAACGTTCAGTGTGATCTAGAAAATGAACCTTTACTTTTCAGGCTCTGCAGTTGAGTTGTTGTGACGCCGCCACTAACTGATCCAACTGGGAACGTCACAGCTGATTTCTAGTTTTGCACTGTGCAACTTTATGGTTGGGAGTCTGTCACCTGCTTGTTTCTATGGATACGTCATTGCTCTGCCTGGAATGACATTACACAGCTCTAATTTTATTTTTTGTTTATGAAATTACAGGTGGTTTTATAGCTAAAAAAAAACCCTAAAAAAGTAATTGTGACTGTGAGGAGGGATCTGACCTTTAACTTAGCCCGGTTTAGTCTCCGTGAAGATAGAAAGGTTTAACGTCATACTGTGAAACATTCCAAACAAAGCAAAAACATCTCCATGGAGAAAAGCGTTTGACGGGCCCTCCAGCACCTTTAATGACTCTACAGCAGGTTTGTATAGCAACAACCGAGATCAATATGATTTTATGGTTATTTCTTTCAAAAACAAAAACAGACCCATGTCACCTCTGCCCTCCATGTGGCGTTTTTCAAATCCTTAAACACATCCATAATCTACCAGAGCGCTGGAGCCAGGAGGACGGCGCTGTCGTGTTGTTTCTCCACGATTATTATTTACAATTCGTCAGGTGGAGCCCATTCATCGCCATAGAGTCCGACGGGCGTGTGAGGGGGCGGGGAGAGGAGGAGGAGGCGGCGGGGAAGGGGGGCGTTCTGATTGGTTGGTTGGTTGGGAGGGGGTGGGGCTAGTGGATCCTGGTCAGCTCCTCCACGATCTTGATGACCTCGTCGACCGTCGCCTCGCGCTTCATCCCACTGCCGTCGTCGATCTGAGGGAGAGAGGGAGCGAGGGAAAGGGGTAAGAGAAATGGAGAGGGACAAAGAGATGGATATGAGAGAGAGAGGAGAGCGAGAAAATAAAGGAGGGAGAGAGAGGGTGGAGAGGGAGAAATCCAGAGAGGGGAGAGAGACAGATGGTGGGAGAGAGAGAAATGAATGGATAGTGAGCAAGAGAGAGAGGGAGGAAAGAGGAGAGAAAGGGAGTAAGAGGAAAGAGGAGAAGACAGATAGGAGGAGGTGGAAGAGAAAGATTGGGAGGGAGAAAAATGAATAATATGAACAGAGAGGGAGGGGGTGAGAGAGAAAATGACAGAGGGGGTAAAGAGGGAGAGAGCATGAAAAATACAGAGAGAAAAAGAAGGAGGGGAGAAGAGAGGAATGGAAATAGTGGGATAGAGATGAGTGGAGGGAGAAAGAGAGAAATAAAGAGGGGAAAAAATAATCGGAGAAAGAGGAGAGAGGGGGACGTGGAGAGAGGGCGGGATAGAGGATAGCGAGTGAGGGAGGGAGTAAAGAGGGAGAGGGGAGTGATGAGAGAGAGGGAGTAAGAGGAAAGAGGAAACCGGGGCAGACAGAGGGGAGGAGGTGGAAAAGAAAGAGATTAGGAGGGAGGGAGGTAGAAAATAAGGGAGAAGGATGAATAAAGAGATGGATGGATAGAGAGGGAGGGAGGGGGTGAGAGAGAACGAGAAAGAGGAGGAGTAAAGACAGGGAGAGGACATCAGGATAAGTGGACACAACTGAATTGGCTTGTCTTCATTTATATTTGATAAACTGTAATTACACTGAGGTGTAAACTCAACCGGAACTGTTCTGTTTTTGTCTAATAAATAAAACAAATCGTGGAACACTTCCACTGTGCAACAGAGAGAAGAACTCGGCCTCAGGACAGAGGATTTGTGTGTTAAACATGTGAATGAAACAAAACACAGCTCCAGGTCTGTTTGTGATGAACATTATAGCGTAGATCAGAAAATATGAGCCATTTAACCCATCCCTGACCATTAGCCCAGCGTGTACACTGGAGCTGGGCGGTATGACCAAAATGTTATATCACGGTATTTTTCAAAATTATATCGGTGTCATGGTATTTGACAGTATTTTTTTTCGCCATGCATGACGAGGTGTTAACCCCATTTCCTAATAATTTAGAGAATAATTCCTGCAGTAAATGTGACTTGGTAAAACATCTCTGGGTCCAGAGCTTTAATCATCTCCCTGAAGCTCTTTTCTCAACAGGACTAAGTAGTATCATGTCTAACTGGCCCCTCCTTGAGCCGCCACCTTAACGTGGTGGAGGGGTTTGAGTGCCCGAATGATCCCGGGAGCTATGTTGTCGGGGGCTTTATGCCCCTGGTAGGGTCACCCAAGGCAAACAGGTCCTGGGGGACGGGTCAGACCAAGAGCGGTTCAGAAGCCCTTATGATGAGTATTCAATCGAGGTCAGTTACGTCGCCCGGATCGGCGTCACCGGGGCCCCACCCTGGAGCCAGGCCTGGGGTGGGAGCTCGCGAACGAGCGCCTGGTGGCCGGGCCTTTCCCCATGGGGCCCGGCCGGGCTCAGCCCGAAGGAGCGACGTGGGGCCGTCCTCCCGTGGACCCACCACCCGCAGGAGGATCCATAAGGGCCGGGTGCAGAGAGATCTGGGCGGCAGCCGAAGGCAGGGGCCTCGGCGACCAGATCTCTGGACATGGAGACTAGCTCTGGGGACATGGAATGTCACCTCGCTGGGGGAAGGAGCCTGAGCTCGTGCGGGAGGTTGAGCGCTATCGACTAGATATAGTCGGCCTCACCTCCACGCACAGCCTGGGCTCTGGAACCCAACTCCTTGAAGGGGGCTGGACTCTCCATTTCTCTGGCGTTGCCCGCGGGGAACGGCGGCGGGCCGGTGTGGGCCTACTCATTGCCCCACGGCTCAGCCGCTGTGTGTTGGAGTTCACCCCGGTGAACGAGAGGGTCGCGTCCCTGCGCCTTCGGGTCAGGGACAGGTCTCTTACTGTTGTGTCGGCCTACGGGCCGGAACAGCAGTGCGGAGTACCCGGCCTTCTTGGAGTGCCTGGGAGGGGTACTGGACAGTGCACCGACCGGGGACTCCGTTGTTCTCCTGGGGGACTTCAACGCCCACGTGGGCAACGACAGTGACACCTGGAGAGGGGTGATTGGGAGGAACGGCCTCCCTGATCTGAACCCGAGTGGTGTTCTGTTATTGGACTTCTGTGCTAGCCACAGTTTGTCCATAACGAACACCATGTTCGAGCACAAGGGTGTCCATCAGTGCACGTGGCACCAGGACACCCTAGGACGGAGGTCGATGATCGACTTTGTTGTCGTGTCATCTGACCTCCGGCCGCGTGTCTTGGACACTCGGGTGAAGAGAGGGGCAGAGCTGTCAACCGATCACCACCTGGTGGTGAGTTGGGTCCGCTGGCAGGGGAGGAAGCCGGAAAGACCTGGCAGGCCCAAGCGCGTAGTGAAGGTCTGTTGGGAACGTCTGGCAGAGCCCTCTGTCAGGGGCACCTTCAACTCACACCTCCGGGAGAGCTTCTCCCGGATTCCGGGGGAGGCTGGGGACATAGAGTCCGAATGGGCTCTGTTCTCGGCCTCTATTGTCGATGCGGCCGCCCGTAGCTGTGGTCGTAAGGCCTGTGGTGCCTGTCGCGGCGGCAATCCCCGAACCCGGTGGTGGACACCGGAAGTAAGGGATGCCGTCAGGCTGAAGAAGGAGTCCTATCGGGCCTTGTTGGCTCGTGGGACTCCGGAGGCAGCCGACGGGTACCGGCGGGCTAAGCGTGCTGCAGCCCGGGCGATGGCAGAGGCAAAAACTCGGAGTTGGGAGGAGTTCGGAGAGGCCATGGAGGAGGACTATTGGACGGCCTCAAAGAAATTCTGGCAAACCGTCCGGCGCCTCAGGAGGGGGAAGCAGTGCTCCACAAACACTGTTTACAGTGTGGGTGGGGAGCTGTTGACCTCGACTGGGGATGTTGTCGGACGGTGGAAGGAATACTTTGAGGATCTCCTCAATCCCGCCGTCATGTCTTCCGAGGAGGAAGCAGAGGCTGGGGACTCGGGGTCGGACTCACTCATCACCCTGGCTGAAGTCACTGAGGTGGTTGGAAAGCTCCTCGGTGGCAAGGCCCCGGGGGTGGATGAGATCCGTCCTGAGTATCTCAAGTCGCTGGATGTTGTAGGGCTGTCTTGGCTGACACGTCTCTGCAACATCGCGTGGCGGTCGGGGACAGTACCTCTGGAATGGCAGACCGGGGTGGTGGTCCCTCTGTTTAAGAAGGGGGACCGGAGGGTGTGTTCCAACTATCGGGGAATCACACTCCTCAGCCTTCCCGGTAAGGTCTATTCCAGGGTGCTGGAGAGGAGAATTCGACCGATAGTCGAACCTCGGATTCAGGAGGAGCAGTGTGGTTTTCGTCCCGGCCGGGGAACACTGGACCAGCTCTATACTCTCCATCGGGTGCTCGAGGGTGCATGGGAGTTTGCCCAACCAGTCCACATGTGCTTTGTGGATCTGGAGAAGGCATTCGACCGTGTCCCCACGAGGGGTCCTGTGGAGGGTGCTCTGGGAGTACGGGGTTCGGGGCCCTTTGTTAAGGGCTGTTCGATCCCTGTATGACCGGAGCAGGAGCTGTGTTCGCATTGCCGGTAGTAAGTCGGACCTGTTTCCGGTGCATGTTGGACTCCGCC
The DNA here is from genome assembly GCA_036785185.1 of Paratrypauchen microcephalus. NCBI lineage: Eukaryota > Metazoa > Chordata > Actinopteri > Gobiiformes > Gobiidae > Paratrypauchen > Paratrypauchen microcephalus. The sequence goes on from JAVJIX010000030.1 coordinate 2,047,301, forward strand.
AGGGCTGCCCTTTGTCACCGGTTCTGTTCATTATATTTATGGACAGAATTTCTAGGCGCAGTCAGGGGCCGGAGGGGATCCGGTTTGGGAACCATAGGATCTCATCTCTGCTGTTTGCGGATGATGTTGTCCTGATGGCTTCATCAAACCGGGACCTCCAATATGCACTGGGGCGGTTCGCAGCCGAGTGTGAAGCGGCTGGGATGAAGATCAGCTCCTCCAAATCCGAGGCCATGGTTCTCGACCGGAAAAAGGTGGTTTGCCCTCTCTGGGTGGGTGGAGAGTCCTTGCCTCAAGTGGAGGAGTTCAAGTATCTCGGGGTCTTGTTCACGAGTGAGGGGAGGATGGAGCGTGAGATTGACAGGCGGATTGGTGCAGCGTCGGCAGTGATGCGGTCGTTGTACCGGACCGTTGTGGTGAAGAGGGAGCTGAGCCAAAAGGCGAAGCTCTCAATTTACCGGTCAATCTACGTTCCTACCCTCACCTATGGTCATGAGCTTTGGGTAATGACCGAAAGGACAAGATCGCGGATACAAGCGGCCGAAATGAGTTTCCTCCGCAGAGTGGCTGGGCGCACCCTTAGAGATAGGGTGAGGAGCTTGGTCACACGGGAGGAGCTCGGAGTAGAGCCGCTGCTTCTCCACGTGGAGAGGAGCCAGCTGAGGTGGCTCGGGCATCTGTTCCGGATGCCTCCTGGACGCCTCCCTCGGGAGGTGTTCCGGGCATGTCCCACCGGGAGGAGGCCCCGGGGAAGACCCAGGACACGCTGGAGGGACTATGTGTCCCGGCTGGCCTGGGAACGCCTTGGGGTCCCCCCGGAGGAGCTGGAGGAAGTGTCCGGGGTGAAGGAAGTCTGGAGGTCCCTGCTTAGACTGTTGCCCCCGCGACCCGGCCCCGGATAAGCGGAAGAAAATGGATGGATGGATGGATGGATGTCTAACTGGACAGTAACAGCGTCGGTAATATCGTTCCACCGTTTGCTTTTCTTGTCGCAGGCAAAGGCGTCTTTGAGTGACGTCTGAATCGCTACAATTTTAGCCCGACGACATTTACAGAATGTTTGTTTGATCAGGGTCAGATTTTTTAAAGCCGAAGTTCTTCCACACAACTGACACGGCTCATCTTTTCAGTATAAGTTCCTCTGTTTCTAACAACAACGTCCATGTTGTTCACCGCTCAACACACACTGTAGTGTCCCAATTCAAGGGTTATTGATCCGTGTGCGTAATTTGCATGGTGCTTGTTGTTAGCATTTGCGTTAGCAGTGTGTCTCTTTCGGGAACGGCCTTGCAGTCCGCGGAGGGTAGTTCGAGGGCTGCAGCTTTTGCAGCCATCGGAGCGGCCGAAAAAGCAGCAGAGGCTTAAAGGAAAAATAATGTTTTTTTACTATCTGAGCCTTCTTTGGCAATAAAACAAGTAGTTTTACTCACCCATAGCACTTTGGTGTCAATTGGAGTGGTATCATAGAACTTATGTTGAGCCGTTCTGTTCTACTAATGATCCCGTATCCGTTAGCGTGAGTGCTCGGGGCATTACTTTGCGCTCTCCAAATAACACAAACTTTAGCACTTTTCAAAATCACAGAAGATCACTGTGTCAGGGTAGACTTTTAGTGGATTCCAAAACGGCCTGAAACCCGATATGCAGCTATAGTTTCATTTGATGACGTCATCAGAGAGGACAGTGCGCATGCGTGAACTCAGCTGTTTTGTAAACACCGCTAGTCCGAAAGAAGCTAACACCGCTCTGAACTTTACTTTTCTGTTGCGATATCGGTTCTCAGGCCGTTTTGGAATCTACTAAAAGTCTACCCTGACACAGCGATCTTCTGTGATTTGAAAAGTGCTAAAGTTTGTGTTATTTGGACACCGCAAAGTAATGCCCCGAGCACTCATGCTAACGGATACGGGATCATTAGTAGAACAGAACGGCTACAACATAACTTCTACAAAACTGCTCCAATTGACACCAAACTGCTATGGGTGAATAAAACTACTTGTTTTATTGCCGAAAGAAGGCTCAGATTGTAAAAAAACGTTACTTTTCCTTTAAGCCCTCGAATTGGGACACAGCTTACTCTTCCACCACTCTCATGCCATTGCAAAACAGCTCCCCGGTATTTGGTATGAGCCGGTATAGCGCCCAGCCCTAGTGTATACTTGTGTTCTCACCTGTAGCGTGCTGACCACCTCCTGCATCTTGGCCCGTCCCAGGTCCAGGAAGCTCTCAATGAGGTCTCCGTCGATGAAGCCCGTGGCCTGCTCAGTCTTCCTCTCTGTGTGAAATGACCTCCAGGTGCAGACAGAGTCAAGGAAAATCTACACAACATCATCACCCCTCCCCAGCACTGAGAAGCAACCGTTTAAACTGGGAGGAGACTGGCTCTAGACCCGGGTTTGTCTTGGTTTAGATCTAACAGTCTTGGGTCTACTTTAGTCCTGATCAGCTGTGAACTGCTATAGTTTATGTCAGGTTTGTGGTCGACACTGAGCTTTGTCTTGACTTATATTGGTATAATTCTGAGGAGGTAACAGCATTATAACATGACTTAATGCTCACAAGAGTCAATTTTGCGCCATGTAAGACCTAGGAATGTAACAATAACTGAAATATTGCAATATTCCATCGTCAAAGGTGTCACAGTAATATTGTGGGCCATCACAGTCTATCGAATTACAAGACTCTCTGCTTAAATAAATAATTATAGCACAGCAGTAGCAAAAAAAACCCAAAAAACTACATAGACCATGATCCTTTGTTCAGTTTCAGCGCAAATTACATGAGGAAATAACTGTTACAAGCACTTTTAAATCTGAATTATTTGGATTATGACAGAACCAAAGTCTTGTCAAGGCATTTTAAAAAGGAAAAAGTTGCATATTCACAATGTTGTTAGATTTCAAAGTATGTAAATAAGTATCCTACCGAGAAATTTGGATATTGTTACATCCCTAGTAGGACCTTGAAAGTACATGACAGGTTTTCACGTTTTTGCTCTCATTCTGACTTGGTTTAGTGGGATAGTACCTGTCATAAATATTAGGGGTGTGAATCTTTCACTCACAAAACGGTTCAATTTGAATCTCGATTCACAGGCTACGATTCGATCCAAGGACGATTCATAAAATTAGTAAACAATCCGGTACAATTCAATTCGATCCAGTTAATTTCGATTCAATACAAATTGACAACTTTGACAACAAAAATCATGTGAAGTACATTTCTATACACACAAATCATAAGTATCTAAATACAGAAATGCACCAATTCTGATTATACATTGTATTTTCACACAAAAGTAAATTAGCCAAGTCAATTTTAGCCCAAATCAAATATACATTGCCAATACATGAATGTTGTCTAAATAAATCACCCAATCCACTAACCGTGACAATAAAAACGCTAGTATCATTAGGGGTGGCACGGTATATGTATTCGTATTGAACCGTCGCGGTACGGGGGTCATGGTTCGGTGCGCGTATTTTGATGGAGAATATACGGTACAAAAGTTTAATATTGAACTGACCACGGGACTTTCATTTTGCAAGGGTTTCCTTGAGGACTCTTTAACCATTGCCATTTGCGAGCCCTGATGAGCATGTAAACACAGGGATAAAAGTCATCAGTCATGAAAAAAGCGGAAAGTCACGGATAAGCTTCAATAAGCAATAAGCTTCAACCCCAGGTAAGTGAACCACCCACTTACTAACCCGTGATTTAGCGAACGCAAACACACAGCGCGGCTTCTGCGCCATGAGAGAGACCGCTCAGGAGCTAGCAAACCGATTCTTGGCCATAAATCCGGTGCATCGGACCTTTCATAGTGAATTTGGACCGATCCTGGCTCTGTTGATCGGTACACTCGGATCGCAGAGGTCACAGACCGATAACCGATCCAAATCGGTTAATCTTTACACCCCTAATAAATATGTACCATAGTTTTACATCAGTCAAGTGGAGGTTTGTGGAATAAAAGTTGAGAAGAAAAGTACAAAAATACAAACAGTAGCGCTGAGTTCTAAAACAGAATTGCTGTACTTATGTCATCAACTGAAAATTCCAAAACTAGTTTTGAAGCTAGATACTCCCTTGAGCTGGAATTAATACTCCAACAGTCCACTTCACAGGACAGAAAATGTTTCCTGAATAGCTTTAGAATGATCTTGAGCTGGACCACTATGCCCACGTGGACCACTGAGGGATTACACAAATATAAGACTACATGGTAATATAAAAGAAAGGCCTATTCCTTTATCTAAATTGCTCCATTATATCTTGATGAATTAGCATCTGTCTACTAAGTGTAGCCTGTTATCGAAAACAGCCCTTAAAAACAACAGAGTGGCGTTTTGTTAGCTTCCTCCACTAAACAACTCCCCGTTAAACAAGCACATGAGTAAGCAGTCCGTCTAACCAAACACTTTTACGGGGAAATAATTAACTTTCGACTCAAATGACTAGAAACAGCTGCTATGATAACTGGCTCACAGTGACCCAATATCTCTGGTCCCTGGTCGTTTTCCATCAGGTGAGTCGCTGTGGAAAAGGCTATCAAGTATGACGTTAGCGCCAGTGCTGCCAGATTTTTAGAATTTGCATTGTTAGAATTTTTACGTATAATTTAAAAGGTATACGTCATTGCCCTGCCTGGAATGTTCACAGTGTGACATTAAACAGCTCTGTCTTACAGGTATTTAATTACATGTGCTTTTACTGCTCAAATACGCCTGGAAAAACAGGTGTTGTGACTGTGAGCAGGGTCGCCTCTCCACAGATCAGACCTGTAACTTGGTCTGGTCTCCATGAAGGCAGAGAGGTTTACCTTCTTTTATTCCATTTGTTCCCATGTGGTCTTATATGTGTGTGATCCCTCAGTGGTCCAGGTAGGTTCCATGGGCGTATACTAGTCTGTGTGCTCTGATACAGCCTAAGATCATTCTAAATGTCAACAATGTCAACAATTAATCGACTTACAATTAATTGTCGATCAAGACGTTGGCCGAACAAAATGCATTAATTGTAACTAATCGCTAGAGGGCGCTACTCTGGAATGTGAACACGAGATGTGAACCCACTCGCGAGAAAGACCATAGCGTTACATCATGTAACCCTTTCCTCTCTGGATGTTGCCGTACAACTCACAGTAGAGCTGGACCTAGAACCAGATATTTTTGAAATGATAAAAGCATGTAACTTACATGCTTTTATCATTTCTTGATTGTTCTGGTTTGAGGCCCTGTAATGTTTTATGCTGTGTCCAGGGGCCCTGTGAAATGTATATTTTGTACTGTAACCCTTCACAGATTAAGGGAGAGAAATATTGTTGATGCCTTAGTTCAAAATAAATGTTGAGAATGTCCTAAAAATAGCCTGGATTCACTGGTTTCATCATAATATGTAGACTAAATAACATTCTGTTATTTAATTTATTCTGTTCTTTTTAATTTCAAGATTTCCATGCTGCAAGTGCAACAACTGAGCCAGTCCTCCATTTATTTTCAATAAAGAATGTATTTTGTTATTCAGCATCAATACATTTGTCTGCTTTTTACTAAGGAATAATTAAATGAGGAATATACAATATAATAATACTATGATATATTTATGACTCAGTGTTATGTTACTATAGCTTATATTCTTAAAGACCCTATTGAAACACTCAAATTCAGGTGAAAAACGCCACTTATCAGTTCATCGTAAGTCGATCGATAAGGTCAATCAACTATAGATTAATGAATTAATCGATAATTTGCATCCCTATTCTAAAGCTATTCAAGAAAGCTTCATTTCTGTCCTGTGAATGGGACTTGATACCAGCTCACTTGAGTATCTAGTTTTAGTATCGATTAGTATGTGATCTTCAGTACTTTTGACAGCCCTACTATGTAACACGTGTGGTTTGTTTCGATATACAGTGGTACCTCACCTTACGAAATTAATTCGTTCCAGAAGTGGTTTCGTAACGTGAATTTTTCGTAAGTTGAGTAGCTATTTCAATGGAAAAAGCCTGATTCGTTCCAAGGCCCCGTTCCAAGTTTTTTTTTATAGTGTAACTTTTTTTTTTATAGTGTAACACTGTGTTCTGGGTCCTGATTGGCTAAGAGACTAGACCAGGACTAAACATGGATTAAACCAGGTCTAAACAAGGTCTATATACCAGGACTGGACCAGGACTAAACCTGGACTAAACCAGGACTAGACCAGGTGGATTAAAGCGCCGCGTGTGGGTCTATTTCCTGGTTTCTCATGTGTCACAGCTGAGGCGAGCAGCGAGGAGGGGACCGCACGCAGTCCGAGCGCATGAACAAACGCAGGTAAGAGCCGCGGTGGTTTAATCCTGGTTTAGACCTGGTTTAATCCTGTTTTAGAGGAGGCACGCTTTGAGCACGGGTCTCGTCCTCTCAGCCCCGCGCCGGGTCATGCTGCGCTATCACACACGTGTCCCCGCCGCGCACACTTCTCCGCCCTCCCCCTTCCCCCCACGCTTCACTATTAATACATTTTGTTGAAAATCTATGAAAGTTTGAGTGTTTAAACAGAGACAAATGTGAGAAAAGTTTAAATCCAGTCTGAGAAAAGCGTATAATGTGTGTGGCTGAGCGCGCATTATTTGAATTTTTGAGATTTCGCATTTCGTAACTTGAATTTTCTTTCGTATCTAGAGACCAAAATTTAACGTGAAGGCGTTTCGTAACTTGGAATTTTCGTTTGTTGGGTCGTTCGTAAGGTGAGATACCACTATAGATGTAAACATGTACATCTCTAGACAAGCAAGAGACACCACAAGGCCAGTATATAAGAATATACTGTATGCTCTATTTTTTAGCTATATAATTAAATAAATGCAGGAGATAAATTCAATACTTAATAGTGGTAAAAGCCAGAACAATGCCATCCCCATGGAGACAAGCAGAAAGGTTACACAATGCACCTTTAAATAGATAATGTTAAAGTTGAAACCTTTCTGGTGGAGGGTCTGTCAAATAGGTTCTTTGTCTGGAATGCTTCACAGTACGGTAAGAAACCTTTCCATTTTCATGGAGTCCAGACCAGGGAAGATCTGTGGAGAGGCGACCCCGTTCACAGTCAGAACGCCTGCTTTTCTACGTATTTTTGAGCTATGAAACCACCTGTGCTTGAATAAATGTAAGGTAGAGCTGTTTAAGGTCACACTGTGGAACATTCCAGACAGAGCAATGACAGAAGCAGGTGATGGAACCCCCAACCAAAAAGTTACACAGTGCAGCTTTAAAATCCTCAATGAGCGCATTAGCCGTTGCCGTGGTGAAGGATATAAGCTGTGTTCAATCTTGCCCACACTCTTGATGACTTTGTTGAGGCGGTTTTGCAGGTCGAGCAGCAGACTGTACCAGCCCTCGGATAGAGAGGTCACCAGGCCTGAAACACAAAACACCACAAAGTTCAGTTCCACTCTTCTGTCCACACTGGGAAATGACTGTACAGTTTTATAGTTGGGCTTTAGGGTGCTTTTTGTATGATGCATTTTCACTATAATATAAAAATGAAAAAGAAATGTGTAGGGGTCATGTGTAATGAAGTGTAACGGACTTTTTGGAGCTTTCTACCATGTTATAAATAGGGCCGTCAGTTTAACGCGTTAGATTAATAATAACACATTTTATTTATTAGGCGCCTTTCTGGACACTCAAGGTCGCCTTACAACAAGTGTAATATACATTATAGGCAGATTAATGAATTACTCTGCAAATTAACACATTATAAATGCGTAATTCAAAGCATGTGCATTTTAAATTTGTCATGCGGCGTGCAAATTGCTGCTAGAGCTTTGAACGGCAAGTCTATTTATAAAAAGAATGAAGACGGGACTATCAACAAGAACTCGGTGATTTGTAGCTTTTGTCAAAAAGAATTTTCCGATCACCGAAGCTGCACCAGCTTGACGGATCATTTGAACGCTAAACACGTCCGGACAAGTTCCATTGTTACTGGTGATAGTGTAAGGGTGAGCGCACTTCAACAAACCACGCTCACAGAATTTGGGAAATGAATGAGCAAAGTGGGTGTCTCTGTCTCTCTCTCTCAATCTCTGGTTGTCTGGAAAATCTGGAATTTTTCAAATATGTCATACGGTTTGGATTTTATGAACTGTATCTCCTGGGATATGTTGACCATTTAGGGTAAAGCACTGGGGCCCCCCAGGGAACTGTCCTCTCACCCTTCCTCTTCACATACAACTGCCATCTCCAGAAGTTCTCTGACGACGGCCATTGTGGGCTGTGTGTCTGAGGGGAACGAGCTGGAGTACCACTCGGTCATCAGTGACTTTGTGGACTGGTGTGGGCGCAACCACCTGAGCCTTAACACCAGTAAGACAAAGGAGCTGGTGATGGACTTCAGGAGGAGACCCCTACCCGACTCACCGATGAACAACCAGGGGCAGGACATAGAGACTGTGGACAGTTTCAAGTACCTGGGTGTTCACCTCAACAATAAACTGGACTGGTCCCACAACACCGACGCCCTGCACAAGAAGGGCCAAAGTCGCCTCCACCTCCTGAGGAGACTGAGGTCCTTTGGAGTGTGCAGGCCTCTGCTCAAGACTTTTTATGACTCTGGTGGCCTCTGCTCTCCCCTACGCTGTCATCTGCTGGGCCCCGAGCAGCACAGAGCGGGACAGGAAGAGACTTAATAAGCTGGTCAGGAGGGCCAGCTCTGTCCTGGGCTGTCCTCTGGACTCTGTAGAGGAGGTGGCTGAGAGGAGGATGGTGGACAATTTCACGTCCATTATGGACGACACCTCTCACCCTCTGCACCGGACTGTAGAGGAGCTGAGCAGCTCCTTCAGTAGTCGACTGAGGCACCCCCAGTGCAAGAAGGAGCGCTACTGCAGATCCTTCATCCCCACCACCATCAGACTGTATAAATCCACTGTATAGTCCAAACGTGCAATATCGTTTTTCCAACGTGCAATATTGTTTTTCAATACTCTCCTGTGTCCTGTGATCTGTGTTGTTCAGGGTTAGGGTTAGAAGATCAGATATAGGTTGCATAGAGGCGAATTTGGCGGATTTGGGTCACTTCAGGCTGCGGTCTGAACGTAGCTTAAAAGTCTTAAGTGTGTGCAAAATTAATATGGAAAAACACCCATTTTCTCCATCAAAACAGTGGAAATGTATTGCATAAACAAGTTCTTCAAACACTATTGTAGGTCTTTCACAAAATAATTCAGTAAAATATACCAAAAAATACTCTTGGCAATATATCGATACAGCAGCCGACGATATTGATACTGCATCATCAAATTAAACAAAACAAAACAACAACAAAACATCAATATTTCAATATTTTTGCACACCCCTAGTGGCTGCTAAGCTTCAAATGTGAGTCTGATACTGCTTTGCGCTGGGACCAGCTCTGTGGAAACCTGCCACATTTGGGGGATTTCCATAATTGAGCAGCACTCCAGTTTTACCCACATTAAACTTTGGAGGGAGCTACCCGCGAGGAAGGGCCGCATTATGGGAAACTGGCTTTTTGTCCAGATGTCTGTCCAAATGAAAAATATTGAGTCTAATGGGGCTGCTTTAAAAAGAAAAAAAAAAACAATTTGTGAAGATGAAATTATGTTCGCGCACATGGAGAGCAGTTTTCATTAACTATAAAAACGACATGACCAATCAGCCACATTCAAGAGAGGATGTTTTATCTGATACTGAGCAAAAATAATGCAAAATGGTCTCACACTTCAAAAACTGAAAAACACCTCTACTGTGCTTGGAATGTAATATATTTGAATACATTTTTAATCATGTTAAAATGTCCCAGATTTTGGTCAATTTGGTTAATTTAGTCAGTGAAGCCTTTACATTTGAAAGGACATACTTCATAGATTTAAAGGAAAAGTAACGTTTTTTACAATTTGAGCCTTATTTCGGTAATAAAACAAGTTGTTTTACTCACCCATATCACTTTGGTGTCATATGGAGCATTTCCGGAGATGTTTTAGATTAGCGTTAGGCTAACGCTGTTAGCCTAGCGCGACTTATAGCCATAGCTCGGGGTATTCCCCGAGCATGTAATATGCCCCGTGCGGTCTCTAAATAACACAAACTTTAGCACTTTTCAAATCATAGAAGCTCGATGTCTTTAGTCTACGATTTCGTTTGAATCAAAAGTGGCCTGTAATCCGAGATTTATCCATAGTTTACAGCTTTGCGTTCCATGTTTGGGTCCCGGGAGCTGAGAGCACATTCCGCACATGCGCACTGGCGTCCTAATCTACTCGAAACTATGGCTAAATCTCTGATTAGAAGAAGAAGTGAACTTTATTGATCTCACACTGGAGAAATTCTTCTCTGCATTTTAACCCATCCTATATATATATATACATATATTAGGAGCAGTGGGCAGCACACACATTAGGGCGCCCGGGGACCATCTCCATGATCTTCGTGCTTCGGCTTGGTCAGGACCTAAGCTGGAGGTACCTATGGTGCATGTTTTGGGTTGGTGGGGGAAACCGGAGTGCCCGGAGGAAACCCACCCAGACACGGGGAGAACATGCAAACTCCCCGTGTCTGGAGTTTGCATGTTCTCCCCGTGTCTGGGTGGAACATGCAAACTCCAGGCCACTTTTGCAAACTTACAGGCCACTTTTGACCACACGAAATCGTAGACTAAAGACATCGAGCTTCTATGATTTGAAAAGTGCTAAAGTTTGTGTTATTTGGAGCCCGCACGGGGCATATTACATGCTGGGGGAATGCCCCGAGCTACGGCTATAAGTCGCGCTAGGCTAACAGCGTTAGCCTAACGCTAATCTAAAACATCTCCGGAAATGCTCCATATGACACCAAAGTGCTATGGGTGAGTAAAACAACTTGTTTTATTACCGAAATAAGGCTCAGATTGTAAAAAACGTTACTTTTCCTTTAATCATGGAGTAAGGATTTGCACAAGAACTAAAAGAAACACTTGTGTTTAATAAGTAAACATACACGGGGGTAAAACAGGAATAGATCGGAGCAATGACATCTTGAAAGCAGCAGAATAAAAAAAGAATCACTCTAAATAAAACGTCATGAAGGTAAATGAGAAGAGAAACAACTATAACATGGTCAAAAGCTCTGAAAGGTTCATTTTGCAGAATAGGTCTGCTTTAAGTTCATGCTGATCCTGTCCTCCAACTCCTCCTCCCTTATTTACTCGCAGAACACTCCAGCAGCATCCATCACATAGCGTGTGAGTGCATAAAGACATCTGTGGTGTTCACAGTGTCTCCTGCCTGAGCCTGCAATTTAAATGAGCTCTTCACCCGGCTCTTCATCACTACCATTATTACAGCTCTGTGCTTTAAAGCGGCGTAATGAGGCAAGAAGCTTCCACTCCAATCTGTGTTTAGACTTTGCGAAGGCGGAACATCACTTTGCAACAAATGACCTCAAGGGAAGTTCGCTGAGGGAGTAATTAGTCCCAGGTATGGAGGACGTGTGGAGATAGGGGGCAGCACAGAGGCACAGTTCAGGGAGCCAGGGTTAACTATTCATGAGTAAACAAATGATTGAATCAATGCTACATCATTAACTACAATTCTACGCCATGTTTTGGTTTCACTTTAAGCGGACGTATTGTTCCACTTGCTGACCCTGCAAATCCTATCATAAACAACTGACAGTTTCATGTGGAGATGTGCTGGCGGTTGTGCAAAACAAATAGAAGAAAGTGTGTTCAGCCTGGATGCTTAATTAGTGTATGAGCTCAGTTTTGACACACATTGCACTACTGTCCTCTGGAAAATGTATATGTATTCCTTCATTCTTTACCCTTGTACTGGGTAAATGTTCATAATTTTATAAAGCGCTTTTCCATCGTCAAGGCACTTAAAGCACTTTACATCAAGGAACCACTCACCCATTCACGCACGCATTCATATAGCAGTGTTCGCAGCCACTGTATAGGTGTCCTTCTAAAGTTACGCGTGTTCGCACTGGCTTACCTCTGACAGTCTCCGCTCAGCCCGGTTCGGCTCGCTTTCTGGAGCCCACGTAAGTAGGTCCGGTAACTTCGCGGGGATAAGAAATAAAACTTGTTTTTCTTTTCAAAACATTTGTCCAAAAGGTGATATTTGCGTCCGAAAAAGTTGTCAACGAAACATCCAGCAGCGTAGATAGCATTCGTGTATTGTCTCTCTCAACTCGTATCACTACGCCCATGTTAACTCTATCAGCCTGTTCACCTTTAGCGGATGTCTAAGCCGAAGTTTACAAGTGAACAGGCTAATAAACAGAAAAACAACACTGAACCTTTCTGTTGCAAGTGAGACATGGCTGAAGATTCGGACTTTGAGACTGAAGAGGAGTTATTTGAGTATGATGGCCGTCCCTGTCGTTTTGAGTATAGGGATGAGGCGGTATTACAAAGAAATAGTGGTGCAAGGTCAGTCTTTTATGGCTCAAGGGAGCATGATTGTCGTAATTTATAACAAACGTATAAAATACAACGCAACTGAAACTTAAAGGGATATGCCACCCCCAGGTCAAATTTGGGCATCTCCCCACAGTCCAGAGACTAAAATAAGTGGTGGAAAGCGTTTTCCTGGTCACCCAGCCATTGTCCGAGTCTGTCGCCACTGACCGCCGCGCGCAGCTGCTGCTCCTCCGCGTTAGACTGGAGGCAACGGCGCCAGAGAAAGATTTCGGCCAAAAGGAATTAATTTGCTCGATGCTTTTCCCAATTACTTTCTGTGTAGTGCGCATTCATATCGAGTGCAAATAAATGTGCAAATCAACACGGAGAACTTGCCTTGGTCATTTTGGGTGGGAACTATTTTTCAGTGTGGAAAAAGACAGACGAAGCACGCACGTTACGAAGCACGTTACAAGCAAGTTACGCTGCGTGCTGTGTGCTTCGGCTTTCTTTTTCCGCACTGAAAAATAGTTCCCACCCAAAATGACCAAGTCAAGCTCTCTGTGTTGATTTGCACATTTATTTGCACTCGATATGAATGCGCACTACACAGAAAGTAATTGGGAAAAGCATGGAGCAAATTAATTCCTTTTGGCCGAAATCTTTCTCTGGCGCCGTTGCCTCCAGTCTAATGCGGAGGAGCAGCAGCTGCGCGCGGCGGTCAGTGCTGACAGACTCGGACAATGGCTGGGTGACCAGGAAAACGCTTTTCATCACTTGTTTTAGTCTCTGGACTGTGGGGAGATGCCCAAGTTTGACCTGGGGGTGGCATATCCCTTTAAATATAGCGATGCTAAATACAGCGATGCTAATCGCGATAGCCTTTCTATAGTGTTTGTAATGTAAACTAGCCTTATGCTAACAGTTTGTCAGCTAACAACAGAGGGGAAGCATAAACCTCTTATCCATCGTGTGGAGGAGATTCTTAAACAACTCGGTGTCCGTGTTTACAGGCACCATTTCCTTGGCAATGTAGTGTGTTACGGCAGTTATCTCCTGGTGTCTTCAGCTGCTTCTGACGTTTCACCGGACTTTCTCGCCATGAAAATGCAAGTGGCGGTATAAATTTAGCACAACATGTTTTGCGCAGCACCTGTTTCTGATGTTCGTCTGCAGCCTCAAACCCGAAATACTGCCAAATGACCGTCGTGTTGCTTTTCTTTAGGTTCAAAACCCCTTACTCCGCTTCTGGTCCCACTGAGGCTATTTCTGAAATAGACGACCAGCTACACTGATTGGAGTCGAGAACGCGTGACCTGTCCACGCACAGCTTGCCGCTTCTGATTGGTGAGCTTAGCAGCATGGCAGGGAGGCGGGCCAGGTGGCATACATGTGTGATATAGTTGACGAAACAAAACCTGGGCCAGTTAGGAGCACTGCAAAAAATTTTAACAATCTTAATGATCTTTAACGATTTAAGCGACTTTAACAATCCCAAAATCGTGTCGTCTGAGATTTTTGATCTAAAATGATAGATCGTTCAGCCCTATGTCCTGCCCAAGGACACAACAACAGTATTCATCTATGGGAGCTGAAATCGCACCGTCAACCTCTGGGTCAGTCAATCAAACTCAAACACTCTCCCTGCTTATCATTCTACAGAATGGCTGTAACACACGGAACTACTTGAGACAAGTCATATTCCCGACATCTAAAAAATATATTATGATTAAAATGTTACACAATAATCCCCCTTTATTGGCCATTCACAATTTTCGATTTGATTCTTTCTTTTTGAGTGATAAAATAAAATTTTAAATGGTATTTTCATGAGCATAAACAAAAGAGGTTGTATTTATTCAAGTAATAGTCCATTAAATAAAGATATTGTGTGGGTGCGTACGGGTCATGTGTGCGTGTACCTATCATGCCGTTGACAGTCCCGAAGAGCACAGAGCCCTGTGTGGGGGTGGAGCTCTCGCCCAGGTTCTGCAGCACCAGAGAGCCGTGACAGAACACGTTCACAAACTCCCCCAAGTGGAACACCCCCACCTCCTGCAGGTGCTGCCTCTCCTCATCTGTGGTGGCCGCACTGGAGACAAGCAGAGACAAGACATGATTAGGAGAGAGCGAGAGGAGGAAGAGAGGAGAGGGAGAGAGAAGAGAGGCAGAGGAGAGCGGAGAGAGGGAAAAGAGAGTGTGAGCAAAGTTCAGAAGAGAGAAAGACAGCAGAGGAGACGGATAGAGAAAGAGAAGAAACACGTGAGATGGGAGAGAGGTTATAAAGGGAGAAGAGAAGAAAAATGATTAAAAGGAGAGAGTAGAGGAGAGAGAAAGGGCACGGACAGCCAGAGCATGTTGACTTGTTTTCACAGAGCATGTTTACAGCGCGCTGCAAAAACAAACACTGAGTCAGAGGCCAAACACACACATTTGTCAGAGAACTTTAGTTTAAATTCTACCCTTTTTCTCAGCTGGGGTTTCATATTTGTATTTAGCCCAACCCAATAATTCAAGGTGGGTGATGTATTGTCTGTAAGATAGTATCAAACGCCGAGGTTTTGAAGGATCAGGGAGAGGGAAAGTAGAGGAGACAGCAGGGACATGTTTACAACGCCGAGCAAAAACAAGCACTGAGTCACAGGCTAAAATATGAAGGAATTTCATTTCAATTTTCAAGTTAAGTGCATGTGAAATGAAAACTTATTTTTATAAAATGTTCAATCAATCCCAAATAAATTACGCTATTTTCTGATCTATTATATGTTTCCTCATCACAGACAGACTTGGAGTTGTGTTTTATTTCTTTCACACATGTTTAACACACAAACCCTGCATATTTAGACTGTGCTTCTCTCAAACAGAAAACACTGTGTTACACATTGTGATGTCATGTGGTAATACAAGAAGTGCTCCACTGTGCTTTTAAACTCCATACACCTTCACTAGAATCATTTGGATAATTTCATCCCTGGAATTGCTGATATCTCCTGAACTAAATATAGATGTTACTTTGAAAACTACCGCTTCATGACATCACAAGGCGGAATAGAGCATTTTGAGCTTGGAGACGTACAGTGTGTATGTGGTGTTTTAAAGGTCCCATGACATGGTACTTCTTGATGCTTTTATATGGCTCCTTAATGGTTCCCTAATACTGTAAATGAATCCTTCTTCAAAATCAACACTCAGTGCATGAGAAAGAGAGATAAGATGAGAAAGAGTCATAAATGTCACTCTGGAACACTCCATTATGGGCGTTGTTGCTTGAATGCAAATGAGGAGGACAGAGATGGCCTATAGTAGGGGGTGGGGCCGTGGCCAAACTCTCCGCTCTTTCCTTTTCAGCTGTGCGCTGTGCACTTCCGTGTTTTTGCGCGGAGGGAGAGATGAGAAGCGTTCCATTGAAAAATAAACACATTTCCACAGAAAATAAAATTAAACCACTGCTGTTTCAGATATCCACAGGCTCAGATAAAGGACTTCCGAGCCTAGAAACACTCGCAAGTTCCTCCAGGCAAATAAAAAAACGTATTTCGCATTGCGTAGCTCCTCCGCAGTAAGGTTAAGGTGCCAATAAGGTGCCTTGTTCAGAATCGCCCGTTTGAGCTCTGATTTTTTCTAACGGAAAAAAGGATCGCAAATGCTCAGTTTAGACATTTCGCAACTTTTAGCCATGGGGGGGCCCTAAACAGGGTAGGGGAGCTCACATGAACGCAAAAACCTCAGAAAGTGAAAATTTCATGCCATGGGACCTTTAATAGCATTACCTACTAATCCTATAAACTTTAGTGCAAACTAGGTCAATTTGCAGCTTTCTGGACAAAACCGCCCAAATCCAAGTTTGTGCTGACTGCTATAGCCACAGCAACTTCAAGTAGTTGGTGACATCACAAAAGATTACAGGGTTGGAGTTTGAAGTATGAATATCTGTTAGACCAATCACACTGTTCCTTACATCTCCAGATACATTTGACTTATTTTGACATAAAGAGCTGCTTACAATATATCTACTGATGCACGACACATTTTGCTCAAATCATGGGTCAAATCATGCGCAGTGCCTTTAATCATTGTAAATGATTACAATGTATATTATGAGATTAAAGGGAAAAAATATATTGCAACTAGGGATGTCAACAATTAATCGATTAACGGTTAATTGTCGATTAAGACGTTGGTCGATCAAAATGCATTAATTGTAATTAACCGCGGACACGCGCACCCGAAACAAGGCAACCGCGCCAAGCTCGACTCACAGCTGACCGCAGGCGCCAACGGCACTGCTCAGCAGCCCCGGGTGTACGCGCGAGGCGAGATCGAACCCGGAATGCGTGCCGCTGCTGCGGCTCGCGCCCTGAGCCGGCGCGAAACCAGCAGCAGCGGCACGTGGTGGTTTAATCCTGGTCTAGTCCAGGTCTAGACCCGGTCGAGTCCCAGTCCAGTCCAGGTCCAGTCCAGGTCCAGTCCAGGTCCAGTCCAGGTCCAGTCCAGGTCCAGTCCAGGTCCAGACCTGGTTCAGACCTGGTCCAGTCCACGCTCAGTCCTGGTCTAGTCTCTTAGCCAATCAGGACAGAACACAATGTTACACTATAAAAAAATGTTACACTATAAAAAAAAAATTTGGATAGAGCGAGGGATTACTGTATTTTGTTATTCAGCATCAATACATTTGTCTGCTTTTTACTAAGGAATAATTAATTGAGGAATATACAATATAATAATACTATGATATATTTTTGACTCAGTGTTATGTTACTATAGCTTATATTCTTAAAGACCCTATTGAAACACTAAAATTCAGGTGAAAAACGCCGCTTATCAGTTAATCGTTAATCGATCGATAAGGTCACTCAACTATCAGTTAATGAATTAACCGATAATTTGCATCCCTAATTGCAAGATTTTTTTTTTTTTTTTTAGCAATTAGCAAAATTCAAAAACAACAAGTATTTAGGAAATATATTAGAAATATTAGGAAGTAAGAAACATTTTTACCCAAATAGACCAGAAAATGTATTCATGTACATTTTCTGGTACATTGAAAAAACTTTGTTCACATCAACTCACCACCAAGCACAGTACACAAAATACTGCTTAAATGTGCACTGTATAATTTTTGTGGTGGAGGGTCTGTCAAATGCTTTTTTCCATGGAGATGTTATTGCTTTGTCTGGAATGTTTCCCAGTATGACATTAAACCTTTCCATCTTAAAGGTCCAGTGTGTAGGATTCGTGGCGCATAGGTGGTGTAGGTACCATGCACTTCCTCTTTTGGCTACGGCAGACCTCGAGGGTCACCCGGGCGCGCCGTAACACGGAGCGCTGTGCGAGCCCTCGCTGACAACTACGGTATAAATAAAACGCGGTCCCGTTCACTGTTTTTTTTTTCTTTTCGCATGAAAACACACATTCCCGATCATGTACCATGACAATCTACACATCAAATGAAACCTTACAGTCTCCTCTTTTTGACTATGCAATTCATTTCCTGGCAGAACAATCACTCCCCGAGCACATGTGGCTTTTATACGGAAAAGCACAAAACGAGGTTTGTTACTTAGCTTACCTTAGAATGCTTTGCACAGGTCAAACTCTGTATTTCACCATAAACTTGGTCTCAATCTGTCCGTAAGGATCCAGCGAATAAAATCCAGTAAAACAATTTAGTCCAAAACACGTGTTAGATCCATTACGACGTGTGATCCGGCAACATGCTTGTCGTTGTTTACCCAAAACCACGAGCCTTGCCGAAGGCGAAGGCGGAGCCCAAATGTCCTTCTGCGGCTCTCGTATTCAAAATGGCTGCCTCTGCATGGGGAAGATCCCCCTTTTATGTGACTATATCTAAGTCCAAAAGAATACTTTGATTTCATGATGGAAGTGAAAAGGCTTGGAAAACAATGTATTTTTGAATGGGTATCTTCAATTTCGGTAATTAACGGGTAAAAATCTTACACACTGTCCCTTTAATGGAGACCAAACTAGACCAAGTTACAGGTCAGATCTGTGGAGGGGTAACCTTGGGCAGAGAAAATAACTGGTTTGAGAGGGGGAGTTAAAGAGGCTATTTTTGTCAAGAAAGAGAATCCTTCCCTGAACAGAAATGGAGGTCTTAGACTTCATCAAACCTAAATCAAAACAAACAAAGAAAACAATAAGGCAGACAGGTCAGGTCCAGAGGTGTGAAAACACCATTATGGCCCTGAATGGTTCTGCTAACAAGACCCACACTCCACTCACACGGGATATTTAATAGGCCTAACTAACCAACACAAACTGTAAACAAGTAGGTGTGGTAGTCTCAGAGTCATTTCAATGTAGTTCGCTCCTCCCTTCAGGCAGATATAAGGCAGTGTCCACCAGCGTCTGACCAGAACTGAAGAAGCAGCTTGGATCAGCTGCGAAACGACCAAATAAACTTTTGTCCAGTTGACAAATTGAATTTCTCCTTTTGCTAATCAAATTAATGAAAATGAAAAACGATCATGCTACAGGGCTGGCTACAAAGTGATATGTGTGTATATTTTTAGAAATCACACTTTAAGCTTCGATGGAAAACGAGTCATGTCCTAAAAAGACCATGATTCTTTGCTCCATTTCATGCAGCTAACACTTTAAAATCCCCCATGAGCGTTTAGTGCATCATACTTGTCGTATTTCAGAGAGAAAATGCCACACATTAAAGACTAAACATTATTCTCTCTCTCCTGTGTCTCTCTCTTTACAGATCCAGAGACCAAACAGGGAGCCTGCACTTGCAGTACATGCACCCTCGAAATCTCATTTTAATGTGATTTCTGGAGTTATAAGGTTATTAAAGTGACACATAAAAAGCAAAATAATCGCATTTCTCTATAATAATTGTTTCACTCTGACTACTCAAATTTTGTGTTTTGCATGACATTTAAAGGTCCCATATTACACAAAATTGACTATGAGCTTTAAGCCATAATATAATGTTGTTCCCTGCACAAAAACACAGCTGAAGTTGTATTTTGTTTTATTCACACATGTTTAAGTAATCCTTTATTACTTTACTATTATCATCATTATCCTTTATTAGTCTGTCCAAACTCAAAATGCTCTGTTCAACCTTGTGATGTCATGAAGTGCAAGTTAACAGCTTTTAGTTCAGTAGAGACGGGCAATTCCAGATCTGAAATCATCCAAATGATTTGAGTAAAGGTGTATGGAGTTAAAAACACAGTAGAGCGCCATCTGTATTACCACATAACATAACGAGGTGGAATGGAGTGTCCCTTTAGTGCGTATGACATTTTCATGTTTTCAAGGTACAACAGATGTGTGTGAATCCCTCAGTCGTCCAGGTAGAATCCAAGGCAAAAGAAGAAATTCAATTTGTCAACTGGACAAAAGTTTATTTGGTCGAATACCTTTCGCAGCTCATCCAAGCTGCCTCTTCAGTTCTGGCTGGAGTGCTGGTGGACACTGCTTAAAACTGCCTGCAGGGAGGAGCTAACTACAATGAAATTACTATGAAACTATCACACCTATTTATTTACAGTTTCTGTTAGTTAGGTAAGCCTATTCAATATGCAGTGGGAGTGTGGGGTCTTGTTAGCATGGATATTCAGGACCATAATGGGTGTTTTCACACTTCTGTACCTGATCTGGCTGCCCTATTGTTTTCTTTGTTTTGATTTAGGTTTAAGGATCAAGTTATAGATGGGAGACAAATTATGTCTGACCCCTCCATTTCTGCTCAAGGAAGGATTCTTTTTATGACAAAAACAGCCTCCTTAACTCCCCTCTCAAACCAGTCTCCCCTCTCAAAGAACTGGCTAGCTCCTCCCGGCAGGCAGCTTTAAGCAGTGCCCACCAGCTCTCTAGTCAGAACTGAATAAGCAACTTGGATGAGCTGCAAAACGTATTTGACCAAATAAACTTTTGTCCAGTTGACAAATTGAATTTCTCCTTTTGCCAAGGTGGAACAGAGCATTTCAGCTTTGGAGATGTAGACAGACTAATAATACGCAAAACAACTTCAGGTGTTTTTGATGAGGTGACAGCATTATAACACGGCTTAAAGCTCACAACAGTCAGTTTTGTATAATATAGAACCTTTAAATAATGTTACAGTTCAGGAAATTTAAAGGTCCCATGACATGGTACTTCTTGATGCTTTTATATGGCTCCTTAATGGTTCCCTAATACTGTAAATGAATCCTTCTTCAAAATCAACACTCAGTGCATGAGAAACAGAGATAAGATGAGAAAGAGTATTTTTTCTCTCTCTGAACAGTCCATAATGGGCGTTGTTGCTTGAATGCAAATGAGGAGAAAAGAGCTGGCCTATAGTAGAGGGTGGGGGCGTGGCCAAACTCTCCGCTCTCAGCTGATCCACTTCCGTGTTTTTGCACGGGGGGAGAGATGGGAAGCGTTCCATTGAAAAATAAACACATTTCCACATAAAATAAAATTAAACCACTGCTGTTCAAAGGTCCAGAGGCTCAGATAAAGGACTTCCGAGCCTAGAAACACTCGGACGTGCCTCCAGGCAAATAAAAAAACGCATTTCGCATTGCCTAGAGCATTCGCAGTCCAAACTCTCTGGGCGTGATTTACAGAGACGCTGAGTACAGACAGACGGGGGTGGAACTGCATTTGCATTTCTTTTTTCGATCTGACGTCAATAAGGTGCCTTGTTCAAACTCGCCCGTTTGAGCGGGGGGGGGGGGGGGCTAAACAGGGTAGGGGAGCTCACATGGCATGAAAATTTCATGCCATGGGACCTTTAAGAAAGATTATAATCAAATTTTGGTGTGCATGTGAACATAGTCTGTGTTATCGTTTGAGTGAACCAGCAGAAAAGAAGCAATGATAAAAATGTGTCCTTGGAACAGATCTTTTTTTTTTTTACAGTCGAAATGGTTCAAGACAACCACATGATGGATGCCCTCTCATAAAAGTTACATAATGTGCCTTTAAGGACTATATTCGGGCCTTTGTAGGTCTTGAAAGATTACACAAAATGGCATAAAAACTGGAATAACTCACAATTAACAAACTGCAAAGTGTGTAATTAGCTGCAAAATCAAGTCCATTGCATACAACCAATTAGCCATGGGCTGTAATAATGTATGACTCTGCTCACGCTCATAGTCTCAAATGCACTGGATTTCTGTGCTAGTTTAGAGTGGTGGTGAAGTGGCATAGCTTTGTATAGAAGATCTTTTGTATCATCAGATTTTTAATTTTTAAGGGCACTGAATTGTTCACTTTACATTTTTTCGTGTGATTATTTTCATTCAGAATTTTAGTTGATACATTTTTAACTATGCATTATCAATGTGTCTACCAAGTAAAAATAAAAAGTCTTCAAATTCAACAGTCAAAAACGTAAAATTCAACACATGTAGCAAAGATCCAAGACGCCAAGTCATAAGCATAGACTGTACGCTTCTGGCATCTTGCATCTGGCATCTAAGTGGACTAAGCGAGTGTGGAGTCACCCAAAGCGCTCGGCTCCACTCAAATGTCCAAAAACCGTTCAGTGCACAAGACATACACTACGAATTAAGGGGAAGGGGTAAATTTAAAAGTGAGAACCACCAGGTGTATCTGTGTGGGGTCAGTCTGTGGAATGAGTTGGGAGAAAATCTGAAGCAGTGCCCAAATATTCACAGAAAAATAAATTATAAAGAGTTTTTGCTTTCGTGATATAAGGGTGAGTGACAGCACTGGGTGATCCAAAAAAAAAAAAAGACCTTGGGTAAAAATGATATCAAGTATAATGTGTAGATTAGGGCTGTCAGTTTAACGCGTTAATTAGATTAATTAATTACACTGCTAATTAACGCGTTATAAAAATTAACGCAATTAATTATGAGCGCAATTCAATGCGCGCGCATTTTAAATTTGGCGTGCGGGGCCTTTGAACGGCGAGTTTATTTATAAAAATGTGACGGAGCAGGTCCGTTTCTAAGCCCCCTGTCCTGTCCCCGCGGAGAGCACGTGAAGACGCCGGGGAGAGTACGTGAAGACGCCGGGGAGAGTACGTGAAGACGCCGGGGAGAGTACGTGAAGACGCCGGGGAGAGCACGTGAAGACGCCGGAGAGCACGTGAAGACGCCGCGTCCGTTTTCCGTATCTGTTGCGCTGCGCGCGCTGAACCCCTTTCAATTCCCCATAACCTCTCCAGCGTGTTCTGCCGTGACTAAGGGTGCACACTTAAGAAGCGTTAGTTTTGCCCATCCGAATCACGCTAAACCCGATCATTTACTCACCCCGCGGTGCCGCCGCCTCCTCCCTCCTCCTCCGTGCGATGGTCCGGACACATCCGCGCCGGGGGTCATGTGAGCCATGAGTAATTTACACGGACAATTATTTGTATTCTCTGTATATTTGAAGCTGTGTATATTATTTATTGACATTGCATAAAAGCTACTGTACGTGCTCACGTACACCAGAAATATTCACCATTTAATAGGCTAGTGGAATGGTGTAAATGAGCTTTCGAATGAATGTTACGTAATGTGGGAGGTGAATGGGGGTGTACAGCAGTCTTGTCTTGGTTACACTGGAGGTAACGTGCACGGAAAGAGTGAAAGACTGAAAGACTTAAAGGGGAAGTGCGTGAAGAGTCCCTCAGTCGTCCAGGTAGAATCCATGATAAGAGAGAAATTCAATTTGTCAACTGGACAAAGTTTGTTTGGTCGAAAACGTTTCGCCGCTCATCGGAGAGGCTTCGTCAGCTCTGGTTCTAGTGCTGGTTAGACCCTGTTTAGAACCAGAACTGACGAAGCCTCTCGGATGAGCGGCGAAACGTTTTCGATCAAACAAACTTTGTCCAGGTGACAAACTGAATTTCTCCTTTTATCTTTTAAAGGGGAAGTCTGCATTCTTTTCACTGTACCACTATAAATCACACCTTTTTTGCACTGTGGGAAAGCACAATAAACCACCTAAAAAAATTATTTTAAAAAATGCGATTAATTAGATTAATTAATTACAAATCCTGTAATTAATTAGATTAATTTTTTTAATCGCCTGACAGCACTAGTGTAGATATTTGTAAAGATGTGATCAATGTCCATAAGAAACCTCAAAAAATGTTGAAACTATGTAATGAATAGAGGGGGTTAATGTTTTTCTAAGTTTTTCTTCTTCCCACTCCTTTACAAGAAATGTGCTTTTCTGTTGTTTACAATGTATATATAATATATATGATTATTGTTTCTGTCTTGGCACGAACTTGAAATAAATACGACTCAATCAATGAGTCAATCAAAATGAAGCCCGCAATGCTAGCAGTTACAGGAGTGAATTTGGAGCCAGGCTCTATATTATAAATAGGATCTTTTTTAATGGACAAAATAGTTAAATAAAAACTAGTGCTGTCAGGCAATTAAAAAATTAAATACAACATTTGTAATTAATTAATCTAATTAATCACATTTTAATCGAGAGAGAGTGAGAGTGAGAGAGCGAGAGGGCAACCCAAATTCAGCGAGCATGGTTTGTAAAAGTGCGCTCTCGCTTGCACATCACCGGTAACAATGGAACTTGTCCAGATTATCTTTATAAGTGCAGCACTTTGGAAACTGGAAATACCTACAGTCCTACATACAAGTCAGGCATGAAAATGGGTCAGGGGTGAAAAAGATGAGAAGTGTGCGCTAACCTAGGATGAAAGTGGAGTGTGTGTGTGAGTGTTGGAGGTGGTCGGATGGGCCGATGGCGCAGGTTGGCAGCCTCGCTTTCCGTCAGTCTGCCCCAGGGCAGCTGTGGCTACAGAAAGTAGCTTACCACCACTAAGTGTGGAGTGAATGAACAATGAACTGTAAAGCGCTTTGGGTGTCATGAAAGGCGCTATATAAATGCAATTAATTATTATTATTATTATTATTAACCCTAACCCCCCGGTCCTGGTTTAGACCCTGTTTAGTCCTGGTTTAGTCCTGGTTTAGACCTGGTTTAGTCACAGTTTAGTCCCGGTTTAGACCTGTTTTAGACCTGTTTTAGTCCTGTTTTAGTCCTGTTTTAGTCCTGTTTTAGTCCTGTTTTAGTCCTGGTTTAGTCCTGGTTTAGTCCTGGTTTAGTCCTGGTTTAGTCCTGGTTTAGTCCTGGTTTAGTCACAGTTTAGTGGCCCCTGCTGTCAGGTAATATGTCTCTTTGATGCAGAAATAATACGATAACATGACTCACCCCATAAGAACGCGGTCACTCAGTTTGCCGTGTTAATTTGCGTATTCACGTGTATGCGCAGGTCGCGTATATCCACGGACTTTAATTATCCGGAGCTCCGGAGAAACAGACGTAACCCGAACGTATCCCGTGTCCATGCGAGAGTTCCTTCTTACGTAGCATTAACGTAGCAAGTTAAGGATTTTCGCCAGTTTCATGAAATGCCGCGTACATACACGAGGCTCGCTCACAGCTGATCGGCGAACAGGCTCAAACACAACAGCGCTAATCGTCATGATTGGCGGGAGCGTAATCGGTGGGTAATTATGCTGCAACATGATTGGAAGCTGGAGCGCAGTTCGACCCTTCGAACTTGCGGGGATTTTGCTCAGTCAATTAATTTTATTTTTTTTTCTCCTCGGATCTACACGATTCACACAGGTCACCAATTTGACTTCAAAACGGCAAATTTCGCCGAAAGGTGGGGGATTTTCATGCCTGATAAGTACTCTGACTGCCTGAAAAACTCACAAACAAACAATTCAATAACTGTCTGAAAGAACGGACAACTGCGTCAATAGTGTGTACTGTTAGTGGAACAGCCTTGAGTGGGACGATAGCGATCGATGAGGCTGGAGAAAACACTGGGGACGGCATGGCGAAAGGTCACGGTATGATAGAGAGCTCATGATAAAAAGAGGAGAGCGAGGAGACATGGAGGTAAAGGTCGTCAGCAGAGCGCTCCGGCCTGACGTATGGCTCTCATAATGGAGGGAGGCGTTCTCACAACACTCCTCGGCCCACACCACATCTGTTTTCTCCGGCTCACTGTGGACTTCTCATAAGGGCGATGACTTAAGAGCGCCCGGATCACCGAGGCTGATCACTGCAAACAGTGACTTGTACAGACACTTCGATGTCTTATCATATTCTTAAAGCTGCATTATGTAACTTTTTGCTGGAGATGTCATTGCTCTGCCTGGAATGTTCCACATTATGACATTAAACAGCTCTACCTTACATTTATTCAATTACAGGTGGTTCTATAGCTCAATAATACCTTGGAAAAACAGGCATTCTAATTGTGAGTGGGGTTGCCACTAGACCTGCGCGATTTATCGATTAAATTGATTAATTCGACTTTACAGTTCAGGACGATGTGTTTTTATGGTTTTTTAGTTATTTTTTTACACGCGAGCGGAACTAATGCGCGGGCACGTTTTACACAGGTAAGTTAGTGGGGTGTACCCAAACATTGTACGAGCTAGCGCGGCTAGCGAGTGAGGGAAAGTCGGAGCTTGTACCAAACAAAGGTGTCGCTACATCTGTTATATGGAACTGGTTCGGTTTTCTTGTGTCGGACTTAGAACAAACGAGTGCTCGCTGTAAGGTCTGTTCAAAAGCTGTTGCACGCAGCGGAATGGGAGAAGTGCAGGTCCGAACGGAATGAAAATAACCACCGTCCAGTCCCTAAAACATTTTTGAACTGTTTGCAGTATGATAAGCATGGCCCACGACCACACACGCTGTTGTATGTTTTACCAAAAACATGATGTATGTTGTAAAAGACATGATGCCCATATATACTGTGGAAAAGCCCGGATTCATTAACATGGTGAAAGTTTTGGACCCTAAGTATGTGCTACCAAGACACCAATATTTTTCTTGTGTTGCCACAGCTGTATACAGACTGCACAAGCTACACACATGAACACAGACAGTGGCTTTTCAGCATCACTCGAGGAAAAACTAAATCTAAAACACAACACTACCCACTCCAGTCCATCTTTCCCACAATCAGGGAATAATTTAGCTCCATAAAATGCTTCTTTATAAAAGAAAGATATTTATATAACTGTGATATATATTTTTTAAAAACAATAACAGCTTACTTGATGCCAGGTGTAATGTTTTATAAAAGAATGTTGCATTGTTTTGAGCCAGTTGTCTGTCATCTGTTATTTGTTTTTGAGTAGGGCAGAGAAAAATTTATTAAAAATCGGAAATCTGATTTTTTTTTATATTTGGTATTTGATAATTTGATATTTTATTTTTAGGCCATATCGCCCAGCTCTAGTTGCCACTCCACAGATCTGACTTGTAACTTCTTTTGATTTGGTCTCCATTTAACACCACACAAACATTCCATTTTACGGTCCCGCCTCTAGAAAAATTACAAATGCAACATTACAGAAGTCTTCATGTGTTTTACGCTATATAGTTATAATATATGATGCCTGTGGATCATCCATTTTAAAGCAGAATTAAGTAACATTTTTACCTCAAGTTCCTGTGATGGTTAAAGAGGGGGTATTTTACTTGTGTAGGGTATTAACTGCTAACACAAGATAGTTAGAGCATGTTGCTATATTCGCTGAAAACTACATATTAACATGTTCAAGATATTTCCCTTTGGTTTTTGGAGTCCTCCCTCACTCTGCCATCATTCCCCCTCAAGAGCACTATCACAACAGGTTTGATACATACATACTTCCATATGACACAGTGAGTCATGTGGAAGAACATACTGAATGATTGTGTGTATATCAGAAGAATACATGAGACATTGTTAAAGGTCCCATGACATGGTACTTCTTGATGCTTTTATATGGTGCATTAATGGTTCCCTAATACTGTAAATGAATCCTTCTTCAAAATCAACACTCAATGCATGAGAAAGACACATGTACACAGTCAGAGTCAAAAAATAACTCTCTGAACACCTCATTCTGGGCCTTGTTGCTTGAATGCAAATGAGAAGAACAGAGATAGGTGAGAGCTGCGGGTGGGGGGGGGGCAAACTCTCCGCTCTTTCCTGGATTAGCGCTGCGCTGTGCTCTGTGACCCACTTCTGCGTGTGTAAGCGTGGAGGAAGAAAGCAGAGGCATTTCAATGAAAAAAACACATTTTCACAGAAAATAAAATTAAACCACTGCTGTTTCAGAGGTCCACAGGCTCAGATAAAGGACTTCCGAGCCTAGAAACACTCTCACGTGCCTCCAGGCAAATAAAAAAACACATTTCGCATTGCCTAGCGCATTCGCGGTCCAAACTCTGGGCGTGATTTACAGAGACGCTGAGTAGAGACACAGACGGGGGTGGAGCTGCATTTTTCGATGTGACGTCACATAGTTGCCTTGTTCAGAAGGGGGGGGGGGGGGGGGCCCTAACAGGGTAGGGGAGCTCACATTAAAGGGATATTCCAGGATTTTTGACATGGGGGCTCATTTCCGAGTTAGCCAGAGTGCTGCAGAGATGTGGAGACACTTTTTAGCGAATTTCATGCAGTCCTTCCAGCTGCAGAGTTTTCAGTTGCTAGGCTAGCGCAAGTCAATGGTAAATGGTAGCCTGATTTTAATCAGGCTTACCCACTCCATAGTGCACCCAAAATAAGTCAACTATAACGCCAGACTGTCGATGTAAATGTCTGTGTTGATGGAACAATTTTAGAAATATAATCAACCTTGTACCTTAAAGGATTTATGTCCTTATGCAACAGCGCGTTTTTTCCCCGATCTAGCTTGGCATGGGTGGAGTGATATCACCTTGCAGTTAGGTTTCCAGCTGATATTTGTTTACCTTCAGCTGTCATCGTTAGCCGTAGAGTACAGTAGCCTGCCCTGTTCTACAATCCAGACATGGCCAAGTTTGGAGGTCTCCCCGATGCTTGGAATATACAGACGAAGAGTTGAGAGAGATGGATGTTGAAAGGGCAGAACGCGAGAGAGTGTCGGTGAGTTAGCCCCCGCTACAGCTACAGAAAACCGGGTTGTTGCATTGTTCGTTGGAATGAACGATCAATGCGGGGCTGTCTTCTCAGTTCCGTGCTCAACAGTGTAAACATCTCTTCTGTAAATCGCGTCACTGTGAAACGACATCTAAATTTGCATTGCATTACATGCGCATGTGAGCTTGTGAGCTATTATCACTCTGCCAAGCTATAACACATAGCGTTACCTTTACATGAATGTTCATGGGCTAGCAACAACTTTATGAGCGTGCATGCCTTTTCTGTCAGCCGGACTACAAGAGTGAAGCAAAAGCTCTAGCACAGTCCAATCAATCGACCAGCAGGCTAACATAACGACAGGAGCAAGCTTGGGTAAAAAAGGTACAAACCTGTTTTTCATCACGGGATCTTACGCTTGGAAAGACAGATGGTACTGCAGTGGTTGTCAGACTAGGCTTTCCAAGGGATTTGGTGTAGTCGTCTGGTCCGAAATGATCACTGCAAATCTTCTGTTTATGTAGCGTCTCCACCAGTGTGTTGATGTCTAAACCAGCAGCTACAAGCCACAGTCGAGTCCTTTCTCGATCGTGCACCGGAAAGCTGTGAAAACTTTGTGGTGCCCACCTGCGGGCTTTATTTGTACATTTTCTAAATGCACACTGAAACACCATTTTGCCCGGTAGTTCTTTTAAAATTCACCTCTTCACTCTGTGGTCTTCCCTACTACGACTTTTCTCGCTTCTCTGTTTACGTGATTGGTCACTTCACAACCAACTAGAGTAAAGTAAAACTCCGCTGCTGCTGCGAAGCTAGTCCCTCAGATATGGAATGATTCATGCTATTCGCAGTCAGTTTGATTTCAAAAATTACTCAATCAACATATATTTACATCGACAGTCTGCCGTTATAATTGACTTGTTTTGGGTGCACTATGGAGTGGGTAAGCCTGATTAAAATCAGGCTACCATTTACCATTGACTTGCGCTAGCCTAGCATCTGAAAACTCTGCAGCTGGAAGGACTGCATGAAATTAGCTAAAAAGTGTCTCCACATCTCTGCAGCACTCTGGCTAACTCGGAAATGAGCCCCCATGTCAAAAATCCTGGAATATCCCTTTGACGTTCAAAAACCTCAGAAAGTGAAAATTTCATGCCATGGGACCTTTAATACAGTGTTCAAGCTTGACGGTACATTGTGAGCAGTGTCCAGTTTGTGCCAACATCTCTTATTCTTTCATTAGTTATTCTCTTATTCACAAACATACGTCTCCCCTCACCCTCCACCCAGCCCCTCCCCTTGCCCTGGGCCCCTCACCTGTCCTTCTGGCACACAAACAGATTGAAGGCGTTCTCTGCTCCCAGGAAGTTGTCATCGTCCAGGATTTCCACGGCGCTCATCCAGTTGGGGTTGAAGTCACGTGCAATCTGTGAGCAAACGATAAAGATGCCAGACATTTAGAGAAGCACAATTACTGTCTCCAGCGCTTCTCACAGCCAATTCAACACATGGCTTTCTCCAATCTGATTTCAATTCCAAATGTTTAGTTTCAAAAATACCCATATTTTGATTCTAATGGCCAAAAACTAGAGGTTGATGGAATGCTGTTGTCAGTTTCCTGGCCAATGCAGATAAATATTTTTAAAATTTGGAGCAGCAGATGGTGGATAAGTGCTGCCGGACTGTGTAATGGACCCACTGTAATCGCTTTACCGCAATATTATGAGTACTAACATCATCATTGTGTTTATTTTTCCTTATTTTGTGCATTACTCAACACGGTGTACAATGATCCAAGTTAGAGAAGGATAAAGCCAAATTACTCTATTTGACTACTACATAGTCTTAAGGCTCTGGGCTGTACACAAGTGTTATAAAATGCACAATAAAACCCCAAAGCACAACAAATCTGCATACGGTAGGTGTATACATTTTCACAATTATTACTTGGATTGGAAGGATAGTAAGTGGCAGTTCCAGTTCAACAAATGGCTTCCTCCAGTCTGAATTCAATTCCCAAGTTCCAAAAATCCCCTCACTTTGATTCTAATGACCAAAAACTAGAGGTTGATTGAATGTTGGCCAATGCAGTTTTGATTTTTTTGATTTTTATTTAAAAAAATTGGAGCAGCAGATGGTGGACAAGCACTGCCAACTACATAGAGGACCAATTCCAAACATTTTACATGAATATTATGACTGTTAACATCACTATAACAGCATGTCAATTTTCCATATTGCATCTGTGCATCCATGCCAAGGCTGATTCAACACTGCTGTAGAGTTGGGCAATATGCTGATATCATATACGGTATTGATAAATTGTGCTTGTGCCACCTTCAAAACAATCTGAAAAAAAAAAAAGAGTGAACTCATCTTGACGCAGGTAGCGCACATGGCCGTTTCTGCCTGTCAATACAACAGTAGGGGCTCAAACAGCACTGTCTACAAAAAGAATACCACCGCTCTTTAACACGGGGACTTTGAGCACTGTGCAGGACGTGTGGAACAATGTGGTTAGCATGGAGCTGGACTCGATCAGGACATGGATAGATTCTGACTTTATGAATTCATGCATCATGGATATGTATTCGCTTTGGATGTACTGTTTGGATGTTATTTTCTTCATGTCCATGAAGGACAGAAGCAGAGTCAAAGTTCAAAGTTCAAAATCGAGAGTCGCTTGGATCACCTTCATAAACTGCCCAAATATGCAGAAGTGTATCGTTTTCCTTCACTCAAAAAGCGAGGCCAATCAGCCCTGTGAATATCAGTTTGAGCCATCTCCTTGTGCATTTATAATCTAGTTGTGCTTTAGAACGCAAGTACAGTGTTTGCGTAGCTGTCTGTATGTGCACTGTCCGTGTGGCCACAACAGATGCAGAGTTTTGTTTGTCCCATGAAAGAAGAAACTGAGCTTCTTCAATGTGTATTTGTGCATTACATTTCACAGTTAAACCTCTAACATTATTTACCCTCACAATTTCACATATTTACCCATGATTTGAAGTTTCAAATGGTAAAAAAGAAAAAAAAAGCATAGCGAGGTGTCAATAGTTGCGTGCGAGCAGAATGGAGAGACATGAGGCTTGTTGGTCAGTTAAAATGATGTATTTTGCATTGAAATTGACTAAATATACACTGTTCCTTAATAAATTTGCATCATTTTATCTATTTTTGACAGCACTGTTTAAAGGTACAGTGTGTAGGATTCGTGGCGCATAGGTGGATAGTAGCTATTCCACTTCCTCTTTTGGCTACGGCAGACCTCGAGGGTCACCCGGGCGCGCCGTAACGCAGACAACGCGCACCCGGCGCTGTGCGAACTACAGTATAAATAAAACGCGGCCCCGCGGTCACATTTTTTTTTCTTTTCGCATGAAAACACACATTCCTGATCGTCTACCATGACACTCTACACATCAAATGAAACCTTACAGTCTCCTCTTTTTGACTATGCAATTCATTTCCCTGCACAACAATCACTCCCCCGAGCACATGGGGCTTTTATACAGAAAAGCACAAAACGAGGTTTGTTACTTAGCTTACCTTTGAAGGCTCTGGACAGGTCAAACTCTGTATTTCACCATAAACTTGGCCTCAATCTGTCCGTAAGGATCCAGCGAATAAAATCCAGTAAAACAATTTAGTCCAAAACACGTGTTAGATCCATTACGACGTGTGATCCGGCAACATGCTTGTCGTTGTTTACCCAAAACCACGAGGCTCCCCCCTCCCCCCCTCCTCTCCTCCCCCTTCTCTCCTCTCCGCTCCTCCGCTCCCTCAGGCAGCGCGGCTGAGCAGCTGCTAGCAGGAGCCTAGGCGAAGGATGAGCCCAAATGTCCTTCTGCGGCTCTCGTATTCAAAATGGCTGCCTCTGCATGGGGGAGATCCCCCTTTTATGTGACTATATCCAAGTCCAAAAGAATACTTTGATTTCATGATGGAAGTGAAAAGGCTTGGAAAACAATGTATTTTTTAATGGGTATCTTCAATTTCAGTAATTAATGGGTAAAAATCTTACACACTGTCCCTTTAAGTGCCATTTAAGAAAAAATCTAAATTGAACACAGATTAGCCTTAAGATGGATAAGCGATAATGCCGGCTATAATTAGTGAATAGTACGACAATATTCAAAAACAGATATCGCCCAGCTCTACACTATAGTACAATGATCCAAGTTAGAGAAGTATAAAGCTAAATGAGACTATTACGTAGTTTCAGACTCTGGATCATACAAAATCATCATTCAAAAATGCACATAAAACCCAAAATACAAAACAGAAAAAATGTGTATGACAAGTTTTCGTAATTATTACTTGTTTTGGTGGGATAGTAAGTGGCAGTGCCAATTCAACACATGGATCCCTCCAGTCTGAATTCAATTCCAAAGTTCCAAAAATCCCAATATTTTGATCGAATGTTGTCAGTTTCCAGGCCAATGCAGAAAATGTTGGAGCAGATGGTAGATAAGCACTGTCGGACTGCTTAGAAGACTAGAATTCTGATCATTTACCTGATTATTATTAATCTCTACTCTCACTACCGTCGTGTCAGTTTTCTGTATTTTGTGCATCTAAGCCAAGACTGACCCAACACTGTTCAATGCCCCATGTTAGCGAGGTAAATGCTAAATGAGACATCTACTACTATGACTATTATGAGGTTTTCATCATTTTCTAATTATTACTTCATTTAGTGCGATAGTGCCCATGCTAAGTATTTATTAAAGTTTTACATCGGTTAAGTGTCAGTGCTAATTCAACACATGGCTCCCTTCAGTCTGATTTAAATTCCAAAGTTCCAAAAAATCCGGCCAAAAAACTAGAAGTTGGGCTAACAGAATGTTGTCAGTTTCATTCCAAATTCAAATTTTGGAGCAGCAGATAGTGGATAAGCACTGCAGGACTACATAAAGGACCAATATATTCTGTCCAAATATTATGACTACTAACATCACCATAACATCACATCACTTTTTTTGTATTGTGTACATCCAAGCCAAAGCCAACTCAAAACTGTGGAGAATGAGCCATGTTAAATAAGTATGAAGCCAAATGAAACTATTATATACTAGTAGTTTCAGACTCTTGGGTCATGTGTTCCAAAACGAATTATAAAACCCCAAAACACAACACAAAATATTATACTATTATACAACAGTTTTCATGTTTTTCCAATTATGACTTGGTTTAGTGGGATAGTATCCATTGTAAACACATATCAATTTTACATCAGTAGTGCCAAATCAACACATGGCCTGCTACAGTCCGATTTCAATTCCAAAAATCCCCATATTTTGGTTCTAATGGCCAAAAAATACAGGTTGATCGAACGTTGTCAGGCAAATATGGGATGCTTAAAGTTCATATAAAAGGTAAGACTAGTGTTGTTCCAATACCATTTTTTTGGGATCACATGACCGATACGTATTCTGTGTCATTTGGTGTGGCTCTCGTTGGGAGTGCTGGTGTAAAGCAAAGTGTGCAAGACTCAAATCTGTCGCAGTGTCTCTGTTCATCACCACAGAACCACAGAGAAACAGAAGAGGACCTTCTATGACTCTGTGGTGGCATCAGCCATCCTGTACGGTGTGGTCTGCTGGAGCAGCAGCATCACAGAGAGGGAGAAGAAGAAACTGGACAAGGTCATCAGGAAGTCCAGCTCAGTCCTGGGCTGTCCTCTGGACTCAGTGCAGGAAGTGGGGGACAAGAGGGTCCTGGCTAAACTCATGTCTATGCTGGACCATGAGTGTCGCCCCCTGCAGGACGCTCTGTCGGCTCTAGAGAGCAGCATCAGTGAGACTGATTCACCCTTGCTGTGTTTAAGAGAGATTTTGCAGATCTTTCCTTCCTGCTGCTGTCAGACTGTACAATGATCAATGCTAGTCATGTTCATCTCCATAGCAACCGTGTGTCATCTCCATAGTAATAATAACTATTGCAATATTATTTAGTGTCACTTTACCTGCTACTTACTTATTTAACTACCACTGTCCATCAGTGCACTGTACACAATCATCTGAGTCACTTTATTGTAGTGATATTATATATTACTGAACTGGAGTCACTTTAACTGCTGTTTGTTCACTGCTCAGAATCAAAGACATTTATTGTGCAGCGTTCCTGTGCCTTTTAACCTTACAGTGTTGTGGTTTTTTTTTAGTTGATTGTACATACTTATTATTATTATTTATCTTAATTTTGATGCATGCTCATATTTTCCTACTGTTTCTGAAACTTGCGTTGTGACACTGCAATTTCCCCATTGTGGGACAAATAAAGGATTATCTTATCTTATTTTAAAGGGACAGTGTGTAAGATTTTTACCCGTTAATTACCGAAATTGAAGATACCCATTCAAAAATACATTGTTTTCCAAGTCTTTTCACTTCCATCATGAAATCAAAGTATTCTGTTGGACTTAGATATAGTCACACAAAAGGGGGATCTTCCCCATATAGAGGCAGCCATTTTGAATACGAGAGCCGCAGAAGGACATTTGGGCTCCGCCTTCGCCTTCAGCAAGGCTCGTGGTTTTGGGTAAACAACGACAAGCATGCTGCCGGATCAGACGTCGTAATGGATCTAACACGTGCTTTGGACTAAATTGTTTTACTGGATTTTATTCGCTGGATCCTTACGGACAGATTTCAGACCATGCTTATGGTGAAATACTGAGTTTGACCTGGGCAGAGCCTTCAAAGGTAAGCTTTGTGCTTTTCCGTTTTGTGCTTTTCCGTATAAAAGCCCCATGTGCTCGGGGAGTGATTGTTGTGCCGGGAATTGCATAGTCAAAAAGAGGAGACTGTTAGGTTTCATTTGATGTGTAGATTGTCATGATACATGATCGGGAATGTGTGTTTTCTTGCGGAAAAAAAAAAAAAAAAAAAAAAGGTGAACAGGACCGCGTTTTATGTATACAGTAGTGGCGCGCGGTTCTTGCGCCGGTACGCGAGCTGTCCGCGTTACGGCGCGCCCGGGTGACCCTCGAGGTCTGCCGTAGCTAAAACAGGAAGTGCAATAGCACCATCCACCTATGCGCCACGAATCCTACACACTGGGGCTTTAAGATAGGCCTGTTCTGTGTAGTCCCAAGTGGAGCTCACTACAAATTTACTGAAAAAACTATATATTTTACTATTATTTACTATCATTTTCCCAACCATTCACCTTGTTATGTATGATGCATTTGCCTAATTTATTGTACAATAGGCTGTGATTTGCTTTAATGAGTAAGCATTACCTTCTCGGTCAATTCTTTTGTTGCATATCAGACCACATCTATCACAAATGAGTGTCTGAATAAACGAGTCCTGCGCTGTGTCAAAGCTCCTGTATAGGAGGCAGTTCATTTTTTAAATCACCATGTGGCGCTATAGAACACACCACCACAGTGTTGTAAATGTGTTATGCACACCTTGAGGCCTCATCTACCCATCACTAAACTTGACCCTTTCTATCTTGACCACTCCTGGATGAATAAGGCAGGCACTACATCTCATTTCTAATACAGATAAGATTGAACTGATATGTGAAAAGTCCCTCAGTCGTCCAGGTAGAATCCATGATCAAAGGAGAAGTTCAATTTGTCAACTGGACAAAGTTTGTTTGGTTGAAAACGTTTCGCCGCTCATCCGAGAGGCTTCGTCAGCTCTGGTTATTGTACTGGTTAGACCCTCCTTATATCTAGCTGCCGGGAGGCGCGTTCTACAATGACAAAAGCTCTGAAAACGATCCCCCCTAATCTGTCTCTTTGTTTTTCAAATTACTCTGACGGCTGTTTCGACCCCCTATTCAACGTCTAACGACCCTCTCCACCCCTCTGCCCTGGCTCTGTTTGACTGGTCTAAGAATCGCATTATAAATGGGAGACAAGTTATGTCTCACTCCCCCATTTCTGTTTAATGACGGATTCTCTTTTTTGACAAAAATAGCCTCTTTAACTCCCCTCTCAAACCAGTTCTTTTCCCTGGCTAAGATCTGAACCTCACTGTCCTCAAAAGAATGGCCCGTGGCTTCTAGGTGAAGATGTACCGCAGACGCCGGTCCACTCTGGCACGCCCGCCTGTGTTGGTACATCCTCTTGTGAAGTGGCTGTTTTGTTTCCCCAATGTAGCGCTCACTGCACTCCTCACTACACTGAATGGAGTAGACCACATTGCTTTGTTTGTGGCTCGGTGTTCTGTCCTTTGGGTGGACCAGTTTTTGTCTTAAACTGTTTGTGGGTTTGAAATAAACTGGAATTTCATATTGTCTGAAAATCCTCTGTAGTTTTTCCGAAACGCCGGCCAGGTACGGAATCGCTACCCCTTTCCTCCTGGGTTCGGATTCTCTGTTGTCTTGTTTATTGTCCTTGTCTCTCTTGGTTTTGTTGACAGCCCATTTAGGATATCCACAAACAGAGAGGGCTTCCTGCACATGTTGTTCTTCTTTCTCCTTACCCTCTGTGCTTGTGGGAACCACTTGGGCCCTGTGTTGTAATGTCCGAAGCCTCTCGGATGAGCGGCGAAACGTTTTCAACCAAACAAACTTTGTCCAGTTGACAAATTGAACTTCTCCTTTGATCATTGAACTGATATGTCTGTGTAACCCCTCAGTCATCCTGGCAGGTTACATTACAAAAGAAAATGTAATTCTGTTAAATGGACAAAAGGTTTTAGAGAGAATATGTTTTGCCACTCATACAAGCAGCTTCTTCAGTTTTGACAGGGTTATAAGTCACTGCCTTGTAGTTGTTTGAAGGGACGAGCTATCTACAATGAAACTAACACACCCTGGTTACAGTAAGGACTATATTAGATGCCACTTGGGTCATATTTTGCATGTTGACCCATTATGATTTTGAACGATCATGGAGAAGATGACCGACAGTTCACACCTTTGGGTAGTTCAATGGGCTTAAGCACACTCTACTGACGTGCGGCACCAGTCATAGGGACATTGGGCAACTTGACAAACTGATCCGTAAAGCTGGTCACGTGATTGGCTGTGAGCTGGAGACATTCGTCACAGTGAGGGACAGGAGGACACTGGACAAACTGCTCTCCATCATGGACACTCCTTCTCACCCACTGTACCAGACCATAGATGGACAGAGGAGCTCATTCTCCAACAGGCTCCTACAGCTCCACTCAAACAGTGAGAGATACAGGACGACATTCATACCATACTCCATACAAGTGTACAACAACTCACCTTATGTAACAGATAATACTCCCTACAACTGTACAACAGCTCAAGCTTAAGTAATGGATAACCTTATGCTCTGTCAATCAATATATTTTTGCACTGCCGTTATATAGCTATGATTTGATATTTTATTACAGTGGTACCTCACCTTACGAAATTAATTCGTTCCAGAAGTGGTTTCGTAACATGAATTTTTCGTAAGTTGAGTAGCTATTTCAATGGAAAAGGCCTGATCCGTTCCAAGGTTTTTTTTTTATAGTGTAACATTTTTTTTAATAGTTTGTGTTCTGCGTCCCGATTGGCTAAGAGACTGTAGAGCCAGGACTAAACGTGGAATAAACCAGGTCTAGACCAGGTCTAAACCTGGACTAAACCGGGACTAGACCAGGATTAAATCACCCCGTGTGGCTCTTTGCTGGTTTTGTACGGCTTTTGCGTTCGTTTGTGCGTGTTCGGTTTGTGGCTCGGGCTGTGTGTTCACCGCGGTTCTATCTTGTGCTCGCGGTGCTCCCGTCTCCGTGCTCCTTGTGTGTACGGCGCTAGAGCTAAGAGGCCAAGAAAGGTGCTCTTTGTGCGGGCACAACCACGGGGTTTTCCCCGGGGCTGGCTCTGGTTCTATGCGATTCAAGAGCCGGGGGGCTGACACTGTGAGCTAAGAGAAAGATGCTCTTTGAGCAGGGATAACAGCGGGGCCTGCATCTGAGCGCACATTATTTGAATTTTTGAGATTTCGTAACTTGAATTTTCTTTCGTATCTAGAGACCAAAATTTAACGTGAAGGCGTTTCGTAACTTGGATTTTTCGTATGTAGGGTCTTTCGTAAGGTGAGGTACCACTGTACTTATTTTTCTATTTTCTGCTATACCCTCTATTTTTTGTTGCTCTCTGTTATATACTATATTATGATGAGTGAGCTACTGTACCCAAATAATTTCCATTGTGGATCAATAAAGTTTGTCTAAGTCTAAGAACAAGTCTGCTTTAAATAATCTAAATAACCAAGCTAAGCTGTTCAAAGGTTTTAGTTTTAGCAGCCTGATTAATGCATAATATGATATATAACCATGAATGCAGTGAAAGGCAGCCTCTTCTAATAGCTGAGCCTTGTTCTACAGTGCTTGCCATTTGTGACCCAGACTGTTTGATATTCACACCTCTGAACAGAATGGATAAACGTGTCTAATGGTGTCCTTGAATATGCCTAAGTAGAAAATAGCTGGTAATCCAAAAACACTTTAGGTAAGTGAAGCAGTCCTATGCTGTGCGTGGACACATTACAATGAAATCAATGAGGTCCCCATGGCATTTTGGATATTAGGCTGAGCTAAGGACAACAACAGGCCCCGTATAAGTGTCATTTGACTGGATAATCACAATCCAATGCAACAGACCCTGTTCATGTGCTACTTCCAGTTGTAAAAATGCTCTTGGGTGACTTGTTTCCGGTTAGCATTGCGCCGTGGTTTAAATGCGGGAGGCGACTTCTCAATTGTTTTTCAGCTTTGTCTGTGCAATCGTAATAGAGAAAGGAACAGCACTGTCCTTAAATATGAGCGTGTCATCTCAAAATATCAGTGAAATCTTGAGGTAAGCCTGACATCCACAAAAACTGTTTATATTTATATTCAAAATTGTTAAAATGCAAAATTATGTTGCAGTACAGTGAGTACTAGGGTTTGGTCAACAATAGAAAATACCAAGATCAACATCTGTGCATTTACCTTTTGGATAGTTCATGGCAAACTACAGTGTAATTAATGGGGAAAACTACCAATACTAACATTAACCACAGTACTTTTACTCTAGTTATATTTAACAGTGCAGCTGGTACATTCAAACGAAAAAGTAGGGCTGGGTATTTTTAATCAAGAGGTCTGTTGTCAGTAAAAAGATAATATGGTTTGCAAGATTAATTACAATTGAGTCAAAGAATCTGAATATTATAACTGAATATAACTGAATGCTGCAGAAGCAATTAGCAAATGGAAAGGGCTGCAATTTTTGAAATACCAAAATCATAAATGTGATTCTTATATTAGTTTGTCAGTTAGTATTTCAGTCTTTTTCTTCTGGACATGTTTAAAATGTGAAATTTGAACAGAATCCTATTACTAAAAACATAAATCACAAATCTAACTGCAATCACAATGCTTGTCAGAAAAAAATGCATTATTTTTCACAAGCGCCAAGCCCTATTTGGAGCAAATTTTGAAGGGATATTTTTAGTGCTGTCAAAAATATTGCGCTATTAACGAGTCAATTATAACGCTGTTCTTTTTTTCTTATCGCAAGATTAATGCTCTTTGTGACCTAGTGAATTCTTTTTTC
Organism: Paratrypauchen microcephalus; assembly: GCA_036785185.1. Lineage (NCBI taxonomy): Eukaryota > Metazoa > Chordata > Actinopteri > Gobiiformes > Gobiidae > Paratrypauchen > Paratrypauchen microcephalus. The sequence goes on from JAVJIX010000030.1 coordinate 2,087,085, forward strand.
ATAAGCTGTGGCCTCTGCTGGCAACAATTAGAAAAACTACAGGAGCTGGTTGTAAACAGGAAGGAAAACAATTTGTATTAAACTCAGAAGTCCCGGCTGGAGGAGGTGGGCCAAAGCACGGCCCGGCCACCCATGTACGTCCGCACGTACGACCTCATCACACAAGCCCTGCGCACACCAGTGCCACCCACATGAGGAAAACACCAAACAAATTCTGCTCCAAAACATACGGCAAATCCACACCCACCCGACAAGGACCACGGACAGTGACAGAAGCCCCACAGCCTCTCCCCCCACGCCACCACCACATCCACAAACCCACGGAGGAGCGCGCACCACAGCAGGACCCACATTGGTCCCACCACTCAACAGACACTCCATGCCGCTGGACCCACCCTCTCCACCAAAAGCACCAGCTCTGCCCTGCAAGGTGCAAATAAACAGCATCGTGCGCGGCTGTGCCGTGCATGTGCGAAAGCAGGCCACTGAACCCCAGGCAACCACACCCGAGCAGGGCACGGCCCAAAAATCCCAGCGCGAGTGCGCCCCTGGTAAAGAAGGTATTGGGGCAGACAAACACCTTCGTGCTACCTGGAGATTACTGGATGTCCCTCAATAATGTCTTCCTGAGGGTCACAGCACATTATTTCACCCCACAATGAGATCTTCAGTCACTTTGACTCTTATGAAGACAGAAAAGAAACTTCACTCACACGAACAGAAAGTTGTCTCACTGACAATTTATATGGTTTGCAAAAAAAAAAAAAAAAAAGGCAATGCCTATCCACTTTTTCATGTTGATAAAAGTATTAAATTGATGTGTGCAATTAATTTGCAATTAATTACAAGTTAACTATGACATTCATGAGATTAATCACAATAAAATATTTTATTCGATTGACAGCACTAGTATTTATTTGGATTAAGTGTATCTGATTGAAAGCTTGCCCTGTTTATATTCATGAAATCGAGATCAAAATCTATATAGAAATACACTTGTATTTGTTTGAACTACTACTTTCTAATGTGAAATATCAACAATTCACATGGTAGCAATTTAGGGGCATTTAGGTGTACATACAAAAATCTGACAGCGTCTAAAAACAGCAGATCTGTTTGGTCACATTGGCTGACAATCAAAGTCACCTTCCCACTCTCTTCAGTGCGCGCTGCACGCTGTGTCACTCTACTACATGTACTGGTTTTACAAAAGTACAAAAGTCAATTATTTCTATATCAACTTTGTTAAATTAAGGTAATTCCACTTCTGAATGAAAATATGCTTTGACTAAAACACAGCTTTCTTTATTAATTTCCTTAAAAGGTGCAAAGTGTGACTTTTGGCACCTGCAAAATCAATTTGGCTTCTATAATAAATTCAAATTAAAATTTTGATTTAGAGAGAACAACATGGATTTTTTTTTTTTTTGAGCCGATTAAAAATCCGAGCCGGGTTAAAATCCATACCAAAGACCAAGTTATGATAAGTTAAAGTATAAAAATATAAATATAAAATCAACTGCACCTTGATTGTGTAAAATTGCTATTCTATTTCTATTACATTCAACGTCGGACCAATGTGATACATCCTTAGTTTTTTTTTTTTTTTTTTTGTAGTTTAGACTTATTTGACTTAATTCCACTAAAATATACCGTTAACAATTAAAAACAAGACTATAAAATTTAAAGTACATTTTCCAAGACCGGGACATTGGTTCCCATAGAAAAGTTACACAGAGTACCTTTACATTGTGTAACTTATTTGATTTTTTGTTTATTTTAACCAGAGAGTAAAAGGATCATTTCAAATATTCTAAACTGAACTTGCATTGCAACACTGCAAAATTCAACATGGCTCTTGAATATCATTAGTATCATCTGATCTTACCATACTGTAGTGAAAGAATAACAAGAGGACTATCTAACAGCGTGTGGGTATAACACATTTGGCATTTCCCTGCACTTCTAGCAGCTTAGTGTATCTGATTGAATTGCGAAGAGGGATTTACAAGCCAAGTCTTTGAACGTCGTCATGGTCTAAAAATATGTCCGGCTCTGGAGTTATCGATTTTGGCTGAGATTTCAAAGAGAAAAATAGTAGACGCACAAGTGCACCTCCATTTCACGCATAAGCTGTGTCACACCGCTGCTGGGGCCATGAACGCTGACACTGCAATGAGACGAGCGAAATCAGCACTGCAAACTTCAATACTCACTTAATACCTCCAACGGAATCTTGCTTTTTACATCATCCTCATATTTTTTTATAGGAGAATAATGTACAGTACTTTTTAAAACTTTAATCTGGAACTAAAACATTAAAGCTTTTTGCTACTAAACTGTGTACTTTGTGTTTTAATGGCATCATCTAGTACTGTTCCTCATCTCAGTGCAGACTAGGCCTGAGTAGCCACTCCCTTCTACATTCTATCCAGGGATGAAAGTGGTCGATCATGAAAAAAGCGGAAAGTCACGGCGCACGAGACACGTACTTTTGTTCTGAATACGGGACGATTCTGTTTTTCAGGGACGGTTGGCGACCCTAAACACAACTATACATATATATACACCCAAAATCTTTCTCAACGAATTTGCACAGATATAAAAAAAAAAAAAAAAAAAAAAAATTACCCCACGTCTGAAAAAAAAAACGGAAAACGCTAAAAAACGGAACTCTTTCATCCCTGTCTATCTGAATTCAAAAGGGACTGGAATCCCACCAAAGAGCGTGAAAGAGCTCCAACCAAACGTGAGACGGACCAACCACAGCGGCTCATTTGTATCGCTTGTCTCTCAAATGCAGAAGACATCTCCTCTTGAAAATGATTGTTACATTCAGAACAAAATGCGTAACTTTTACCTGAAAATTTTTTTGCAATGTTCCTATGCCCCATGCCCCCCCCCCCCTTTTTTTTTTTTTTTTACTTCTAAACCGCCATGTTTGTTTTCACCAGAACGTACCATGAGACCAACCAATCATGTCCTCTGAAATCAGGGAGACAGGATACAGTTCCAGTAATACATTTTTTTCCCAAAATAGCAAAAAACTGAATGTGTGCTGCCTCCAGTGGCCTCTGCATGTACTATCTTAAAATGTGAAAAAAGTGTAACTAAAATGGTTTGCAGTGGTCCAGAGTTATTCCTCACCTAACCTTATGCATTCTGAGCATCCTAATTATTCACCGCAATTGGTTTATAAGTGCTTTATACAGGACATTTCAGGAAAAAAATCACAACTAGCATGCTAACACACGTGTTCTGATTAGCGGGCAATAAAACACTTCATATTTAGATGCTCCTCACCCTATCTGTAAGGGAGTGCAGAGCCATTCTGCGGCTGCGTGTATCCGTGATCTTGTCCTTTTTTTTGTAGTTTAGACTTATTTTACTTACTTCCACTAAAAAATACCGTTAACAATTAAAAACAAGATTTTAAAATTTTAAAGTACATTTTCCAAGACCGGGACATTGGTTCCCATAGAAAAGTTACATTAGCGGTCATTACCCAAAGCTCATGACCATAGGTGAGGGTATGAACGTAGACTGACCAGTAAATCAAGAGCTCAGCTCTCTCTTCACCACAACCACATCAGTGCCAGCGCTGCACCGATCCGCCTGTCAATCTTACGCTCCATCCTCCCTCACTCATGAAGAAGACCTCGAGATACTTGAACTCCTCCACTTGAGGAGCTCAGTCACATGGGAGGAGCTCGGAGTAGAGCCGCTGCTCCTCCACGTTGAGAGGAGCCAGCTGAGGTGGCTCGGGCGTCTGTTCCAAATGCCTCCTGGACGCCTCCCTTGGGAGGTTTTCCAGGCATGTCTCACCAGGAGGAGGCCCCAGGGAAGATCCAGGACACGCTGGAGGGACTATGTCTAACGGCTCCCCCTGGAGGAGCTGAAGGAAGTGTTCAAGTGTGTGGCCATACCGGCTTGTCAACAGCCTGATCCCTTCAGATCTCAGACGCTAAGCAAGGCCGGGCCCTGTTAGTACTTGGATGGGAGACTGCTGGGAAAATCAGGTGCCACAGGGGGGAGCCCTGTGGCTTCACCCACATTGCCTAGTATGAAAGTGTAGTGTGCGTGAGTGATGGCGGTGGTTGGAGGGGGCTGAGGGCACAGATTGGCAGCCTTGCTTCAGTCAGTCTACCCCAGGGCAGCCGTGGCTACAATAGTAGTGTACCACCACCGAGTGTGGAATGAATGAATAATCATCTGTAAAGCATCTTTGAGTGTCCATAAAAGTGCTATATAAAACTGATGCATTATTATTATTTTTATTATTATTATTATTATTATTATTGAAGTCTGGGAGTCCCAGCTTAGACTGTTGCCCCGGCAACCCGGTCCCGGATAAGCAGAAGAAAATGGATGGATGAATATTTACACAGCAGACTTATTCTGACCTTAAGCGTGGCTTATACAATATATCTGTACTGGCTCAAGACACACTTTGCTCAAATACATGGAAATAAATCTGCTACAGGGCATTTAAAACGAATCAGAAGAAATATAGTAAAGGTATGGACTTTCCAAACACTTGAGTACACTTCAGCTCCTCATGTAGAGTTTAAATCAAGCTAAAGGTGGAGAATATGCCAAGAAAAATGAATATTACAATTCATTTGGAGACAGATCACAAATTCCATTCTATCACAATTCTTGGATTGCACAACTTTTCTCGTGGAGGGTTGATGCTCGTCTCCATTGAGATGTTAATACTTTGCCTGGAATGTTCCATGGTATGACATTAAACACATCTATCATTTATTCATTACAGGTGTTTCTATTGCTCCAAAATACAATAATTCGTGCCTCTCCACAGATCTGACCTGTAATGTAACCTATAGTTGTCTCCCTTGAGATAAGATATACTGTGAAACATTCTACGCAAAGCAATAACACCTCCATGAAGACAAGCAGGTGACGGAGCCTCCACCTTTAAAATATCTGCTTCTTCAGAAAATTTAATTCACTGTGATTGGTTAAATCCACCTGTCACTCACTCAAGAGCCTTTTGGAGGCTTACCAATAAGAAGAGTGGGTGGGGAAAGTGTCTGTGTTCAAACATAGTGCTCAATATCAATTTGACAATTTCAGATACTCTATCTCCCAGCCCTGCAAGCAATATCTGTACAGAAGTATATGAACTTACCCAAGAGAATGACTTAAACATGCTCGAATAAAACACAAAATTACTTGAGCTACGTTTTTGAAGTGCAAACATTACAAACATGATTAAAAGCCAAAGAAAGCAACATAATATGCCAAGTAGTAGATTTGGCAGTGTATTTCTTCAGGCTCCAAAACAGCTTCCACCAAGCAGAACACGCCATCTTGGTTTCATGTTTTCCCTAAAATGGTTGAAAGCCAGTGGGCCGTTCTGTATCCAGAGAAGATAGCAGAAGAGGGAGTTTCGCAATTATTTCCTCCAGCTCCACAGACCCAATATTTTTTTTAATCTCTCGTCTCAGAAGTTTCACTGAGCTGCAATGTGGGGCTGGTTATGTCACGCTATATTAATGACAGCACAGAAAGTGAACTGTGTGGGAAAGGGAGAGAAGGTACCGTTGTGCTCTGATAGGACAGGATGGCTAAATACACTGACTACAAGGTGACTAAATCAGGTTTTAAAGGGGCCATATAATGTTATTTTCTAATCAATGTTAGAATGCCGCTTCAAATTTAATATGAATACACCCATTTAAATCACCAACAGTGAATATTTGAAATGTATATCATAAACAACTTAACCCCTTCACTAATCATGCAACAAAACCGTGGCACCGTCATAAAATCATTTGGTAAAAGATACCAAAAATACTCTTGCCAATATATCGATACAACAGCCCACGATAACAATACTGTATCATCAAATTCAGTATCACATTAATGTTATTTCAGCACACCCCTAGGTGAACACAATTTTTTAGAAGTTAAATCTTTTTCCCAGTTAGAACTGTTTAGTATTTGCATTTAAGTATTCATTTAAGTCACTGAACTTCTCAGATGAGCCGCATTGCTCTCCTTCTCTCCATTTGGAGTTGGCTCCTGATCTGCAGCTAGCAGGGTTTAGTCATTAGAATGATGCAAAGCCATGTGGCCCATGTTCAACCACGAGTGAAGAACATTTAGTCCCTCTCTCACTCTCATGAATCAGAACAGAACAGCACCTGGTCAAATTGGCCTGTCTCTTACACCTCCTTCCACATCGTTCTCCTCCAACAAAATGGATTTTTAAATGTACTGGACAGATAACAGCTTTTATAGTATACTCTACGGATTTTTTGCCTGGACCTGAAGAAATAACATCAGGCACAAGCCGTTACTGTTTTCAGAATTCAAAGTATTCAGAGCAAACCTTTTCTTCAAATGTGTTGTGTTAAACAAGAACAAACTATTTGCAGCTAATGCTAGCCTGGCGAGTTCGGGACACATCAATCTTTTCTCTTCTTTTTCCATTTCATTAAAAACTGTCAGGGGACTAGGAGGAAACCACCACAGAATATGCGCAGCTAAATATCAGACCTACACTGTCTGACAAAAGTATTAGGACGATTGTGTATTTCTGAACTCTGGACGAAACTTCTGGTTCCAACAAGATAATGACCCAAAGCACTCGTCCAAACTGTGTAAGGGTCATTTGGAGACGTGTGAACAGTGTCATCGACTGCAGGTTATGACATGTCCGCCCCAGTCTCCTGACCTGTCACCCATCGAAAAAGTGTGGGATTATTTGGATATTAAAGTGCGCTCCAGGAATCCGACTAACGTTAAACACCTGTGGAAATGTCTTCAGGATGAGTGGAAAACTATAGAGGATGGATATCTTGAAAAATTGTTGGACAGAATGCCTCCAATTTGTAAAGCTGTGATTAAGGCCAAAGGTGGTTATTTTGATTTAAAAAAAAAAACTATTCAACTATTGTTACATTTTTGCAATAATATGCCTCTACACATGATTCAATTTGCTTTAATATATCAATAAATTAATTTGTTGTCATTACCAATACGTCTTGTTATCATTATGAAAGTTCAGAAATACACAATCGTCCTAATACTTTTGTCAGGCAGTGTACAACTCAGCTGGCACCAAAATGTTTTCAGAATTTTGCCAAATCAAAAGGCAGTTTGTTGCCAGGACAAACTTTCCAAAACAGTACGTTAGAATAGATCTCTTTGGTGCTTCACAATACAATGGGAGAGTCTGAAGAACAGTGTAGGAGCATCACGTTGGATCCAAGTATGCGTACGTACATTGTATTTCATTGATGTAGTTGACGATAGCCAAGTATTTTTAAAGGTCCCATGGCATGAAATTTTCACTTTGAGGTTTTTGAACTTTAATGTGAGCTCCCCTACCCTGTTTAGCCCCCCCATGGTTAAAAGTTGCGAAATGTCTAAACTGAGCATTTGCGATCCTTTTCTGCGTTAGAAAAAATCGGAGCTCAAACGGGCAATTTTGAACAAGGAAACTTATTGACGTCAGATCGAAAAAAGAAATGCAAATGTAGTTCCACCCCCGTCTGTCTGTACTCAGCGTCTCTGTAAATCACGCCCAGAGAGTTTGGACTGCGGAGGAGCTATGCAATGCGAAATGCGTTTTTTTATTTGCCTGGAGGAACTTGCGAGTGTTTCTAGGCTCGGAAGTCCTTTATCTGAGCCTGTGGATATTTGAAACAGCAGTGGTCTAATTTTATTTTCTGTGGAAATGTGTTTATTTTTCAATGGAATTCTTCTCATCTCTCCCTCCACTCAAAAACACGGAAGTGGGTCAGAGCGCACAGGCACAGCTGAGAGCGGAGTTTGGCCACGCCCCCACCTTCTACTATGGCCATCTCTGTCCTCCTCATTTGCATTCAAGCAACAACGCCCATAATGGACTGTTCCAGAGTGACATTTATGACTCTTATCTCTCTTTCTCATGCACTGAGTGTTGATTTTGAAGAAGGATTCATTTACAGTATTAAGGAGCCATATAAAAGCATCAAGAAGTACCATGTCATGGGACCTTTAACATCTGGAAGACTGCAAAGAGTGCTAGATACCAAATCCAAGAGTTCTCAGTGAACAAATATACTTGCGTAAATGTTATTGATAATCTGAGCCATACCAGAGTAATGTGCCATAACATATTGAGGGAAATGGTTAGTATATTACGCAGTAGTTAAGCGATCTGAATCTCAATGTTGGGCCATCAAGGTATTTTTATTTGTTTTCCAAACAATGAGCCAATAGAGCTCCATCAGTTGTCATCATGCAAACCCCACACTGCCCACAGAAAGAGAATTCCCACAGAAATTAACCAAGTGAAATGGGAGTTTCAGACAATGTGAATTATTGTTGATAATGTTATATCCCCATGCAAAGATAGAAGAAAGTCTTATACCAGATTTACAAAGCTCCAGACTGACAGTGGATTTCTGCGGCTAAACGGGCTAGCAGCTAATCAAGCTATACATTAATTAAGCTATGAATGTATTTTTACAACAATATTTTTTTCTTTATTTGGTTTAATTTGAATGATTAAACCAGTCTCATAATGATTCAGAAATTGTAAGTTTGTGGACTGTCTATAAGCATTATATAGTGTATTAATGAAGCAGAGAGAGTAGACTGAAGAGAAACGATCCCAGATGCTTTTTGCTTAACACTGTTCGTATTTTTAACATTAACTAACTTCTTAGAAATGTGGATTGTAAAAAATAAAATCACAAACACGGCGGCGCACGCAAGTGCAGCGGCCCCTCCCCTAGCCCACTCTATCACTGTCCTGCCTGGTTAGTGGGGAAACGAAATTTCGAATTAATTCTATGTACATATATGATTGTTTTTCGACAATAAAGCAAACTATGACTATGACAAACTAAAGTTAAATCAATAGTTTTTGTGATTTTTACCATATGGCCAAGCCTTAATCACGCTATACTTTCACATAACTTCCCTGTACACCACTGCCATCTCACCTCCTCAAAGTTGCCCTCCATGGGTTTGTATGCCAGCAGCAGCACCGACCTCATCAGATCTCCCACCAGGATGAAGTCTCCCTTTGTCTTCAGGTACAGAGCCATAATATTGTTGTAGTGGTTGCATTCTGTCCTCAGCTCCTTCTCCGTGGTCCACTCGTACAGCCGAACCTGGGCACACAGCATGAGAGATGGGGGCTCGTCACATAGTTCAATATTCAATAAACGGAACAATGCATTTTGGGGCTCAGTATCGAGGGTACAATTTCTTGTTATTACAACAACAATTCCCTCACTATTGCAAAGATTTGAGCTGCAGTATAAAGAAAAATAAACTTCTATGACAAATTATTCCATCATTCTGCAATTTATTTGCTGCAGCTCAGGCCTTTCAATGATACTATAGATTTAAAGATTTGTTTGGTGGGATAGTCCAGTTTTAAAGCACCCATATTATGCCATCTTCTGATCTACATTATAATGTGAGAGTTGTGTTGTGAGTTGAGTTGTGTCTTGTTTCATTCACACATGTTTAACACACAAACCCTGCATATTTAGGCTGATTTCTTCTCTCAAACAGAAAACACTCTGTTGTGGTAATGTTTTTAAAGGTCCCATGGCATGAAATGTGTTTATTTTTCAATGGAACGCTTCAAATCTCTCCCCCGTGCAAAAACAAGGAAATGGATCAGCTGAGAGCTCAGAGCCGAGAGCGGAGAGTTTGGCCACGCCCCCACCCTCTACTATTGGCCAGCTCTTTTCTCCTCATTTGCATTCAAGCAACAACGCCCATTATGGAGTGTTCAGAGAGAAAAAATACTCTCATCTTATCTCTGTTTTTCATGCACTGAATGTTGATTTTGAAGGATTCATTTACAGTATTAGGGAACCATTAAAGAGCCATATAAAAGCATCAAGAAGTACCATGTCATGGGACCTTTAAACTCCATACACCTTCACTAGAATCATTTGAATTTCATCTATGGAATTGCCAATTTCTACTGAACAAAAGGTAAATGCTAGCTGTTAACTTGAAAACTACCACTACATGACATTGCAAGTTGGAACAGAGCATTTGAGCTTTGCGTAGATGGACTAATAATAAAGATTTACTCAAACATTTGAATGAAACAACAGTCTAACATGGCTTAAAGCCCACAAGAGTCCATTTTGCGTAATACAGGACCTTAAAAGTTATGGTGACAGAGAAATAAAATGGTTTCGAAACGTGTTATCATGACTGGCCTATGTCACAAAGGCAGTTACAGGGCAGCAGAATGAATAGACATGACATTTGAGTCTTTCCAGCCGCCTCTCTGCACCGAGGGGGAGGGAGAGTTGATTAGCAATTGTCAGCTGCTGTTATAAATTCACAGTTTACAGCTAATTGCTCTCACCGCTTCGAATGAGTGTCTGAAGAGCCGACTCCATTTAGAAGAATAGATTTAGATTCAAGGGCACAATTGTTTTCCGCTGCGAGTTTGTTGTTCGAGCATGGGTAGTTTGTGTGAGTGGAACAGGTTTTTATGTTTTTTTGAATGATTACTTTGTTTGTTGTTATTTATCATAGTTTTACATCAGTTCAGTGGCAGTCTGGGAAAATGTTTAGAAGAAAAAGTACACACATTCTAAAACCGAATGCCTCTACCCATGTTATAAGTACAAAACAATTCCATCCAAATGCAGAGACAGTTTACTATTTACGATTGTGTAATTCAGACATGTTCTGGCCTTTGTTTACATTATGGTTGCTAGGTAATAGTTATGAAATTACCTCTACGTATGTCATGCCTGATAATAATAATGGATCAGATTTACATAGCGCTTTTTAGGACACTTAAATATCTGCTGCTCATGTTGAACCAGGAAGTAAAATGATAAACTTCAAAAGAATAATAATTTTAAAAAAAGACCAAACTAGGCAACTTGGATATGATTATATGAACTATGTTTTATAAGAAAGCATACATTAAAGAAAAAGTAATGTTTTTTTTACAATCTGAGCCTTCTTTCGGCAATAAAACAAGTAGTTTTACTCACCCATAGCACTTTGGTGTCATTTGGAGCAGTTTCGTAGAAGTTATGTTGTAGCCGTATCCGTTAGCGTGAGTGCTCAGGGCATTGCTTTGCGGTCTCCAAATAACACAAACTTTAGCACTTTTCAAATCACAGAAGATCGCTGTGTCAGCGTAGACTTTTAGTGGATTCCAAAACGGCCTGAAACCCGATATGCAGCTATAGTTTCATTTGATGACGTCATCACAGAGGACAGTGCGCATGTGCGAATTCCCAGCTGTCAGATCTCGGGTGTACAGTCCATAAGAAGCTTAGAAGACGAAAACATCTCCGTTTGAGAAAATGGTGCGAACATGCATTTATCCCGGTAGCGAAAACAAAATGACATCTTGGACGAAGTTGAGCTTTCACAGGCTTCCGCATCAGAATCCTGATTTATTGAAAATGTGGCTACTTGCTTTGAGAATGGACCCAAACATGAAAGGGAAAGCTGTAAGATGTCTGGACCCTCGTGTTTGCAGTACTCACTTCAGTCCGGGCGATTTTTTTTCCAGCAAAGGAAAAGAAAGAAGGCCAGCGGTTTCAGCACACGGCTCTGAGAAGTAATGCAAAACTGATGGCTGTTCTCTGCGCTGCTCCTAAAACTCTCTGCGCTTCATTCTTTCCATATCCATTCTGTCTCCTCATCCGTATACTCAGGCACAAAACGATAGGGACGGCCATCATACTCAAATAAGTCCTCTTCAGTCTCAAAGTCCGAATCTTCAGCCATGTCTCGCAACAGAAAAGTAAAGTTCAGAGCGGTGTTAGCTTCTATCGGACTAGTGGTGTTTATAAACAGCTGAGTTCACGCATGCGCGCTGTCCTCTATGACGACGTCATCAAATGAAACTATAGCTGGATATTGGGTTTCAGGCAGTTTTGGAATCCACTAAAAGTCTACGCTGACACAGCGATCTTCTGTGATTTGAAAAGTGCTAAAGTTTGTGTTATTTGGAGACCGCAAAGTAATGCCCCGAGCACTCACGTTAACGGATACGGCTACAACATAACTTCTACGAAACTGCTCCAAATGACACCAAAGTGCTATGGGTGAGTAAAACTACTTGTTTTATTGCCGAAAGAAGGCTCAGATTGTAAAAAAAACGTTACTTTTCCTTTAATCACAATTTTACATTTTGTTTATTGTGTCACAATATTGATCCAAAAATACACATGGGTCCGTTGACTCCTGGCCAAAACTGAAAAACTGCTTATCTGCTACTAGCCCAGCCTCTTCATAGTGGCATTTTGAAACAGAGCTGTGGTGAGGATAGAGGGTATGTGAAAACTGAAATTTGCAGAGCACTTGCGTCCTGAAATGGAGGACAACACAACATTATTCAAAAAACCAACTCGGTGATGAGAAAGTAGATTCTGAATACTATGTCTCCTTTAAGGTTTTGGTTACAACAATATAGTTAGTTGTTACATGAAGTTGAATTAGCAGTCCTGTGGTGAATAGAGCCAAATTATTTTTTAAATTGATCACGTTGGTTTAATTTTATTTTAGTTTTTTCATCGACACGCACAAGCAATACAATATTTCAATTAGCATGATTCTGAACTTGTATATTCCAGAAATCACATATTAAAAGGTACACTACGCCACTTTTCTGTTGAGGGTCCGTCGCCTGCTCGTTTCTATGGACATCATTGCGCTGCTTGGAATGTTTCACAGTTCTACCTTACATCTATTAAATTACAGGTGGTTTTATAGCTCAAAAATACCTGGAAAAAAACATTTTGACTGTGAGCAGGGTTGTCTCTCCACAGATCTGACCTGTAACTTGGTCTGGTGTGGTCTCCATGAAGATAGAAAGGTTTAATGCCATACTGTGAAACATTCCAGACAAAGCAATATCAATTAAATGAAGAAAAGCATTAGAGGGTTCCAAAGAGTTGTTAATTGGAGCGTCATCTGATCTCACTGTTCAGTCTATTCACAGTACCGGCTGCTTCTGTCTTTGAGATAATAATAGTGTTTTGTTTCCACTTAACACTTCAAGTTGTGATTGCAACACGTCATGATGTAGGTTAGCCTGCTGTGTGCCTCTACTATTTATATTTTATCACAGCAGAGACACCGACACAATACAATTACTCTTAAAGGTCCTATATTGGACTTTTGTCAGTTTTACAGGGATGAAAGTGGCCAGTAATGAAAAAAGGTGAAAGACACCGGAAAACTAGGGGGGTCCGTGGACATGATCTCCCGGAAAAATTTTGAACTGTAGATGCTCCGAGATGCAATCCGGGGTCATTCCAGCCAATAAAAACTAAGATGTCAACCACCCAATTTGGGGGGGGGAAATTCCCTCTTGATGATCCCACTTTGCACTAACTTCTCACAAAATTTAGGGCTTAATGATCTTCATGTGGGAAAAGACTCACTTTTCATAAATCTATCTCCATTTTATTTGATAAATGTTAATTTTAATCTTAAAATAAGCCAAGCAAACTGTACTGCACTTAAACACTCTGTGCCCCGTTTTTGGACCCTCACCCACAGTTTGAGGACCGCTTCTTTCCTGTTTTTTCAATTTCCTGCCTGGAGTCACATTCTCTTACTGGTTTTGCAGTGGTATTTACCTCTGCACATTTACCAAACACATGTCGTGACAAACAGATGCATTTGTGCACTTTTATTAGGCAAAATTCAACCACATGTCGTGGTAGGTCTGCTCTGTGCTGTAGACCTGCTCTGTGCTGTAGACCTGCTCTGTGCTGTAGACCTGCTCTGTGCTGTACACCTGCTCTGTGCTGTACACCTGCTCTGTGCTGTACACCTGCTCTGTGCTCTAGACCTGCTCTGTGCTCTAGACCTGCTCTGTGCAGTAGACCTGCTCTGTGCTGTACACCTGCTCTGTGCTGTAGACCTGCTCTGTGCAGTAGACCTGCTCTGTGCTGTACACCTGCTCTGTGCTGTACACCTGCTCTGTGCTGTACACCTGCTCTGTGCTGTAGACCTGCTCTGTGCTGTAGACCTGCTCTGTGCTGTACACCTGCTCTGTGCTGTACACCTGCTCTGTGCTCTAGACCTGCTCTGTGCAGTAGACCTGCTCTGTGCTGTACACCTGCTCTGTGCTGTACACCTGCTCTGTGCTGTAGACCTGCTCTGTGCTGTAGACCTGCTCTGTGCTGTACACCTGCTCTGTGCTGTAGACCTGCTCTGTGCTGTAGACCTGCTCTGTGCTGTACACCTGCTCTGTGCTGTAGACCTGCTCTGTGCTGTAGACCTGCTCTGTGCTGTAGACCTGCTCTGTGCTGTAGACCTGCTCTGTACCAACACTGTAACATAAATTTAGGTTAGTTTTTGCTTTGCACTTAGTCTTGCACTTCTAATGAGAGCGCATTGAGGAGGGAGCGTGTGCACTATGAGCAGGAGGAGAGAGAGCGTGAAAAGGTGAGGAGCAGCGTGCTGACGTGAAGTGGACGGACAAGTAGAAAGTTTAACCTGCTCTGTGATACACACTGGTAGGCAAAGGTACACGCTGTTGCGAATAAGCTGCATGCGCTGGCGGCGCGTGTGGTGCCACGCAGTGTCCGCTCCAGACGAGCGCACAGGCTGCACTGCAATGAGAAGCCCTGTGTGGTCCCGTACAGTGGTAAAAGTTTATTGCTGATGGCAGCAGCTGTAATGAAATATGATCGCAATCATCTCGCACACACACTACGATCTACCCACACTACCTTGGCGATCAAGTGGTAGATCGCGATCGACGTATTGGGCACCCCTGTTTTACACACTATTTTTGATTCACACGGTAATACGGGACAAAGTGTGTCCCAATTCAGCTCAATACGGGAAGCGTACTTTTATTTCTAAATACGGGACGATTCAGATTCCGTTTTTCAAGGGACGGTTGGCAACCCTAAATACAACTATACATATACATACACCCAAAATCTTTATCAATGGATTTGCACTGATATAAAAATGACCCAGGCGGCTGACAAAAAAGCAGAAGTCTTTCATCCCTGGTTTTAAGCCGCACTAGCGCCACCATTTTGTTTTGTTCACATATGTTTGAGTCATACTGCATTATTAGGCTGTCTGCAATCCTAGAGCTCAAAATGCTCTGTGCACCTTGTGATGTCATGAAGCAGTAGATTTCAAGTTAACAGCTACCTTTCAACTTTTGTCCAGTAGAGATTCCAGGGCAGAAAATAACCAAATGACTCAGGTGAAGGTGTATGGAGTTTAAAAACACAGCAGTTCCTGTATTACTACATGACATCACAAGATGGAAAAGAGGGATTTCATCTTGTGTAAAGAAAACAGCCTAAATATGCAGAATTTGTGTGTTAAACATGTGAATGAATGGCAAAAGGAGAAACTGAATTTGCATTCAGCACTCTGACCAGAACTGAAGAAGCAGCTTGGATGAGCTGCAAAAACCTATTCAACCAAATAAAATTTTATCCAGTTGACAAATTGAATTTCTCCTTTTGCCATGGATTCTACCTGGACAATGAGAGATTCTACACACGTGTGAATGAAGCAAAACACAACTCCGGGTATGTTTTCAATGAGGAAACATTATAGCATTAGCATAATATGGGCCCTTTCAGTCTACAACCTCATTTTGTGGTGTCAAGTTGTTAAAATAATTCCACAAATACTCCAAAATATGCGAAGCAACTCTCAACTTGGGCTAATGAGTCAGGAGCTCACTAAGCCTGAACCTCAACAACTTGTTGCCAAGGATACACAAACAGAATTAGTTCAGCCAAACTGATTGTAAGCACAGCCCTCTGTTACAAAGATATTCTCATAAATCCTTGATAATATCCCATGGTCCCGCAGCGTGAATAAGCTTGAAAAATCTGAAAATTTTAACTTATTCGATTTTGAAAAGTGATCTGCACTTTTAAGTCTCTATCGTTTTAATCCACGGGCGGCCCAGCAGGCTTATGGGACCGTGGGGGTGCCTTATTAAACCCACTCACATTTCGTACAGCTATCAGAGAACCACTGGGGAAAAAACTGTTTGAAGGGGACATTGGACACAGTTCTTCGAGGAAAGGTTGAGCAACACATGAAAATTTTTATCTCATTTAAATATTAGGTCGTAATGCAATTGCATACGTTTCATAGACCAACTTATTAAAATATATTACGCAAAATTGACTCTTATGAGCTTTAAGTCATGTTATAATGTTGTTACCTCCTCAAAAACAGTCCTAGAGTTGTGTTTCTTTCATTCATGCCGATACCAAATACTGGCACCGATACTGAAAAATTTGCTGGATCGGGTATTGGTTACATGATATCAATTAAGCAGATATCCTGGTTAACAGGATGTAATAGACTTTCTATAGGCTGATTAATGTGAACTTTTATTCATTCAAAGCTGTTCAGTAGTTATGTGAAGGATACATAACAGCTGTATAACAACTGGATTTCTTGTGTAACAAGTTACGGAAACAAGTGCTATTTTCTGTCTCTACACTGGTGTCAGTTAAAGGTCCCATGGCATGAAATTTTCACATTGAGGTTTTTGAACGTTAATGTGAGCTTCCCTACCCTGTTTAGCCCCCCATGGCTAAAAGTTGCGAAATGTCTAAACTGAGCCTTTGCGGTCCTTTTCTGCGTTAGAAAAAAACACAGCTCAAACGGGCGATTCTGAACAAGGCACCTTTGTTACGTAACATCGAAAAAAGAAATGCAAATGCAGTTCCACCACCGTCTGGATCGCCACCCCCTGTCTCTGGAAATCACGCCCAGAGAGTTTGGAGGAGCTACGCTATTGCGGAGGAGCTACGCAATGCGAAATGCATTTTTTTATTTGCCTGGAGGCACGCGGGAGTGTTTCTAGGCTCGGAAGTCCTTTCCCCGACCCTCTGGACCTCTGTAACAGCAGTGGTTTAATTTTATTTTCTGTGAAAATGTGTTTTTTTCATTGAAATTCCTCTCCTTTCTCCCTCCGTGCTTCAAACGTGGAAATGGGAGACAGCGCACAAAGCAGCGCTCCAGCTGCAGCAATCTCTGTCCTTCTCATTTGCATTCAAGCAACAAGGCCCATAATGAGGCGTTCAGAGTTATTTTTTGACTCTGACTCTGTACATGTGTCTTTCTCATGCACGAGTCTTGATTTTGGAGCAGGATTCATTTACAGTATTAGGGAACCATTAAGGCACCATATAAAAGCATCAAGAAGTATCATGTCATGGGAGCTTTAATATAGAGCATCAGCAGACACTTAAAAAGAAAAGTTGTGATATTGAACTGAAGTGCTATGGAAAAAGATGGATTGTGAATACCTACAATAAATAGGTCTGCAAGACCAATTACACCTCAAAATAAAAATTTGAATGGCTACAGTTATAATAGCAATACTGAATAGCAAAACTAATAATAGCAATACCCTTTTGGGATTAACTGAGATTGATCGGCCTCTGCTAACGAAAAAAAAAATTCTAGTTCTTAACATTTTATTCACTGTGGCAATGTGAATCTGACACAGAATTAAGTTAAATATTTCTAAACCTACTCCTCATTTTGTTAACGCATTCTTAACATCCTAATAATTCACAGACGGGAGCTTTTCACAAGACTTCTCAACCTTCAGAGATCAAAGAGTGGGAAGTTTTGCCGTCACTGCCAACGACAACCCATCAGCAGAAGCAATCGGCAGCAGCGGTGGCAATCAGCATCAGAAATGATCGGCAGAATCTGTGGCATATAAATATTTAAAAATATTTATTTATTTTTTATTATGATGTTTGTGGCTCCTGGGTCTTTTTCTTTCTACTTCTTCCACAAAAACGCAGGATAGCCTTGATGCAAGACCACAAAGACTTTGCATGTAAACTGAACGCCCTTATGCGGCAGTCTGAATGCAACTCACAATATCTTAGATTACAAAAAATCGTGTACAGCCCCTTTGGTGCTTATAAAACCTGACATCTACAACCATGTTCTGGAATGCACGCAAGTGTAAGGTAATAATAATAATAAGGTAAATAATAATAATAAGGTAAATCTCTAGATTAATGAATGAATGAATGATGAATCTTGATCTGAAAACATACTCTTGGCACAATACATAATTTGAGCAGCTATACATGAACAACTCATGGATGTCCGAGGAGAAGCGCAGCGTGTGCATGCTGTGCTCTGGAACACCTCTTACCGTGCTATTGATACTGGCCAGCAATTTGCCATTGAACTCCACCATGGAATAGACCGCCCCCTTCACCTCCTTCTCTGCAACTGTCTGCAGCTTGCCTGGAAGGGGACAAAAGGGAGTGGGAGTTACAAATTAGAGCTGTGCAATATTTGTTCTAGCATATTTCTGATTCATTATGAGTCCTGACGTTGGATTACGGATGAAAAAGGATAATCAAATAATATTTTTTGGGTATAACGTCCATTGAGATCATTTGAAATTTAAGAACTGTCAATTAAAGGACTGCACAATGTAACCAGCTTGTCTCCATGGATGTGATATTGCTTTGCTTCGAATGTTCCACATTATGGCATTAAACCAAAAGCAGGTGATCCCACCAGTCCAGGTCAAGACTGTGTTTTGCGAGGTATTTTTAGAGCATTAAAACAACTGTAGTTGAGTACAAAAGATAATTAATTTAATGCCATACTGTGTGACATTCCATGTGAACAAGCCATGGAAATAAGCAGTTGGCCATCCACCAGTAAAGGTACACAGTGTGATATGTTTAAGGGCCTGTATTACACCATTTTCTGATCTATGTTAGTTCCTCATCACAAATATACCCAAGAGTTCTGTTCGGTTTCATTCACATATGTTTAACACACAAACCCAGCATACAGGGGGTCCTCGGGTTACGACGGTCTAGACTTACGCCGCTTCGTGGTTACGAACGCTCCCCCATAAAAAAAATAAAATACACGTCATTCCGTCTTACGCGGTTTAGCGTGGTAAGCGACGTAAACAAACGCAAACGGCGCGCGGCGCACGGCGGAAGAATACGCTTTGTTGTGGTTGTAGGGAGAAGAAGACGGCCTCGTGTGCGTGCCCAATGTGGGCGGAAGTACCTGATGTGGGCTCTGATCTGCTCCTATGAAAGCGGCAGTGATAACCAAGCAGCGTAGTGGTCTAATTATTGAGATGGAAAGGTTATTGGTGCTTTGGTTGGAAGATCAAAATAAAATTCCGACTTACAACGAAATTCGGGTTACGACGCGTCTTAAGAACGGATCAACGTCGTAACCCGAGGACCCCCTGTATTCATAACTGAGTTCTTTTCTCAAACATAAATCACACGGTTTCACCTTGTGATGTCATGCAGATGGAAATTATCTCTGAGAGCTAAAGTCTGGTACAAAGCATCTTTTCATTTTTTGTGATTAATGCTCCTGTACATTGTCCCTGTCAAATAAATCAAATAAACTAAACTAGTAATCATCACGTAATTCAAAAACTATTAACTGCACAGCTCTAGATCTGATGATGGTCAAAACATAAATAGACTCCTCCTAAATGGTATATGTTGTTCATACACCAATAGCTCAGAACAGTGTCTGTGAGAGAGACATGAGCAAAGAACAAAAAAGAAAGAAAGAAAAGAAACAGAGAAGGATTGCAATAAGAACATCAGCAGAATGTAAAGCTTGGGTGCAGATAAGTACAAGCACACTGCACACCCAACACCTTAAGAGCTGTGTTTTGTGCTGTGGAATGAGAGGATCACTGTGAGGAAGAGAAGAGGTAAGGTGCAATGACGGGATGATGAACTGAAAGTGAGAGAAAGCAAGAGAAAAGAGAAAGAGACAGGAAGGGGGTCGCTAGGACAGAGACCGCAGGAGAGAGGGGGAAGCTGCCCCATGTGACGGGAATAGAGAACAGCTCTGTGGATGCACCTAGTCACAAAAGCACGATGCTCCACTGACTCGACAACAGTATGGAGGATCAAGCTGTCTGTAAATACAAGCAGCACACGCCTAAAGAGGAACAGCCTCTTCACAGACAACTAGTGTGTCTCCAGCACTGGAGCACAGAACAGACGTCTTTGACTGTTGTGTGTGGAGAAAGTTCATAAAGGTTTATTCTTAAAGGAAAAGTAACTTTTTTTTACAATCTGAGCCTTCTTTCGGCAATAAAACAAGTAGTTTTACTCACCCATAGCAGTTTGGTGTCAATTTGAGCAGTTTCGTAGAAGTTATGTTGTAGCGTATCCGTTAACTTGAGTGCTCGGGGCATTACTTTGCGGTCTCCAAATAACACAAACTTTAGCACTTTTCAAATCATAGAAGCCCGATGTCTTAGTCTACGATTTTGTTTGAAGCAAAAGTGGCATGTAATCCGAGATTTATCCATAGTTTCGAGTAGATGAGGACGCCAGTGCGCATGTGCGGACTGTGCTCTCAGCTCCCGGGACCCAAACATGAAACGCAAAGCTGTAAACTATGGATAAATCTCGGATTACAGGCCACTTTTGCTTCAAACGAAATCGTAGACTAAGATATCGGGCTTCTATGATTTGAAAAGTGCTAAAGTTTGTGCTATTTGGAGCCCGCACAGGGCATATTACATGCTTGGGGAATACATTATATGCCCCGAGCTATGGCTAGAAGTTGCGCTAGGCTAAGCGCAAATCTAAACATCTCTGGAAGTGCTCCATATGACACCAAAGTGCTATGGGTGAGTAAAACAACTTGTTTTATTACCGAAATAAGGCTCAAATTGTAAAAAAAACCCGTTACTTTTCCTTTAAGTTTGAATTTGTTTTTTGGCTGCCGACGTGGGCCACAGTATTTTCTTACATTAATATCGTTGGCCATCACAATATATTGAATTACAAGTCTCTCTGCTTAAATTAATAATTATTGCAGTGCAGCAAAAACAGAATTACATAGGCCATGATCCTTTGTTCAGTTTCAGTGCAGATTACATGAAGAAATAACTGTTATAAGCACTTTTAAATCTTAATTCTTTGGATTTTGACAGAACTAAAGTCATGTCAAGGCATTTTAAAAGGAAAAAGTTGCATATTCACAGTTTTGTTAGACTTCACAAAATATTGCAATAAATATCTTACCGTGAGATGTATTTCAGGAAAGTATCATACCGAGAGATTTGAATATTGTTACATCCCTGTTCTAACCAGCCAAACTATATTCCAGGTCATCCAAACTTCCCAGAGTGAGTAGCAGCACTGGGGGAAGTCTACTGAACATAGCGCGTGTGGAGGTGACGAAGTGACCCACCATCTGTGTAGTGGAAGACGATGATGCGCCCCTGCTTGGGTTCGGCCTCCTCTGGGTACACCATGGCTGTGCCCACGATGAAGTAGACGGCCGGGTCCTTCCCCAGGCGACAAGACACCATGCTCAGGGCGTACTCACTGGGCAGGAACTGATGTGCATGGAGGACTGACAATCACAGAGCACAAAGGATTAGAACAGGGAAAAGCAAACACCGGCAGAATAGTAAGTAGGACTGCAGTTTGGTGATATTGAGGTTTTCTATCAGCAGAGGTACAGTGGAAAAAGGGATTATCTATATGAGGTAATGAGACTTCCATTTAGGTAGGTTAATGCCAGGTTTATCACTTTTGTTTATTTTAAAATGAGACATACAAAAGCAAGATTTATTTTACTTCTATGGGGTATTAACTGCCAACACATAACATACTTAGATCGCCATCTTTTGTTGTTCAAATGTTGTTTGTTGTTGAAAATGCTATATTCAACGAAAATAACACGTCACTCCATTCAGAGCGCTATTACAACACAATCGAAATGCATTCCACTAATGAATCAACTGCACATCACATCAGATTTGTCAAGTTGTTGTGTACAGTTGTGTATCATGCTTTTGTACATTTTAGGAATGCACCGATACAATACTGGTATTGGATATTAGTGCCGATAATGAACATTTTTGTGGATCGGATATTGTTTCCAAGATATTGGTTCAGTCAATATCCCATTTTGGTCTATAAACTGGTGTAATAAGATGATTCACGGGCCCAAAATGTCTCTTAATATTAAACTTGTGTTTTTTCAAAGCTGTTCAGTAGTTTAAATGATATGGAGCTAGCGTAAATTCAGCCTGGAAGACCTAACCTCGCTCTAGTTTACCTCACCACTTCTCCAGAGTTCATCTGCTCTTTAGCCTTCATCCCCTCACCACCCACTGTTCACTGCACCACCTCTTTGTCCAGTCAGTGCCCAGTCTGCCCAATTTAAACCCACTTTGCAATTTAAACCTTACGAGCACCCCCCAACTTCTCATCCTCTCATCGTTCCTTTCACTCTCCTCAGTCTAACCTCTACCACCTCCAGTGTCCAGGCCCCAGGGAGAAGATATCTCCTACACGTCATCTAACCGACCAGTGCTTAAAAACAACCCACATTTCCTTCCCAACCAACCAACCAGCAGCTGCCTGACACCACACAACCAAACAACCCAAACAGTAACACACAAGACTGATCTGCTTGAAATATCTCTTTGCACAAAACACTCATTTTCTCCACTTTGTGGTCAACTTTGCTGAAACTACCCAATGTTCTATTACAATTACTTGAGAACCAAAAAGGTTGGAAGCATAATTTTCCAGATGAAAGAAGAGAGTCAACACTTTATTTTGATGTGTGCCATGTTTATATAGTCAAAGAACTCAGTATTCTGTGGGTCTTGTAAAATCAGTAAAAATGCTCTAAAAGCTCTGGCACTCTGGGGGTTTCTATTCTGAAAACAGGCCGGCACTCAATGAGTAAAAACAGTAAAAGAACTTTAAAATCGATCCTGAAACTCACAGGAAGTCAATGCAGTGATTTTAAAACCGGTGTAATGTGGTCCTGCCCTCTGGTCCTAGTCAGGACAGCCGAATCACGCACCACGCTGTGCAACAGGGGAACTCCCTTCCTGGTGCGTAACAGGGATTCCCCTGGCAGCGTGCTGCGTGATTCGGCTTTATTCTTCCGCACTGGAAAATAGTTCCCACCCAAAATGACCAAGGCAAGCTCTCCGTGTTGATTTGCACATTTATTTGCACTCGATATGAATGCGCACTACACAGAAAGTAATTGGGAAACGCATCGAGCAAATTAATTCCTTTTGGCCGAAATCTTTCTCTGGCGACGATAGACTCCAGTCTAAGGCGGAGGAGCAGCAGATACCGCGGCGGTCAGTGGCGACAAACTCGGACAATGGCTGGGTGAGCAGGAAAATGCTTTCCACCACTTATTTTAGTCTCTGGACTGTGGGGAGATGCCCAAATTTGACCTGGGGGTGGCATATCCCTTTAAAATTGTAAGTTAGACACTGGTCAGTAGTTGTTAAAATCGTTAAAATCTAAATTGCTCTTCTTCAGCAGGGGCCTCACCACCGTCGCTTTGAAGGCAGCGAGAAAGACCCCCGTCTGAAGAGAGAAATTCATCATGACCAAAAGTTAATCCCTAAAACATCCATAAAATGACTTAAAAAATGGAGTGGGGATTGGATAAAAAAAACATGTGATGGGCCTCACTGAGGGGAAAACCTTGTCAAGCATCTCAGCATTAACCAAGGCAAAACTGTCCAGAGTTTCCTCTGTACAGACAAACACTCAGGTGTGTTAACAGAGCTTTGACAAGATAAAATATCACATCTGATAGTGTTTATCTTTCCCGTGAAGTGGTGTGCAAACTGCTCGCAGAGAGAGTCAGTGGGTGTCAAGTAAAACGTGTTAAAATTGGGGTTTAAAATGTTTTCAATGGTCAAGGAGAGAAGTTTTAAATTATTTTTGTGGTTGGTGATTATTGTAATGATTTCTTGCATGTCTTATTGCATTGTTGTGTGATCGTTGTTGATTGAAGAATAATTGGTGGTTTATTGTCGTTTTGTTTTTTTCTCCATCTGCGTTCTGCCCTACTGCACTCTCTCTTGGATTTTCTCAGACCTTCATTTGTCCATGGAGGTTTTAATTTGGTTTTATTGCTTTTGGTTTTGAGTGGAGCAACCAGATCTAGGGCTGACCGTAGTCTACTGTTAAAATCGTCAATAATAAAAATCACAAGGTGCAGGTAAAACCATTGAGGGATTTTTATCTAAAACATCAATAAAACACCTCAAGAAAAACCTTAACACCCCTTGTTGGAGATACAGGTGCAAAGTTGTAAGCTGCTTTCACTGACCTTTGGATTCTTTTCTCCCCCTCTGCTCCACATATTACCACACACCTCACTCCTATTCTTCCTGAAGCATTCCAACATGACTATATGACGTGGAGTGCACTAATGAGTCCGACCACATGGGAACAGAAGATGCTATGACATTGAGGCTCCTGGTTCACCTTTTACCCACACGGAGCCCTACATGTTCTTCTTCACCTAATTAGAGCAGGTCTACAGATACAGCGGTGCGTCGTCTCCTTTATCTGCTCTGTGCCCTCTGCTGCTCAGTGTAAGCCCGCCTGCAGGAAACACATCACTCACCTTCATCAGTGCTATGCTCATTACTCACTACTGGATTAGCCAGGCTAGCTTCGGCTCACCTGACGCTCCCTGTAGCCTATTGATTACATAATGCTCCATTGTGATTTATGCTTTTCAGTGCAAATGATCAAAATGTTCTTACTAGGGTTGCAAAGGGGCGGAAAATTTCCATGGAAACTTTGGCGTGGGAATTTTGGGAATTTTCAAATTGGTAACTTTGCACAGAAGTTTTGGGAATTTATGTGAGTCATATACCAACATAAATATAAACATTTTATTTTGTCATCAGCAGCGTTATTGTAAAAGGGAGACAATTAACTTTATCAATGCATATCTCCTTCACTGAACAAAACATGAACATTGGCTAAAATGTGTCTTATAATTCAAAATTTAATGAAAGGAACTCTCCTCCTGTCCAAAAACTTGAATTCAAAATGTCAAATGAAAGCAGCTTTCCCCTCTGAAAAGTCTTTCTTGAATTTCAAAAAGTCTTTTATCAATCTAAATATTTACCCAAAGCTTCTCAAGCCTGGTTTTTGCATGTTCTCCATTTTGCCAAATACTTTCATGCTTCTTCCTCAATGTCCACAGTGTTCACTTCCTCAACATCAGACTCCTCATCTTCTTCAGTGTCTGTGTCCTTGTCTGTGTCCAATCTTGTGGAGGATGGTTCTGTGTCAGGCTCAAAGAGCCTGAGGTTTGCACGTATGGCCACTAATTTCTCCACTCGCTCATTCGTGAGCCTGTTCCGAACTTTTGAGTGTGTGTTCCCATTGTGTGTGTGTGTGTTCTGTATTTGCGGTGAGCTCAGAAAAGTAGCTTTAGCTCTTTAGAATTCTAGCAGTTATTGATCATGTGATAAAGGAATGCAAAATGCATGTAGAGGGTGTGGCTCGATGGCTCTGCACAAAATACTGTCCTACTTTATTCACAGAAATTTGATTATTTTAGCCAAGATTATGCTACAATATTTTTTCTACCAACTATATTGATGCCCCTAACCTTCAACTTTAATAATTCCCAGTTTATTCCAGAAAATTCCCGTTAATTCCCGAAAATTCCCATTAATTCCCGAAAATTCCCATGGAAAGTTTCCAACTTTGAAAATTCCCAGAATTTTGCAACCCTAGTTCTTACACATACATAATTTGTCAAGTGTGGTTAGCAGGATATAAAACACTGAAACTAGGCCTGCAAGATTAATTGTGATTGAATGGATGCAATTAATGAATCTAGGGATGTACCAATCTAGTTTTTCAAGCTCCAATACTGATATTGATACTTAAAGGGATATGCCACCCCCAGGTCAAATTTGGGCATCTCCCCACAGTCCAGAGACTAAAATAAGTGGTGGAAAGCGTTTTCCTGCTCACCCAGCCATTGTCCGAGTCTGTCGCCACTGACCGCCGCGGTATCTGGTGCTCCTCCGCCTTAGACTGGAGTCTAACGTCGCCAGAGAAAGATTTCGGCCAAAAGGAATTAATTTGCTCGATGCGTTTCCCAATTACTTTGTGTGTAGTGCGCATTCATATCGAGTGCAAATAAATGTACAAATCAACACGGAGAGCTTGCCTTGGTCATTTTGGGTGGGAACTATTTTCCAGTGCGGAAGAATACAGTCGAATCACGCAGCACGCTGCCAGGGGAATCCCAGTTACGCACCGGGAAGGGAGTTCCCCTGTTGCACAACGTGGTGCGTGATACGGCTGTATTCTTACGCACTGGAAAATAGTTCCCACCCAAAATGACCAAGGCAAGCTCTCCGTGTTGATTTGCACATTTATTTGCACTCGATATGAATGCGCACTACACACAAAGTAATTGTGAAACGCATCGAGCAAATTAATTTCTTTTGGCCGAAATCTTTCTCTGGCGACGTTAGACTCCAGTCTAAGGCGGAGGAGCACCAGATACCGCGGCGGTCAGTGGCGACAGACTCGGACAATGGCTGGGTGAGCAGGAAAACGCTTTCCACCACTTATTTTAGTCTCTGGACTGTGGGGAGATGCCCAAATTTGACCTGGGGGTGGCATATCCCTTTAAGCTTTAAGAACCAGTGTGGACTGAGAAACCAAATATTATAAATCTGATGCAATTGTGCAGTGTAATTGTTATTTATCCTGAAACTAACTACTAAACAGCTTTGTATGAAGTAACTTTCAAACATTATGAGATGTCCTAGACCTACATCAGGATATTTACTGGTTGATGTAGATCTAGGACAAGATCAAAGGATATAGGCTTGACCAATATCATGGGACCAGTATTGGTATCATGCATCCATTTGCAAAGGCTGCAGTTTTTAAGTAGCATAATTTCCTTCATAACACAAATGTCCAGTCTTAATAAGGTTGTCAAAAGTATCGGAATTCAGATACTAATCGATCCTAAAACAAGTATCAAAAATACCCATTTGAGCAGGTATCAATACAAAAAAGTCACATTCACAGGCATTTTTTTTACTGAATCGTGACTGAATAATTTCGAAACCATTATACCTAGCTAGATTACACAGATATAAAACCACATGGTCTATTTAAAAGAAAGTACTATGATTTAATCTTGAAAATCACATTCGATTGTTGGTTAATTATCATTATGGTATTGGAACGGGTATTGAGTATAGGATATATTCGTTAGTTTCTAAATAAAAAGAGTTTGAAATTTTTGTATTGCGACCAATGTTCCCCCTAATTTTTCATGTGTCTGAGCAAACACACCAACTCCATGAGCGTTCTTTGGACCCCTGTGAGCAACATCCGAGATGCACACTGTGGCCACACCAGTATCACACCTGAGATCATCGCGTTACAGGTTATTCATTAAATTACTGCAGTTATTTCCATTAGATTACTTTTAATATAATTGATTTTGTTGACAAAGACAAAAATCTGTTCATGAGCTTAGTATATGTTGTATGTCAGTGTGAGTCCTGCTGTGGTCCCTGAAACACTGAACATTACAATATTTTGAAAAATAACCTCATACATAAAATTATAGTGTATAAACCTGTAAAACCACATGAAGAGAGACTTTTTCAGCTTGATAAATATAGCCTATATGTAGCTGTAGATTTTGTATTGTATTGATTGTAGGACCTATAGGAGACTATAAGTTTATATCTTGCTTTTGAATCATTAGCCTATTTAAGTACTTTTGTGTGAGCCTCAGAGCTCTGTGGTATAACCCTCTGGGGAGAGGATTCACACTTTGAGAAAGTCTCATATTTTTGGCTCACAAAAACCTATGGCTTGGACAGAAACAAGGATTACATTATCAATCTACCTGCCTCTTTTTCTATTCTTCCCTACTGTGTAGACTGTGTGCAGGGGAGCGCTCCCGTCGGCTGGTGCAGCGACAGATGTGGAGATGTGCACTACAACTACGGTCATACTGAAGGAAGCGAGCGAACTGCAGTCAAAATGTTCTGTTTGTATCTGAAATCTGTTTGTAGTTGGCTTGTCCCTAACGTGTGTGCAAATTCACATGTGCAACCTGAATCTATCAGATTGGATTCCGTGCATCAAACCAGCGCTGAGTTCCGGTTCGATTTTATTTTATGCGCTGTAAAGAATTTGATGTGCACGCTGAACGTCTGGGCAGTGCGCAATTGCACACGTGCGCACCTTCGAGGGAACACTGATTGTGACAACTCTATTCTGTATAGGAACTGCTAACCCTGTAGTGTAGATCTGCAAAAACATGGACTGAAATGTGAGTCTTGTATTAGTGTGCCAGTCTTTTTGTCAGTGGTTCTGTATGCCTTTCTTTCAAATGTGACTTTTGAACAGAATCCAATAATTAAAATGCATATTGAAAATCTAATCACAATGCTTGTCAGAAAAATCACACTTACATATATTTACCAAACGGTGCAACCCTTTTTGACAGGACTAGAAGTACACTACATCAAGAGGAGGACGTATGGATAAACCGCAGTTACCTATTTAAATGTATTACCATATGATAGAGGTTAATGTATGCTGGTGTGTCAGTCATCTATATGAAAGGAAAGGTTGACGAGGCAGAATCAGCATTGCAAAGTAGTAGCTGTTCACATTAGTTACCTACCACATGCAGAAGACATGTGTGAAGCCCTGTGTGTGTGATCAGAGCCTTAATGGCCTCAAAAGCAAGCATGTGATCTGCGTACTTAGGGAAGCACAAATAAGGCTTTGATGTAACACTCCACGTCTCAGCTAATAGCAGACTTTATACTGTAGACCTGGCACTCCTTTGGTCTGGGAATCATCATAATAAGACATTAGTAGACCATTTGAGGAAGGTGTTGACTTCTGTTGACTAGGCGATTTTCAAAATGAAAAACTGGGACACCCACGGTTTGTGGTGGTTGGTTATAATAAAATTGTAAAATTAGTGCATAATTAAGGAAAATTGCGCTACACTCGGCCCATTCATGACTAGCACGTGAGTCAGTACAGTCACATTTTCTTTATGTTTTGGTAATTTTAAGCAGCAGAAATGAGATCCTGTGGTTCCCAAACCGGATCCCCTCTGGCCCCTGACTGCGCCTAAAAATTCTGTCCATAAATATAATGAACAGAACCGGTGACAAAGGGCAGCCCTGGCGGAGTCCAACATGCACCGGAAACAGGTCCGACTTACTGCCGGCAATGCAAACACAGCTCCTGCTCCGGTCATACAGGGACCGAACAGCCCTCATCAAAGGGCCCCGAACCCCGTACTCCCAGAGCACTCTCCACAGGACCCCACGAGGGACACGGTCGAATGTCTTCTCCAGATCCACAAAGCACATGTGGAGTGGTTGGGCAAACTCCCATGCACCCTCGAGCACCCGATGGAGAGTATAGAGCTGGTCCAGTGTTCCCCGGCCGGGACGAAAACCACACTGCTCCTCCTGAATCCGAGGTTCGACTATCGGTCGAATTCTGCTCTCCAGCACCCTGGAATAGACCTTACCGGGAAGGCTGAGGAGTGTGATTCCCCGATAGTTGGAACACACCCTCCGGTCCCCCTTCTTAAACAGAGGGACCTTGCCTCAAGTGGAGGAGTTCAAGTATCTCGGGGTCTTGTTCACGAGTGAGGGGAGGATGGAGCGTGAGATTGACAGGCGGATCGGTGCAGCGTCGGCAGTGATGCGGTCGTTGTACCGGACCGTTGTGGTGAAGAGGGAGCTGAGCCAAAAGGCGAAGCTCTCAATTTACCGGTCAGTCTACGTTCCTCCCCTCACCTATGGTCATGAGCTCTGGGTAATGACCGAAAGGACGAGATCGCGGAGTCGTGACGATCCACCCACAACTGGCTGTCCACTGGCTAACCTTTAAGGATTTATTAATTTTAGTGTGACTTGGTGAGAACCCCATAAAGATATAATAGGACAGGAAGCAGTGACGCCATCAATGAGCTAGCTGAGCACTGTTGTGCACAGAGCTAATTTCCTCTGTATTTTATAATGCTGAATACACCATCTTTATTAGTCTCATAACAGTGGCTCACAAACTTTTCACTCCAAGTTCCACCAAAGAAAACATTTGGCTTTCTGAGTACCACTAGATCTAAATCAAGTGTATAACAGGATTAACATAATTTCCACTGTAGTTCTAAACAGGTAATTATCCGAAGGAGGACAAAAAAGTGGATAAAATGTATTCTAAATGAGACAAACCCACAAATTGAAGAGCTGTCCAAGTAGCACCTGAAGGAGCTCGTGTACCACCATTTGAGAAGCAGCTTGTCATGTTGGACAAGAATGCTGCCATTTTAGTAAAACCGGGGTTGGGAACGAACCTATTCTGCTCATCTACTCTGTACAAAAAACCCTATTGGGGAGTCTCAAATCTGGTATTGGCCCTTCTACTTACATCTGTCACAATAATTACTATATCAGCTTCATGTTCAGTACATGAAAGATGATATTTTCTGGGGAGTCAGTATTTATCACGGGTACATTTTCTTTGCACTAGTGGGAAACTTTTGGTAATATTTCTGTATTATGATAAAATGATTAAAGGTTGCATTCTGTTATTTACTGCAGGTCATATTTTTTAAAGGGACAGTGTGTAGGATTCGTGGCGCATAGGTGGTTACTAGCTATTCCACTTCCTCTTTTGGCTATGGCAGACCTCGAGGGTCACCCGGACGCGACGTACCGCCGAGATCGCGCGTGCCCGCGCACGAACCGCGCACCGCTGTATACATAAAGCGCGGTCCCCCGTTCACTTTTTTTTTTTCTTTTCGCATGAAAACACACAATCCCGATCATGATTCATGACAATCTACACATCAAATGAAACCTTACAGTCTCCTCTTTTTGACTATGCAATTCATTTCCCTGCAAAACAATCACTCCCCGAGCACATGGGGCTTTTATACGGAAAAGCACAAAACTTAGCTTACTTAGCTTACCTTTGAAGGCTCTGCACAGGTCAAACTCTGTATTTCATCATAAACTTGGTCTCAATCTGTCCATAAGGATCCAGCGAATAAAATCCAGTAAAACAATTTAGTCCAAAATACGTGTTGTATCCATTACGATGTGTGATCCGGCAGCATGCTTCTTTACACAGGCTCCCCCTTCCCCCTCCCCTTCCCCTTCTCTCCTTCTGTCCTTCACTCCCAAACGCAGCGCGGCTAAGCAGCTGTTAGCAGGAGCCGAGGCGAAGGATGAGCCCAAATGTCCTTCTGTGGCTCTCGTATTCAAAATGGCTGCCTCTATATGGGGAAGATCCCCCTTTTATGTGACTATATCTAAGTCCAAAAGAATACTTTGATTTCATGATGGAAGTGAAAAGGCTAGGAAAACAATGTATTTTTGAATGGGTATCTTCAATTTCAGTAATTAACAGGTAAAAATCTTACACACTGTCCCTTTAACAATATTGTACATTTAGAATACTTTTGTGAGATACAGTATTTCTGCTTTATGGTTTGGTTTTCAGTGTCATTGTTTATGTTCTATAATGTCTTTGTTTTCATTACAAGCCTATTTCTACAAAAATAAGTACTGCTTAGATATCAAATACTTGTTTGAATACAGCAATTTACCATCTATAGTGGGCTCTGGGGGTGGAGTGTCTTATCCAGCGGAGACAAAAATGCTTGAACTGGCACCTCTTGGTTTGCAGGTGATTGTTTAACCCCTACACCACTGCCACCCACCACAGCTCTGACCTGCTTACACAATATCTTATTCTCCATTTAAGCCCAGAGCACAGTGTGGTGTGTCAAACCTTCAAAGGTGTGCTGGTCGACCACCAGCAGGCTGTGCACCTCCACCTCCTCTCCGAAGGAGGTCTCGTGGGGAGAGGTGCTGCTGGGGAACAGTTTACTGGAGCTCACACTGCTGGAGAGGGCCTGCAGGAGGGGACAAAAAGCACTTGTGAGGATTATACATTCCAAGGATTACATTAAACCTACATTGTGTAACATTTATAGTGGAGGGTCCATCACCTGCATGTATTCATGGAGATATTATTGCTTTGTCTACAATGTTCCACAGTATAGATTAAACCTAGCCATCACAAGGGAGACAAACAGGTTACACTCCTACGCTACATTACAGTTCAGACCTGTGGAATTTTGCTCCTATTCACTGGAGGAATTAGTGAATTTTTGAGCAACAGAAACACCAGTAATTCATAAATTCTAGATGGATATGTTTAAAGTCATACCATGGAATATTCCAAGTAAAGCAATAACATCTCCATGGAGACAAGAAGGTAATTGGACCGTCCACAGTGCACCTTTAAAGACCGGGGATTTTACCCATCTATGGGATATTATTTGCCAAAACGTAACAAATTTAGATCATGTGGAAGAAAAATTCAAAGTTCATATTTGTTGCTGTAGTGATTTCTTTATTGACTGAAAATTGGTTCAGGAAGGGGTTGAACGAGATACAATTTCCACGAGACGAGACGAGATACAAATTAGATCTATGAAAAGAAGACACTTCAAGAGATTTTGACATTATTTAGGCTATAATAAATATATCGTGCAATTCTGTTCACCATTTTTGATATATTGTATTTATATTTTATATATTTAATTTTATTTTATTTAATATTTCTGCTGGGCAAAAAATTTGAATATCATGAAATATCATTTCAGTAATTCCATTAAAAAAGTGAAACTTGTGTAATGTATGATCAAAGGAGAAGTTCAGTTTGTCAACTGGACAAAGTTTGTTTGGTTGAAAACGTTTCGCCGCTCATCCGAGAGGCTTCGTCAGCTCTGGCCCTCATGCTGTTTCGACCCTGTTTATATCTAGCTGCAAAGGAGGAGCCCTCCTACCCTGAACAAAGCTCTGACCCCTCCCCGCTACTCTCTTTTGTTTTACGAATTCCTCTGGCGTCTTGTATTAGCATATCTATCAGCCCTAGGCTGCTCTCACTACACTGAAACCACTCTGAACCCATCAGCTAATCTGTCTCTTTGTATTTCAAATTTCTCTGGCGTCCAATTCCCTATTCACGACAACGACCCTCTCCACCCCTCTGCAATGGCTTGTCTGTCCTAATGATTCTTTGTTTGAGAATCGAATTATAGATGGGAGACAAGTTGTGTCTAACTCCCCCATTTCTGTTTAACGACGGATTCTCTTTTTTGACAAAAATAGCCTCTTTAACTCCCCTCTGAACCTCACTGTCCTCAAATGAATGGCCCGCGGCTTCTAGGTGAAGATGTACGGCAGATGACGGTCCGCTCTGGCCCGCCCGCCTGTGTTGGTACATCCTCTTGTGAAGTGGCTGCTTGGTTTCCCCAATATAGCGCTCACTGCAGTCTTCACTACACTGAATGGAGTAGACCACATTGCTTTGTTTGTGGCTCGGTGTTTTGTCCTTTGGGTGGACGAGTTTTTGTCTTAAAGTGTTTGTGTGTTTGAAATAAACTGGGATTTCATATTGTCTGAAAATCCTCTGTAGTTTTTCCGAAACGCCGGCCAGGTACGGAATCGCTACCCCTTTCCTCCTGGGTTCGGATTCTCTGTTGTCTTGTTTCTTGTCCTTGTCTCTCTTGGTTTTGTTGACAGCCCATTTAGGATATCCACAAACAGAGAGGGCTTCCTGCACATGTTGTTCCTCTTTCTCCCTACCCTCTGTGCTTGTGGGAACCACTTGGGCCCTGTGTTGCAATGTCCGAATAACACCTAGTTTGTGCTGCAGTGGGTGGTGTGAATCAAAAAGCAGGTATTGGTCTGTGTGTGTGGGCTTCCTGAAGACTTCTACTTGGAGTCCCCGGTCTCCTCCTATTGTTTAATGTGTAATGTATACATTCATTCCACACAGTCCAATATAGTTCAAGTATATCTTAATTTTGATGATTATAACTGAAAACTAATTAACCCCAAATTCAGTATGTCAGAAAATTAGCATATTGTGAAAATGTAAACTATTTAAAGGGATATGCCACCCCCAGGTCAAACTTGGGCATCTCCCCACAGTCCAGAGACTAAAATAAGTGGTGGAAAGCGTTTTCCTGGTCACCCAGCCATTGTCCAGGTCTGTTAGCACTGACCGCCGTGCACAGCTGCAGTTACTCCGCGTTAGACTGGAGTCTAACGGCGCCAGAGAAAGATTTCGGCCAAAAGGAATTAATTTGCTCGATGCGTTTCCCAATTACTTTCTGTGTAGTGCGCATTGATATCGAGTGCAAATAAATGTGCAAATCAACACGGAGAGCTTGACTTGGTCATTTTGGGTAGGAACTATTTTTCAGTGCGGAAAAAGACAGACGAAGCACACACCACGCTGCGTAACAGGGGAACTCCCTTCCTGGTGCGTAACAGGGATTCCCCTGTCAGCGTGCTCTGTGCTTCGGCTTTCTTTTTCCGCACTGAAAAATAGTTCTCACCCAAAATGACCAAGTCAAGCTCTCCGTGTTGATTTGCACATTTATTTGCACTCGATATGAATGCGCACTACACAGAAAGTAATTGGGAAACGCATCGAGCAAATTAGTTCCTTTTGGCCGAAATCTTTCTCTGGTGACGTTAGACTCCAGTCTAACGCGGAGGAGCAGCAGATACCGCGGCGGTCAGTGCTGACAGACTCGGACAATGGCTGGGTCACCGCTTTCCACCACTTATTTTAGTCTCTGGACTGTGGGGAGATGCCCAAGTTTGACCTGGGGGTGGCATATCCCTTTAAGACACCTGGTGCCACACTCAATCAGCCAATTAACACCTGCAAAGGCCTTTAAACGGTTTCTCAGTCGAGTTCTGTAGGCCACACAAACATGGGAAAGACTGCTGACCTGATTTGTCCAAAAGACCATCATTGACACCTTGCACAAGGAGGGCAAGACACAAAAGGTCATTGCAAAAGAGGCTGGCAGAGCTCTGTGTCCAAGCACATTAACAGAGAGGCGAAGGGAAGGAAAAGATGTGGTAGAAAAAAGTGTACAAGCAATAAGGACAACCACACCCTGGAGAGGATTGTGAAACAACACCGATTCAACAATGTGGGGGAGATTCACAAAGAGTGGACTGCAGCTAGAGTCAGTGCTTCAAGATCCACCACACACAGACATATGTGAGACGTGGGTTTCAGCTGTCACATTCCTTGTGTCAAGCCACTCTTGAACAACAGACAGCGTCAGAAGCGTCTCGCCTGGGCTAAAGACAAAAAGGATTGGACTGCTGCCGAGTGGTCCAAAGTTATGTTCTCTGATGAAAGCAAATTTTGCATTTCCTTTGGAAACCAGGGTCCCAGAGTCTGGAGGAAGCAATGGGAGTCACAGAATCCACCTTGCTTGAGGTTCAGTGTAAAATTTCCAGTCAGTCATGGTTTGGGGTGCCATGTCATCTGCTGGTGTTGGTCCTTTATGTTTCCTGAGGTCCAAGGTCAACGCAGCTGTCTACGAGGAAGTTTTGGAGTACTTCATGCTTCCTGCTGCTGACCAACTTTATGGAGATGCAGATTTTATTTTCCAAAAGGACTTTACACCTGCACACATTGCCAAAGCTGTCAGTACCTAGTTTAAGGACCATGTTATTCCTGTTCTTGATTGGCCAGCAAATTCGTCTGACCTTAACCCCATGGAAAATCTATGTGAAGAGGAAGATACGATACTCCAAACCCAGCAATGCAGAAGAGCTGAAGGCCACTATCAGAGCAACCTGGGCTCTCATAACACCTGAGCAGTGCCACACACTGATCGACTCCATGCAGCGCCGCATTGCTGCATTTGGGGTTTTCAGTTATGATAATCAAAATTAAAAGAAATAAACACTTGAAATATATTAGTCTGTGTGGAATGAAAGTATGCATTACACAAGTTTCACTTTTTTAATGGAATTACTGAAATAAATCAACTTTTTCATGATATTCTAATTGTTTGACCAGCACTTGTAGCTCTGCTTTTTGGGACCATACATTCTCAAAAAAATGTCACTATCAATCAATCAAACATTATTTATATATTATTCATGCTTAAATTACTCTTAAATGACACTGATGCTTAAATTACACCATGTGAGGTTTATTACGCTACACATTGTGTATTTTGACCTATTTGTGTTATATTTAAGTTTACTCTACTTTGCCATGGGTATATGTGATATTTTAGTCATTGTGTTTATCAGATGTTTTATGTTAACTGTGGGCCTAGGGAGTGCTGCAATTTCCAAATCCTGTGTGCAACCTGTACATATGGTTTTTGACAATAAAGCTGACTTTGAACTTTGAGGATAGTCAAAAATGGCTTTTCAGACACGAATGTAAAGCAATTACCATCTCATTTCAGAAGAGATAGGACTATGTAGATACAAATTCTGGTATCTAATCCAGGCCCGGAACATCTCATAATTGACTATACAAAGCCGTTTGATAAATAGGATTATATAACATTCACACATTTTGATGAAGCAATAACAGAAGACAAAATTTAAGGATATAAATAATACTTTCAGTTTCTGCACTGGTTTTGGTTTATATACTTACAAAGTTTCAATGTCTGTATCGGAACTGAAAAAACAGCCCCTACTTTTGGAAGACCAACTACTCCTGGTACAATTAACATCAACAATGACAATACTGTTGAGATGGCAAAGGAGACAGTTTTAATACCGATACCGATACCATTCCGATACCAACACTGTTTTCAATATTATCATCATTGTTTAACTACAAATAACGGTACTCATAATGATAAAACACCTGCAATTCAACATAATAAAGAAAGAACTTAAATAGCCCCCATATGGTATGACTTCATTAACTAAGAGACTTAAGAAAACAAAAGAAAGCCACAAATTAACATTAATTGTTCAGTCTGGGTCATGTGGCCCCCTTTAGCGCACCACTATCCGCTATTTATCGTATGACCAGGAAGTGCCCCGGTTTGGCCCCTGAACCAGAGAGCAGCGTGGAGACAGCGGAAGGTTGGGAGAGCATGTGGATCCGTGCACCCTCGCACGCATTAGGGAGGGGAACAGAGTCCAGATAGCAGGGAAACAGTTTGTAAGCAGTCCTGCAGTAGCAGCGACCAGTTTGCACTGGAGCCTGGCTCCGCAAAACAGGGGGAGTGGTCCGTGCGCACTCTGCCGTCTAAGGCGCACTCTCGAGCGAGAGAGAGAGAGAGAGGGAGGCGCCGGTCAGGGAGCAGCTACAGGCGCTCCGTCACACTGTGTCTCATTGAGATACGCCTCCGTTCATTCCACATTTTGCCGCAGGAGCAGAGCAGCCGACAGGGAATCACTCGTGGAGTCATTTCAGCAGATAATGTGTACATTACAGACATGGCTCATGGATCGGAAATTTACGCAGGTTGGATCGGAATTTCCGATCCGTGAATTACATTGATATCGGAACCCGATACCGATACAGGATCGGCCCCATCCCTAATTCAGATTTGCAATTCTTAACACCCATATAGATAAATAGACTTCTGCTTTTATGAACCAACACAAACACTGCTAAGAGAGCCAATCGTTATTATATAATAATTACTGCATTTTCGTGTCAAAAGTGTAGCTCCACTAGATTGAAATATCATACAAGTCCCTGTAGTTTCTGTATACTGCTGTTTTTTCTGCAAAGTCTGCACCTTCCTCCTGCCAGAGAGGAGCGGCAATTAGAATGAAGAGGAGACATCTTAGCTCTGACGTGTGCTAGGTTTGGATACAGTGGCAGGAAGCATACCGTTCCACACACATCTGGCCACACGAGTCGAGTCGACTTAGGCCAAAATGCAGCAAATAGAGATTTTTGGTTTTCGTTATAAAATATTGCCATGTTAAACAAAGTAAAAAAAAAAAAAAAAAGTACAGATCTAAAGAAAAAAGTAAAGTAAAAAGCAGCTCTTCAAAATGACACCTGTGTGCTATCTGCATCTAATCGTAATCTAATCTAATCTTTATCCTCCATGAACCAGCAAGTAAAACCGGTGCGCTGTTAGCATCCTATGGAACAGGGTTGCTAAGAGTATCAAAACAGATACTAGTCAATAGAGAGTCTGAAATGATAAAAAGTATCGTGACAACAATAGTTAGGATAGTGAATAAATTTGAACCACTGCAAACTATCTCAGATTAACTGTTTCACGTACAGTGCTATAAATGTTTTTTTGTTTTGTTTTTTACACTTTTTAATGCGTTCCAATCAACCATGTAAGCACGTCTGTCAGATAAAGCTTCAGATTTCAATTGTTTAAACCATCTATAAAAACAGCTGCTGAACAAAACCAACGTTTCAGAGCAGCGCTAGTGGCCAACAGGAATCTTCATCTATTGTGTCAGCAGGCCCCCAGTCAGATATAAATATTTTTACATAATCAGCGTAGCAGATAACAGTGCAGGCAGACAAGCTTGTTTGGGCCAGTTGCAGTAAGGGAGAGATTTTTGCATTTCTTTAATGAAATCAAGAGAGCAGCGGCCATACTGGATTGTGTTTGACTGCAGTTTAAGTTGGATGTTAATCTTATGGGACAAATAGTAGGCATTTGTATGGTTATATGGTATGTGGTAGGGATGCAAATTATCGATTAATTCATCAATCTATAGTTGAGTGACCTTATCGATCGACTAACAAATTACAGTAATCCCTCGCTCTATCGCGGTTCACTGTCGCTGTTTCGCGGATTTTTTTTTTTTTCCGATTTTTTTTATAGTGTAATTTTTTTTTTTAATAGTGTAACTTTTTTTAATAGTGTAACATTGTGTTCTGCATCCTGATTGGCTAAGAGGCTAGACCAGGACTGAACGTGGACTAAACCAGGACTGGACCAGGTCTAGACCTGGACTAAACCAGGATTAAACCACCACGTGCCGCTCTTTGCTGGTTTCGTGCAGCTGGTTTGTGGCTCAGGCTGAGAGTACGCAGTCCGGGCGCCGCGGATTGATCTCGTGCTCGCAGCCCCGGTGTACGCGCGGCCTCGCGCCGGTGATGCACGTGTCGCGCACTTCTCCCAGGGCGCGTCCCCGGACATGGCAGTGCCGCTGAATGAGCGCGGTGCGCCCTGCCTAGGACTAGACCAGGTCTAAACCAGAATTGCGGCTCTTTGCCTTGTTTCGTGACCACAAGTGCGCGTGTCCCCGATTAGCGATTAGTTACAATTAATGCATTTTGTTCGACCAACGTCTTGAACAACAATGTGGCTGACATGCTCTAGGGTACCGTTCTGTGTACCTGGAATCTCATATTTTAGAACTTGAAATAACAGGCAAGAGACACCTTGTTCTGATGAAGGTATACTTTGAGTGCTCAGAGGGAGTGGATGTACTGAAAAGAATTTAACAAACAAGCATGAATGAAGCAAAATATACAACTACAGGTATTTTTTTGATGATGGAAAAATGTTATCACACGGTTAAATGCTCAAATAAGTCAATTTTGTATCAAAGGTGTCCATTAATTTCAGGAGATTTGTCTAGCATTTACTTGATTAAAGAGGTTTCTAGCTGACTGATTGCCAATGGGGCTTCTTATTTCAAGCTAAATCTTCTAGGAACAAACCGAAAATGTCATAAAAAGTTGAAAAGTGTGCTCCATAAAAAGTATCTAAACTAGTAAAACACTGAAATTAAAATATACATCCCTGATTAAAGTCGTTTTTACCCAAGGCCAGATATTTTACATCACCTGCGTGTGTTAGCGTGTGTTAGTGTGGCTTTGCGGTGTGATGTAACTGTACCTGGGTGCTTGCACTGGGCCTCACAGCAGACGTGGTCCCGCTCACATCCTGGATCTCCACGCGGCTCGACAGCACTCCGAAACACTGAGACACCTCCTGGTAACAGATCCGCCTGGAGGACAGAGAGAGAGGGGGAATGACAAACAAGTAGTGCAGACAAAAGAGGCTGATAATGCGCTACATGATAATAGGAGCGGAGGATTCCATTTTGATCATATGCACTTTTTGAAGGAGTTTTTTGCTGATAGACTGTCCATTACTTTATATTTTTACCAAGGCTCGACATGAAATCACTGGCTGATGGACAGCTGAATAACGGGCTGGGAAATAATTACAAATACAACGTTTTGGCACATTAAGTTGCATATCTTCATTTACTAATCAAACTTTGTCAAAAATCTTAAAGGTTTACGCCGAGTCGCACTAAAATAAAACTGTAGGAGTTACTGATTATGGTCTTAACAGTCTTAACTGTTCTAATCACAAACACATTAGCACTGCATGACTGACCAAGGATCCATGGAAATGTGGATTGGGGTTTAAAAACTAAATGAATGGCCTAAAATGCTACTATTAAAATTATGTTAAAAGAAAGTAGTCCTTTTAGTAGTATTTTTCATGGGTGCATTGTACAACTTTTTGGTTGGGGGTATGTCACCTTCTTCCTCTGGATATGTCAGTGCTCTGCTTGGAGTTTTCCGCAATATTAAAGATCCCATGACATGGTACTTCTTGATGCTTTTATATGGCTCCTTAATGGTTCCCCAATACTGTAAATGAATCCTTCTTCAAAATCAACACTCAGTGCATGAGGCGTTGTTGCTTGAATGCAAATGAGGAGGACAGAGATGGCCTATAGTAGGGGTTGGGGGCGTGGCCAAACTCTCCGCTCTTTCCTTTTCAGCTGTGCGCTGTGCACATCCGTGTTTTTGCACGGAGGGAGAGATGAGAAGCGTTCCATTGAAAAATAAACACATTTCCACAGAAAATAAAATTAAACTACTGCTGTTTCAGATATCCACAGGCTCAGATAAAGGACTTCCGAGGCTAGAAACACTCGCAAGTTCCTCCAGGCAAATAAAAAAACGTATTTCGCATTGCGTAGCTCCTCTGCAGTCCAAACTCTCTGGGCGTGATTTACAGAGACGCTGAGTACAGACAGACGGGGGTGGAACTGCATTTGCATTTCTTTTTTCGATCTGACGTCAATAAGGTGCCTTGTTCAAAATCGCCCGTTTGAGCTCTGATTTTTTCTAACGCAGAAAAGGATCGCAAATGCTCAGTTTAGACATTTCACAACTTTTAACCATGGGGGGGGGGGCGCCTAAACAGGGTAGGGGAGCTCACATTAACGTTCAAAAACCTCAGAAAGTGAAAATTTCATGCCATGGGACCTTTAAACAGCTCTAGATTTATTCATTGACAGGTGGTCTATAATGCTCAAAAATACCTAGAAAAACAGACATTCTGACTGTGCGCAGGGTCGTCTTTCCACAGATCTGACCTGTATCTTGGCCTGGTTTGGTGTCCATGATGATATAAAGGTTCCCCTTGGTTGGACTTCTGACCCCTGCCCCCCTCCACCCTTGCCCCCCTTGGCCCTTATACCCAGCGGTGTTTGTTCCCGTGCCCACATCCCCCGTTGTATCTTCTGAGTACTTTGCGAATGTTATTGTGGTTTTGGTGATATGTAACTTAAATAATAAAAGATATTTAAAAAAAAGATATAAAGGTGTAATCCCATACTGCAAAACATTCCAGACAATGTAATAACATCTCCGCGAAGACAAGCAGGTGGTGGACCCTCCACCAGAAAAGTTACACATTGCAACCTTTAAAAGCTCTGTACCTGATGTTTTTTCCCATATGTATTTGAGTGCTAAAGTTTGTGTCATATGGAGCACTTCCGGAGATGTTTTAGATTTGCGATCTCCATCATGTGAGTTCTCGGGGCACTTGTTTGCGGTCTCCAAATAACACAAACTTTAGCACTTTCCAAATCATAGAAGCCCGATGTCTTAGCCTATGATTTCGTGTGGTAAAAGTGGCCTGTAATCCGAGATTTAGCCATAGTTTCGAGTAGATGAGGAGGCCAGTGCGCATGTGCGGACTGTGCTCTCAGCTCCCGGGACCCAAACATGAAACACAAAGCTGAAAACTATGGATAAATCTCCGATTACAGGCCACTTTTGACTCAAATGAAATTGTAGACTAAGACATCGGGCTTCTATGATTTGAAAAGTGCTAAAGTTTGTGTTATTTGGAGCCCGCACGGGGCATATTACATGCTCGGGGAATATATTATATGCCCCGAGCTCTGGCTAGAAGTCGCGCTAGGCTAACGCTAATCTAAAACATCTCTGGAAGTGCTCCATATGACACCAAAGTGCTATGGGTGAGTAAAACAACTTGTTTTATTACCGAAATAAGGCTCAAATTGTAAAAAAACATTACTTTTCCTTTAAATTGGATGTTTAAGCAGCTTGAGGTCAAACTAAGTCTGCTGTGCACTGTCTGCGTCCAGTTGTCTTATAATCAGGAAGAGCACATTAGAAAATGGCAACAAATCATAAAACTACAGACACTGACAGACACACAACTACTGCAATAAGGTGAGGAATGTATGATGAGAAGTTGTACATCTGTTCGCATGATGACGGGGATTCATTTTAATGACATTTCCAGAGGGGTAAAGGAGGGCTTTATTCATTTAA
This sequence comes from Paratrypauchen microcephalus, assembly GCA_036785185.1. Taxonomy (NCBI): domain Eukaryota; kingdom Metazoa; phylum Chordata; class Actinopteri; order Gobiiformes; family Gobiidae; genus Paratrypauchen; species Paratrypauchen microcephalus. Next base: position 2,129,339 of record JAVJIX010000030.1, read on the forward strand.
AAAGTTATACTTTCGGCTCTGCCTCAGACTTTTAGCACATGAAATCTTTTATAGTCGATGCAGCCAAGAGGAACAGCGGGTAAAGGCAAATCAAATCAGAGCAAACCCTAGAAGCGGAGGAAAGCGAGTGCAAATATGAGCTATCTGAGTCCTATTTGTACAAGGTGTGAGTGCGAGCGTTTGAGTGCTCTGACCTGGGAGACTCATACAGAGGCACTGTGCGGATGTGCAGCTTCTGGATCTCATCTATGGTACCGATGGTCAGGGTGCTGTTGTTAGCCAGAGCCAGACTGTGGGGGAGAAATACACTAAATTACATAGAGAATAAAGACTGTAATGAAGATCAGAGGCGGAATATTAACACAAATAGTAGTGTATGTATGTGAATGTATTAGTATCAAATAAGTGGGTCTACTTGCTACCTTATTGGTATTGGTCACAGGGTTGCCAAAAGTATCGAAGACTATATAATCAATACTAAAGCCAGTAGAAAACTAGATACTCATTTAAGTATTTATACTCTAAAAACAATAATTATAATTATAAGTTTTACTAGTGTAATACTATTATTTTGTGTGTAAAATCAAGTTTGAAAATACTAATGGGTCATTTTCAGATTATAAAAATGTCACACTCTTGGGGCACATAATATAATATAATCACAATCTATATTTAATAACTTAATTCAAACAAAGGCTTTAACCTACATAATCATAAAGTAACGTGGGCAATAAAGAATTTCAGCATATTCAAAAAGGAGGAGGAACTCGTAACTTTTTTTACTCCCACCCCTATCTAAGTTCTAATGCACATCATAAACTACTTCTGCGTAGCAGACATTATCAGACACATTTAATAAAGTCCACAGACTTGCATCAAATATTAAAAGCCCTTTAAACAAGTAGTGTAAATCTGCCAAAGCTTGAACCTGTTAGTTTGTATTCGTAACAAGGTCCTATATTCAGCTACATCATAATGTATTGTTTTCAGACCCGAGAATAAGACAATGCTCTAGATCAGGGGTGGGCAAACTTTTTGACTCGTGGGCCACAAAGGGTTCTAAAATTTGACAGAAGGGCCGGACCAGGAGCAGGTGGATTTAGTGTTTTGTTAAAAACACTAAAAATAACATGGGTTATGTAGAAAACGTGCTTTATTTCAATTAAAAATAAAAAACAGCATGACAACAAAATGTCAATCTTTCAAGTTCCACGGTATTTAGCTATTTATTGAAATGACTCTTAAAACACAGGACATTTTATTAATAAAATACAGCTTTTTAATTACTAACTATTTCAAAGCACTGAAAGTTCTGTTCTCCTTCAGGTTCTTTCATTCTTTCGTTGACTGCTTGTTAGCATGTTTTGTGGCAAAGTGACGGCTGATATTATATTCTTTAAAAACCGCTACAGTCTCTTGGCATATCAGGCATACAGCAGTTGATAAGTATTCAGTGAAAAAATATTTACTTGTCCACTCCTTATTAAACACTCGACATTCTCTGTCCACTTTTCTTTTCTTAGCTCCGCTCATCTTTACAGGAGGCTGAGGGGTCAGAGAGTAAAGCACAAACGTGGAGCAAAACACCGCACCTCAACAAAGGTCAATGTATCCAGTGCGACAGCTATTGGAAAACGCCAGAATTGCAGGGAAATTAAAACATTAACAAGGTTTATTAATATAATTTCTTCAAGTTCGACGGGCCGGATTAAGAAGCTTAACGGGCCGTAGTTTGCCCATGCCTGCTCTAGATGGAAGCCAGTATTCATGGATGAATTATGTCATAAGAAATAGATTATATATGGGATACGTATTTTAAATAGGATTTTTACCGACCCTACTTGTACTCCTATCACACTACAGCAGCTCTACAGAATGTTTGTTACCAGTTACCATGCCATCTGTCCCCAGTAAATGCTCATTATTTCCTTGCTCTTAGCCATAACAAACCATACTACACTAGCAGCTAAGAAATGGAAACACATGTTTGCACCTGTCGGGATAGCCCTCGGAGTTGAGAGGGCACATGTAGTTGACCTCCTTCAGGTTGACGTTGGAGAAGACCAGCTTGTGGTTGGAGGAGTAGATGACAGTGGGCCGGTCAGAGCAGGCAAACACGTTGGAGGTGGACAGAGATCTAAAGGTCCTTAGCACAGTGGGCTGGGTACCCAGTGTCACCTTCTTACGCTCGCTGAGGGCCCCTGTGTGAGAGTGGGAGAGAAGACAGACAGGCTAATGCTAATGTGGATGAGTGGAGCGCTGTGGAGAGCTGTGTGGGAGGACAGGATTCTTTCAGGAGCAGAGGTGAACACTTCCTGTGTGTATGATTCGACTCATTACAATGGAATCATATGCAAAGAGCAGCAACATTGAGAGTCTTAAGACCAGAGGATTTGTGTTCAATTAAAAAGCATGTATTGTTTATGGCACATATTTCATTGTATTTTATTTATAATCCTCACATCTGGCATGCCTGTATAATATAGAAAATGAGTCGACTGAAACTATTCGACTAGGACTGCTGTACTTTGGTTCAATACATTTTTCTTTTAGTCCAAGTAATTGGTCTGCAATAAAACAAAGGCAATAACAACTGCATAGGAATAAGACAGATTGAACTATTTATCACCACCTAATGTGCTGATGTATTGCTGGAGGATGAGCACTCCCCATAACTTTACTACTTAATGGTAGTTTAAATAGACAGTTATGGTTACAATCATTCTTTTGCTTACATGCAAATGGCTGAATCTGCAATGTCTTTGCAGGATTGAATTACCGTAATTTCTGGACTATAAGACGCTACTTTTTTCTCACACTTTGAACCTGCGGCTTTTACAATGATGCGGCTAATATATGGACGGGTTATTTGTTTATGAACACAGCGGATGTGTGTACGTAGCCTGAGTGCAGAAAGCGCCACTGTCTGTGCGGTTAACATGAAGTTGCAGCTTTAGTTTTGCTGTTGTCAGCACTAAAACTGTGCTATCGCCATGTGATAAAATAAATTATGATGCTAAATGAACATTATTGAATGTCTCAAACTTCAGTAGCCGGACATCCACTCATACCTAATCGATACAACCTGCCCCGACCCGCACGAGAGCCTAAAATCTGCTGAAATCCTAGAGACACTGACATGAATTTCTTTCTGCAGGAGACGTGCAGTAGAGCGCTAAGTGACGGGGGTGCAAATGGTTATTTAGCACACACCCTCAAGGAAAACACATGAACTAATGCATATGATGCAGCTTTTAAGCTAAAGACAATCAGTCTGGCTGTTGAAGAAGGAAATGGAGCTGCTGAACGTGAGCTTGGACATGTTTATCAATTGGCTAAGACGTATTTATAAAAACACTCTGCCCTTCTTCATAGTTGTCTGCCTCAGCTGTCACATATTTCCTGTATTTTAATTCTTGTATTATGTCTTTGTCTGTTGTTATTGATTGTATTGCATTCCTATTCTGTTTATGTTCTTGTATCACTGAAGAAAGAGGTGGGACACGTTAGCGCCCCCATGTCGCTGCTTTAAGGTCCATGGACCCGTCCATTTCCAAGTCTTCTCGTTGTTTACAATGACAAATAAAAGCTTCCATTCCATGAGTCGATGGTGAGACGCTGGCGACAGCAGCGTGACGACCTGACTTGATGCAAAAAGATGACAAAAGCTTTCAGAGGTAATCAAAGCAGATGGTCCGAACTTGTAAACATTCTTGAAGATGTGAACACCTGCGGCTTATAGACAGGTGCGGCCTATACATGTACAAAAATAATAATATTCTAAAATTTTGTTGATGCGGCTTATATTCAGGTGCGCTCAATAGTCTGGAAATTACAGTATGTCTTTACACAGAATATATCAACTGTATATTGAATTTAATGGAGCCCAAGTATATAACAGAAGAACGTTATATTCCAACAAGGTCAACATACATATTTCATAATAAATACAGGTTCACTGTGTTGTTACGATTAAAGGGCTTGTACTTTTTTTTTTCTTCTTCTTCTTGTTGAAATAAATGCCTTTATATTATGCAGTGTATTGTAAAGACAGATAACTGAAGGAAAAAAGTATAGACATAACCAGTGTTCCCTCTAAGCTGCGCACCTGCGCAATTGCGCACTGCTCGCACATTCTCAGCGCACAAGAAAACCTTATGCAGCGCACTGTAAATGAATTAGATCTATATTTTTTTCTGTATCATTTTGCTGTAACTCAGTGAGTGACAGGTGCCCAGCCAATCATACGATACGATTCACTTACGCTACGCAGCCAATCATGGCATTGACAGTACTTGTGTACGTGCCCTGCCCATACACGCTATATAACAGTAATAACTGCAGCGGAGTTAAGATACGTTAATGCTAACCAGAGCTCCCTCTAGGTGCGTGCGTGCAGCGCATACAATAAAATCTAACCTCAACTGACAAACAAAGCGCTGGTTAGACGCACGGAACGACCAATCTGATAGATGCACATGTGAATGTGACACGCGTCAGGGAGAAGTCAACTACAGACACATTTCGACCGCGTTTCTCTAGCTTCCTCCAGTAGTTGTAGTTGCACATCTCCGCTGTCAGAGCGGCAGATCATGGAGGGAAGAACACAGGAAGAGGAGACAAGAACACAGGAAGAGGAGACAGGTAGAGCCATAATGTAATCTTTCCCTGTTTACTTTGTTTTCATATTTTTTTGTGAGCCAAAAAGACGGGACTTTCTCAAAGTGTGAATCCTCTCCCCAGAGCATTATACCACAGAGCGCTGTCATTCATGCAAAATGACTGAAATAGGCTAATAATTAAAAAACAAGATATAAAGTGATAATAATTTATACTTATTTTGGTGATCATTATTTTGGGAAAGATTACCCATCTTATGGCCTATAGGTCCTACAATCCATAAAACAAATCTGCAGCTATATGCAGGCTGTATTTATCAAGCTAAAAAAATCTCTTAATGTAATTTTACAGATTTATACACTGCTCATTTATGGGCCGTAGCCCACAGTTTTTTTATTTGAAGTTATTTTAATTATTTGAGGTTATTTTTCAAAATATTGTACTGTTTAATGTTTCACTGACATGCAACATATACAAAGCTCATGAACAGATTTTTCTCTTTGTCATTCTAAGTGGACCAAAAAAATCAGTTAAATTAAAAGTAATCTAACGCAAATAACTGCAGTAATTTGATGAATAAGCTGTAACTTGTGATGATCTCAGGTGTGATACTGGTGTGGCCACAGTGTGCATGTCGGATGTCGCTCACAGGGATCCAAGGAACGCTCAGGGAGTTAGTGTGTTTGCTCAGACACATTAAAAATTAGGGGGAACATTGGACATAACCTATGGCTTTTACTAAGCATTCTGTTGGGTAATGACTCACAGAAGCTACAGACAGGGTCACTTATTTCATCCAATTAAGAATTTTGTTCACCAAGAATCATGAGAAATAACTGCCGGACACTATGCCGGACAGTTGATTCTCTGTTGCATTTTCAAGAGTGAGAATATAACACTAAAGATTAATGGGACCTGTGCGGAAACAGCTGCATGACACTATCCCACACAGTTATTTCCGTGTCAATATCACAGTATCACATTGGCAGAATGGTGTTCCTCACTCATGGTTTCAGGTACAGGCCCTTAAAGACGACATATTGTGTTTACTATGTAGTTCAAATCTATGACACCTGTGGATCTGCAGTAAAAGAGGGGGAACTGGACAGGATTAACTATAGCATGAGGAACACTGTTGTTACTGACAACTCAAGCAATATGAGAGTAGCAGTTAATGAGACTGAACTGTCTCCTCACATAGAGTATTTTGCGTATATGCTAAACTTGGCCTCCCAAGCGGGTTTAAAGGTGAGCCCTGTGAGCCGCCTCCTCGGCAGAGTGGAATTCAGACACAGATGGACTTTTATTGTAAAAAAAAATCTTTGGTTTATCTGTCTGCTTGTCCTTTCTTTTCTTTCTTTATTTCATTTGTTAAGACAAAACTAAAAAATAACAGATGCAACATACTTGCATCTATACAATTATAACTTATGCTTAAATATGAATGCAAGGGTACAGAAAGAAGCATAAACTTATAACATCTGCCCCTTATCAACTTGAAATTATATTACAACTCCAATGAGTTTAACCAAAAAAACAAAAAATAAAAATAAATAATAATAATAAAACACTCTTTTTTACTGAGCAGTATTATATTTTCATTAATGCCACTTTCATACTTTTCTTAAAAACTTGAATAGACTTAGAAGTTTTAATTTCACGCTAAAGACTGTTCCATAGACTGACTCCTTGGATTGAGACACATCTTTCCTTTGGTTCTGTTCTGAATACTGCTTAGAAAAAACATCAGTTCCTCTTAATTTATAACTAGTTTCTCTCTTTTTTAATCTATTTTGCAAGTTGTTGGTTCTCAAGTGGTGGAGAAATAATTCAGGGCATTATCCTATTCTGTCTTCCTTAGCAAAGACATACCTGTGTATTTTCTTACAATGCAGAAGACCTACAGTGGAGGAAATAAGTATTTGTTCCTTTGCTGATTTTGTAGGTTGGCCCACTGGCAAAAAAAAAAAAAAAAAAAACAGTCTATAATTTTAATGGTAGGTTTATTTTAATGTTAATAGAATATCAAAAAGAAAATCCAGAAAATAACTTTAAAGAAAATATATAAACTGATTTGCATTTCATTGCGTGAAATAAGTATTTCAACCCTCTAGCCAAAAAAGACTTATATTTGGTGGCAAAACCCTTGTTTGCAAGCTAGTTGATGAGGTTTGCGCACATATCAGAAGGAATTTTGGTGCACTCTTCTTTGCAGATCATCTCTAAATCTTTAAGGTTTCATGGCAGTCGCTTGGCAACTCGCTTGGCTTCCACTCCCTCCATAGGTTTTCTATAGGGTTAAGGTCCGGAGTAGGGATGCAAATTATTGATTAATTCATTAATTGATAGTTGACCTTATCGATCGATTAACGATTAACTGATAAGCGGCGTTTTTCACCTGAATTTTAGTGTTTCAATAGGGTCTTTAAGAATATAAGCCATAGTAACATAACACTGAGTCAAAAATATATCATAGTATTATTATATTGTATAGTCCTCAATTAATTATTCCTTAGTATAGTGCAACTTTTTTTTATAGTGTAACATTGTGTTCTGTCCTGATTGGCTAAGAGACTAGACCAGGACTAAACGTGGACTGGACCAGGTCTAGACCAGAACTATACCAGGTCTGGACCAGGTCTGGACCTGGACTGGACCTGGACTGGACCGGGACTGGACCGGGTCTGGACCTGGACTGAACCAGGATTGGGCCGCTGCGTGCCACTGCTGGTTTCGTGCGGCTGGTTTGTGCCGCGCGGGACTCGGGGCCCGAGCCGCGGGCCAAGCTCGGGACCAGCAGCGGCACGTTGCGGCGCATTCCTGGGCGCCGCGGTTCGATCTCTCCTCGCGCGTACACCCGGGGCTGCTGAGCAGTGCCGTTGGTGCCTGCGGCCGGCTGTGAGTCGAGCGCAGCGCGGTGCGCGGTTGCCTTGTTTCGTGACCACGCGGTTAATTACAATTAATGCATTTTGTTCGACTAACGTCTTAATCGACAATTAATCGTTAATCGATTAATTGTTGACATCCCTAGTCCGGAGACTGGCTGGGCCTCTCCATGATCTTAATGTGCTACTTCTTGAGCCACTCCTTTGGCTCCACTCCATGGCTGTATGTTTTGGGTCATTGTCGTGTTGGAAGACCCATCCCCTGACCCATTTTCAGTTTCCTGGCGGAGGGAAGGAGGTTGTCACTCAGGATTTTAACGGTTTATGGCTCCATCCTCCCATTGACGCGGTGATGTTGTTCTGTACCCTTGGCAGAAAAACAATGATTCCACCTCCATGCTTGATGGTGGGGATGGTGTTCTTGGAGTCATAGGTAGCATTTCTCTTTATCCAAACACGGCAAGTTGAGTTAATGTCAAAAAGCTCGATTTTGGTCTCATCTGACCACAGCACCTTCTCCCAGTCACTCTATAAATCATTCAGGTGTTCACCAGCAAACTTCAGGCGGGCCTGCACATGTGCTTTCTTAAGCAGGGAGACCCTGTGAGCACTGCAGGATTTTAATCCACTGCAGCCTAAAGTTTTACCAATGGTTTTCTTAGTGACTGTGGTCCCAGCTGCCTTGAGATCATTGACTAGCTCCTCCCGTGTAGTTCTAGGCTGATTTCTCATCGTTTTCATGATCACTGAAACCCCAAGATGTGAGATCTTGTGTGAAGCTCCAGAACGAGGTCGACTGATGGTCATTTTGTTTTTCTTGAAAAATGATTTGATTTTCAAACAATTGCACCAACAGTTGTCTCCTTCCCAGCTTCGTGGTTATGGTTTTGTAGTCCATTCCAGCCGTGTGCAGGTCTACAATCATGTCCCTGACATCCTTTGACAGCTCTTTGGTCTGTCCCATGTTGGAGAGTTTGGAGTTTGATTGATTGACTGATTCTGTGGACAGGTGTCTTTTAGACAGGTAACTGATTAAAACAGGAATCTTTAATTCAGGTGACGAGTTGATTAGGAGTGTCTTAACTTATCTGTGGGAGCAGAACTCTTAATGATTGGTAAGGAATCAAATACTTATTTTACACAATGAAATGTAAATCAATTAAAATGTATTTTCTATAATGTGATTTTCTAGATTTTCTTTGATATTCTATCACTCAGTGTTAAAATTACGATTAAATTTACCATTAAATACCATTAAAATCAGACTGTTCATTTGTCAGTGGGCAAACCTACAAAATTAGAAGGGATCAAATACTTATTATCCTCCACTGTATACCTAACCTTTCTGAAGAAAAACTTGAATAAGCTAAAGGTTAGGTTATCATGTCTTGCCATTTTGTGTGCCAGATACATTCATGTATTTATTGTTCCATGGGCTGTTTTGTATTTGCCTAGCACATTTATGTATATGTGTAATTGTTCTTACACAGTTTTACCTGATTTAACTTGATCTTTATTTGCACTCTGAGGGAATCATTTCAAGTAGTGTTTAGTGTTGCTACAGATTTAACTTAACACTGCACATAAGAAGAATCTGTTTAAGTGACCAGATATTGCCAACTAGTATATTGTTGACTTTGTTGATTGTTTACTGGAATTTGCTCTTTAGAATCCCTAAGTGACCAGCTTTTTCTCTTGGCATGATCCTTAAATATGAATAAATAATAATATATAATAAATGGCATATTTATTGTCTCATTATGAACATAGACACAATACCGTGAGCCTCTCCACAATATAGAGGTGGCAGTGAAAATGGGGGTTGATCGGAGCAATGACGTCTTTGAATAGAGGAAGATAAAGATGACTCAGACATGCACAAATCACTCTCAATACTTTGATTGGGTGAATGAGAACTAACAAGGCAACTAACAGGATTAAAAGCTTTAAAAAGGACAATTTGGCATAATAGGTCAGCTTTAAAACTAACATGATCAGAAACAGAATTCCACAGTGTCTCTCCTCTTTCATCGGCCTGAGCAGAGCAGTGTTTGAGACAGAAGAATGTACCTGTGCTGAGGTCCAGTCCGAAGTAGAAGAGCGCCCCGTCTCCCAGCGCGCACAGCAGGTAGTAACTGCCCTCAAATGTGGTCATGAGGATGGAGCGGGGGATGATCTCTGAAAGGACACCGCCAAATCGGTTATTCCCTGAGCAACACTGTCCCCAACCACCATTCAACACCTCCCACCTAGCCAGCCCTCCAGCCAGCACGAGCAGAGAGGTAGAATTGTCAGCGAATGCATCGGATACAAAAATCTATGACTTAGAGCTCAGGCTGTCGGCAAACTTTATACAACAAGTACAGGCTGTGTCATAAATAAAACATCAGACTTTTTTACTGCAGAATGTAAGAATTTAGGCTACGTTCACACTGCAGCCTGAAGTAACCCAAATCCCATTTTTTCGCCTCTTTGCGACCTGTATCTGATCTTCTAATGACAGATTGAACGACATAGATCCAATTTTTTCAAATGTAGCCCAGGCCACTTGGATATATGGTCCTAAAACTGATAAATATCCGATCTTTTGACTGAATGTTCTTCTTGTCATACGAAAATTTTGTATGAACTCTGTCAGTGAAGCGGCGAAGCACATAGTAATCCCACCACTCTTGAATGCAACTCCGCACCCACACGTTCATCTGTATGGAGGTTGTTGCCACTGCCCCACAAAATGCCATGGCCATCAACCTTGCTCTTCTTCTTATTCTTAATCTCCTCTTTAAAACAAATGTATTGTACATATGCTGCTCCGGTAGGACAGCTACTTCAATAAAGCCAGATGCTCACTTATAGCGTCCATGTTTACTTCCGTAAACACTGAGCACGCTCACTGCGCGTGACGTCATCGTGTCCTCCAAGGTGCACGAGGGACACTTTTGGGGCGTTTAAAGTTCACACTGGAGATCACATACAAGCCGCATTTAATTGGAAATGTGAACAACCTTGCAAAAAAAAATCGGATTTCACAAAAAAATCGGAATTGAGCATTAGGTCCTGCAGTGTGAACGTAGCCTTAGAGTGGGCAGGTTATGTAACACTTTTATCAGTGTTAAAGGCCTCAATATTATGCCATTTTCTGATCTATGTTAAAGTGTTGCTTCCTCATCCCAAACATACCTGGGGTCGTGTTGTTTCACTCACACATGCTTTACGCAAAACTCCTGCGTATTTAGTTCTTTAGTTAGTTCTTCTTTCAAAGTGGTAATACAGGAACCGTGTTTTTAAACTCCACATACCTTCACTAGAATTAGGGATGTCAACAATTAATCGATTAACGGTTAATTGTCGATTAAGACGTTGGTCGATCAAAATGCATTAATTGTAATTAACCGCTAACCGCGGACACGCGCACCCGCGTGGTCATGAAAAAAGGCAACCGCGCTGCGCCAAGATCGACTCACAGCCGACCGCAGGCGCCAACGGCACTGCTCAGCAGCCCTGGGTGTACGCGCAAGGCGAGATCGAACCCGGAATGCGTGCCGCTGCTGCTGGTTTCGCCGCAGCCCGCGCCCCGAGCCCCGAGCCCCGCGCGGCTGGCCTGCGGCTCGGGGCGCGGGCTGCGGAGAAACCAGCAGCGGCACGTGGTGGTTTAATCCTGGTCTAGTCCAGGTCTAGACCCGGTCGAGTCCCGGTCCAGTCCAGGTCCAGACCTGGTTCAGACCTGGTCCAGTCCACGCTCAGTCCTGGTCTAGTCTCTTAGCCAATCAGGACAGAACACAATGTTAAACTATAAAAAAAATGTTATACTATAAAAAAAAAAAATTGGATAGAGCGAGGGATTACTGTATTTTGTTATTCAGCATCAATACATTTGTCTGCTTTTTACTAAGGAATAATTAATTGAGGAATATACAATATAATAATACTATGATATATTTATGACTCAGTGTTATGTTACTATAGCTTATATTCTTAAAGACCCTATTGAAACACTAAAATTCAGGTGAAAAACGCCGCTTATCAGTTAATCGTTAATCGATCGATAAGGTCAATCAACTATCAGTTAATGAATTAACCAATAATTTGCATCCCTAACTAGAATAATTTGGAACTGCCAATGTCTACTGAAGAAAAGGTAGCTCTTGAAAATTACATTTGATGACATCACAAGGTGGTAGAAAGTATTTTGAGCTCTGGAGATGTAGACAGACCAATAATAAAGAGTAACTCAAACATGGACCTTTTAATTTATAGTATGGAGATCGTGTAGTGCTTATATAAGATATTATTTGTAATGCAGCTCTATGCTCAAACAAACATGTCCACTTTTTCCATCCACTCCTCCTATTGGGCAACATCTGGCGTGATCTGAGTGACAGGTATATTGAACTAATTAAAGATACACCATGTAATTTTCGAGTGGAGGTTCTGCAGCCTGCCTGCCTCCATGCTTTGCCTGCAGTGTTTTGCAGTATGGCTTTAAAGAGGGGGTATTACATTTCTATAGATTATATCACCATGTTATAATTTATTGTTTTGAAAATGCTACAGTCACCAAAATACAAGTTTTCAAATGTTTACTTTTCAGTTTTGTCGACTCTTTGAGGCCCCCCTCTCTGTAACTAATCCTTCAGAGCGCTATCACAGCACAATCAGTACGCATTTCACTAATGAAACTTCTGCACATCATATCAAGTTTGTGTAGTTGTAGTATACTGTTTCATATCACGCTTTTATATTTATGAAAAACTGATGTTTAAGGAGCATGGGTGACGTAGGCTTGTGGGCGGAGCCTTGGACAGAGTCTTACTGTGAACGGTAAGGAGGAGTCAAGTAAGGCTTGAGAGAGATCCCTAGATTACTCAAACATGCCTGGATGACATCTAAAACCTCTTCAGGCACGTTTTTGATGAGAACATTATAAAAATGGTAGAAACGTCCAAAAAGTAAATTTTCCTCTCTTTAAACTCCTCCATGGAGACAAGCAGGTGACGCCGCCGGGTAAAGTAACAGGTCAGATCTGTGGAGGAGCGACCCTGCTCAGTGTTTCTCAAGGTCATTTTGAGCAATAAAAACACCTGTATTTGAATAAAGATTCGGTTATTGCCATACGTTATTGGCGTTTTAGGATTGATTTTAAGATTTTATTGTTTGTTTTTAAAGCTTTGAATGGACTGGCCCCAAAATACATCTCTGACCTCATCCAAATCTACAGACCGGTGCTCTGAGGTCAGAGGGCCAGCTCCAGCTCGTGGGCCCTAGGACTAGACTTAAAACTTGGGGGGACAGGGCTTTCTCTGTGGTTGGCCCCAGGTTATGGAACGCTCTGCCCCCTCATGTCAAAACAGCCCCCACACTGGAGAGTTTTAAGTCTCGTCTTAAGACCCACTTTTATGCTCTGGCTTTTAATAGTTGTGTGCTCCTCTGTGTTTTTATAAATTGCTTTTGTTTTTAGTTATTTTATTATTATCACTTACTTTATTGCTATTTTAGTAATGTTATTATTGAGTTCTATTGAATTTTATGTGCAGCACTTTGGAAACTGTCTGTTTATAAAATGTGCTATAGAAATAAAGTTGGATTGTATTGGATTGGATACTACACAGTCCAGGCAAAGCAGTATCATCTCCATGCAGACAAGCAAGTGCATGCAGTGTGAATGACAAATGATGAATGAAGTATCAAAAATATACCCGTGGTTAGTCTGGCCTGTCTGAGCAGCTCCTGTGACAGTGTGAGGAGGATATGGTCCACTGCATCAAACACAGGCCAGGGATCAGACTGGACACAGCTAACCTCCGGTGTGTTAAACCCCCCTAAAGACTGAGCGGGTATGGCATAATGTTAATAATTGGTGTACTGTTGTTAAAGTGGAACTTTTCACTAAAATGTGTATATGGTGTTTTGTATGGCATTATCTACAGTTCTAAATCAAATTTATTTCAGTGCAAATTTGGCAAATGTATAGCTTTTTGGTCAAAAACATATAGATCTAAAGTGTGTGCTGACTCCTGTGGCCACTGCAATTTCAAGTAGTTGGTGACATCACGCAAGACTGTCCAGATTACAAAAAACAAAGAGTTTGAAGTGTGGACACTTGTTAGACCAATCAAACTGTTATTTATACCTCCAGACCCCACCGCCTCCCCCTCCCCCTCTTCCTTGGTCCACATGCACTGCCCAGTTTAGCAGCTCTATTTGAAATGTGGTTGTAGTTTAGGTGTTTAGTCCCACTTTAAAGTCAAAATCTCAACTTAGCGTATTTTAAATGCAGTAATTATACCTGCACCTTTGTAAGTTGTATTTCATTTTATTACATATTTTTATTATATTGTTTACTTCTTCCCCTGCACTTTTGCAACACTTTTACCATGTACTATTACTGCCGTTATTAGTACTTCTGACTATCTTAGCGAGTCAGCGGTTCTTCTGATCCTAAACATTTCATTGCATTGTTGACCCTGTGTTGATTCTGCATATGACAAATAAACAATCTTGAATCTTGAATCCTGAAAATGCTCAAACATGCATGGAAGACATCTAAAACCTCTTCGGGCGTGTTTTTAATGAGGGAACATTATAACATGATTGCAAGGAAAAAAAACAATACCCCCACTTTAACATCTGCGTCCTCCTCAAATGTTAAAAATGCATACTAACTACTAACTACTACACAAAGCACATCAAAACAAATGAGGCAGGCTGGTGATAATAGTGTCCTCTCACCTCCTCCCAGCATCTCCTTGTGCAGGGCAGTGAAGCAGGGCAGCTTGAGCACACGCGCAGATATGTCTGTCCACAGTCCCACAGCGCACAGGGGTGACTCACCACCCAGCTCCCCCAGAGGAGTGATGTCCAGGCAGGCCACCTCGTGTTCCATCTCCGTGGTGCTAAGGCGGAAGAGAAAACGAGTAGAGGATGGCATGTTAATGATGGTATGCAAGAAGGGAAAAACACTCAACACACACAGTTTCCAAGGCACGTTTTTTAACTTAAGATGCCAATTCAATTATCTTATATAGAGTAGTGTTGTCATAATACCAAACTTTCAAGCAAGATTTTCATTAAGATTTGAATAGACTCGATATTCAATAGATTCCGATATTACAATAATGAAAAACACTCTTTATTTAGACAATAGAATGCCATTGTCAACATAAATAATAATAATACAGTGGTCCCTCGCTCTATCGCGGTTCACTTTTCGCGGCCTCGCTGTTTCGCAAATTTTTATTTATTTATTTTTATTTCAATTTTTTTTTACAGTGTATCAACATTGTGTCCTGCGTCCTGATTGGCTTCTCCTCCGTGCCGTGTCTGCTGTACAGTACAAAATCTGTTCAGTTTGCCAGATTTATATAGATGTTATAGAGGGGGGACCCGGGGGGCTCCGGGAGTCCCGCTGGATGCACGAGGAGCCGAGACATGAGTCACTGGATCCGAAGGAAGTCCAGACCGGACTAAGACATGAGGACCAGACTGGGAACAGACCAGGACTAGACCAGGACTAGACCGGAACTAGACCGGGACTAGACCGGAACTAGACCGGAACTAGACCGGAACTAGACCGGGACTAGACCAGGACTAGACCAGGACTAGACCAGGACTAGACCAGGACTAAGCCAGGACTAAACTGGGTATAAACCAGGACTAGACCAGGTCTAAACCTGGACTAAACCAGGACTAGACCAGGACTAGACCAGGATTAAACCACCGCATGCGGATCTTTGCCTTGTTTCGTGACCATGGCATGTGCCTGCACCCCCCCCCCCATTAATACATTTTGTTGAAAATCTACAAAAGTTTGAGTGTTTAAACAAGAGAGAAATGTGAGAAAATGTTAATACCAGTCTGAGAGAAGTGTATAATGTGTGTGGTGAGGGGTTTACAGCCTGAAAACATGTATAATAATTGTAAAATATAAAGTTGTCCTACTTCGCGGATTTCACTTATTACGGGTTATTTCTAGAACCTAAATAACCCGTAATAACTGCCCACTTTTGCCTCTAAATGCAAATAAACTGTGCTTCCCTTGTGGTGGCACTTCCGGTTAAGCAGGAATTCCATTCATTTCAATGGAGAATTTGAATTTCACATCTAAAATATGATAAAAGTAGAGTGATATGTGTAAAATGTATGTTCAATGTTCATGTACACAGGTCAACACTCATCAATTCTCTGAGAAGCTTTAAAGCAGCTTTGTAATCTGTATACAACTTATTTGACTGTCAAGATTGGCAGCCTTGAGCAAAATAATACAACCCCAATGGCTATGGTGGTGCCAACAGCAACTTTGGGAATAAGGTGAATACGAGCTAGTTCTAATCAGGACTAAAACAGGACTAAAGACATGGCACTAAGATAGTGCTAGACCAGGCTTAAAGCAGGGCTACAGACTTAAAGATCTAGGTCTAAACTAGGTATAACCCAGAACTTCAGTAAAAGGAACAAACACTAAGTAAGGACTTAGTGTTGTCACAATAGTAAAAGTTCAAACTTGATTTCGACACTAGAGAATACACTTGATAAAATGTTCATTTAAAAATACTTGGTGGTCTTACACTAGTTCTGATAAGACTCAAGATGAAACTGTTCAGGAACGGTAAAACTTTATCCAGAAAAGGTAAAATTTTATCTAGTTTTTATTTCTAGTTTTATTAATTTTAGTGCCTGATCCTTGACACTTCTGACAACCTTACCAGGACTAACCAGGACATGAAGGACCTGCCTGATCTGTTTGAGCTCCCCGGCCAGAATCTGCAGGTAGTAGAGCGCCCGTCCCACGGCGAGCACCACCTGGGTGTGGTTACAGGCAGCCACGCTGATGTTCCTCCCCTGGGGCTCCTTCCACTCACTCACTAGGGCCTTACTGTCCTGAAGCACCAGCCGCACAGAGCCTGACGTGATCTGCAAAAACATTGGCACCAATTACACTACATATACTGTATATACTGTGACGTGCGGCAAAACTGCTGCTGCCATTATTTTCTATGAATCAAACACACACCCCACGCCACGATTGGGGTTGAATTGGGATGCGGTGCCACATCTGAAAACACATGCATTCTGCACTTGCGGTGAGTACAGACATGTCTCTGCTCTGTGACCGACAAAAGGAGCTGCAACTTTGAGGAGAGGTACGAGAGCTGCAGGATATGAAAGGAAAGAACTCTGCAAAACACCGGCTCCTTTCCCGCTTCTCTCTGTGCCAAGGAAACTCTGCACTCTTTCTAAATTCAGTGAAACCTCCTCAAACAAGCACCTTTCCTCTCCTCTCAAAGACTCACGTGTTGCTTACTTTATAAGTAATCTGCAGAGTTGAGTTAAAGCCTTTTAAAGAGTTTTGGTATGCATTTATTAGTTTTAATCTAGATTGAGATGTGAACTACAGCAGTGATTCTCAAACCTTTCAAATCACCTAAAATGATATTGTCCTTCAGAGTACCATCAAATCTAAACCTGAACTATATTAGGCCTAAATTAGGATTAAATTGTCTAAAATTTGACTAAACCATGGATAAGGTTGTTCTAACTCAAGGAGGACAAAACACTGACTCAATTTCTCTCTAAATAAGCAATTTAAAAAAACAAACTAAAACTCCAGATTGCTCTCAACTGTTTTTGTGTTAGTAAGTACATATTGCTGAGATCCTTGGAGTGGGATAAAGATCTATCCAAGTTTCACCTCTTTATTAACATCAGACATAAATTAAAACAATTTAAAATTGTCCATCGCCTACATTGCTACAAAGTTAGGCTACACAGAATCTACCCCTCACCTCTCCATATTCGGCTGTTTACAGAAAAGAACTATTCCTGCGAAACCACCACTGGACCTGGGAATGATGGCTGCAAAGAGGCAGATTTTCAGGAAGTGGAAATTTCTGGCTCCTTCCTCTTTCAAAGTGTTGTCAGATATGCTGTCATTGATACAATTTATTACCTTTATTTAACCAGGAAGTCCCATTGAGATTCAAAATCTCATTTCCAAGAGAGACCTGGCCAAGTTAGCAGCCAATCCACATAAATACATACATACAATAGTTACAACATACTTACATACATATTAATGCTATACTTTACATTTTCATTATAAATAAATAAATACAGTATGTTAAAACCATCTCAAGAAAAACAAGCACATGTGTTTGTTACCATTTTTCTTATGGAAGTTTTAAATTCATTTATGGAGATGAGAGTTTCTAGTTTAAGGTCTTTCTGTAGGTTATTCCATCCCCAGGGTGCTGAATAGGAGAAGGCAGTTTTTCCTAACTCAGTTAAAACTTGAGGTACATTAAAAAGTAACCACCTTGAGGAGCGGAGCTGATAAGTACCAGAGCTCACAGAGAGGAGGTTACCGAGGTACAGTGGGAGTTTACCTAGTATTGCTTTATAGATAAAGATAAACCAGTGCTGTTGTCTACGAACTGTAAGTGCTGTCCAACCAACTACATTATAGAGAATGCAATGATGAGTGAGGGGAGATAAGAACTGAGCTTTGCGGACCTATTAACAATTTAAAATACTTGGAGCCAATTTGTTGCTCAAACTGTGGCTGTACTTGTGCTTCAGTGAATTTCCAACCCCTACATTTTTTTATTATTCTTTTTTTCCTTCAGAATTTCTAACTAGCAAATATCTGTGTACCTGAGCCATTTGTAACACTGAAAACCAAAATAAAATATTCAAGAAGGCCCTACCTACAAACAAAGGAAATACATGAGATTCTAGTATTAGTTTTGCAATTCAAATGAATCCCTGTCTTTTCAATTGTCTAGTGGAAAAAGACAATTGACAGGTTAATTTAACCATTTCTGTCAGCTTTTTTATGTAGTGGAGTTGTCAAACCGGTCTCTTGCCATCTTTTTTGCCATACCACATATTTTTTGTTACCCTCTGTCATATATTATATTATGATGAGTGAGCTACTGTATACAAATAATTTTCTGTGTGGATCAATAGTTTGTCCAAGTCCAAGTCTATACTAAATCTATACTACTGAAATACTCATTTGAGCAGGTACTGATAGTAAAAAAAACATTCACAGGACAGAAATAAACCTTTCCTGAACAGAAATAAACCTTTCCTGAGTAGCTGATAGAATGAACAAGTATGAGAGCACATGGATTAGTATACACCCATGGACCAATATGGAACTTACCTGGACCACTGAGGGATTACACAGATATAAGCCCACATGGGAATATAAAAGAAAGTCCCATGATTTAATGATGAAAATTGCATACACAAGTATTATAGTGGTATCGGAATCCGTATCGAGTATCAAGTCTATAGTACAGAAATTAAGTTTGAAATGTTAGTATCGTGACAACACTATCAGGAGAAGCCACTTATTAAACCGGCCATACAACTGTAACTGAAGTGAAGTGAACAATGATGGAAAAGTGTGAGACAACTGTAGTGAGTCATTTTAAGGGAACATACTTTCTCTTCTGATGATATTGCTCCATGTCTGCTAGAGTTAGTGACTAAGTGACGCATTTAGACATGAAAATGGCAACACCGCTATTGTCAACATTTCACAAGTCAAGATAGATACTTTGCTCTTAAGGCCATTTAAGCATTACAAATAGAGTTATTTCATGGTGGGGAGCATTTTCTGGATTCCGTTGCTTGCAAAAATCAATATGGAACACAATTGCAGAAAGTATTTTTGTAGCCTAGTGTAATTTCTTTGAAGAGGAGGTTATTACTCTTCTACATAACATTTAGATAACCATGTTACCTTTGATCATTTTGAAAATTTTATATTGTAATGAATTGTTTTCCATTATGCTTTTGTATATTTATGAAAACTGGCTGTGCAGGAGCATGGGTTTACATAGACTTGTTCAGCCTTGTACAAGAGGCGTGGGGTCGTACCTTAGAACCTCCTATGCAAAGCCATATTTAAGCATACAGACTTTCAATCAGATTACATATGCCAATAGTAGACAAAAGTGTCCAATATAATATAAGTGTATGGATGCACAGGAGATAAAGCCATGTAATCTTGTAATCTTCCAATAGTCACAGGAGCCTAATAGTGCACTTCCTGTCTCTAAGCAGCAGATACCAGTCATCCATTGAGCTTGTTAGGTTATTAGTGTTGAAGGAAAGTGCAGCCTTCACATTTCTCTGCTGTTAATTTAAGCTGCTAAGTTTTCCACAGTCTGGACACAGCAGGCCACAGAACCGGAAAACAGAGATCCACCATTTACACTGCAGGGACCATTTGCTTTATTGTTAAAGATCCCATGACATGGTACTTCTTGACGCTTTTATATGGCTCCTTAATGGTTCCCTAATACTGTAAATTAATCCTTCTTCAAAATAAATACTCAGTGCATGAGAAACAGAGATAAGATGAGAAAGAGTAATTTTTCTCTCTCTGAACAGTCCATAATGGGAGTTGTTGCTTGAATGCAAATGAGGAGAAAAGAGATGGCCTATAGTAGAGGGTGGGGGCGTGGCCAAACTCTCTGCTCTCAGCTCTCAGCTGTGCGCTCTGACCCATTTCCGCGTTTTTGCGCGGAGGAAGAGATGAGAAGCGTTCCATTGAAAAATAAACACATTTCCACAAAAAATAAAATTAAACCACTGCTGTTCAAAGGTCCAGAGGCTCAGATAAAGGACTTCCGAGCCTAGAAACACTCGGACGTGCCTCCAGGCAAATAAAAAAACGCATTTCGCATTGTCTAGCGCATTCGCGGTCCAAACTCTCTGGGCGTGATTTACAGAGACGCTGAGTAGACACAGACGGGGGTGGAGCTGCATTTTTCGATCTGACGTCAATAAGGTGCCTTGTTCAGAATCGCCCGTTTCAGCTCTGTTTTTTTCCTAACGCAGAAAAGGATCGCAAATGCTCAGTTTAGACATTTCGCAACTTTTAGCCATGGGGGGGGGGCTAAACAGGGTAGGGGAGCTCACATTAACGTTCAAAAACCTCAGAAAGTGAAAATTTCATGCCATGGGACCTTTAATATTTCAAATACCACTTAGAGCCTTTTTGGAGAAATGTATGTCATGTAAAAAATATGGAAATTGAGTGTTACAGGTAATTTGTGTAATTTATGTGGCTTATATATTTTAAGGGCCCATATTATACTATTTTTTGATCTATGTTATCATGTTTCCTCATCACAAACAGACCTGGAGTTGTGTTTTGTTTCATTCATACGTTTAACATACAAACCTTGCATATTTAGGCTGTGGTCTTTTCTAAAATTGAAAACACTCTGTTCCACCTTGTGATGTCATGTGGTTATACAGGAAGTGCTCCACTGTGTTTTTAAACTACTTACACCTTCATATCAATCATTTGAATGATTTCAGCCCTGGAATTGTCAATCTCTAATGAACTAAAAGGTAAAAGTTAGCCTTTAACTTGAAAAATACCAATGCATGACATCACAAGCAAGAACATTTTTGAGCTTTGGAGATGTAGACAGATTAATAATAAAGGGTTACTCAAACATGTGTGAATGAAACTAACACACGAAGAACACAATGAATCAGTTCATGCCAGACACATGACCCACCTGAAACATGGCACGTAAGTAGTATAATAATAATAATAATTAATACAGTGAACCCTCGCTGTTTCGCGGATTTTGTTTTCATTTTTTTTTTTTTTTTTTTTTCATTTTTTTTTTATAGTGTAACTTTTTTTTATAGTGTAACAATGTGTTCTGCGGCCTGATTGGCTAAGAGACTAGACCAGGACTAAACTTGGACTAAATCAGGTCTAGACCAGAAGTAGACCAGGTCTGACCAGGTCAAACGAGCGGCTTTTGCGTTCGTTTGTGTGTGTTCGGTTTGTGGCTCAGGTTGAGAGGAATCACAGGAGCAAGATGGTGCCTATGGTCGGCTGTACTTCTGCTACCTCTACTATTTCTCGTATTTTTGTGATTTTCCTTGTGCTATATTTTGCATGGTCAGCCCTGTCAACAAATGGCTATGTCGCGGATGTTATTCAATATGACAGACATACGTTATTCCACATCAAGGCACATATGGAAAGTTTTTCTGTTACCTGGCCAGGTACACAGTTTTTCCCCTCCAAAACTGGAATGCTCCACGTCATCGCCGGAGTACCTGCTGCTAACTAAGCCCCGGGGCAAAAGAAAAAGGAAGCGGGGATCCAGGGCAGGTGTCCAAACCAGGCGGAGAAAACAGCGAGCAAGCGGGACTGAATCTGCGGGGAGCGAACGGTGTCTGATACCGGTTCCTATCTGGGCGTCGGACGGCGAATCTGCGGAGCCACCGCCGCTACGGAGCTGAGTCGCCCGTTCTTCTCTGCGGTGTGAGAGGGTCCTGCGCCCTGTCACTTGTATCAAGGATGGAGGTTGTGTCCGGAGCGTCCAGTCGATCAGTGCACGTCAGTGTCCGAACGCGCGCAGCCTCTCCGGATGGCCCTGCTTAACGCACGCTCCATATGAATAAATCCTTTATACTGAGCGACTTGTTTGTCAACGAACACGTGGATTTTATGTTCCTGACTGAGACATGGCAACGCGAACAGGATTTTGTCCACCTTAATGAATTGTGCCCCCCGGACTGCTCCGTGACTGGAACCCCGCGGGCCGCACGGCGAGGCGGCGGCGGCGCGCTCGTTTACCGGGATGGCTTCTGGACACGACAAATGAATCCGGTCGCGTTCAACTCCTTTGAGATGCAGATGACTAAGGTTGGGAACATTACTTAATTTTATTGTATCTTAATCTATCGGCCGCCTGGTCCTGCACGTTCTTTCTTGGATGATTTCGCAGACTTGTTGTCTTCTATTATTAAACTTGAGAGTTTTGATACTCTGTGATTTTTACCTCCATGTAGATAATCCCTCATCCCTTATCCACGATGAGGGGTTTATCGTGGTTAAATCTGTGACAGAGCAGCATGTGTCGCGCACTTCTCCAAGGGGTTGGTGCGCGTCTCGTCCCGGGACGTGACAGTGCTCCTCGCACATCTGGCGGGGCTCCCGGGGCCGTGTCTCCCCCCACGCGCCACTATTATTACATTTTTTGGAAAATCTATGAAAGTTTGAGTGTTTAAACTAGAGACAAATGTGAGAAAAGGTCAATTCCAGTCTGAGAAAAGCGTATAATGTGTGTGCTGAGGCGTTTACAGCCTTAAAACATGTAGAATAATTGTAAAATGTAAAATTGTCCTACTTCGCGGATTTCTCTTATTGCGGGCTATTTCTGGAACCTAACCCCCGCGATAAACGAGGGTTCACTTGTAATAATAATTCATAGCATTTATACCTTTCATGACACCCAAAGTGCTTTACAGTTCATTGTTCATTCACTCCATACATGGTGGTGGTAAGCTACTTTCTGTAGCCACAGCTGCCCTGGGGCAGACTGACGGAGTATCTGAAACTTTCCTTGTGTGAGGTAATAGTGCAGCACTAAATATTAATTAAGTTTAGAAGTTATTCTGAGCTTCCTGTGTTTAGATTGGTAACAGTCTCTGCCCACTCTAAGGCTACGTTTATACGGCGACGATCAAAACAGAAGACGCAATAGTGGCGTCTCGTCTTCAGTTTTTTGACCGCGTTTATATGAAGACGCAAAAGTGGACGCAAAAGCCAGCGAAGGGAGGCGCTGGACTGAAAAAAAAACAAAACAAAAAAAACATCACAACAGCGTCAAGTTACATTTCTAACCACGACTGTACCGGAAAAGAGAAAGGTAAAACTTCAAAATAAAATGTTCTAGTTGCGCTTTAAATGAGTTGTTAAGTTCCGCTCCAAACATTTCAGTGACTTGTATTTTTGTTTACATGTTTTTGAATATTGTACTGAAAATAGTGACATTACAGGAGGATTACAGTGAATTAGAAAATATAAAATCACATGGGGTTTTACATTTGAAGTGCCTCATGCGGAAGTCGCTTGTCTTGGCGTCTGTGTGGCTGTGAGAGTGTGAGAAAGACTTGTACACCGTAGACGTGTGTGGGTGCCATTTATACAATTGTTGAAATGACTCTTGTATGTTGACTAGAGCTGCTTGAACATCCGTGGTATCAAGGTATGCCGCCTCTATGTGACGTAAACGGGTACCGACGTGAGCAGATCTGACCAGTTTTCAGTCTTGGGCAGTTTACACGGAAACGCTACAGCGGAGCGTATTTAACTTTTACACTCTGAAGGGTGGTTTCAAATTTTTGCGTTTTTAGGCCCCCAAAACGCCGTCACCGTGTAAACGAAAGGCACTTCCGATAAAATATTTTGTCGTTTTTACCCGTAAGCGCTCTCGTGTAAACGGGCCCTAAGTCTGTGTAAAGTCATAGAAACTTTGACCCTGTTTAAATCAACCAAGTAGAAAGAATCTCCTTCCCTAAAAACAAGACGGATACTAAATACTAAAAACTGCCCTTTCATTTGACAACGGAATGTGATTTTCAACATTACCATTAATCCCCCAGTGTTCCAGGTAGGTTCCATAGTGGTCCATGGGCGTATACTAGTCCATGCGCTCTTATACTTGTTCTGAGTAATACAGCTCAAGATCATTCTAAAGCTATTCAAGAAAGGTCAGTTTTTGTCCTGTCCTGTACTCATACGTACTCTTACATACTCATTTGTGCAAGTATTGATACTAGTTTTAGTATCAATTAGTATCTGAATTTCAATACTTTTGACAACCCTACAAGCTCAAGCAGATTCTCATGTACAGTGTTTTGCTGTATGAATAGTTTGATTAAATATGCTCGGTTAATACATTCACTAGTTACCACATGGTTGTTAGCCTCGGTCGTGCCTTTAAACGCTTAAAGGATATCACCCCCAGGTCAAACTTGGGCATCTCCCCACAGTCCAGAGACTAAAATAAGGAGGAAAGCGTTTTTCTGGTGACGCAGCCATTGTCCAGGTCTGTCAGCACTGACCGCCGCGATATCTGCAGCTACTCCGCGTTAGACTGGAGTCTAACTATTTTTCAGTGCGGAAAAACACAGCCGAAGCACACACCACGCTGACAGGGGAATCCCTGTTACGCACCAGGAAGGCAGTTCCCCTGTTACGCAGCGTGGTGTGTGCTTCGTGTGTCTTTTTCCACACTGAAAAATAGTTCCCACCCAAAATGACCAAGTCAAGCTCTCCGTGTTGATTTGCACATTTATTTGCACTCGATATGAATGCGCACTACACAGAAAGTAATTGGGAAAAGCATTAAGCAAATTAATTCCTTTTGGCCGAAATCTTTCTCTGGCGACGTTAGACTCCAGTCTAACGTGGAGTAGCTGCAGATACCGCGGCGGTCAGTGCTGACAGACCTGGACAATGGCTGGGTGACCAGAAAAACGCTTTCCACCATTTATTTTAGTCTCTGGACTGTGGGGAGATGCCCAAGTTTGACCTGGGGGTGGCATATCCCTTTAATGATATGTATTAAAATAATTTTTTTATACACATTTTTGCCTTGGGAGTCCCTTCACAATTATATAAATGGAAATAGACAGAGATTTGTGACACAGCGGGTTTAGTTGTTTGATTAGAGGCAATTTAAACTCCTTTTTGTAAAATGAATGAGGCTACCCACTCACTGTTGTGCTCTATAGTATTTAAGGCCTAGTACCTGATTTCAGCTAAATTAATCTTGCCCCAGTAGAGGTATTGACCTCAAGGGCTGCTGATACAAAATATGCATAAATGTTTGATAATTAAGAAGTGTGTGTTGGCATTAGGGGTGGGCAATATGGGCAAAAAAAAAATCTGATATTTGTAGGATTTTAAAGATAATCATATGTCGATATCCCCCCCCATTATCCTCTTTTTCCTCTCTTATCTATTGCTCTTGTTGTCTGCGTGCCTCTCTTGTTTTTGTCATTTTCTCGCTTTTTGGAGCAGATTTTCCAAATTCCAAAAATATGGATGTGATCAGCTGGACCCTCAGCGCTATTGATACTCTTTTTTCACGGAGGAGTGCTGCTCCGGGAGAAGCGGTGTGTCCAGATGGTACTTTTGCTGCTGGATATGCGAGGGACTCGTATCGTGCGTGGCAAGTCGTATGTTTGGCACCAATTTACCTGGAGGATGTGGAGGATATTTACGTATTCTGATTTCTGATAGCTGGACATCTGTTAATTGGCCTGGGATTGTCCATGATCTATCGCATAAATTGTAAGCTGGCAGCTAGTAAAGAATCCCCTAAGCTGTCTGCAGAAATTTCGAGCCATTGTGAAGGTGTTGGAGATCTCGTGAAAGGATTACATCAGAAAGTGGGACAGGTTGAGGTCCTTTTGGAAGGATTTCAACCGAAGGAAACATCTCGACGTTTGGATATCATCACGGGCATGGTGACAGAACTGTGTAAAGCCAATGCAGCGCAGTCTGTGCGCCAAGAGGAACTAATGAGATCTCTCATGAATCTTCATGGCGATATGAAGATGGGGGTCTGGCACAACTCGAGCCCAGTCTAAATTATTTACCTGGGTTTCTAAAAATGTATTTCATCAATGCTAAATTAACCCCCTGGATTATTCTCTCCTGTGAAAATCTGTCTCAAATAGTTATCTGTGTTTTGATTTCGCCTCCCTGCATAAACACTTCCAAGGCCACGAACTGTGGTTTGTTATCTGGACTCTACATAAACATGGCACACACTCTTACAGTGTCACTGAAAATAGAAATAATAACAGAAATTCCCTGTCTTTAGAAAGGTCTGTCCTCTGCTCTCGGTTCAATCAATTTAATCGATTTCCAATCTGACCCCCCCCCACATCCTTCCTTATGTTACCAACAAAAAAGATCACCTTATGTTATATCTCCAACTGTTTTTCTGTCATTACATGTTGTTAAATTGTCACTGATTGTACTTGTATTGCATCTTTTCTGCTCTGCATCTCCCAGTCGGCGGCGCGCGCATGCGCAGCGGACCCTCCCCTAGCCACTCTATCACTGTCCTGCCTGGTTAGTGGGGAAACGAAATTTCGAATTCATTCTATGTACATGTACATGATTGTTTTTCGACAATAAAGCAAACTATGACTATGACTATGACTAGTGCAAACGGCAGCGCTCGTTAACGCTGCAACTTCATGTTAACCGCACAGACAGCGATGCTTCCTCCTCTCAGGCTGCACACACATCAGCTGTGTTCATAAACTAATAACCTGTCCATAATACATGCATACACGCATAATACATAAGACGCAGGGTTCAAAGTGTGACAAAAGAGTAGCGGTTTATAGTCCGGAAATTACAGTGTGTATATACAGGCTAATCTGTATATTGTTCAAGCAATAGGGCTACGCTATAGGCTCGTACTGATTTTTACAATCAGACAACCGAGCCTGTCTAAAACCTTATACCCATTTCACCAAACAGCCCATCCTCTAGATGACAGGAGTGATATGGACACTGTGGAAGGGGGATTTGTGTGTGGAACTGTGTTTGTACCTGTTGTCCCTTGGTCATTGATTTCCATGTCAGTTTTGCACACAGTGCTAAACGCGTGCAGCCTGGACATGCTAAGGCAAGAACATCTCTCCCGATAGCTGTCCAGAAATATTTGTTGTTTCCTAGTCTTTTTTTTTTTGGTGGTTCAGCCATGTCATGCAAGCCTTGCAGTTTAAAACCAAAACTGTTTTCTCTGCAGTAAATACGTGGCGGTGACCATTGCAACACACAACAAACAGATGGTTCATATGTTCGTCGTAACCTTGACGAGTGGTTAACAATATCGTTGGGTTAATGTTGGGCTAACTCTACATATTAATCTTACTTTTTGGGCTCAGCGGGTGAAAGGGGAGCTGGCACTGGCTCACATCCCTGAATCTGAACTGTGGCTTGGAGCAAGGCAGGGCGGGGGAGCTGGGAGGAAATGAAGCGCTCTGATTGGCTGAAAGTTCTCTGTTTACATGCAGATCTCTGTGGATCTGTGGCTCAGCGGCAGAATCAACATCAGTGACAACTTGAGTGAAACAGACGAAATGTGAGATCCATATGCGTATTTTAGAACAACAAAGTGTACAAGCGAACAAGGAGGTCAAAATTGCGTGCCCGCTACCTGTTGGCAGGTCTGACTGCATCGGCAACATCTCTTTGGCTCTGAATCTGGTGATGGCATTGGTTATGTTTTGCCATCGTTGACTTTTTCTGTCATACGGCACTTTTCTGCTGAATGAGTCCGCGAAGGTTTGTTGGGTGTCCGGAACAGGTCGCCTACTTGTTTTTTCTTGAGCTGCAGAGTCTTGAAGTTTCTCGTATTCTTCGTACTTTTTACTGTGGTTGGTGCAGAGGTGGTGAAAGAGGTTTGTTGTGGAGCTTTGTTTCACAGCAATGGATTTCCAACAAATCTTACATATGACAGTGTTTTGATCAATGTCAGTCTTTTCGAAACCAAACCATTTCCAGAGAAGTAGACCCACGTCTCGGCACTAAATCCTCTGAAGTAGACCCAGCTTTAGCTGCCTCTGCTGCATTTTCTCAAACTGCGCTGCTGATCTGTTCCAAGGCTGCTCGCGAGAGAGGTCATGTGATGACCTAGGTCTACAAGTCGAGCGGCAGAGATGAGCTGAGTGTGGGGAGCACTGCTGCACTCTAATGTGTGTCAGCGTGTCTAAGTGTCGGCACAAGTTTCATTGGTTTTGGTGAACCAATTTATATACTCGATAATGTAAATTTGCATATCGTTAAAACAACAATCACAATAATATCGCAGACGATATATATCACCCACCCCTAGTTGGCATGCTAGTTGCTATTAGCTATACCGTGACAAAATGAAAAGCAATTATACTCACAGTAAAAATGCAAGTTTTTAAGTCAATAGGAATCCATGCTTTGGAGTAAATGCAAGATGGATACATTTAATGCCATACCGAGACATTCCAGACAAAGCAACAACATCTCCATGGAGACAAGCAGATGGCGGACCCTCCACCAGAAATCTTACACAACGCACATTGAAGTAATGCTATCCTTACTTGAGTACAATCTTTGGCTAATCTTTTTACATTGCATCTGACCCTTTTTCCTGGAATTTAATCACATTTTAAATTTTTTGTTTCATTCATTGATTCACTTCCTTCTCCAGTACACAAAACTAGGGAGAAAAATAAACTGATAAAACTTGGTATGTATGACACACCAGCATTAAAGCCCAAGCAACCACTGTGCTTTAACAATATAGAGATTTATGTTGTGAGCAGAGGCTGGTGTCTCTCCCGGGCACCGCTTGTTCTCACCCTCCTCCTCTCTAAACACACAGAGGCCGGGGCTAAAGCCGGAGTTTAGATCAGGTTCACTGTTCAGCTCCGCCACAGTGGAACAGACCATTGGCACTATTTACAAACTGACCCCAAACAGCCCAGTCCAATCCAGTAGCAGCCAAGCAGATAATATTCAGCAGAGTCAATACTGAGCAGTCCCTTTCTTCGCGGTGGGCTGGTCTTTTATGGTAAATGCAGGTTTTTGGAGCTGCTGTTTGTCTAGTAGATTTTAAAGGTCCCATGACATGAAATTTTCACTTTCTGAGGTTTCTGAACGTTAATGTGAGCTCCCCTACCCTGTTTAGGGCCCCCCCCCCCAATGGCTAAAAGTTGCGAAATGTTTAAACACTCGCGGAAAGGTTTCCACCCCCCCCCCCCGTCTGGATGTCTACCCACCGTCTCTGGAAATCACGCCCAGAGAGTTTGGACCGCAAACCAATCCAATCCAATCCAACTTTATTTCTATAGCACATTTTATAAACAGAGACGGTTTCCAAAGTGCTGCACATAAAATTAATAGAACTTAATAACATTACTAAAATAGCAATAAATAAAGTGCTAATAATACAATCACTAAAAACAAAAGCAATTATAAAAACATTACTAAAAAAAAAGCAATAAATAAAGTGATAATAATAAAATAACTAAAAACAATAAAAACACAGAGGACCACACAACTCATGCGGGATTAAAAGCCAGAGAATAAAAGTGGGTCTTAAGACGAGACTTAAAACACTCCACAGTGGGAGCTGTTTTGATGTGAGGAGGCAGAGCGTTCCACAGATTTGGTCCAGCCACAGAAAAGGCTCCGTCTCCTCTGGTTTTAAGTCTCGTCTTAGGAACCACGAGCTGGAGCTGGCCCTCGGACCTCAGAGCGCGGGCGGGGGTGTAAATCTGGATGAGGTCCGAGATGTAATCCGGGGCCAGTCCATTCAAAGCTTTAAAAACAAAACAATAAAATTTTAAAATCAACTCCAAAACGAACGGGGAGCCAGTGCAAAGATGCTAAAATCGGAGTTATGTGCTCTCGTTTTTTGGTACCGGTTAAAAGGCGCGCAGCGGAGTTTTGGACTAGCTGTAGACGAGAAAGTGCGTGGTGGCTAATGCCAGAGAAAAGTGCATTACAGTAGTCTAAACGAGAAGAGATAAAAGCGTGCACGACTTGTTCGAAAGATTTAAAAGATAAAAAGGATTTGATTTTGGATAAAAGCCTTAAATGATAAAAGCCAGATTTGACGACCGCATTCACGTGCTTATCAAGCTTAAAATCATTGTCAATAGTGACGCCAAGGTTGGTAACAGAAGATTTGACTTGCTGTTTAAGTGGGCCCAAGTCCAAGAGGGGGTCAATTTTACCAAACAACACAACTTCAGTTTTACCCTCATTGAGACTTAAGAAATTGTGGGCCAGCCAAGCCTTGACGTCACTCAGACAAGCAAGGAGAGGTGTCAGGGGACCGGAAGAACGTTTTGAGTGGCAGGTAAATTTGGCAGTCATCTGCATAAAAGTGATATTGCATATTGTGTTTTTTAAAAATTTCACTCAGTGGGAGAAGGTACAAAGCGAACAGAATAGGCGCGAGAATGGAACCCTGGGGGACTCCACAGTTAAGAGGAGCAGTGGACGAGGTGGAGTCCCCCAGTCTGACTGAGCAGCATCTCCCACTGAGGAAGGACCTGAACCACTCAAGTGCAGTCCCCCTGACACCAACATAGTTATCCAACCGATTTAAAAGAGTTGCATGGTCCACTGTGTCAAAGGCAGCAGTCAAGTCTAAAAGCACTAAAATGGCAGAATCACCAGAATCAGTCACTAAAAACAGGTCATTAAAAACCTTTAAAAGTGCAGACTCTGTGCTGTGCAATGCCTTATAGCCTGATTGGAAGATGTCAAAAGTGCCATGTGCTTCTAGAAAAGACTGGAGCTGCAGGAGGACACATTTCTCCAGAATTTTGGCCACAAAAGGAAGCTTGGAGATAGGTCTATAATTGGCGACTACGGACGTGTCAAGACTGGGTTTTTTTAAGAGGGGAACAACCACAGCTTCTTTACAGAATGTGGGCACAACACCAGAAACAAGGCTGCTGTTAACAATTTTTAAAACACTGCAGCCAACAGTTGTCCAAGCTTCCTTATAAAGATGTGACGGGATAGGGTCAGTTGGGCAGGAAGAAGGCTTAAGCTTACTGACCACATTTGAAATACAGTCCATGGATACAGGTTCAAAGTGCAATAGTGTATTAGAGCAAACTTTGTTTGAACATAGGTGAACAGATGTAGTCACAATATTAGCCCTAATGTGAGCAACTTTTCCAATGAAAAAATTAAGAAATTTTTCACAGGCCTCAGATGAGGACTCTACAGTAGTGGACTGGATGGGGTTAAGAACATCCCCAATGGTTTTAAAAAGAGCTCTAGGATTTTTTAAGTTTCTTGACACCAGGTCAGAAAGATATTTAGTTTTCTCACATTTTACAACTTTCTGATAATTGTGCCAGCTGTCCTGAAGAATTTGATAAGAAACATGGAGCCCGTCTTGTTTCCATTTGCGCTCCGCTCTCCTACACACGCGCCTAGCTTCGCGCGTAGTGTCATTCAGCCAGGGTTCGAGTTTGGCTCTAGGGCGCACGGCTTTGCGCGGAGCCACACTGTCCAGAGCCTGGCACGACGTAACTTTAAAAGTGTTCATTAATTCCTCTGTGTCCAGTGTTGCAGGAGCGCTATCATTGTTCAATGTGGAAAACACAGACGAAAACTGAGCTGCTGTGTCATGTTTGAAGGAGCGGCAGAAGCGCGCAGGCTGTGGCGCACTCACGGAGTCATTTAGAGTGCAGTTAAACACAATCAAACTGTGGTCAGAGACAACTGCGTCACATATGGATAGATTGTCTATGTGCAAGTTGTAAGATAAAACAAGATCCAGTGTATTACCATGTGAGTGCGTAGCACCAGTCACATGCTGTTCCAAATTAAAACCATCAAGTAATTCTAAAACTCCTTCACAAGGGGCTTTGAAGGGCAATAAATAGGCAAGTTAAAATCACCAACAATTAAAAGTCTGTCGTAGTCCGTTAAAACAGAAGCAATAAAATCCGAGAAATCCTTAAGAAAGTTTCTGTTATACTTAGGGGCGCGGTAGATCACCGCGCACAGCACAGGATTCTTTGCCTGTAGTATAAAGCAGCTTAGCTCAAATGAAGAGAAGCGCAACTCAGACAGCGGCTTAAAACACAGGCGATTTTTTAAAATAGTTGCAAGACCTCCACCACGACCAGATGTTCTAGGGACATTGATGAACGTGCAGCAGGGAGGAACAAGTTCAGAAAACACACTGGACTCACCGGGTTTAATCCAGGTTTCCGTGAGAAATAGCATATCCAGATGATGCGTGACGATGTAATCCTGGAGAATGAAAGTCTTATTCGCCACGGATCTGGCGTTAAAAAGGCCGCATTTTAAAGGTGGAGAAACCTCCAGCGCCGGGGCAGCTCGAGTTAGCTGCTTCAGGTTCCCGAGGCTAGCACCGCGCGGGCCTCGACGCCAAAGCCGGTGAGGACGCACCGTGGAGCAAACGGTCATCTCCGTTCCATGTTCGCCACAGAGGATCAGCGACGCACCCAGAGGAGCCAGGTTACGTCTGGAGGCGAAACGATAAAAGCAGGCTCTCAGATCCGTCGGGATTTTTTGAGGAGAGCTCAATAGTTCAGGGCAAAGCGCTAGCACAGCTTTCAGCTTGACGAGCCGCCCGCTGCGCACCCCGCGGCGTCGGCGTCTTCTGGAAGGGAGTGCCGGGATCCTGCGCAGAAACTCGGGCACATCTGCCAGGTAAGGGGGGTGCGGGGCTTTAGGGTCATCGCGGCCACAATCGGGGTGTAAGTCCGTGTATTCTTTAATTTTCAGAAGCTCTGATCTTTCATATACCAGCGCAGAGTGTGTGGTTCTTATAAAAACAGTTAAGAACAGGTTAAAACAGGTTAAAAACAGGTTAAAACAGATCAAGGTGGGGAGTCCCAGACGGCGTGCCAGGCACCCCGGCGCCATCTTGAAAATCTCAGGTCTCTCTGCAGTTCACACTGCAGCTACGAAATGCGAGATGCGTTGGTTTTTTTTGCCTAGAAACACGTGAGAGTGTTTCCAGGCTCGGATGTCCTTTATCCGAGCCTCCAAACCTCTGAAACAGCAGTGGTTTAATTTCATTTTCTGTGGAAATGTGTTTATTTGAATGGAAACGTCTCATATCTTCTCTCCGCTCTTAAAACACGGAAGTGGGGCCAGCGCACAGCGCACCGCTAATCCAGGAAACAGTATTTGGCCACACCCCCACCCACTGCACTGGCCTGTCTCTGTCCTCATTTGCATTCAAGCAACAACGCCCAGAATAAAGCGTTTCAGAGACATATTTAGCCTCATGAAGACAGTCAGAGTCATATCTCATGCACTGAGTCTTGATTTTGAAGAAGGATTCATTTACAGTATGAGGGAACCATTAAGGCGCCATATAAAGCATCAAGAAGTACCATGTCATGGGATCTTTAAGGCTGTAACGGAGCTGTAACTTTTATTCACACAAAGCTGTTCTGTAGTCATTTGAAGGATAAATTGCATAGTTGAATAACACACAGATCTCCTAAGTTAACAGTTTTTTAAGTTCCATTTTCTGTCTCCACACTGGTATTGGTTAATATTGGTTATTGGCACATTCTGAAAGTCAAGGTATCGATATCGAGAATATTGGAACTGAAAAAGCTCAGTGTAGTGTTTTTGTGATACTATAATTTCAAAGCTGATTTTGATAGGAAGAGAAGCTTCATAAATATTTGAATACCACAACAAGGATAGATGATATACTGATTCACTGATACATTAATGACATAAGCCCTATTCGGACGGGATTAGTTTTATGAGGTGACATGGGGTGAAGTAATAATTACCAGGGAATTTAGTCCTGTCTGAACGCGCCATGTCCGTAAACATAACGGAGTATGTCTGTGAAATTTACAGCGAGTTTCACCTTCTGTAAAACGGTCTGGGTGAATTACCATAGGTAATATTAATCCCGTGCGAATGCGACCCTCGGTAAAGATGTATGTAATATTTCGTCACATCCGTTCAAAGAAATAATTTACCACAATTTTCAAACACGGAGGAGGTTGAAGCGCTTTGTTTTGCCGGCAAACAAAATGATCTACTGTACTCTCAAACAAACGCACACATTGACCAATGAAAAAGACCAAGAGGTAT
Organism: Paratrypauchen microcephalus; assembly: GCA_036785185.1. Taxonomy (NCBI): domain Eukaryota; kingdom Metazoa; phylum Chordata; class Actinopteri; order Gobiiformes; family Gobiidae; genus Paratrypauchen; species Paratrypauchen microcephalus. The sequence continues at coordinate 2,163,308 of JAVJIX010000030.1, forward strand.
AAATCAGTCGTCAGAGGCATGAAACTTCTGCTTGTTTTAGGTCATGTATGCTCTATTAGTCCTGATTATGGGCAATAATTTGCATAATATTACACAGAGGCTAATCATGACGTGCACGGCAACGAATATGTGACGGCAGAGCGTAAACAAACTCCTCCCATGTCAAATGAATATTACGGACATTTCTTGTCCTGTGTGAATGGGGTCATTTATATTACAGAGGTCCTGTGATAAACCCACATTACTCTACATCCCCCTGTAAAACTAATCCCGTCCGAATAGGGCTATAGACACAACCCTGAGCTCCTTTACCAGCATATTTTGACATACATCAAGTACAATGCGATTTTCAGAATTTTACTGAATAATTCAATTTCAATGCGGTCATACCAATTTTAAGAATCTGGTTTCAACACTTAGTATATGGGTGCCATGCCGTCCTACTTCAATGTAATGTTAAAGGAAGTGTATGTAGCCTGAACTGAATTTGGGTTGCTGGTGCCTAAACCTGCAGATAGAGGACACATAGAAGTTTTTCTCATTGTCAGTATATGGATAGTCCACGCCTCATGTGAAAGATGTCAAACTCCAGAAGTCACTCTGAGGCAACACCAGCACCGATTCATGACTGGCTGCAGGTGCTGGGGGTTTAGGTAGTGAACAATCGTCTTAAGAACCAAACACACATATACAAATACACATAAATAAATGGGACAATGTGTTCAATGTTTCTGTAAGTAAGAATAAATCAGCATTAGAATCAATAGAGGAATACCTTTCTGTACTCCTCATGATTCATGAATTTTAAGAGATCAAAGAAACCAGGAATAAAACCCAGGACTAACTCTGTGTGTTTTCATGTGAGAGTAAGACCAATGTTTGTGGTCACATTATATATATTATAATAGCAGGTTACCCAAGACCACAATGCACTGGCACTATGCCAAAATGACTGGGCCATCATTTCTTATTTGAGGTCTACTTAAATTTCATAAGGCTAAACTGTCAAAACCAAAACGTCATTTTTCAGACAGCTATTGACAAAGCAATTAAATATTTCATAAACATCGATGCTGAGGTCCAGGTACAGAAGACTGAAATGTTAATTTCTAAGCCAAGACAAGTAATCAATGTCAGTGCTAGCAGCTTTTATTACAAGACCCAGTGGAGAGTTCAGCTGCAACATTGAAATTGTAACCCTAAGAATAAAACTGTAGCCCTAAGTTATATTCCATTGGTTTTAGAGTAGGGTTCAGATCAGAGCTGGGTAGCACCCGGATACATTTACTCAAGAGTATAATTTACAAAAAATTATACTCTTCAGAATATTTCTAGCTGCAAACTTTTACTTAAGTAAAAGTTCAGGGATGAAAGTGCCCAGTCATGAAAAAAGCTTAAAGTCACCGAAATCCTAGGGGATTTTTGCTCTGAGATGCAATCTGGGCTCATTCCAGCCAATAAAAACCAAGATGTCAACCACCCATTTTGGGGGGGGGAAATTCCCTTTCCCCCTCTTGATGATCCACTTTGCACTACAAGGGGTGCTCAATATGTCGATCGCCAAGGTAGTGTGGGTAGATCGCAGTGCCGTAGTAATTTTGTATGTACATTGTTTTAACCTGTTTTTTTCTTAGGGTGACAATGTAACATCTGTCCAGGGACTGCAGATGAAAACTAGCCTCTTGGCTAAATTTGGTGCATTTACAGAAATGTTCATTAATGTACATTGTCCCTGTCAAATAAATAAATAAATAAATAAAGTACTCGACACCGGTCTTGGTCTCGAGATGAGTGCGATCATATTTCATTGTGGCCGCTGCCGTTAGCAATATGTAACCTGTGTGCGGGGCCGCACTCGTCTGGAGCTGCGGACACCGCACGTCACCACGAGCGTTATCAGCGCACGCAGCTTATCCGTGACAGAGTATACTCTTGCGTATCAGCGTGTATCAAAGAGCAGGTTACACGCTTTGCTCGTACACAAAGGTACACGCTGTTGCGAGCAAGCTATGTGCGCTCGTGGCGCGTGTGGTGACGTGCGGTGTCCGCGGCTCCAGATGAGCACACGGGCTGCAGTCAGAAGACTCGCGTGGCCCCGCACACCGGTAGAAGTTTAATACGAGATGCTTTTGTTTCTGAATATGAGACGATTCCATTTTTCAAGGGACGGGTGGCGACCCTAAACACAACTATACACATATATACACCGGAAATTATTCTCAACAGATTTGCACCGAAAAAAATGACCCCAGGCAGCTGACAAAAAAGTGGAAATCGGCTAAAAAGCGTAAGTTTTTCATCCCTGAAAAAGTTACTTAAAAAAATATTACTCAAGTGTGAGCAAGTCTATAAGGGACAAAAGCTTTATGTTGACAATTTAAAATGATTTGAACATTTGTGTTTCTTGCACCTTCAGTAAAATTATTCTGAAGTAACGATACTCCTACTACAGAACAATTCTTGGCTACTCTACCACCTCTGACAGTGACCAGACTGATTAATTTCACTAACAAAATATAAGCCCAGCGCTGTGCAGCGCTTTTATCAGTGACTCCACATGCTGTAACTCACTTATTGGCACAAACCTGAATGAGTTGCTGGTGCGCCACATTGCCGCAGTAAAAGGTCTGCTGGTTGTCCACAAAGCCCGGCAGCTCCGTCTCCTCCACCTCCTCCCCACTCAGCATCAGGACTCTAGGGCACAGCACAGGCTCCAGATAAGATAACAGGCTCTTGGCACTGGCTCTCCACTTATCTGTCCTGCAAACACTTACCGCGTCTGGCCCACGAAGGACAGCACAAGCATGTCGTCCGTCTCCCTGCCCGCCTCAGAGCGCAGTGGCCACAGACCTGGGGGAGATGAAGGGGAAAAGTTCACATCCAGCACCAGAGGGTATCAGAGTGTCACAGGCTTTGAACTCCGAGATGAGAGGGGAGTGTGAAGTTTGGGATATGTGGTGAAATAATGTTATAAGAAATCAGGGTATGCTTAGGTCAGCTGCTGTGATAAAACATGTTAGAGAGATGGTTCTGTGATCATTCAGGGGTTTTCTGGTCAATGTAGTTCTATGCGTGATCGGACACAGGTACCGTAAACCATTGCAACTGGTGCTGTTATACGCAACTCGATCTTGATGCTAAGAAAAACGCTTGATATTCAATACTGATTTTGATACATTGTACAGTCATTATATAAGACAATAAAAAAGAAATTTCAGCACAAAATAATAGAACAGTATGTATTCTTGTGACTTTCATTTTCTTTTAAACATGTTTTTGGTCACTTTGGGGATAGGCATTTCATATTTTCTAATATTCTTTATAAACTTCACCTCCATTTCCAATGAGTCATTTGCAGATGTTACAGATCCCTCTACTGTCAGCAACGGGAATGAATGATTAGAAATTAAACAAAGGAGGTCCTCCACAATTCCAAACACACAATTTAGCATAATGTGTTCTTTAATATTCCATGGCGTCCTATACGAGTCCTAAACGGACTAGACTAGGGAAATATGATATATCGGTATTGGCAAATAATGGTAGGGACTATGTTTGGCCAAACATATGTCTGTATGTTTACACAACAATCAATTATCTGATATCAGGTCAAAAAATCTTTGTTGGACCATCTCTAATTCAGACCATTCATTATTTATGTGTGTATCTAGTTTCAATATCAGTTGTGAAATGGATTATTAGGAAGACCCCAACCCTGTTTTAGTCACTTGGCATTTAAAACATGACTAATGTTCCAAAGCTCTGGAGGCATCCTGACTAAAACCTGCTGCTAATTTTAACAGATTAAGAATGTGTGGCAGGGTTAACGTCATTGATTATCCATCAGCCAAGCTGCTGCTCCCCAATGCTTAAACAAATACAAATGTCTCAGCATGGATTTGGCCAGCATCCCCTTGCCATCCATGCACTAACCCTGCCACCTGCTCACGCTCTCCACATGGAGCTTGAGATGCAGCAGCTGGCAGGTCATCTGGGCAGATGTGGGACTGGAGTGGTTGAGAGGAGGGAATTATGCAATGGTGGAATCTTTTAGTCTTTGCCTATAATGATATGTGAGCTACTGTGTCCATGTAATTTCCCTTGTGAATCAATAAAGTTTGTCTTAAGAGATCTGTCAATTTGTACTCAAGTAAAAGTTACTTTTGTTACTTGTAGTGACTTGGCTAAAAACGTACTCAAAGGGCTCTATTCACGCTTGCGTCACAAAACCATTTTTTTAAAATGGCGCTGGGGAGGCCAGCTCACTGTCACAGAAGCTCCGACCCTCCATTTTTTCCTCTTTTTACTTATATATAGATGCTTTTTTCATTGTTTCTTTAGAGTAGGTGTAACACGGTGCAGTTGGGCACCTAGGAAGCCTACTTTTACTAGAGTTTTATTGTTAGCTGTTGTGTTTTTTTGTGTGGCACTTTTTGTGGCCGATGACCCCATTCAACTACGGCTCGGTGAGCTACTCGGCCTGTACTCGGCCTGTGCGGCCCTTCTTTAAGATTAAGATTAAGATTAGCCTTTATTGTCTCCCTTGGGAGAAATTTGTCCTCTGCATTTAACCCATCCTGTCATCAGGAGCAGTGAGCAGCACATTACTGCGCCCGGGGACCATCTCCATGATCTTCTTGCTTCAGCTTGGTCAGGACCTCAGCTGGAGAATCCTCCCACAGGTGGCTCACGTCACAACGGGCCTCGATGTTTCTTCTACCATGGGGGCTACCAGTGTCCGCAGACACTGGGGGCGAGGTGGGGTTAAGTGTCTTGCCCAAGGACACAACAGCAGCGCTCATCTGTGGGAGCTGGAATCACACACGGTCCACCCGTCAAGAGCGGGATTTGAACCGCCAACCCCTGGATCACCAGGCAAGCGCTCTACCAACTGAGCTACTGCCGCCTCTACGCTGGGAAACCTGACGTTCCAGCGGAGATACAGAGGAACAGGAGAGGCTGCAGAGGTGGACGCAAGAAACGGGGACCGCATTTGCCTTCGGTGATTATGGGAATCGTTCGCTCCATCTCCAACAAGACTAAAGAGCTTACTGCTCTGACCCGTCAGCAGAGGGAATATCGAGACTGCAGCCTTACGTGTTTCACAGAGACGTGGATGAATGAGCGCATACCGGACTATGTCATTTCCCTCAACCGATTTACAATGAAGCGCACGGACCGGACTGTGGTGGGAAGCGGCAAGGCGCGAGGAGAGAGCTGGCGGTGTTTGTGAGTGACCGCTGGTGTCACCTGCAAATGTGCATGTGAAAAAACAGCTGTCCTCCCGGGACCTTGAACTGCTGGTAGTTGACATGAGGCCATACCATCACCCAATCCAGCATCAGTCCCCTCCACCCTTCACCACCACCCCCTGCAGTCCACCCCAGTCCCTCCCTCACTCCCCCCTCTCCATCACACCGGACGAGGTGAGGAGGGAGCTAAGGCGGCTAAAGCAGAGGAAATCTGCAGGACCTGATGGTATCTGCCCCAGGCTACTGAGAACCTGTGCAGACCAGCTCTGTGAGATTCTCTGCCACATCTTCAATCTGAGCCTCAGTCTGGAGAAGGTCCCCGTCCTGTGGAAGACCTCCTGTGTGGTCCCGGTTCCCAAAACAACAAACGCAAGGGAACCGGCCCACTACAGAACAGTCGCCTTGACCTCCCACCTCATGAAGACCATGGAGAGGGTGATCATCAGCCACCTCCACTCGGTGGTGAGCCCCACCTTGGACCCGCTGCAGTTTGCCTACAAGCCAAACGTAGGAGTAGAGGACGCCGTCATCTACTTGCTGCAGCGGGCGCTCACGCACCTGGAGCCCGCCAGGAGTGCTGTGAGAGTCATGTTCTTTGACTTCTCCAGCGCCTTCAACACCATCAGGCTGGTGTTGCTGTGGGGGAAGCTGGAGGATGCGGGAGTTGATGGGCATCTCGCTGTCTGGACCATCCACTACCTCACTGACCGTCCACAGTATGTGCGGCTGCGCGGCTGTGAGTCAGAGGTGGTAGTCTGCAGCACCCTTTCACCCTTCCTCTTCACCATCTACACCACCTCGGACTTCATCTACAAGACGGACAGCTGCCATCTCCAGAGTACCGCTTGGTCATCAGGGACTTTGTGGAGTGATGTGGGCGCAACCATCTGAGCCTTAAGACCAGTAAGACCAAGGAGCTGGTGATCGACTTCAGGAGAAGACCACTACCTCACTCACCGGTGAACATCCAGGGGCAGGACATAGAGACTGTGGACAGTTTCAAGTACCTGGGTGTTCACCTCAACAATAAACTGGACTGGTCCCACAACACCGACGCCCTGTACAAGAAGGGCCAAAGTCGCCTCCACCTCCTGAGGAGACTGAGGTCCTTTGGAGTGTGCAGGCCTCTGCTCAAGACTTTTTATGACTCTGTGGTGGCCTGTGGCCTCTGCCCTCCTCTACGCTGTCGTCTGCTGGGCCCCGAGCAGCACAGAACGGGACAGAAAAAGACTTAATAAGCTGGTCAGGAGGGCCAGCTCTGTCCTGGGCTGTCCTCTGGACTCTGTAGAGGAGGTGGCTGAGAGGAGGGTGTTGGCCAAACTTAGGTCCATCATGGACGACACCTCTCACCCTCTGCACTGGACTGTAGAGGAGCTGAGCAGCTCCTTCAGCAGCCGACTGAGGCACCCCCAGTGCAAGAAGGAGCGCTACCGCAGATCCTTCATCCCCACCACCATCAGACTGTATAACTCCACTGTATAGTCCAGACGTGCAATTTTTTCTATATTCTCTTATTTACTTATTTTATTATTATTACTTATCTTGTCTACATGCACTTTATTGTTCAAACTTTCTTTTGAACTAAACAGCCTGGAGCTAATGTGGCAAGTTATTATTGATGTGATACATATTTTATACAGTTAAATAACTCACATCGCAAAACCAGAAGACGGCTCTGTTGGCAGTAGTAAATCTGGGAAAACTAAGAAAATGGCCCGGTTTTCTTGTCATTGTATTCTTTCTTTATCTTTCATAAATTGCCTATTAGCTATTGCCTGGAGCTAATGTGGCAAGTGAATTTCTCCTGTGTGAGATCAATAAAGTCTTATCTTAATTTGTGTATTTATAATTTAACTTTATCATTTAAACTTAATTTAAAAAAGATGTCATTGTAACGTTCTGTTATGTTCGGCAGATCAACAGTTACGACCAGCTGCCTGTAGGTGACACAAAGATACGATAAGAGTCACGTCCACCATGGAAAGCGTTGGCAGTTTGTGAAGACGCTGCTGCTGAATCCATGGTTTTATCACATGCCCATTGTTGGCAACTCCACCGGAAGTCGTCATCCGCATGTTTCCGAACGTTTTACGGTAAGCGTGAATAGAGCCTATAACAAATACTGCCGGACGGTACGCCACCTGCATGTCTCTTTGGAAAAAGTATCTAACAACTGTTATTTTTCTGACAAGCATTGTAATTGTGATTTGATTTTAAAAGTAAGTTTTAATCACAATCCAGAAAATTGATAAAAAGAAACTACAGGATTAGAAAGAACAGTGCTGTCTTGATACTAAAATTTCAAACTCAATTTAGATACTAAAGAATATACTCGATACTGCATACCGATTCCAGTATCACCATGATAATATCCGTATCTTGACAACAGAATGACATTAGATGGTAGTATTTTCCTTAATATTCCCATGTGTAATCCGTCAGTGGTAGGTTCCATAGTGGTCCATGGGCGTGTATTAGCCTACGTGCTCTTATATTTGTTCTGATACAGCTAAAGATCATTCTAAATTTCAAGTTTTATCAGTTAGTATCTGGTTTTCTATTCTTTTAACAACCCTACTCTAGAACAAGACAGGATATTTTATAGTTTGTGGAGGAAATGATTCAAAAATGACACTCTTTATGGTTTGCCAACTGCATCCATTCAAACAGCGATTTCAAATGGACTGCGATTAACCTTGCAGCCCTTGGATTGAGCTAACATGTGTGGTGAGGAAGAGGAGGGTGAGGACAGACAGGCAGACCAGACCTTTAATTCCGGGCAGGTCGATGCTAGCGTGTTCGTGAATCCCAATGCCGTTGCGGATGATGCGGAGAGAGCCCTCTTTGAATGCGCCGGAGCACGTCACCAGCTGGAGGAGCAGAAAGGGGGAGAACGGGAGTCAGCATTGGGGACACAAGAACTGAAATGTGATTTTGACATTTCGTGTTGAACGGAACATATTAGAGAAATGATGGAATTCAAATACACATCTGGCCTTAATTTGCTTTATGTCATTGGTTTCTGTCGCTATAAATAAGGAATATTAAAAGGCAGACATGTTTTCTGTTTGGGATACATGTTTTCAGTAATCACATAATCGCAGTCGATTTCCAACCCAGCGTTCTAAAGCTTCCATTTTAACTACAATGGACACCAAATAAAACAAAAATACAGCATGCAGTTTTCGTAGCTTGACACCTGCAATTTTGAAAGTTTCTAGGTAATAGCACTGTCAATACTAAAATTACAAACTCGCTTTTGATGCCAAGTAAGAAATGCAGTACTCAATATACCAATTTTGAAACTAGAGGGATGATTTAAAAAAACAAATTTCAACAAATTAATGTAATCTTTGACACATTTATTCATGGTTCATTAAAGGAAAAGTAACGTTTTTTTTACAATCTGAGCCTTCTTTCGGCAATAAAACAAGTAGTTTTACTCACCCATAGCACTTTGGTGTCAACTGGAGCAGTATCGCAGAACTTATGTTGAGCCGTTCTGATCTACTAATGGTCCCGTATCCGTTAGCGTGAGTGCTCGGGGCATTACTTTGCGGTGTCCAAATAACACAAACTTTAGCACTTTTCAAATCACAGAAGATCGCTGTGTCAGGGTAGACTTTTAGTGGATTCCAAAACGGCCTGAAACCCGATATGCAGCTATAGTTTCATTTGATGACGTCATCAGAGAGGACAGTGCGCATGCGTGAACTCAGCTGTTTATAAACACCGGCTAGTCCGAAAGAAGCTAACACCGCTCTGAACTTTACTTTTCTGTTGCGATATCGGGTTTCAGGCCGTTTTGGAATCTACTAAAAGTCTACGCTGACACAGCGATCTTCTGTGATTTGAAAAGTGCTAAAGTTTGTGTTATTTGGAGACCGCAAAGCAATGCCCCGAGCACTCACGCTAACGGATACGGGATCATTAGTAGAACAGAACGGCTACAAAATAACTTCTACGAAACTCCTCCAAATGACACCAAAGTGCTATGGGTGAGTAAAACTAATTGTTTTATTGCCAAAAGAAGGCTCAGATTGCAAAAAAAAACGTTACTTTTCCTTTAATGTTGCAGAAGTCCTCAAATAGACCGAGAGCATTCAGAAAAGTTTCAGTTTTGTTTTTTCAGTTTTGATACTAGTTTTAGAATCAGTGATCTAATGTGTGATACTTTTGACAACTCAACTAGGCAATCCTCAAAGTTTCATGTATTTCATTTATTCAAAGTTATACCACCAATGTGCTTTAATTGCATATCTACTATGCATTTACAGATATTGCGTGAAAAGTCCCTCAGTCGTCCAGGTAGAATCCATGATAAAAGGAGAAGTTCAATTTGTCAACTGGACAAAGTTTGTTTAGTTGAAAACGTTTCACCGCTCATCCGAGAGGCTTTGTCAGCTCTGGCCCTCATGCTAGTTAGACCCTGTTTATATCTAGCTGCAAGGGAGGAGCCAACTACGCTGAAATAGCTCTGAAAATTTTGAAATGCAAAGAGACAGATTAGTTGATAGTTTCAGAGCTATTTCAGCGTAGTGAGCGCCGCCTAGGGCTTATAGATATGCTAATACAAGACGCCAGAGGAATTCGTAAAACAAAAGAGAGTAGCTGGGATAGGTTCAGAGCTTTGTTCAGGGTAGTTAGCTCCTCCCTTGCAGCTAGATATAAACAGGGTCTAACCAGCATGAGGGCCAGAGCTGACGAAGCCTCTCGGATGAGCGGCGAAACGTTTTCAACCAAACAAACTTTGTTCAGTTGACAAATTGAATTTCTCCTTTTATCATTTACAGATATTCACTGAATTTTAGAATTTTGGAAAACACAAAGGGCAGAGCCTGCATTAATTCTTCTGATTGTTCTTTTTTGAGGTTGATGGAGGCTAGCTAGCTAACTATGGGTGTATGGTGGCTTCCAGGGCCACACTTATTCAGATTTGTCCAACTGTGGTACAAGCTCTTCAGTTTGTGAGTTTGCCTGATTCATTTCAGAGTTTTTTTTTTTTCTCCTGGGGATCATTTCTTATTTGGAACTACAGTGGAAATGATGTAGTCCACTTTTAGACCTGGTTTAGCCCTAGATTACACCTGGAATAGCACTGTTATTGACCTGGTTTAGATTTATTGGTACACTGAAAGCCAGATCTTTTCTTTAGTGGTATTTGGTGTAAAACGTTTAAAAGGCACTGCTATAGAACAATGATCATCTTTGTGGAGCCGACAAGATAATGGTGGACGATTACTACATTGAAATACATGATTTTTGTTTATTTGTATTATCCAGATCACAATTTCAACAATCTGAAATGTGCAAGCTTTAAAGGGCTCATATTAAGCTATTTTCTGATCTATGTTATAGTGTTGTTTCCTCATCTCAAAAAGATAGGTTCCACCTTGTGATGTCATTTGGTAATACAGAAAGGGCTCCACTGTGTTTTTAAACTCCATACACCTTCATTAGAAACATATGAATAATTTCTGGAATTGTCAATCTCTAGAGAACTAAAGGTAAAAGGAGCTGTTCACTTGAAAACTATTGCTTCAGGACATCACAAGGTGGAACAGAGCATTATGAGCTTTGGAGATGGACTAATAATAAAGGATTACTGAAACATGTGAATGAAGCAATACACAACTCCAGGTATGTTTTTTTGAGGAGGCAACAACATTTTAACATGGCTTAGAGCTCACGAGAGTCAATTTTGCGGCGCCACGGTGGCTGAGTGGCTAGCACTCATGCTTCACAGCAAGAAGGTTCCGGGTTCGATCCCCGGGTCGCCTGGGCCTTTCTGTGTGGAGTTTGCATGTTCTCCCCGTGCCTGGGTGGGTTTCCTCCGGGCAATCCGGTTTCCCCCACCAACCCAAAACATGCTCCAAGTAAAATCCTCCAGCTTAGGTCCTGACCAAACCGAAGCAAGAAGATCATGGAGATGGTCCCCGGGCGCAGTAATGTGCTGCCCACTGCTCCTAATAACAGGATGGGTTAAATGCAGAGAAGAATTTCTCCAGTGTGAGATTAATAAAGTCACTTATTTGCGTAATATAGGGCCTTTAAGTATTACACAAAGCCTAAATGAACTCGCAGGTAGTAACTGCATTAAAAATGCAGTAATGTGTATATTAGGGATACTTATTAAGATTCACTGGATAGTATGGTTTATAGTCCTAACCAATACCAAACAATATGTCTATATTCCCTCCAACCACCAGTGTCTTGCCCAGTAATACAACAACACTGTCTTGATTGTCCTGCCTCATTAAAACTGCATGCTTGGACAGTTCCTGTAAATGTTTTATACAACTTCTCAGCCCAACAGCTCAAACAATGGTATGCTAATCTTCCATTTTGCAAGGGAAAGCCAAAATACACCATGTCCCTTCCTGGGGCAGTAAAAATGGATCTCAACACGTGTGTAACTGGAGCCATCTGCCCTTTCTCCATGGCTGTTCTGTTGTGCCCTCTCACCACTAGTGCCTCCAGAGACTGAAGCATGTGAATGTTCAGGAAAAATAATAGGTGTCAGCTCACAGTGCCAGCGTAGGCAGCTCCGCACATCACCTCTTATGTGTAGTGTTAAAATCCCTTTGTATGTGTGATATGCAGCTACTGGTGACTGAGGTCTCATATCTGGAGGATTTAGTCTAAAACAATAAAAAATACTTGATTTTCATATTTGGGGGGTGAACTGGAGTACAGAATTCCATATAACCATCACTTAAAATAAATAATACACATAATAAAAAATAAAAAAAGAATAATAAAAGTGAGGTATTATGTGAAATTGACAAAAACATGACTGAAGAGGTTTGAATGTCATCCATACATGTCTGAGTAATCTAGTGATCTCTCATGGGGTCTATTGAAACCCTCCTTACAGTAAGCAGTTTGATCGCATCTAAAGCTCAACCCACAAGTCTTCCATAAATATACAAAGGCATGGTATAAAACAACACACTAGAATCACAATTGCCTTGTGATAGTGCTCTGAAGGGGAAATTACTTACTTTACTTGAAAAGCAAAGGGAGAAGTACTCAAAAAACAAAAGCGAAACTTACTAAACATGTTCAAAACTATAAAGGTCAACATAGCGATCTAAATACTTTATGTGTTAGCAGTTAATACTCCATCAAAGTGTAACAGCCCCACTTTAAACCTCCTTGCAGAGACCATTATTGTGTTTTGGCCAAATAGTTGCATAAAACTTTATTTGAACAGTATAGGGCAAGGAGGGCTCTGCATAAAATGTGACCACACAGCTCTCATCCAATTTGTATCAAAACAGTGTTGGGGATGAGTTAGTAGTACATTGGAATTACAGTGGTACCTCACCTTACGAAATTAATTTGTTCCAGAAGTGGTTTCGTAACGTGAATTTTTCATAAGTTGAGTAGCTATTTCAATGGAAAAAGCCTGATTCGTTCCAAGGCCCCGTTCTTTCCATTCCAAGGTTTTTTTTATGGTGTAATTTTTTTTTTATAGTGTAACATTGTGTTCTGCATCCTGATTGGCTAAAAGACTAGACCAGGACTAAAAGTGGAATAAACCAGGTCTAGATCAGAACTAAACCAGGTCTAGACCAGGTCTAAACCAGGACTGGACCTGGACTAAACCAGGACCGGACCAGGTCCAGACCCGGACCAAACCGGAACCAGACCAGGATTAAATCACCCCGTGCAGCTCGCCCGCCCGTGCTCGGCCCGCTGCCCTGAGGGGGAGGCACGGCCCGGGCGCCGCGGCTCCATCCCGCGCCCGCAGCCCCGGTGTACACGCGGCCTCGCACTGTGTCGCGCACCTCTTCAGGGATAACTGGCTTGTGGCAGCCAAGCGTTCATAGCGACATCGCTTTTTGATCCTTCGATGTCGGCTCTTCCTCTTGTGAAGCAGAATTCACCAAGCGTTGGATTGTTCACCCACAGGTTGTTGTTCACCCATAGGGAACGTGAGCGGGGTTTACACTAGTACAGTGAATATGGGTTAAACCAAATGCAGCAAATTGTTGTATCCGTGTGGCCAGAATGGCATTGGCAGAAGGCCAAGAGGTTCCTCCACTCACTCTCCAGTCCCCAGAGATGGACTGGGTTTGGCCCAACTCTGATCCCCCTGAGGCCTCCCTGAGTCCAGCCAGAGTCCATCCACTGTCCAGTCACCGGTCCAGCAATTTCCTCTGCACTACACACACTCCTTCAATGTTTATGTGCACCGACTCTTGAGACAAAAAACCAGGACAGAGCAGACAGACTAAAATATCCATGGCTAAAAAGGGGCATTACAATTGTATGGGGTATTAACTGCTAACACATATGTGTCCAACCACACTAAAAAAGGCCACTTGTCGGGATTGGTGAAAGGGAGATATATTGCATTAAAACAGGACTAAACCAGGACTAAAACCGGGACTACAGTGGTCCCTCGCTCTATCGCGGTTCACGGTTCGCGCCCTCGCTGTTTCGCGGATTTTTTTTTTTAATAGTGTAACATTTTTTTTATAGTGCAACATTGTGTTCTGCGTCCTGTTTGGGTAAGAGACTAGACCAGGACTAAACGTGGACTAAACCAGGTCTAGACCAGAACTAAACCAGGTCTAGACCAGAAATAAACCAGGTCTAGACTAGATCTAAACTAGGTCTAAACCAGATCTAAACTAGGTCTAAACCAGATCTAAACCTGGACTGGCCCTGGACTAAACCAGGACTGGACCAGGTCTAGACCTGGACTAAACCGGGACTAGACCAGGTCTAAACCAGGATTAAACCACTCTTTGCTGGTTTCGTGCGGTTGGTTTGTTGCTCGGGCTGAGAGGATGCTTTCCGGGCGCCTCGGTTCTATCTCGTGCTTGCAGCCCTGGTGTATGCGCGGCCTCGTGCCGGTCATGCTGCTCCGTCACAGATTTAGGTGTGCGTCCGGCAGGGCTTCCGGGGCCGTGTCTCCCCCCATGTGTCACTATTAATACATTTTGTTGAAAATCTATGAAAGTTTGAGTGTTTAAATGAGAGAGAAATGTGAGAAAAGGTTCATTCCTCTCCGAGTGTATAATGTGTGTGGTGAGGCATTTACAGCCTTAAAACATGTAGAATAATTATAAAATATAAAGTTGTCCTACTTCGCAGATTTCTCTTATTGCGGGTTATTTCTGGAACCTAACCCCCGCGATAAACGGGGGATTACTGTAAACGCTAGCTAGCTAGCGGCTAGCCGCGCAGTCCCGGTTAAACCCGTGGAATACCCCCCAGGTTTATCAAGTTGTTGTGTATTGTTTTGTATTCCGCTTCTGTATGTTTATGAAGTATTGTCATATGGGAGCATGGGTTACTTAGGCTTGTAGGCTGTGATGTGGAAAGAATGGTCCTGCTAATGCTAAGGTTTTTTCAACTAGGGCCCAGAAGAGATCAAACATGACATGATAGAAAGTCCATTTTGCATAATACCCCCCTTTTAAAGAAGAAATGAAGCCATCTAGAGAACTAAGCACATCAGATGAGCTTTTTTCATTTTCTCTACATAAAAAGCTGGTATGGCACACAGATTTTAAATTCTACCATGTGAGTGATCAAAACTGTGTGGAACACATTCTGAACATTTCCTTAAACACTGTAGTTCCATTGTTAACTGCAGGGGTGTAACAGAGCCTCAGCGCACAGCCATGCAATTCCCCCTAACAACCAAAGCCATTTGAAAACTACAAGACATATTTGAGTGGGTCTGAATCAGTTTCCATTAAAGAAGACATACTGTGCTTTTGTCTGCAACGTTAGAATCCATGAGGATTATTATGCTATATTTTGGACTGGATTTTTTAAATTTACAATATTTATCTAAACCGACTTAAAGGGATATGCCACCCCCAGGTCAAATTTGGGCATCTCCCCACAGTTCAGAGACTAAAACAAGTGATGAAAAGCGTTTTCCTGGTCACCCAGCCATTGTCCGAGTCTGTTAGCGCTGACCGCCGCGCGAGCTGCTGCTCCTCCGCCTTAGACTGGAGTCTAACGTCAGGGGAATCCCTGTTTACGCACCAGAAAGGGAGTTCCCCCGGTGCGTGCTTCGTCTTTCTTTTTCTGCACTGAAAAATAGTTCTCATGTTCTCACCCAAAATGACCAAGTCAAGCTCTCCATGTTGATTTGCACATTTATTTGCACTCGATATGAATGCGCACTACACAGAAAGTAATTGGGAAAAGCATCGAGCAAATTAATTCCTTTTGGCCGAAATCTTTCTCTGGCGACGTTAGACCCCAGTCTAAGGCGGAGGAGCAGCAGCTCGCGCGGCGGTCAGTGCTAACAGACTCGGACAATGGCTGGGTGACCAGGAAAACGCTTTTCATCACTTGTTTTAGTCTCTGGACTGTGGGGAGATGCCCAAATTTGACATGGGGGTGGCATATCCCTTTAAGTAGTAAGTAAAATCAGAGATATTCCATTTGGCCAATATATAAGTTATGGACGCAAATGCATCCTATGAAATGCAGCTACATATTCAGGAGCTGCTCACAGCTGATAGGCGGAAAAAGTAAACAAAAGAGTGCAAATGTCACGTGATTGGTCCGCAGCGGTGGGATGGTCATTTAGACAAAAAAAAAACGAAAATCACAAATTTTGAAAAAAAAATTACAAAAATCTTGTTTATCTCAGATTCTCTAATGCCGAGATGAGGACTGAAAATCCGTGGTGCATCACATATCTGCCTGAAGGGAGGATCTAACTAAAATGAAATTACTTTTAAACTACCACACCTACTTGTTTCCTACTTCCGTTTCTGTTAGTTAGGTGGGCCTATTAAATATGCAGTGGGAGTGGAGTGTGGGGTCTTATTAGCAGAATCATTCAGGACTACATCTACTTTTATACCTGTTCTGTGGGACTACAGATGGAAACTAGCCTTGAGCTAAATCTGGTGTATTTACAGCACTAGCTGTTCATTAATACATACTGTCCCATTTAAATAAATAAACTTAAACTTGCTATTGTTTCCTTTGTTTGTTTTGATTAAGGTTTGAGGACAAAGGACAAAACACCGAGCCACAAACAAAGCAATGTGGTCTACTTCGTTCAGTGTAGTGAAGACTGCAGTGAGCGCTACACTGGACAAACAAAACAGCCACTTCACAAGAGAATGTACCAACACAGATGGAAGAGCCAGAGTGGACCTTCATCTGCTGTACATCTCCACCTTAAAGCCACAGGCCACTCCTTTGAGGACAGTGAGATACAGATCTTGGCCAGAGAAAAGAACTTTGAGAGGGGAGTTAAAGAGGCTATTTTTGTCAAGAAAGAGAATCCTTCCTTGAACAGAAATGGAGGGCTCAGACATCATTTGTCTCCCATTTATAGCTCTATCCTCAAACCTAAATCAAAACAAACAAAGAAAACAATAGGGCTAGACAGGTGAGGTCCAGAGGTGTGAAAACATTATAGGGAATAAGTACCGTAATGGGTGTATTATGAAAATATGACTTTTTTGGAGCTTTCTTCCATGTTATAATCACTGTTCCTTCATCAAAAACATGCCAAACTATCCAAAGCTCAGCCCAAAAACCTACATCACCCATGCTCCCACACGACGATTCTCTGTAAGTTTACAAAAGCATGATACAAAACAATACACTAAAACTTCACAGACCTGATCCAATGTGCAGTAGTTTCATTATTGTGTTACGGTAGTGCACTGAAGGGGAAGTGACTCAGAGCGACAAAAACAACAATGAAACTTATTAAACATATTAATTCACCGTTAATCCAAACAATAAAAGGTAACATGGTGATTTAAATATGGTATGTGTTAGCAAATACCCATAAAAGTGTAATACCCATTGGCTATAGGAAGCATGATGTTCAGAATCAATGGACCAAATTTTCAATAAATATTTAGTTAGATTTGGTGAAACTACTTAAATAAAAAAAAATGAGTAGAATAAAATGCCTACAGTTTTGACAGTATTATAATAAAAAACATTAAAGGTCTACAATTGGTTAGTATATCTGATCAGATCCGCTCAATATTAGTAAGTGGCTAGCTATTGTTCAATACATCCCTTCCATGGAGCATGTGACTTTTGTCTTGAGGCTTCAGAAACAAAAGGATGATGCCCTCTGGGAGAAATGGGATACTTCTCTCATGGTAAAGGGAACAAATGACTTTGTATTTAATGTTTGTTCTTGTTTACTAGTATTGATTGTATATTTGACACCTCTTCTAGTCTGATTTCTGGCCCCTTTATTATTTATCCTATGTTGTAAAACTACTAGTCTAAAAAGAAGTGCAATACTCCCTTTTAAAGAAGACGAGATTTTTCTGGTACTTGAAAGAAACTGTCACATGTGGATTGGTATGTTATGGTGCATTCACTTTATTGGCTGATGTAGTGAGCTTGAGTGCTCTTACCTGTCCCTGGCCTTGTCTCTCCAGGTCCACCACGCACATGTCCACAATGGGCCCCAGGTTGGTGAAGGTCTCCATGACGGTGACAAATGAGCCTTGGTCATTACTGTCCACATTCAGCTGCGTACACACACACAGTACAAAGTACTTACAAAAAGAAAAGGACTGGGGCTGTAGATCATTTGTTGTTTGGTCAGTTAGTCAATGGCGTCTTACATTACCAAAATTAGTATTAGTCGACTAATTATTTTATTAGATTATAGGATTTCTGGGAGACAACACCAGAAAGGAGATGTGAGCGAGTGAGTCATCCGATTTGGTATTTTTTGGAATTTGTATGTAAAAAAAACAGATTAAACCCGTTTAGTTGACCAAGAATTTCTTTAGTTGACTACAGACATAGTAAATGGACATGTGTTTGTCTGAAATTACAACCAATATAGCCCACCCAACATTTTGCTATGGGGTTCTTCCAGAAGGAGATAAGCCCAGATGTAGCTGTTCATCGTTGTTATTGTAGACTATCATCCTTTGGTAAGTCTACAGCATTTAAGTAAGTGCAGTGATAAAATGTTCTCATTGCACATCCGTCAATAAGAGGTTTTTAAGTGTATAATTAGGTCACATTATTATTTTGCAAGATAATTTGAGTTTTCTTTTTTTTTTTTTTTTTTAAATCAGTAGATGGCAGACATAAAACCTGCCCCATCCTCCCCTCACCAAGGTGTTTTTCAGGCACACCTGTCACTCAAAACACCCCTCCCCTCACATCACCCTCCAACTGGAATCTACAATTAGATCTCTGACGACGCAATCAATGGGAATAGCAAAAAGCACCGTCTTGGAAGAAACACACTGTCCGAGATCTGATATGTAAGAAATAATGAGCTAAATTAATTCCTGAACTAGAGTGGGTGGCATTTGTTTTGGCAGTATCACTGTTACACTGAGGTTCTTACCTTGACTAGCTGAGAGTCACCCAGTCTGGAGCCCACAAACACCACCCCATTGTCCAGGTACGTCAGGCACTCAGCGATGGACGTCTGCACAAACCAAACACTGATAATGAGCATTCAAATTCAGGATAAGGCTGGAAGACTAATAGCAATCGCAAGTGTAATTAGAATTTCAAAAGATAATCATTTGAAGGTAATTTAAAATCCTCTTAAGATGCCCTTCATCACATCAGTAGTTTAGCAGATCTATTATCAGGTCCTAGATTATATTGTTATACAATGAACCCTCGCTCTATCGCGGTTCACTTTTCGCAGCCTCGCTGTTTCGCGGATTTTTTTTTTCAATTTTTTTTTATAGTGTAAAATTTTTTTTACAGTGTAACATTGTGTCCTGCGCCTAAACCTGGACTAAACCAGGTCTAGACCAGAACTAAACCAGGTCTAGAACAGGTCTAAACCTGGACTGGCCCTGGATTAAACCAGGTCTAGACCAGAACTAAACCAGGACTAGACCAGGTCTAAACCGCTCTTTGCTGGTTTCGTGCGGCTGTTTTGTGGCTCGGGCTGAGAGCACGCGGTCCGGGCGCGGTGGTTCTATCTTGTGCTCACGGCGTCGCGCCGGTCACGTTTCTCTGTCACGGATTTGTCCACGATGAGGGGTGCACATGTGGAGCTTCTCCAAGGGGTTGGTGCGCGTCACATCACGTCCAGGGACGTGGCGGTGCTCCTCGCACACTGGCGGGGCTTCCGGGGCCATGTCTCTCTCCACGCGTCACTATTAATACATTTTGTTGAAAATCTACAAAAGTTTGAGTGTTTAAACAAGAGAAAAATGTGAGAAAATGTGTGTGTGTATGTGTGTGTGGCGTAACCTTAAAACATGTAGAATAATTGTAAAACCGGGACTAGACCGGGACTAGACCGGAACTAGACCAGGACTAAACCAGGACTAGGCCAGGTCTAAACCGGGATTAAATCTTTGCCTTGTTTTGTGACGGTGCACGTGTCCGAGCGCACCCCCCCACCCACCGCTTCTATTAATACATTTTGATGAAAATCTACAAAAGTTTAAACCAAAGAGTGTTTAAACCAGAGAGAAATGTGAGAAAATGTTAATACCAGTCTAAGAAAGGTGTATAATGTGTGTGGTGAGGCATTTACAGCCTTAAAACATGTATAATAATTGTAAAATATAAAGTTGTCCTACTTTGCGGATTTCACTTATTGCGGGCTATTTCTGGAACCTAACCCCAGCGATAAACGAGGGATTACTGTATTGTTACATCTTCATCAAAACCTAACTGGAATTTCGTTTCATAGGCATGTTTAACACACAAATCCTGCATATATTTAGGTTGTGTTCACTTCTCAAACTTAAAACACTTGTTCCACCTTGTGGTGTCATTAAGTGGTAATAGAGGACGCACTCCATTGTGTTTTTAAGCTCCAAACATTTTTTGAAATGGCAACAATGGTTATTAAGTTTATTCTAATGTATTGTAGAATGAGCAAATTAATAAAAAAAAAAATAGCTGTTAACTTTAAAGGGATATGCCACCCCCAGGTCAAATTTGGGCATCTCCCCACAGTCCAGAGACGGAAGAATACAGCCGAATCACGCACCACGTTGTGCAACAGGGGAACTCCCTTCCCGGTGCGTAACAGGGATTCCCCTGGCAGCGTGCTGCGTGATTCGACTGTATTCTTCCGCACTGGAAAATAGTTCCCACCCAAAATGACCAAGTCAAGCTCTCCGTGTTGATTTGCACATTTATTTGCACTCAATATGAATGCGCACTACACAGAAAGTAATTGGGAAACGCATCGAGCAAATTAATTCCTTTTGGCCGAAATCTTTCTCTGGCGACGTTAGACTCCAGTCTAAGGCGGAGGAGCTGCAGATACCGCGGCGGTCAATGGCGACAGACTCGGACAATGGCTGGGTGAGCAGGAAAAGGCTTTCCACCACTTATTTTAGTCTCTGGACTGTGGGGAGATGCCCAAATTTGACCTGGGGGTGGCATATCCCTTTAAAACTATCCCTTGACATCACAAGTTGGAATGGACCATTTTGAACTTTGGACATGTGGACAGGCAAAAGTCTTTTGTATAATATAGGACTTTACTGCACATGGGCATGTTTAAATGTACATTGTGAACTGAAATGTACTTTGGAAATATTGACTGATTCCCAAATAAAGATCTAAATTGTTCAGCACAAAAGAAAAAACAAACAAAAAAATGACAGATCATGGTGACACTGGTTAAGTTAACCCATAATTTACAACATCATACTGATTAAATGGATTCTACATTTTGAAGTGGTGCGACTCAACCTGGCACATTAGAATTTTAATTGCAGCCATCACACAATGACAATTCTCTGTTTAAAATAAGACACAATTATGTGAGCAGTTTGTCTTCTTTTTTGTGCTCTGTAAGAAAACAGACAGAAGTACGCCCATGTCCTTGAGTGTCTGCAAATGTTATTTTAGAATTCTAACAAAAATAATAAAATTGGTGGTGAAAATGAATAAATTTTTTAATAGACCATTCCATTCATATTTTTGTGAACCTAGTAAAAGTCATGGATTGAGACCATTTTCAAAGCCAATACAAGACAACAAGACGTCATGTCTGACCCTGAACACTAAATGCTTTTTATAGTCGTAAGTGCCATTAGAGCGCCTTACTCAGATGTGCAAACCTCTTTCACACAAGAATAATGCTTTTATTTGTACCTGCCAAGGCCAAAAACAGTGAACACTCAATGAGGAACACTAACTAAATGCAATGGTTTTATTTTAATTACATACACAGGGTTGAAATGATTCATCATACAGTACCTCTGCATAAGCCATTTAGCCAGACCCTCCAGGAATTCGCGATGTTGCGATTTGCAACTTCAACGCAACTTCAGCCAATCCCTGTGAATTCAGGGCGGTGTTGCAATTTTGACCGAACACCGCAACTTTCCCGCAATTTTTACCAATTTTGACCAATCATCTGCGACGTATTGAACTCACGTCGACCAACTTCCTTCTGCCTTACTTCCGTGTGACGAAATGAAACTGCGGCCGTGTCCCCAGTTCGGTTGTTTTAGGACCATATCTGTGATCTCTGTGTCTTTGTATTATTCTTTGTCAGTAATAATTCAGTATTCACCTCTTGACCTCTTGGCCAGGTCACCCTTGTAAACGAGGTCTTGATCTCAATGGGTTTTTACCTGGTTAAATAAAGGTTAAATAAAAAAATAAAATAAATTCAAAATATTACTCAATTTTAATTACAAAAAGCGAAAATCGCAACTATTTATCGCAACTTTCACTTCCTCCCGCAACAAAATCGCAACAAAAACCTTAAAAGCACCGCAACTTTCATCGCAACTTTTTGGAAAAGTTCACGCAAATTCAGGCATTTTAGCCCGCAACAATCACAAAAATGCCCACGAAATCCTGGGGGGTCTGTTTAGCCACTAAAGTGTTAAACGCCATGCTTGCTTGTGAATGCCAGATCTCATCAAATCTCAGAAGCTAAGCAAGTACAGGTCTGGTTAGTACACGGATGGGAGGTCACCGGGAATACCAGGTGCCACAATGGGGAAGTAGTGGCTTGGAAATTGCTGTATTGTCCTGGGCAAGACACTTCACCCACCTTGTCTAGTATGAAAGTGATGTGTGGGTGAGTGTTGGTCAAAGGGGCCAATTGCATAATGGCATCCATCAGTCTGTCTGAGGTAGTGCCTACAATAGTATTCTACCAGCGAGTGTCTAGTGAATGAATAAAGCATAACGCGTTTTGAGCGTCTTTAAAGGGTGCTATAAATATATCCAATGCATTCTCATCATTATAAAATGGCTTCATATCCATATTTGAACATATGGGTATTGAAATTGAAAATATGTAATATGTTTAATTAGGGCTGGGCATCGAAATTCGGTTCCTCCAAGGCACCGACCGAAATGCTTAGGTTCTTCTGGGTATCGAAATATGCCTCGTCTTTCGGTTCCACGTTTCGATTCCCAGAGGTTAATCACGTGTGGCTCAGATACGTGCCCGCGTGCTTATGGTCTGATAATGCCACCTGAGATTAGCTCAAACGTCCGCGTGTATGAAAAACACAGCATGGTCACGCCCGTCATTCACAGGCAAGGCGACCCGTGCCGTGCCGCAGTCGGGGAAAGTTTAGCTAAACGGCCCTAAACCGTTTCCCATTCATTTTCAATGGTAGCGCTAAACCACTACGGGTGCAATATATTTTTGGCCTCTACGTATTTTGGCGCTGTCCCTCACTCTCGACTGCATCTGGAGACGCTACTCTCTGCTAAGAGGATTTACACTCGGTGTTCTTCTTTGATTCAAGGTAAGATTTCAATTGGAAATTGCAAACCACGGGAAAACAAAGTCATGTCGTCGTGTCTTCTTAAAGGTCCCATGGCGTGAAATTTTCACTTTCTGAGGTTTTTGAACGTTAATGTGAGCTCCCCTACCCTGTTTAGGCCCCCCCCCCCCCCCATGGTTAAAAGTTGTGAAATGTCTAAACTGAGCATTTGCGATCCTTTTCTGCGTTACAAAAAATCGGAGCTTTAACGGGCGATTTTGAACAAGTAAACTTATTGACGTCAGATCGAGAAAAAAAAAATGCAAATGCAGTTCCACCCCCGTCTGTCTGTACTCAGCGTCTCTGTAAATCACGCCCAGAGAGTTTGGACCGCGAATGCGCTAGGCAATGCGAAATGCGTTTTTTTATTTGCCTGGAGGCACGTCCGAGTGTTTCTAGGCTCGGAAGTCCTTTATCTGAGCCTCTGGACCTTTGAACAGCAGTGGTTTAATTTTATTTTATGTGGAAATGTGTTTATTTTTCAATGGAACGCTTCAAATCTCTCCCCCCGTGCAAAAACAAGGAAATGGATCAGCTGAGGGTTCAGAGCCGAAAGTTTGGCCACGCCCCCACCCTCCACTATTGGCCAGCTCTTTTCTCCTCATTTGCATTCAAGCAACAAGGCCCATTATGGAGTGTTCAGAGAGAGAAAAAATACTCTTTCATCTTATCTCTGTTTCTCATGCACTGAGTGTTGATTTTGAAGAAGGATTCATTTACAGTATTAGGAAACCATTAAGGAGCCATATAAAAGCATCAAAAAGTACCATGTCATGGGATCTTTAAGCGTTTTTCCGTTTATATTGACCTTGCAGTTCGTTGCTAATCTTGCAATTCAGTGTTACAAAGTCGACCAGCTTTTCTTATGTGAGGCTGTGTGTGTGAGTGTGTGAGAGAGATAATGTGATAATGTGATGGTGTGCAGTTGTGTTCTTGTTCATTTACTTCAATAACTTGAATAACATTAATAATAAACTCCAGTATGTGGAATAGAATGTGTAATGAAATAAAATTTTTCCTAGAATTAATATAAAATAGGAACCGAAAAAGGTACTGGTTAGGAATCGGTATCGAAATGAAGGTATCGATATTGGTATCGGCATTGGAAAATTTTGATCGATACCCAGCCCTATGTTTAATCAGTCTGCAGCCTTAGTTTTTTCACTATAGAATATACAGATTTGAGATTCTAATTTTGTCTATATCTAAAACAACCTACAGTGCCGTGAAAAAGTATTTGCCCCCTTCCTGATTTCTGTGTTTTTTGCATATTTATCACTCAAAACATTGTCAGATCATCAAACCAATTTTAATATCACACAGAAACAACCCAAGGAAAGACAAAATTCAGTTTTTGAATGATGATTCCATTTATTAGTGCACAAAAAAAATCTAAACCTATCTGGCCCTATGTGAAAAAGTAATTGCCCCCTTAATCTAATAGCCAGTTGAGCCTCCTTTGACAGCAATAACTGTAACCAAACGTTTGCGATAATTGGTGATGAGTCTTTCACACCGCTGGGGAGGGATTTTGGCCCACTCTTCTATGCAGAATTGTTTCAATTCTGCCATATTGGAGGGTTTTCTTGTATGAACTGCCCGTTTAAGGTCACACCACAGCATCTCAATCGGATTTAAATCCGGACTTTGACTTGGCCACTCCAAAACCTTAATTTTGTTTTCTTTGAGCCATTCAGAGGTGGACTTGCTGGTGTGTTTTGGATCATTGTCCTGTTGCATGATCCAAGAGCGCTTGAGTTTGAGGGCACGAACTGATGGCCGGACATTCTCCTTCAGGATCTTCTGGTAAACAGCAGAATTCATTTTTCCGTCAATCACAGCAAGTTGTCCTGGTCCTGAGGCAGCAAAGCAGGCCCAGACCATCACACTGCCACCACCATGCTTTACTGTGGGCACCATGTTCTTTTTATCAAATGCTGTGCCATTTTTACGCCAGATGAAACGGGCTGCAGACCTTCCAAAAAGTTCAATTTTAGACTCATCGGTCCACAAAATGTTTCTCCAAAAGTCTTGAGGGTCATCAAGGTGCTTTTTGGCAAAGGTGAGACGAGCCTTTGTGTTCTTTTGTGAAAGCAGTGGTTTTCTCCTGGGAACTCTTCCATGGATGCCATTTTTGGCCAGTGTTTTTCTAATGGTGGAGTCATGAACACTGACCTTAACTGAGGCCAACGAGGCCTGTAGTTCTTTCGATGTGCGTCTAGGTTCTTTTGTGACTTCCTGAATGAGCCGTCGTCGCACTCTTGGAGTAATCCTAGTTGGTCGACCACTCCTGGGAAGGGTTGCAACTGTTCCCAGTTTCCTCCATTTTTGAATAATGGCTCTGACAGTGGTTCGCTGGAGCCCCAGAGCTTTGGGAATGGCTTTGTAACCTTTTCCTGAATTATAGACTTCTATCACTTTTTTTCTCATTTGTTCTTGAATTTCTTTGGATCGTGGCATGATGTGTTTGTTCTTGAGATGTTGTAGCCAACTTCACTTTGTTTGACAGGAACTATTTAAGTGATTTCTTGATTCAACACAGGTGGTGACAATCAGGTGTGGGTGTGGCATGTAGAACTGAACTAAGTTTTCTCAAAACTGTGGTTAGTCACAGTTAGTTTGTGATTTAACAAGGGGGGGCAATTACTTTTTCACATAGGGCCAGATAGGTTTAGATTTTTTTTGTGCACTAATAAATGGAATCATCATTCAAAAACTGAATTTTGTCTTTCCTTGGGTTGTTTCTGTGTGATATTAAAATTGGTTTGATGATCTGACAATGTTTTGAGTGATAAATATGCAAAAAACACAGAAATCAGGAAGGGGGCAAATACTTTTTCACGGCACTGTATATTATCATTTTGTCTTGGGTAGCTAATGATGGGACAGTTCTACACAATCGATAATGACAGACAGCTTGGCATTTTACCTACATAGCTGTCTAAACCAAGACTGAAAAAGCAGGTCTCTGTGACCAGAGTAAACCAGTCAATCCTATACCCGTTTTCTTTCTACAGGTCACCAGACTTGAGTAGGGTTGAGTACCAAAACTCAGTTCCAAGTAGGAAATGACAGTTCAGTAAGTACTGGTACCAAAAAACTCGTGCACGTGTGCAAAAGCACGTGTGTATAAAGATATATCTAAACGAGACTGCGTTATGTTATTCATAATCCTCATCCTCCGTCCAGGTAACCATATAGTAAAGTCGTAGCCCTAGACTTGAGTGGGCAAAAATGCATGAAGGCAGGTTACCTCTCCGAGCAGCTCCACGTGCAGGTCTTTGAGAGCCACAGTCCCATCCATCAACTCCTCCTTCTCCAGCAGCAGCATGAAGAGCCGGCCCTCCATGTCTCCCAGCAGGTAGCGGGAGCCGTTGGGGTCCACACGGTTGTGACACACGATGGTGCTTTGCTGTGGTCACACAAACACACAGGGACTTTAAAGCAGACCTATTCTGCAAAATTTACTTTTAACCATGTTATAATTGTTTTCCCTCAACATCTACCCTCTCTAAGTTGTATTAGTAATGATTTGTGCATGTTTGAGCAATCTTAAATCACTTCATTTCAAGATGTCCTTTTGCCAATCAACACGTTTTCACGGGTACACTCCCGCTGCTCTCTACTTACTTCAGTCTCCAATTGTACTTTTTAAATCAGTGATACACATAGGATACAGCAGCATTTTGTTGTTTTATTCCCCCAATCAGAGGCTTGCTAGCAAGATCTGCAGCTATAAGAGGTGCCAACAGCTCCCACTTCCGTTTTCTAACCTAGAAGTCAGACTTGTTTTAGATCAATATTACAATTTAAAATGTCTAAATTATCACAACTTCCACGGGTGTCATAGATTACAACTATATAGCCTGCTCAAGCACAATGTCTTCTTTAATCCAAAGTAGAGTGTGGTATCCCTCAAAATCAAATGTTCAACACCATAGCCATTGGTCCTTGGATAAATGCTGAATGGGACTGCCTTTTGGTTGGACTTCATATGACCTACCAAAAGCTGTGTTTGCAGGAGATGTTCTTGATGCTCTAATGCTGCATGCATATTTTATATATATATATATTTGGTTCATTAACTCTGTTTTGACATCTGCAGTTCATGTTAGTTAAGCAGGTACAGTATTCTTTCACCCTCTCTGGGAACATTTCCATACAAACACGACTTATCGGACGAATTTCAATTAGATATGGATCTATTCCATATTCCATAATTGCTCCGGCACTTCTTTTCGAGCATTCCCCCGTACTGAGAAGCCTTGACACCTCTTATCTCCCCCCGCACTTGTGCTTGATACAGTCGCTACAATAATAGTCTTGATTGGAAATGGCATTCGACTTGTGAAGCCTGACTGAGCCCTCTCCAGCACGTCCCTCCTTACTCGTATTGGTTTATTGTCGATGTCTACTGTCATTTCTCACTTGGCCGAACTTCCACAAAACTAATTCTCCAAATCCCTCTTACGCCTGCATTGCTAACATCTGTTGTCTGAAGCAGATGTGTGTGTGGAAAAAAAGAAAGCCCTAGCACCTCTTTGGAATGGCAGGTAATTAGTTTGTAATATCATGGCCACCAATGCTTTCAGAAATATGAATCATTTCAGAGGTGCACATTGGGCATTTATCATTCCTCCCGACTCCAAAGTGACAATTGTGCATGTGGGCATTAGTAAAACCCAGATAATCGAATAATTTCGAGTAGGGCTGTCAAACGATTAATTTTCTTGATCGCAACTAATCTCAGAAATTTCATAGTTAATCGCGATTAATAGTGATTTATTTTGCATGTTTAATATTGATATCTTGCAGTAAGACCATTCGAATCTAAAGTTAAACTCACAATGCAAAGTATTTCTCACCATTTTTTTTATTTCAAAAAAGTGCAGAGAAAGGAAAAAGTAACAATGAACCAGTAATAGTGCTTACTTTGAGAAATTGTAAATAAATGATTGAAGCCCGCTCGAGCTGCCTACGGATGCGTAGAAGGAACAAAATACTAGCAAACTCAAAATAGCGCGTTTAACTGACAATGAGTTTAATTAATACAACCAAATGAGCTGCATATGGATGGTAGAATTGCGGAAAATGCTGGCAAACTCTGATCGCGATTAAAAAAATTGTTCGCGATCATAACTTACATTAATCTAATCGCGATTAACGCGTTAATATTCCCAGCCCTAATTTCGAGTAATCAAGTAATTTCTTTCGAGTAATTTGTGATTTTTGTTTTTTTTTGCAGAATGTGCTATTTGAGATCATGAAGAAGCCACTCCATGTTTCAGATAACAGCATATGTTGCATTAAAAGTATGCATTTTGTATTTCAAATTGGTTTGTTTTTCGGAAAGAAAAGGGGGCATGTATAAATTAGCATACTGCGACTGCTGCCCATTCATGTGAGTAGCGCTGTTTTGTGAGCACCTATCAGCTGTGAGTGAGCCTCGTGAATATGTACGATGCATTTCAAGAGGAGGACAGTGAAAATGCAGAAAATCCGTAACTTGCTTGCTATGTAAAAAGGAACTCTCGCCTCGGGACACAGGACACGTTCGGGACATGTTCGAGACACGTCCAATACGCGCATTATCCTGTGTATTATGTAATGATTATATGGACTTTTTGTTATAAAAGCATTTCCATTTTAACAAAGTACCTTCTAATTCTGACCTGCCCTGAAACACCACACCACAGTAATGTCAGTGATGGGGGAGGGCTTAGCTTAATGTCATGCAAATAAGCTCCTTTCTGCTCCCCAAGCAGATCTTTAACGCGGAATTTCTCAGCTCGTCGTTGTCGAATGTGCCGCTTTCAAATGTCCACAAATTCTTCAAATGTTCTCAGATTTCCATGTGTAAGGCATTGTTGGAAAGCTTAGAATCTACACTTTGAGAATCTGAATAACTCAAAACGCCTCCGGGATGATTTCTAAATAAAGTCCTGAACACTGTGGTAGGTTTTGTGCCGGGGCTTAGAAGACGTGTGGCTGCTGAATGCTAATGCTTTAAAATATCACTGGAACTTTTTTGAATGCCATTTGCATTAGTTACACACTGAATTGAACTATCGGCTGAATAGCAAAAAGAAAGACATGACACGGCTTATATGAGGAAGGGCTGTATAAAGGAGTAAAATAATGAAGGGAATATGTATAATGAAGAAAATACTGTACGATTTGTTTTTTTTCCCCAAATTAACACATTTGTGCCCAGCCACGGAAAAAACAGTCACAAGTTGTCCCGGAGGCGTTTTGAGTTATTTACAGATTCTTAAAGTGTAGATTCTAAGATTTTCCAACAATGCCTTACGCATGGAAATCTGAGAACATTTGAAGAATTTGTGGCCATCTGAAAGCATGCACACCAGACTTTAGAAAGCTCTGAAAACAGCTTGTGAAGTTCTCTAACTCCAGGCCTTCTGGGCTCATTTGGATGACATTAAGCTAAGCCCTGCAGATCATCCATCACTGTGGTGTTGGTCTTCAGGGCAGGTCAGAATTAGAAGGTACCGTTACTGGTTTAGTTCTGGTTTAGTTCCGTTTTAGTCCTTGGTTTAGTCCTAATTTCACTGTCCTTATCCTCTTCAAATGCAGCATACATACTCACGAGCTGCTCACAGTTGATAGGCGAACAGGCAAAAACAAAAGAGCATTAATTGTCACCTGAATGGCCAGGAGCACTAGTGTGGGTAAGTATGGTAATTTACACACACCCCATTTCTTTCTGAAAAACTAGCAGATTTCAAAGACAAAATGTATGCTTTTAAAGCAACCAGTGCTTTAATCTGAAACATGGAGTGGCTTCTTCATGATCTCAACTCAATAATACAATAACAATACTGCACTAGGGATGTCAACAATTAATCAACTTACGATTAATTGTCGATCAAGACGTTGGTCGATTAAAATGCATTAATTGTAACTAATCGCTAGAGGAGAAAAAGAACAAAGAATTATGGTACATGTACTGTCCTTTGTTTCTTTTAGCTATTGCTGCACCATAACAATGAATTTAAGCAAAGAGACTTGAGATTCAATATTCTGTAATGGTCCAGGATATTATTGTGAAACTTTTGATGATACAATGTCACAGTTTAAAACATCTGCATTTGAACTAATAAAGGTATTAACTAACACCCTAGCTGTCCTTTCACATTCACTTTAATAGGCCCTGAAGCAACGCGTGACATCAGGCGAGCACACCAACAGACAAAACAGTTTTTGAGTGAAATGGCAATGAAATGATGAAAGGGTTAGAAGAGGGCTCAAACATGCATGGGTGACATAAAACCTCTTCGGGCATGTTTTGAAGAGGGAACAAAGTAACATAACATGGTATAACATGGTAGAAAGTGACTGACTCCTTTATCTGGCTGTTGAAACATCAACTTTGTATCAGAAAGACGGTCCCATATAGAGGAATGGTGATCTATTCAATGAATGTTAAAGGGACAGTGTGTAAGATTTTTACCCGTTAATTACCGAAATTGAAGATACCCATTCAAAAATACATTGTTTTCCACCCTTTTCACTTCCATCATGAAATCAAAGTATTCTGTTGGACTTAGATATAGTCACATAAAAGGGGGATCTTCCCCATGCAGAGGCAGCCATTTTGAATACGAGAGCCGCAGAAGGACATTTGGGCTCCGCCTTCGCCTTCAGCAAGACTCGTGGTTTTGGGTAAACAACGACAAGCATGCTGCCGGATCAGACGTCGTAATGGATCTAACACATGTTTTGGACTAAATTGTTTTACTGGATTTTATTCGCTGGATCCTTACAGACAGATTTCAGACCAAGCTTATGGTGAAATGCTGAGTTTGACCTGGGCAGAGCCTTCAAAGGTAAGCTTTGTGCTTTTCCGTTTTGTGCTTTTCCGTATAAAAGCCCCATGTGCTCAGGGACTGATTGTTATGCCGGGAAATGAATTGCATAGTCAAAAAGAGGAGACTGTAAGGTTTCATTTGATGCGTAGAGTGTCATGGTACATGATCTGGAATGTGAAAAAAAAAAAAGTGAACGGGACCACGTTTTATGTATACAGTAGTGGCGCGCGGTTCTTGCGCCGGTACGCGAGCTGTCCGTGCTACGGCGTGCCCGGGTGACCCTCGAGGTCTGCCGTAGCTAAAACAGGAAGTGCAATAGCGACCATCCACCTATGCGCCACGAATCCTACACACTGGGGCTTTAATCAAGGATTTTCTTAATTGTAACACTAAATTGTGATATTGTGGCATCCCTACTCCACACAGTAATTTCATCAGAATAGATTTTCTTAACTTCAGCAGTTTATCTACTACCCATTTAACCACGCAAAAGACCATTAGCCGCAATCAAGGGGTTTAAGAATGGTGAAAAATGAGGACCATTCAAAAGTAATTATTCCATCTATTTAACGATCCAAGTGCTAAAGTTTCACCTTCACCTTAATAGGTCATAGGGATGTATCCAAATCTTTCACAGTATGCATCTCACGATACCATATTTATTGCAATATTTTGTAGTGGGTAACAAAAGTGTGAATATGTAACCTTTTCCTTTTAAAATGCCTTGACAAGACTTTCGTTCTGTCATAAGCCAAAAACCTAAGAATTAAAAGTGCTTAATAATAGTTCTTCGCTGGAACAGAGCAAGGGATCATGGTCTATGTAGTTCCCTCTGTTTTATTAGCTATTGCTGCACCATAACTATTCGTTCACACAAATAAACTTGTAATTTGATTTATTGTGATGACCCACGATATTATTTTATCCCTAATGGGCCCTCCGGGAACTTGTGACATGTGGTAAACACAACCAACTAGACAAAACAGAGGGAATTTTATTTTGGGTGTTAATACTAAATGCGAGTGCTTTTTTGTTCATACTACAGAGGGACGTTTTGGTTATTTTTCTGCAATACGATAAGACTTTAGCTGCATAAGGTTGAATTATAAACTAACACTATACAGTCTAATTAGTTAAGGGTTGCATTCTGTTTTTATATTTTGTTTTACAATTTTGAGCATTTACAATACTTTTTGGGGGATAATTCTGCTTTGTAAAACTGTGGGCTTTGTGTAAACTGTATTTGGAGGTGAAAGGGAAGATGAAACATAATGCTTAGTTTAATTATAGAAGTTTTAGAAATGAGCAGCTCTGGGACTGGGCTGTTAAATATGAATTTAGCTCACTCATCACTCATTGAACTTAAGGGAAAAGTAACGTTTTTTACAATTTTAGCCTTATTTCGGTAATAAAACAAGTTGTTTTACTCACCCATAGCACTTTGGTGTCATATGGACCACTTCCAGAGATGTTTTAGATTTGCGATCTCCATGTGAGTTCTCGGGGCAAATGTTTGCGGTCTCCAAATAACACAAACTTTAGCACTTTTCAAATCATAGAAGCTCGATGTCTTAGTCTACGATTTCATTTGAGTCAAAAGTGGCCTGTAATCCAAGATTTAGCCATAGTTTACAGCTTTGCGTTTCATGTTTGGGTCCCAGGAGCTGAGAGCACAGTCCGCACATGCGCACTGGCGTCCTCATCTACTTGAAACTATGGCTAAATCTTGGATTACAGGCCACTTTTGACTCAAACGAAATCGTAGACTAAGACATCGAGCTTCTATGATTTGAAAAGTGCTAAAGTTTGTGTTATTTGGAGACAGCAAACATGTGCCCCGAGAACTCACATGGAGATCGCAAATCTAAAACATCTCTGGAAGTGGTCCATATGACACCAAAGTGCTATGGGTGAGTAAAACAACTTGTTTTATTACCGAAATAAGGCTCAGATTGTAAAAAATGTTACTTTTCCTTTAATGCATGGTCATGCTGAGGGAAGACTTATACGAAGAGGTTAATTTATGCTTTCATTTTATTTGTGTTAATGACACACAGTCCTTACTCATCCCTGTTTTGTTATTTTTTAATAAAAAAAAACAACATAGAATTCCTGGATTAAGTACCGTATTGGCCCGAATATAAGACGACCCTGATTATAAGACGACCCCCTCTTTTTCAAGACTCAAGTTTGAAAAAAGACTTTTTGAACACCAAATTTATTTTTTATACAGAAAATAATTACAGTACATCTGAAACAAATAATTATAACAATATATTCGAGAGAAAAAGCCTGTTATTTTGCCTCATTCAAATCATGCAAAAACTGTCCATCACATCTTAATATCTGA
This sequence comes from Paratrypauchen microcephalus, assembly GCA_036785185.1. NCBI lineage: Eukaryota > Metazoa > Chordata > Actinopteri > Gobiiformes > Gobiidae > Paratrypauchen > Paratrypauchen microcephalus. The sequence continues at coordinate 2,196,453 of JAVJIX010000030.1, forward strand.
ACATTTAAATTTGTAAACTAAAGTGCAATCACATTTGTAAATGAATGGCTTCTGGTTTTTGAAATGTAAATAAACCAATCTACTGTGATAAAACAAGAGGAGAGACTGGTGTGTGTGTCTGTCTGCCTGTGAGTGAAGCGACAGTCCGCGCTGTTCTCAACTCCGCCCCCGCCCCTCTCTGCCTGTGTCTCTCTGTCTCTTTCTCTGAACGGGGAAAGAGAGAAAACGGCGCAATTATTTTTCCCCCTCCCGCGATCTTGGAGCCTCTGATCACCAAAAAAAAGTCGCTAGATTTGTCGCTAGTCGCTTTTGTCTAATTTTCTCGCTAGGGGGGTCCAGAAAGTAGCTAAAAATAGCGACAAAGTCGCTAAGTTGGCAACACTGGCGCTAGCAGCATTCGCTTTAAAGATATCTGGCGCCATCTAGCGTTGGAATGGCTAGACCTCGAATGTAAGACGACCCCCGCTTTTTCAGTGTTGTTTCAATGCAAAAAACATCGTCTTATATTCGGGCCAATACGGTATTTGACATCATAAGAAATATCCAAAAAGAAAAGGTTTATTATTCCACCATATTCTTCCCATCAAAGTGCAAATAATAGTACTGAATAATGAACTCAGACTATTTAAAAAAAAAAAAAAAAAAATTTACATGTAGTTCTTACCTTGATGGTGGGTGGTGCGATGGCCAAGTACTTGTCTCCGTTGTGGTATGTGATAGACTCTTGTCCTATGATTATAGCGCCTCCAAATGGCTCTGGCACTGAAATACAACATGAAGCTCAGGCTAAAAGCACAGGTTTAACTGGGCAGTCATCTCTTGGAAAGTTGACAAAATATTGGTGGTTTTCAGATTCTAGAATGTGATGTCATACTCTCAGATGGAGGGAAAGAGCAAAATTTGCCATGAAATATTTAAAAGGTAAATCCACAAATGTTGAACCTGATAATTTCTTAGTGCCTAGAACCAAGAACTCAATGTATTTACAGTGGTCCCTCGATTATCACGGGAGTTACGTTCTAAAAATAACCCGCGATAAGCGAAATCCACAAAGTAGGACAACTCTATAGAGCCCCCATGGTACAAAAGTACATCAAGGCCGGTCCATTGCGACGTGGGCCGTCCTCCGGTGGACCCACCACCCGCAGGAGGATCCATGGGGGCCGGTGCATGTGATCTGGGCAGCGGACCTGGACCGTTGCCCCTGCGACCCGAAAATACGGAAGAAAACGGAAGAAAATGAAGAAAAGAAAAAAAAAATTGAAATTAGTCTACATGTTTTAAAGCTGTAAACGCCTCACCACACACATTATACACTTTTCTCAGGCTGGAATTTTCTCACATTTCTCTCTCGTTTAAACAGATTTTCAACAAAACGTTGACAGTGACACGTGTATTTCACAGTTCCTCTGACCGCGCCTCTTTGTCCTGGCGCCGCTCTGCCTTGGTGCAGGTTCTTTTACCGAGTGTGCTCTTTTTTTCTTTTGGGCAAGAAAATTCTTATAAACAGACATGCCACCAGTGATAGACTGAGCGGTCTGACATTTGGGCACATGCAAGTACAAGATTGTGCAGAGTCTGCACCAAATAGGTATTCGGTCGTTAGCAGTGGACGCGGTCCGGAGAAGAAACAGGGTCCGGACACTGCCGGCCTCGGTCTCGTACTCGCGGCCCCTGGTGAGACGCACGGCCTCGCACTGGTCATGCTGCTCTATCACGGATTTGACCACGATGAGCAGGTGCACGTGTCCGTGCACACACTTCTCTGGGTGGTTAATGCACATTGGGAAGTAGCGGCAGTGTCTCCGCAGAACGAACTGGTGGAACCTGGAGTCCAGGCGGCGGAACCAGTCCTGAGAGCGCACAGAAGTGTTCTCACTACAGTTCAGAACCTACGCGTCCCAAGACGTGGCAGTGGCGTTGGATGAGCGCGGTGCGCCCTGCTCGTCCCTCTGTGCTCACACTGTGTTTGAATGATAAGCAGTCCGAGCCGCACCGGGCTCAGGGCCACACTGGGCTCTGGGGCCGCACCGGGCTCTGGGGCCGCCCGCTTTCAGCCCCAGTGCATCCTTCTCCGCGAGCCGTGGAGCGTGAGGAAGGATGCGAAGACCAGGGACACACTCAGCACTGGCTTCAGCAGACCCAAAAAGAGCCGCTTCCTACGGATCCAGTGACTCATGTCTCCGCGCCCCTCACGCATCCAGCCGCACTCCCGGAGCCGGAACACAATGCGTGTTGATACACTATAAAAAAATTGAAATAAAAAAAAAATCTGCGAAACAGCGAGGCCACGAAAAGTGAACCGTGCTATAGCGAGAGACCACTGTATAACAAAAAAAGGAATTTTAACAATATTCATTTTACCTTTCCCTATCTGTATTACATATTATTGGGCTATAGGATGTTGTGACGTCACCTGTAGGCACCATAAATGATGTAAGCTGGGTAGCTTACATCATTTATGGTGCCTACAGTTAACATGGGCACTCTCCATCTAATGGGTAGTGGCGTAACTATAACTTTGTGGCATTGTTTTGGAGACACAGCCATCTTTTTCTAGGCTGACTCATAGAATCAAAACTGCCATTTAACTGATGTAAAACTGTGATAAATATTCACCACCATCGCACTATCGCACCAAACCAAGTCAGAAGTATAAAAATATATGAATCTGTCAAATACACTAAAATAAATAAAGGCATTTTTGTATTCAAGTAGTGTGTAATTAAAAATGATGCTATCCCCATGTGTCATACATCATTTGTCAGATCTACATTATAGAGTGATAAGATTAGAATACCACTACTTTCTATGACAATGTGAACAGTAGCATTTGTCAAACAGTGCTCCACTCACCTGGGATGACCATCGAAGCCTCGGCCTCCACGTTCTCCTGTTTCCAGGGTCCTTTGCTGAACTCCTTCTCCCTCAGTGAGACCTCATAGGTTTTGACATGGCGTCCCTGTGGATCCTGCACGCAGCATTAGCCTCAATGTTCACTTCCATTTTACTGATACAAGTTCTACAAGGAAAATACAGCCCACACAGTGTATGACCTGGCCACACGGCAGAGTGGAGTTTTGATTCAGAATGCATTTAATAATAGCACAAGAGGGGAAATATGTTCATTGAGTAATCCATTACGAGCTGGATTTTAAACACTTCGTATTTGTTTTGCATGATTCAAATTTGACAGTGCATTTTGAGCTTCATTGCATTTTTTCCCCCCCAGTGTGTTTTAATGCATACTAAGTTGACTGATTAACTGCCTATTTATGTATATTGATAATACAAAATCAAATGTAAAACTGAAATGTGTAATAAATAGCTTTTCAACTATAAAAAACAACAACTTCCAAGTCTGTGTTTGTGCACATTAAGGCACTGGTTTGATTTCAGAAACTGAAATAGACTAAAAGAGAGTGTTGGTGATACCTGGTAGATGAAGCAGACGGTGGGGGCGGGGCATCCGTACAGGAACTGCACGTCGATCACCTGTAGCTCCTCCAGTCTGATGTTGAAGGCTTTGAGTTCTCTGTTGTCCCGGTCCAAAGGGATGACTTTAAACAGGCCGTCGTATAGACGCAGACCGATCATCCTACACTCAGGGTCCACTATCCCAATGATACCGGTCTCTGAGGGACGGCCAATACGGTCCTGGAGCACAAGAGCACATTTAGGATGACCAGTAGAACTATTTCAAGGAATTAGAATTGAAGTGATCCATCAATATCAATATGGATACATAGTTCTATAAGGTGTGCATTTAGATGTTATTTTCCATTTTAATTATTTATTTATTATGAAATATCACCATCTCTGGCTAATAAAGGTGTTTTGGTTAAAAATGACATTTCAATCAATCAATCAATCAAACATTATTTATATATATACATTATTTGAGAAGTGTGAAGAATCCCTCATTCATCCAGGTAGAATCCACGGTAAAAGGAGAAAGTCAATTTGTCAACTGGACAAAGTTTTTTTGGTCGAAGACGTTTCGCAGCTCATCCAAGCTACTTTGTCAGTTCTGAGCTGACTTATTTGAGAACTAATTTAATTTAATTTAAACTCTTGCTGCTTACTTACATTTTGTTTTTTGTCTGCGGTCTAAAAACAAGCTGCACCTTAAAATCACATTACTACTCACTACACAGTAGAGGTTACAAGAATTCTTCATAGTTTACACGTAAATTCCAGGGATGAAAGTGGCCAATCATGAAAAAAGCGGAAAGTCACGGTGAAATTTGGATTTCTATATGCTATATGTTAGCAATAGGGATGTCAACAATTAATCGATTAACGGTTAATTGTCGATTAAGACGTTGGTCGATCAAAATGCATTAATTGTAATTAACCGCTAACCGCGGACACGCGGACCCGCGCGGTCATGAAACAAGGCAACCGCGCTGCGCCAAGCTCGACTCACAGCCGACCGCAGGCGCCAACGGCACTGCTCAGCAGCCCGCGCGGACACCGGGGCTCCTGAGCACGAGATCGAACCCGGAATGCGTGCCGCTGCTGGTTTCGCCGCGCCCCGAGCCCCGAGCACCGCGCGGCTGGCCTGCGGCTCGGAGCGCGGGCCGCGGCGAAACCAGCAGCGGCACATGGTGGTTTAATCCTGGTCTAGTCCAGGTCTAGACCCGGTCGAGTCCCGGTCCAGTCCAGGTCCAGTCCAGGTTCAGACCTGGTCCAGTCCACGTTCAGTCCTGGTCTAGTCTCTTAGCCAATCAGGACAGAACACAATGTTACACTATTTAAAAAAAAATTGGATAGAGCGAGGGATTACTGTATTTTGTTATTCAGCATCAATACATTTGTCTGCTTTTTACTAAGGAATAATTAATTGAGGAATATACAATATAATAATACTATGATATATTTTTGACTCAGTGTTATGTTACTATAGCTTATATTCTTAAAGACCCTATTGAAACACTAAAATTCAGGTGAAAAACGCCGCTTATCAATTAATCGTTAATCGATCGATAAGGTCAATCAACTATCAGTTAATGAATTAACCGATAATTTGCATCCCTAGTTAGCAATAAAGTAAAACTGTACATAAAAGTACAAAAAAAACCACACATTTTATTAACAGGTAGGCCTACTAGTAGTATATATTGGATTTGTTTTTGCTTTGCACTTTGTCTAATCAGAGCGCATTGAGGAGGAGCTTATGCGCGCTAAAAGGCGCAGGTGAAAAAGCGAGGAGCGACGCGTTAAGTGAGGCACGGGCAGGTAGGATGAGGTATAGGATGTTTTATAAAGTTTAACCTGTGTACACGCAATGGTACACGCTGTTGCGAAAGAGCTGCGCTCACTCGCTCGGTCCGCGGCTCCAGACACGGGCTCGCGCGGCCCGAAGTTTAATACAAAGTTTAATACGAGATACACGTACTTTTGTTCTGAATACGGGATGATTCTGTTTTTCAAGGGACGGTTGGTGACCCTAAACACAACTATACATATATATATACACCCAAAATCTTTCTCAACCAATTTGCACAGATAAAAAAATAAAAAAAATTAAATTACCCCGCAGCTGAAAAAAAAGCGGAGATCCGCCAAAAGACGGAACCCTTTCATCCCTGAAATTCTGAAGTCAGTCTGTCATTTTGATGGGTCTGACAGCTTTGACCACTGCTTTCTTTGATGCATAGGGCAGAGGCTGAACTAGAGCTGCACTTTTTCCACATCGCCCAGCCCCACGTCCACAGACTGCACACAGCTTCCATATTTCCTTCGTTTTCACAACCACCCCTTTATTACTGCAATGTTTCTCACACGATGTTTGCACATGTCCATGTACACTGCAGACATGTGTTTTTAAGACTCAGTGTATGTCCTTATTGCAGACAGTACAGTAAACAACCTGTCAGTCACAATGATGAATTGCAATTATCCTCAAGCACAACCACTGCTGTACAGTTCTCCACAGAAGTTTAGGAGAAGTGCAGTTTGTCTGCCTGCTTCACTCACCTGTACATTCCCGTGGGCGCGTGTGATTATGTCAATGCTTTCTCCATTCTGTTTGTACTCCAGGATGGAGGCGTTATACTTGGACGTCAAGATAAACAGCAGGTCTTTGCTCTCACCCTAAAGACAACACAAACAAGTAGTACACAAGGATCTATTTTTATTAAAAAAAAAAAAAAAAAAAAAAAAAAAAAAAGGGGGTAGTAGGGGAGGGAGGCAAGACACAAGATTGCTTCCATGAGCATGAGACAAGATTTTGACATACTGGCCTCAACATATTTTATTTAATATTTTTGCTCTCATTATGACATTGTTTTTTTGGAACTAGTTTCTCCAGAAATGTAACTCACAAGAATTTACTCTTTTTTCTTCAGTTCAAATGTGAAAAAATAAAATAAAAAATACTATGGTAGAAAGTGGAAAAAAAATTCAACATGTAGACACAGCAGACAGACAGTGCTCACCTTGGGCCTGAAGAGTTCCATGACTGCGATCTTTCCGTACATGCCCACCTCTTTGACAGGCCGCAGCCCCTCTGCCGTTACCACATAGATCTCCAGACGTGTGTTTTTGGCTATGAGCAAGTTCAGATCCTCTGCAGATGTGAAGTGACCTGAGAAAGGAATTACAATTAAACACTCAACTCATTTGTACTTATCTATTATGTTCAGAACTTAAAAAACTACAGAATAACGCAAGATATTTCCAATTTTCAAAGTTTGTCTTTCTAAACATGGCATAAAATGTACCATTCATATATTAAATGAATGCTTATGCTATGTTTGAACAAATCTATGAGTAGAATGCGATAATCTCCTTCAGAACTACTCAGTTGATTGAAGAAATAAAATCGTGTGTACTTAATTAATCCCCTGTGAGGGAAATTCATTCTCTGCATTTGACCCATCCTTTAACCAGTGCCGATGGAGCAACCTGTCAGGAGCCACATCCTCATCTTGAGGTCACCTTGGTCAGGACTACCTTAGCTGGAGGATTTGACCCTTGGTGGACGTTTTGGGTTGATTGGGGAAACCAGAGTGAGGAAACCCACCAGATATGAGGAGAAAACTAGTCACTCAGACACTGTAAATATCTAAATTGTAGAAAAAAAGTCAATATAGACGTCAACCAGTACCAAAATCAAGCACAGAAGGCTACAACTGTTTTGCAGTAATTATGTGCATTTAATATGGTAATCATAATTGCAAAGAATACATAACAACCTATCCCAATACAGCCAATGCTGTTTGCAATATAGCAAGTAGTACCCTAAACTTAAACATAATACAGGCTAGGAGTAAAAAAAAATTAAAAATTGTAACAATTATTGTCAATTCTGGTTCATTACGGGTCTGATCTCGTTAGGTGCTAAAGGGAACAACAAAATTGTACAGGCACTGGCAGATCAAAGAAAACCCACATTTTGCCTGAGCTCACGATGTTTTAATCAGTCTCACGATGAGCTGACAACTAAACCTAAACCAACAACTAAACCTTCACCAGTTCATTCCGTCCAAATTCATAATTTAATTAAGCAAATTAATGAAAGTACACTTGTATCCATGGTGCACTCAACTGATCTATTCTTTATGTAACCTTACAACCTAAATGAATTTGAACAACATCCATTAAACCAAGCACTAACCAGCCTATGCTCGAAAATATCATGTGTTACAAGAATCCTCGTTAGGTCGCACGTTGTATTTTATGCATGCAGAATAAGTAAACATTAGCCTGTGTGAGCTAGCGTGTGCAGCAGGCCCGTGGAGGAGCGCGGGACACGGAGGGACCCCGGAGATGTGCGCAGGTGGACGGACCCAAACATCCCCCAAACAAAGCCCCGCCGCCGATCTGCTCCTACCGGTGATGCAGGCATTCACGGCCGTGGGCTTCTGCGCCGTCACCACGTAGTTATAGGACATTGTGACACGGATACAAGACAGAAAACAGCAGTAGCAGCGGCAGAGTTTGATCCCCAAAACAGTGCCAGAACTATGGACGTACACCGGAAGCAGTTAGAGGAGCGCGGGGCTGTGTGTCAACGGACTGCGCCCTCTGCTGGTCACATGGATGTAGCGCCATGGTGCAGCGCGCATCATCCGAGTGTTTTTTAGCCGATTTCTACGAACAAAACCTTCCATCCATCCATCCATCTTCTTCCGCGGGGGCAACAGTCTAAGTCTTTTTATCAAGAGGATAAGAAGCCTATTTTTCTCATCTGTGAACGTTATGGATACAAACGCGGTTGTAGTACTTACCCACGTCATGAACTATATAAACATATGCATTTAAGTTTATTTATGTATTTATTTAATTTTTTATTTTTCATATTGTCTTTCAATACTCTCCTAGTTACTGTTTCTTCTTCTTATTATTTTTAATTTATTTTATTTTATTTAACCTTTATTTAACCAGGAAAGTCCCATTGAGATTAATAATCTCTTTTTCAAGGGAGTCCTGGCCAAGACAGCGGCACAGATCAATACAATTACAAAACCATTTCAAAAACAATTTAAAGGTCTCATGTCATGAAATTGTCACTTTCTGAGGTTTCTGAACGTTAATGTGAGCTCCCCTACCCTGTTTAGCCCCCCCCCATGGTTAAAAGTTGTGAAATGTCTAAACTGAGCATTTGCGATGCTTTTCTGCGTTACAAAAAATCGGAGCTCAAACGGGCGATTCTGAACAAGGAAACTTTCTGACGTCACATCGAAAAATGCAGCTCCACCCCCCGTCTGGATGTCTACCCACCGTCTCTGTAAATCACGCCCAGAGAGTTTGGACTGCGAATGCGCTAGGCAATGCGAAATGCGTTTTTTTATTTGCCTGGAGGCACGTCCGAGTGTTTCTAGGCTCGGAAGTCCTTTATCTGAGCCTCTGGACCTTTGAAACAGCAGTGGTTTAATTTTATTTTCTGTGGAAATGTGTTTTTTTCATTGAAACGCCTCTCCTTTCTTCCTCCGGGCTTAAAACACGGAAGGAGAGACAGCGGACAGCGCACCGCTAAAACAAGGAACCAGCGGCGCATTTGCAGATACCGCGGCGGTCAGTGCTGACAGACTCGGACAATGGCTGCGTCACCAGAAAAAACGCTTTCCACCACTTATTTTAGTCTCTGGACTGTGGGGAGATGCCCAAGTTTGACCTGGGGGTGGCATATCCCTTTAAGGCACCATATAAAAGCATCAAGAAGTACCATGTCTTTCAGCAATTACAAGCAATAAAATGTTACAGAATTAAAAACATTTACAAACCATAGATTTCAATTCCAAACCTTTGAGCAAGATTTTAAACTGTCCTATAGAGACCAGTTCCTTGAGTTTCCAGTCTTTTTGTAGGTTGTTCCAAGTTGTGGGAGCAGAATACTGGAATTATTACTTGTATAACTCCACTGTATGGTCCTATCGTGCAATATCGTTTTTCCAACATGCTATATTGTTTTTTTCAATACTTTCCCTGTCACTGTTTTATTATTATTATTACTTATTCGAATTATTACGTATTTTATTATTATTATTACTTATCTTTATTCCATTCTTGCTGCATGCACTTTTCTTTCTTGTTCAAACTGTCCCTACCTGGAGCTACTGTGACAAGTAAATTTCTCCTACGTGAGATCAATAAAGTCTTATCTTATCCTCCTGGGACCCGAAGAAAAAAAGTGTGTTTTTGTTTGTTTGTTTGTTTGTTTTTTGTGATTTTCTATTTGCAGGTAAATGAACACCTTAGCATTTACATTTTGTTAATTTTATTTGAATTTTATTTACGTTGCAACATGTCCTCTGTAATGGACTGTAATAGTGTTAAATCCACGTGAAATTAACAACCTCACAAAAACTTTTTTATTTTATTTTATGACCAACATTTCTGACAAGCTTCTACAGTCGCCTCAAAAAAATTTTAGACTCCCTTTTAATTTCTAATTTGTATTTATTTATTTTATTTACTTTTTTATTTTTTACTTCATTTTATTTATTTAAATTTTATTTTATTTATTTTTACTTTTTATTTGATTTACTTTTTATTTATTTATTATTATGTTTATTTAATTATTTATTTTTTAATCATAGTGCAGCCACAAACTAGAGCAGAGGTCTTCAACAGGGGGGTCGCGACCCCTAGGAGGGTCACGGAGGTACTGCAGGGGGGTCGCGAAATCTTTTGATTTCACTTTAAAATAATATAATTTTATATTTTTAAAAACAATATATTTTTTCATTTTCCCCCAATCAATTTCTCCCTTGTCCCTCCCTTGGTTGAATCAGTGAACGATCTTAATAGGCCTGTGTTATATGCAACTTGTGTTCAAAAATTGCAGTAGCACATCCACCCCGTAGGGCCTATCTGGCCCATCTTTAAAATTAAAAAACATGAAAATACAGTATTAACCTGTGTATTATTTCCTTGTATTGGATGTACCATAACAGAGTAGCAATGTTTATACATGACACTAAGCTCAATTTAATATAAAACACAATTCTATGCCGTATATATAGTAGGGGGTCCCTGGCCCAGTTCGACATCTGTTTGGGGGTCCCTGGCCTGAAAAACCTTGAAGACCCCTGAACTAGAGTCTATCTCAAAACACTTAAAAGACAGACAGGTTAACTCAGTGTCCACTATAAAGGACACAAATGAATGGAGGATATTATATATGTGATTAATTTTGCTCTGATACACCCATGTGGAACTTACATGCCATAAATGTTGTAAACTTTCTATTTTCTAATAATAAACTTTTGTAATAAATGAATAAATAAATAAAACACGAACTGGTGGCTATGAATGACGAGATTTGATTTTGTCAGATGTATTGTAATGTTTCAGCACATCCCAGTTGAAGAGGAAAGTTCAAGAAAATACATTTGAAAGAAAAAAAAAACATGTTAGAAGTTTATAGACGTTTATGCAGTTGAATCATGGTCAAATGCTGCCACTTTGTGTTTATTCTTTGCACTACACTTTGAAAAATCAACGCAATGTAGTACTGTAGTATATGTATTATAAATATATGCAAAAAAAAAAGAAAACTGCAATTAGAAGACGTGTGGGTAAAGAGCATAAAGTTCAAAATACCCCTTTTCCAAAATCCCAATTTATGAATGGCAACACAAAGTTAGATTTATAAATGCGTAGAGTGCGTATTAAATAAATAAATTGTGGAGTAGTTACAGGTTATAATTAGACATAAACAAAGTCATTAATTGTTGAATTTCCTGAACATTTGATGATATGATCACGTGATGTGGCTCAGACAAAAATATATATTGTAAAACATTTTGTTGCAATACATCCTCAAGTTATCAGGGTCACTCATAGAAGTGACCAGCTAATTTCCCTTTCAGATATTTCTAAAACAAACAGCGGCCCCGTATGGGACTCTGTCATCAGAATCAGAGTCAAAAAGACTTTTATTGCCATTGTCAAGTGAACAGGACTCACAAAACTATAGGAACTTGTCTCGGTGATAAGGTGCGAACATAAAACACTAAATAATAATAGTAATAACTAGAGTATAGACACTAAATAATAATAATAACTAAAATATAGCTATAATATCCTCCTGAGACCTGCCCATTCATTTGTGTCCTTTATAGTGGACATCTTTTAAGTTTTGAGATAGACTCTAGTTTGTGGCTGCACTATGATAAAAACAAGAATAATTATAAATAAATTATTATTATTGTTATTATTATTATTCATTTATTCATTTTCTTCCGCTTTTCCATTTTCTGGGTCGCAGGGGCAGCAGTCCAAGCAGTGTTCCACTGCCCAGAACACAATGCACCAGCCCCCATGAATCCCCCCGCTGGTGGTGGGTCCACAGGAGGACGGCTCACGTCACAACGGGCCTTGATGTATCTTCTGCCATGGGGGCTACCAGTGTCCACAGACACTGGGGGCGAGGTGGGGTTAAGTGTCTTGCCCAAGGACACAACAGCAGCGCTCATCTGTGGGAGCTGGGATCACACGCGGTCAACCTGTCAAGAGCGGGATTCGAACCGCCAACCCCTGGATCACGAGGCATATGCTCTAAAAAAACAAAAAAAACAAGAATAATTATAAATAAATTATTATTATTATTATTATTATTATTATTATTATTATTATTATTATTAATAATAATAATAATAATAATAACAATAATAATGCATAAAAAAGAAAAAAATATAAATAAATAAGTAAATAAATAAATAATACATAAAAAATTAAAATAAAAATACATAAAAAATAAAATTACATAAATAAATAATAAATTAAAAAGGAGTCTAAAAACTTTTTGAGGCGACTGTAAAACCGACTTAAAAAATGTTTAGGTTTAGGTTAACTTGACATGGATTTAACACTGTTACCGTCCATTACAGAGGACATGTTACAACAATATGAATAAAAATAAAATTAACAAAATGTAAATGCTAAGGTGTTCATTTACCTCCAAATAGAAAATTAAAATAAAAATAATAATAATTTAGATACACTTTTTTTCTTCGGGTTCCAGGAGGATATAGTAAAAAAAATAATAAACAATCCAAATAACACACTGAAGAAGCTGAATGACGCCACAGTAAAAACATGGGGATTTGTTGTGTTCTTTTCTTTCGTTCGTAACAGATGAAGTCATTGGTACAGTTTGTGCGCAGTTTCGCAGTGTGCGCAGATGTATTTGGCGCACAGTCTCGCGCGCTCTCTGATTGGCCGAGCCGCGGCGGGGCCTTTCATGTGCAGCACGTGAGCCGTGGGGGCGCGCGGGGCCATTGGCGGAGCACACGTTTGACAAATAAACCCTAATGAGCCGCGAGCTAAAAGTCATAAATATGGCCTTTTTCTGCAGCTTTCCAATGTCGCAATTCTTTTAATTCTTAGTTGTGTTCGACATGGCGTTTTCCCTGGTGAGTGCAGAGGAAAAATGTCCCTTCTAATACACTTTTCTATTAGTTTCTCTCGCACATTGGTGTCTTTAGTGGCCACTAGTTTACTTTTTCTCCCAAACAGAGTCGAGTTAGCAGTTTTCTGTCATTTGTATAAATATGTTTGCAGAGAAACGACTCCCACAGGCCTGAGAGCTCTGACACCGAGTCTGCGGCCTTATCCACCTGCAGCAACGCGGACATCTTCCGCAGGATGAACACGATGCTGGGCAACGCGCTGGACCTGACCGGGGTGTGCACCACTCCCAACAACGTCAAGGGCAAGCCCGACTTACTCTGTGGTACGTGTCCACGACACAGGAGAGCGGGAATGATGCAGCAGCACATTTCTCCACAAGTCAAACATTAGTTCTTAAGTTCTGACACAAATCTGTCAATGTTTAAGTTTCTGTTTTGCATATTCACATGAATGTGAGCAGGTCTGGACTGGGACAAAAAAATGGCTCTGGCATTTTTTGGCTTGGACCAGCCCCTCATAATTAGTCCTGATTTAGTCCTGGTTCAGACCTGATTTAGTCCTGGTTCAGACCTGATTTAGTCCTGGTTCAGACCTGATTTAGTCCTGGTTCAGTCCTGGTTCAGTCCTGGTTTAGACCGGGTTTAGACCGGGTTTAGACCGGGTTTAGACCGGGTTTAGTCCGGGTTTAGTCCGGGTTTAGTCCGGGTTTAGTCCGGGTTTAGTCCTGGTTCAGACCTGATTTAGTCGGGGTTTAGTCCAGGTTCAGTCCGGGTTCAGACCTGGTTTAGTCCTGATGTAGTGCTGGTTCAGTCCTAAATTGTGGGCCGGTCTCTAAGTCTCTAGGGGCATCGGCCCCTTGGACCGTTGGCCCACCAGGAAAATGCCCGGTATGCCCAATTACCAGTCCAGTTCTGTGAATGAGGACATCAAGGATAGAAGTCGGGGCTTTGACCCTATGCCTTTGTTTACTCTTCTACATTTGGAGGCATTATTATTATTATTTTTATTATTACTTACTCTATTCCATCATTGCCTGCATGCTCTTTTCTTTCTTGTCCATACTGTCCTGGAGCTACTGTGGCAAGTAAATTTCTCCTGTGTGAGATTAATAAAGTCTTATCTTAATCTTGTGAGAACCAGTTTAGGTTTATGATCCTGATAATTAAAGCTCCAGTGTTCCAATGGTTCTACTCAGTGGATGCCAAAAAGCACATTTTCTACACTTGATGCACTCGTTCACCTTGTCATTTTAACCAGAGTGCCAGAAGCTGAATCATGGTGCAATGTCGCCATCAGCACTGTTTTCAAATTAAACCTGCAAACTAATACTATAGTTCCTTTCAATACCACATGCAAGAATAGTTAAAGTGTTGCATGTAGCTTGAAGCGGTGCTATAAGCGTGTCGTATCTGCAGTGGGAGGTGTGTGGCGTGGCATCTGCTCTGTTCTGTGCTGTTGCTGAATCAGGCTGCAGTTGGAAACAGTCCAGGCCTGGACCGGGGCAGCACTGGGGCAAACCACTCACTCCTCACCATCTGATCAGTCAGCTGCTTCTGCCACAACAAACATCTTATCTGTTCATGTTCCAAACAAGGCGTACATTATTTCTCCCAGACTTTATTTATCTAGTGCACTTTTTGTTACGTGCTGAGTCATGCTTTTCTTTTTTTTCCTTCCCATGCTGCCCCTCTGTGCTGCCGTAGCTCAGCCTTCCCCTCCCTCTCCCCTGCTCCCCTCTCCTGCCTCTGGAAACCAGGCTGGACGGCGTACGCAGCAGCCTCTGCCTACGAGACGTGCTGTTCCTTCAGAGAGGGAGCGCTTCTATCAACAATCCCACTGCTCTGAGTGGAATTTCTCATTACAGCAGCCGGGCTGAGAGGCAGGGAGGTGGGAGAGCTGATGTCATTAGCAGGGGTGTGCGAGTGCATCGGCAGCCATGTCACATGCTGCTAGGTGGGTCAGTGATGCGCACAGAAATGCATGGCAGGCACATCGGGCACAGAGGCAGCAGGTTAGCAACTCTGGACAGAGCAGGGGGGTGCGGAGTGTCTGAGTGTCTACATTATTTGCTGTGTCATGTGGCTATTGTCTAAAGACTTTGTTGGTTGTGCCTTAAACAGAGTCGGAGCTGGCTGCAGTGGGCAGCAGGAGGATGCTTTTCCCAAACTGTGGAGTCTCCCAGGACGTGGCGTCCCCCCGGGGCCAGCTGGGTGTCACTGACCTGGGCTTGGGCCTTCAGTCCCTGCGCCTGTCGGCCTGGGACAGACCATGGAGCAGTCAGGACACTGATGCACAGCCCTCGCCCTCTCAGGTCCAGACCAGCACTCCCTCCAGTAAGTACAACAAGATTTGGGTTCACATGTAGGACCAGATGATGACTTCTGATGCAGTGTTTTTGGAAGAATGGTTGAGTGACTGTGCAGGAGCAGAACGCATCGTTACAAAGGACAATGATGTGGCACTTTTGGCTGGCAGTGCCTCTAGCTTTGTGCCGTCTTACACATGTTTTGCCTTTTTAAAGTAGCTGTAGCTACTATATACAGTGTATATGTATGGCTTTACCTACACATGTTTGAGCTTAGCTGCCTTTGCCACATGGATGAGCTGACATTCTTATTCCTGATATTTTTCTATACTGTAGAATTTGTCATGCATTGTACTGTTCTACTTTAACATTTATTGGGTGACCCAACTTCTAAACTAGGTCTAGCAAATGGGCCAGACTGTGTGCACCTCCAGTAGTGCTGGAGACCAGGGTGATGTCCTTACAGGGCAATTTTATTTGATCTGTCTGAAGAGTTTAATTAAAGTGTCTAAATATAACCTTTGGCTAAACTGCCAAATAGTGTGTGGCTGTGGTCAAAGGATTTCTATTCAGTCTGTGGTGAATCGGTACAGTCACTACATCCCATTTTCATCAGTTTGCATCAGGCAAAAGGGATGGTCAAAGCTAGTGTTTGCATCCATGGTGACTGACCCTAACCCCTGAGTCATGGTTGTGTAATGCTGTGGCTGTCCTGTGAGTGCTAGGTATGCTGAACAGCCCCTTCAGTGGGATCCTTGGGAAGCCCCCTGGGTACCTGTGCCCTGAGTCAGTGGGCATGACGGCGGACTTCCTGGAAAAGTTTCCCTGCATGGCTCGCATGGCGTCACACAGACTGGACTCCAGCTCTTTTCTGGACTCTCGCTCCAGCAGCCCAGAGGACTCTGAGACCAGTGGCTTCAGCTCCGGCTCAGACCACCTCTGTGACATGTTGGTATGTCCCATTTGCATTCAAAATGTGAGAAAGGATTAAATGTTTAACATA
This sequence comes from Paratrypauchen microcephalus, assembly GCA_036785185.1. Lineage (NCBI taxonomy): Eukaryota > Metazoa > Chordata > Actinopteri > Gobiiformes > Gobiidae > Paratrypauchen > Paratrypauchen microcephalus. The sequence goes on from JAVJIX010000030.1 coordinate 2,212,628, forward strand.
TGACCCATGTGCTGTCAGTCCACTTTGCGCATCTCTCCTCCCCTGCCATACCTCACGTCCAACATGCAGAAGGACCTGCTGAGGCTGGGCTCCCGTCTGGACCCACAGGACAGTAGCTCCCCTCTGACCCCTCCCCCTGGGGCCAGCCCCGCTGCCTCAGCTCTGTCCCGACGCTGGCGCCCAGGCTCTCCCTGGCCTGGATCAGACATCCTGGACCAGTCAGATGTTTTCAGCATCGAGCGAGAGGCACGCCTGCACAGGCAGGCGGCAGGTAAATTAACACCAACAGCTTTGCATTATGTACATACGCCACTGTGCCACCACACTGTTTGTCTCATCAGCTGTGAATGAAGCCACGTTCACCTGGAGCGGCCAGCTGCCTCCAAGAAATAACAAGGATCCGCTCTACTCCTGCAAAGTTTTTCTGGGTGGTGTGCCCTGGGACATTACAGAATGTAAGATTTTTCTGTTGAGTAATAGTGGGTCAAACGTAGAAGCTGCATCTAGACTTGCACCAGTGGCCTCTTGCACTGTACTTGAGTGTCTGAGTTGTCATAGTAGTAGCATGGTGTCATAGTAGTAGCATGGTGTCATAGTAGTAGCATGGTGCAGTCTCAAGGAACCAGATTTCTGTGGAAAATGTTTGGGCAAGTAGAGCTGTTCAAATGATTTGTCCTTAATCCTCTTTGTGCCCTTTGCTGATGGAGCTCAAACACCTTTGAATCTGTTTGTGTTAATGCATGTTTTTTTTTTCTTTCCCATGTGTTTGCTTGTTCAGCTGGTCTGATTGCCACCTTCAGCAGTTATGGCCCTCTGAGTGTGGAGTGGCCGGGTAAGGATGGAAAGCACCCTCGCTGTCCTCCCAAAGGTAATGTGGCCAAAGGTAACGACAAGCTGGTAGGCTTTTTCCATTTTTACTGGTGTCTGGGGAGCACTGGTGTTTGCCATAGGACTAGAGTAACATGCACAAGAGGCCTGGGGACATGGATTAAAAAAATGTAGTTTGGAGCACCTAGTTAAAACCCAACAGTCTAATGCCTTTGAACTGTAAATGTAATTTTGGTAGCTGACTAAACCTGCTGGTTGTTGTGCTCTAAAGTGGACCTTTGTCTGTAGGCTACGTCTACCTGATCTTTGAGAATGAGAAGTCTGTGAGGGCACTGCTGCGTGCATGCTCCCAGGACCCATTCCACCCCGAGGATAACCGAGAGTACTATTTCAAGATGTCCAGCCGTAGAATGAGATGCAAAGATGTAAGTCAGATGGTTTGCATTGAGGCTTGAGTATTTCTCATGACTCTGGTTTGTTCTTTGGCCTTTAGGTGCAGGTGATCCCCTGGGTGATCTCAGACAGTAACTTCGTACGCTGCCCTGCTCAGCGCTTGGACCCCAGTAAGACGGTGTTTGTGGGGGCCCTCCATGGCATGCTGAACGCAGAGGCTCTGGCCAGTATCATGCACGACCTGTTTGGAGGAGTCATGTACGCGGGCATTGATACGGACAAGCACAAGTACCCCATAGGTGAGTGCACGCATGCTTCATCAGTAATGTGGGCTTAGGGTACATGAAGCTAACGGCTGTGTTCCTTAGGCTCTGGACGTGTCACGTTTAATAATCCGCAGAGTTACCTGAAGGCTGTCTGTGCTGCCTTTGTAGAAATAAAAACGCCCAAGTTTACAAAAAAGGTGGGTGTCAAGTCATTTCAAACATGACTATAGTTATCGTACTACAGTGGTCCCTCACCTTACGAAATTAATTCGTTCCAGAAGTGGTTTCGTAACGTGAAAAATTCGGAAGTTGAGTAGCTATTTGTTCCAAGGCCCCAATCAAAGTTTTTTTTTTTTATAGTGTAACATTGTGTTCTGCGTCCTGATTGGTTTCTCAGACTGGATTTAAACTTTTCTCACATTTGTCTCTCGTTTAAACACTCAAACTTTCATAGATTTTCAACTAAATTATTAATAGTGAAGGGGGGGAGGGGGGAGAAAACTGCGCTCTGACGCGTGTGATGGCGCAGCATGACCCGGCGCGGGGCTGCCAGCAGGTCTAGACCTGGACTAGACCTGGTGGATTAAAGCGCCGCGCGGGTCTATTTCCTAGTTTTGTTTCGAGTCACAGCTGAGGGGAGCAGCGAGGAGGACCGCACGCAGTCTGAGCGCATGAACGAGACCCGTGCTGGTCTAGACCACCGCGGCTCTTGCATGCGTTCGTGGGTCTTGTTCATGTGCTCAGACTGCGTGCAGTCCTCCTCGCTGCTCGCCTCAGCTGTGACTCGAAACGAAACCAGGAAATGGACCCATGCCCGGCGCTTTAATCCACCTGGTCTAGTCCAGGTTAGTCCAGGTCTAGACCTGGCAGCCCCGCGCCGGGTCATGCTGCGCTATCGCACGTGTCAGAGCGCAGTTTTCTCCCCCATCCCCCTTCCCCCCACACTTCACTGTTAATACATTTTGTTGAAAATCTATGAAAGTTTGAGTGTTTAAATGAGAGACAAATGTGAGAAGTTTAAATCCAGTCTGAGAAAAGCGTATAATGTGTGTGGCTTGAGCGCGCATTATTTGAATTTGAGATTTCGCGTTTCGTAACTTGAATTTTCTTTCGTATCTAGAGACCAAAATTTAACGTGAAGGCGTTTCGTAACTTGAAATTTTTGTTTGTTGGGTCATTCGTAAGGTGACGTACCACTGTATTTGTTTCACCGTTTCAGGTCCAGATCGACCCCTATCTGGAGGACTCCATGTGTCAAGTCTGCCTTCGTCAGCCTGGGCCGTTCTTCTGCAGGGACCAGGTCAGCATCACCACCTCGCACATTTTCTCTTTTGAATCAGCTGGAGGACCTTGACAATATTGTGGCATATTTAGTCGTAATGATTTATTTTGATACTTTTGCGATATATTGTCACTTTAGTTGGCCTGCTGGTTTTTTCATGTGACTCTGTGCTTGCAGGCCTGCTTCAAGTACTACTGCCGCTCCTGCTGGCACTGGCAACACTCCATGGACATCTTAAGCAACCACCGGCCCCTGATGCGCAACCAGAAGAACCGTGAGTCGAGCTGAGCTGGAGGACACCAGAGGGCCAAAGGAAGAGCTCCAGTCGGAATGAAGCTGCTGCCCGCCGAGAGCACCAGAGCCAGGCCTCGGCCCGGCCCTGCACCAGGCACTGGGGATTTCACTGTAGAAACGTTCACTTTTGCACTTGATCTTTTTTGCTGTTCACAGTGGCACTTTGCACAGTGACCTTGTTGGAGACAAGGGGCCCTTCACGTTTATGCATTTTCTTAACTTGTGGCCAGACAGAAAGGTGGGAGTCGGCCTAGAGTTGGGCAGATGGGAATGCCGTTTTTCTTTTTACTTTTTATGTTGCATAGTGAAGAGCGATCACGCCAGTCTCATTGCCTTTCAACGGCAAATGCCATACAGTGCCTTTAAATTTTTAGTTTTCCTTCTCCCTCCCCAGTTGGTCTGTTTTTCCCTGCAAGCCAACTGGTGTTTCTGGAGTTGAATGTTGGCCTTCATTTAACCAGTCGCATTTCAGACATTTTTACGCAGTTTTTTACTAATTTGTACCCACGGTTTTAAGTCGAGACTTGAAAATTTTGAACAGGATTCTACTAGGCGGCTGTTGATGGGGACACACTCTTATTTTTCATTTTGAGTTGTACGTTTTTCTTTAACGATTTACTTTTTAATTTGCCCTCAATTTTCAACAGAATGGGCACTAAGTGTTGGTAGTACTTTAACTTTGTTGGTCCAGTTATTAAATGTAACAATAGTATTAAATACACTAACTGGTTAACCTAATTTTAAATCAACTGCTGGATCTTGAGACTTGAGTGAATTCATGTTTTGATTGTACATAGTTTGTTGCACTTTTTAATTTGCACTTGGATGTGGTTTTTAATCACTTTTGTACATCAGCACAGGAACCTATCTAGACTACAGCTTGTTTCCTGCTGAGTGTAAGAACTTCCACTCTGCTGATAATTTAATCTATTCCAAACTTGTGTAGACCTCACCTAATGATTCCCCCATGCTCCTCCCACCCATGCCTTCCTGTTCTGGTATGAAGCTGTGTGCCAAAGACATGACATGTCTTCTGTCCTCCATTCAGTTGTCACGCTGAGCTGGTGCCCAAGCCCAGCTGCTTTTAGAGTTTTGAAAGTCTACCTCATTGTGGTCTGCCAAGTTTGCTGCTACTACAGTTGCGGAGTATGTTCAGATTGGGCACAATAAAGGTGTTTAAGCATTACTCTGGCTGCTTTTGTTTTTTGTAATGTAGCATTTTCAAGCCGTTTTGTCAAATTGGCAGTTTCTATATTCAAAACCTAACTCAAGGCATTGTATCACTTCAATTACCAAAATGTCTACTGTTTAGGTGACCACCTACAGTAGACGACCTCCAGTATGGAGGCTAAAGGGTAAATCTGACTATTTTAAACAGCAAGTTTATTGTATCTGCAGCAGGAATGACGACCTGAATCTTAACTGTCCCTCAAACCAAGTTTAACTACAGGTTTACATGCAGGGCTGCACTCTTACCCTAAACGATGAGACAAAGCCCTGTAGTGTCTGCATTGTGAGCACTCATGGTAGAAGACAAAATGGAGAACCATGGTATGCATTCCGTGGGAGTATGCAGCCAGATTTTACATTTGCATTTACAATTAAATATGCTCTTTACATCACACCTGTAAAAAAAAAAAATGCCAAAAAGTATTTTCACTGAAGTAAAAATTGCACATTAAGTGCATTTAAAAAAAAAAAAAAAAAAAATTCTGTACGAGTTTCCTTATAAAAGTTACGTGTGTTGACACCGGCTTACCTCTGACGGTCTCAGCTGATCCCGGTTCAGCTCGCTTTCTGGAGCCCACGTAAGTAGGTCCGGTAACTTCCCTGGAACATGAAATAAAGCTTGTTTTTCTTAAAACAAAACGTTTGTTAGAAAGGTGATATATTTGCGTCCGAAACAGTTGTCCACGAAACATCCAGCAGTGTATTTCACATTCGCGTATTCTCTCCACTCGTATCACTACGCCCATGTTAACCCTGTTCACCTTCAGCGGATGTCTACGCCTAAGTTTACAAGTGAACAGGCTGATAGAATTAACATGGGCGTAGTGATGCGAGTGGAGAGAGACAATAAGCAGATGCAAAATACGCTGCTGGATGTTTTGTGGACAACTGTTTCGGACGCAAATGTATCACCTTTCTAACAAATGTTTTGAGAAGAAAAACGAGCTTTATTTCATGTTCCAGGGAAGTTACCGGACCTACTTACGTGGGCTCCAGAAAGAGAGCCGAACCGGGATCAGCTGAGACTGTCAGAGGTAAACCGGTGTCAACATGCGTAACTTTTAGAAGGAAACCCATACAGATTAACATTAAAAAAAAACTGCACTATCCCTTTAAAGTGCACTAATTTGCCTGGGGAAAAAAAATTCTTATTAAACTAAACATTTTGACCAACTTATTGCACCATTTGATAATGAAAATATAATTAAAAAAGCTCAAATCCAAATCACTTCAGCAACAGGAACTTAGAAACAATATATGAAGCACTTTAACGTATAAAACAGGATTAATGGCTACAATGAGCACGTTTTACAGTGCACAGCTTTTCAAAGCAAAGTTTGAAGCACGACACTGCAACTCAGCTCCTGCTCCATGTTGAGCTGGGACCTTCAGTGCAGCAACAGCAGAGAAGCTGCTGAAAAAAACTCCAGCGGCTCATCAGTGTGACTAGGGGGGTAATGTCTTTAAATGACGCCTTCATTTATTTGGCTTCATACTGCGCGAAGAGTCCCTCAGTCGTCCAGGTAGAATCCATGATAAAAGGAGAAATTCAATCTGTCAACTGGACAAAGTTTGGTCAAAAAATGTTTCGCCGCTCATCCGAACCAGAACTGACGAAGCGCCTCGGATGAGCGGCGAAAACGTTTTCGACCAAACTTTGTCCAGTTGACAGATTGAATTTCTCCTTTTATCTTGGCTTCATACTGTCCGCTGCCAACGTTTTTAGACATAGTAAACTGGTCTTTCGTCTCCCACCATAGTCAGTGAATCCGAATGCTAAATAGGCTTCATCGTATTTCCTCAACTTGGCTTTCGGTTGACTTTTGCATTATCTCCGTGTCTCTCCACCTTTCTCTTCATCCCTGTTAGAAATGTGTCCATTTTTCTTGAGGGGTTTACTACAATTCATTTGCTCAAAGCTAAAGACCCGTACACCCGCCACTGCCAACGACTGTTGTTGATGTGCAATTACTTAGTTCTAGTACAGTACGGCAACAAAGCATGTTTCCCAGGGTCACACGCGCCCCACTATTTGAGAAGCACTGCCATAGGGCCATGGCTGAAAGGTTTACAACCACGAGTTTTGCCCAATAATCAAAGTGGAAATTCAGTACATGTACGTACTTAAACAAGATTACAGAATTGACACAGCTTGGATGAGCTGCAAAGCATTTGACCAAATAACTTGTCCAGTTTACAAACTGGATTTCTCCTTTTACCAACTCCAAGGTTAACTGTAGGCTCTCGAACTCAAGAAAAGACCAGGCGCACCATGTTCCTTTCAATGTTTTTATTTGAGCACTTTGAACATGTTTACAGTCCTCTTGGTGTTTTGAAGTTCATGCCGACTGTGGGCTGGGTGACCTGGAGGTTTGAAAGGCCACCGAAATCCTACAAAGAAGATAAAGCGATAAACAGGACAGAAGAGCAGACGTTCACCAGTAGACAAGTCACTGGGCACTTACCATCATCTTGAGCATCTCCTTTGTGTCTGGGTCCACCTCGATGAGTTCTTGGTCTAGAGCAGAGATCTACACACACAGTTTAGTCAGATGGAATATCTAACCAAGCCTAAAACATCAAAATCAACCTAATTTGGCTAGTGTTGGCTAGTGTGAGCTTATAAAATTCCTAACTGAAAGGTGCCTTAATCACCAAAAATGTCGTGTTTTGTTCAATCCATTTTTAAGTAGTCTCTTTGCAAAGCAACAATGCTCAGCTCTACCTTATACATATTTAATTATTATAATTATTAGGCAAGTGGGTATTTTGACCATATCATGATTTTGACACATTCTCCAAACTCCAAGCTGAATAAACTTGATTTCTTCTTGGATTTAAGCATATTAAGGTGATGTGCATTTATCTCGTGAGGGTGTGTGACCTAAGGAGATCAACACCCTATATCAAGGTGTGCAGAATTATTAGGCAGCTTCTTTTCTCAGGCACAATGGACCAAAAGAGATTTAATAGACTGAGTTTAAGTCAAAAATTGTGATGCAGCACTCCCTAAATTGCAAAGATATTGATTGGGATGAGATCAAATGTTACAAATAGTCTTTTTCAAATGTTCTTACAAATAGTGTAATAAATCACAAGAAACATGTTAAAAGATGCAAATTAACTGCAAGAGATTTAAGAATCAAACATGAAGCTACCAGGAACCCATTTTCCTCCAACGCCATCGTATTCCAGAACTGCAAACTACCTGGAGTGCCCAGAAGTACAGGGTATTCAGTGCTCAGAGACATGGCCAAGGTGAGGAGGGCTGAAACCTGACCACCACTGAACGGGAAACATAAGCTGAAACGTCAAGACTGGGCCAAGAAATATCTGGAGACAGATTATTCAAAGTTTTTGATGGACTGATGACATAAGAGTGACTCTTGAGGGACCAGATAGATGGGCCCTTGGCTGGATCACTAATGATCCAGGCAGTCATGACAGAGCTCCACTTTGACTCAGACACCATCAAGGTGGAGATGGGGTACTGCTCTGGGCTGGTGGTATTGAGTTTGTTAAACCTTTTCAGGTTGAAGATGGACTCCAAAATCTGCCAGTTTTTAGAAGATAAATGGCGTGTCCCAATTCCCAGAGTGCACGGTTCGGAGCGTGGTTTGAAGGGCATGTGCGTCACATCCGGCGCGACGACTGGTATCCCATTTTTTTTGGTGTCCCATGCTCAGTTAAGACGCGGTCCAAAGACCGCAGTCGTTTCCATGGAAATTGGGGCGTGGACCAAGCGTGTGAAAATGCACACTTCATGCACTCATATCCCAGCATGCACCGCGCGCTACTTCTTCTATGGGAGAAAATTGAGTCGGCAGTTGCTTCCCGTAGTTTGCGAGACCTGTCCCATTTCGCAGACGGCGGTCCGCGGACTGCACTCAGGGCTGAGCAAGTGTGCACCGCCTTGACAGCAGTCTGAGCCCCCTTCAAACCACGCTCCAAACCGTGCACTCTGGGAATTGATTGGGACACGGCTAATTTCTTCAAGCAGTGGTACAGGAAAAAGTTTGTATCTTTCAAGAGGACCATGATTTTTATGCAGGTCAATGCTCCATCTCCTGCATCGAGGTACTCCACTGCGGCGGGCCAGTAAAGGCCTTAAAGGTGCTGCACAAAAAGTTGAACAACTCAAGAGATGGACTCCATGAACGGAAGGCTTATGACCATCACTGAGAACAAGTGTGGCTATACTGGTTGAGTTTTTTTATGTTGTTTTTGTATATTTTAATTTGCTTACTATTACTAATTTGCTTACGGTGGCTGAGTGGCTAGCACTCATGCTTCACAGCAAGAAGGTTCTGGGTTCGATCCCCGGGTCGCCCAGGCCTTTCTGTGTGTGTTCTGTGTGGAGTTTGCATGCATGGTCTGGGTTCGATCCCCGGGTCGCCTGGGCCTTTCTGTGTGGAGTTTGCATGTTCTCCCCGTGTCTGGGTGGGTTTCCTCCGGGCACTCCGGTTTCCCCCACCAACCCAAAACATGCACCATAGGTAGCTTCAGTTTAGGTCCTGATCAAACCGAAGCAAGAAGATGGAGATGGTCCCCGGGCGCAGTAATGTGCTGCCCACTGCTCCTAATAACAGGATGGGTTAAATGTAGAGAAGAATTTCTCCAGTGTGAGATCAATAAAGTTGCTTCTTCTTCTTCTGACAGATGAAAATAAACAATGTAATTTTTTTTTTTTTAAGTTGCCCAATAATTCTGCACATTAATAGTTGCCCAATTGTGCACACACAGATTTTCTCCTAAGAAAGCCAAAATGTCACTTTTACTTTCTTAAACATTCAGGTCTGAGGTTTATTAACATTTCCGATTGACCGAAAGGCATTATCGTTGTTCAGTTATAATTGTGCACAGTGTATTGTCATCAAGATGCAACTTTGCGAGCAGCATTTATACAATTCAGTCTATAAAATGCTGAATGCACTTTAGTAATTCAAAGTATAAATGTGGTTGTATAGAGTTTAGAGCTGCCAGTGAGTGCACAAACCTCGGGGACGTAGTTGTCCCTCCTCTCGCGCTCCTCCTCCTGCAGTTTAATGGAGATGCCTCTGACTGGGCCGCGCTGGATGCGCTTCATCAGGTGGGTCACATACCTGCAGCACAATCACAGTCAGGTTTACTGCCCATGGCTGATCCAAACCTGGAACTTTAGATCCTTGATCCTATTGAACGCCACATAACTGTCACAATACTATCACACCTCAGAGGGAGTGCACTTGAACTCAAAGTGCAAACACACACAGGGCTCAATAAATCGGGACAAAGCCATTTGGTTTAAATTTAAAGGTGCATTGTGCAACTTTTCTGGTGCAGAGTCCGCCAAATGCTTTTCTCCATGGAGATGTTCTTGCTTTGTCTGGAATATTTCACAGTATGGCATGAAATCTTTATCTTCAAAGAGACCAGTCCAAGTTACAGGTCAGATCTGTGGAGAGGAGACCCAACCCACTTTTTAGGTATTTTTGAGCTATAGAAACACACATAATTGAATAAATGTAAAGTAGATCTGTTTAATGTCATACTGTGGAACATTAGCAGCAGAGCAATGACATATCCATAGAAACGAGACGGTGAAGGCCCCCCAACTGAAAAGTTACATAGTGCACCTTTAAGAGAACTGAGCAGAGTAGAAAGATTACATAATCCTGGGAAGGGCTTTTGAACAATGTGTAATATCCAAAACAAACTTAGATTTGAAGAACATGCCTGCAGGTGACTTGGGAGGGGGGCTACCGCTACACACTTCTGTCTCACACATCATTTAGAGCAAGTTCAAAATGCTCCAATACCCATCTCACTGAAATATATGAAAAATACCCATTTGATTAACAGGTTTATCAACAGCTAACAAAGTTTGCTCAAAATCATGGTACTATTTACAAGCCTCAACACAAGCACATTTTTTTATTCTCACTGATGGACTGGCTTTATGTAAGGGGAAACCTTTACATAAAATGGGAAGCTTGAGAACTTAACAGCAGGCTAAAAACATGACAGCACTGCGCATCAATTAGATGACTAAAAAGGTGAAAAAAGTAAGTAAAGTAAATGTTACACAGCTCTGTATCTGACTCAAACTGCAGTCACAAGCAAGAATACACCTGCCCCGGAATTGAAAAATTTTGAAAAATGTATTTATATAAAAACAGATTCAACTTCAGTTCGCTCACTCGCTCCTTTCTGCTGTTGTCCCACAGAATCCTTATTATCCAAGTAAAGTGATTAGTCGACAAATACACATTTTGGTCACCTGAGACACATTGAGCTCTGGCAGCCATTTTGCCCTTTTAACATGCCCTGATGAAAGTCCAGTAGGGCCAAAACACATTTGTTTTAAAACTTGCCATGAAATATTGACATTTTTATAAATCCCTAGAGTGCCTCAGCCGCTTTTTCTGTTTACATCGACTGATTAATCGAGTAAAGGCCTACACAGCTCGACTTGGACAACCAAACAGAACTCATTACTGCACTTTTGTCATCTGCGTTTTCAGAATGAGCCCAGCCCAGGAGCAACATTTCAACTCGTCATTGCAGCACTTATAACGTACTTTATTGTATAATAGACCGTCATTTGCTTTAAAGGGATATGCCACCCCCAGGTCAAATTTGGGCATCTCCCCACAGTCCAGAGACTAAAATAAGTGGTGGAAAGCGTTTTCCTGCTCACCCAGCCATTGTCCGAGTCTGTCAGCACTGACCGCCGCGGTATCTGGTGCTCCTCCGCCTTAGACTGGAGTCTAACGTAGCCAGAGAAAGATTTCGGCCAAAAGGAATTAATTTGCTCGATGCGTTTCCCAATTACTTTATGTGTAGTGTGCATTCATATCGAGTGCAAATAAATGTACAAATCAACACGGAGAGCTTGCCTTGGTCATTTTGGGTGGGAACTATTTTCCAGTGCGTAAGAATACAGCCGTATCACGCACCACGTTGTGCAACAGGGGAACTCCCTTCCCGGTGCGTAACTGGGATTCCCCTGGTAGCGTACTGCGTGATACGGCTGTATTCTTACGCACTGGAAAATAGTTCCCACCCAAAATGACCAAGGCAAGCTCTCCGTGTTGATTTGCACATTTATTTGCACTCGATATGAATGCGCACTACACACAAAGTAATTGGGAAACGCATCGAGCAAATTAATTCCTTTTGGCCGAAATCTTTCTCTGGCTACGTTAGACTCCAGTCTAAGGCGGAGGAGCACCAGATACCGCTGCGGTCAGTGGCGACAGACTCGGACAATGGCTGGGTGAGCAGGAAAATGCTTTCCACCACTTATTTTAGTCTCTGGACTGTGGGGAGATGCCCAAGTTTGACCTGGGGGTGGCATATCCCTTTAATGCTATAAGACTGCATTACCGAGTCACTTCTTTCATTTGTTGGACATCAGAGCACTTCTCACACACATGAAAGGACAAGTAACATTTTTACAATCCGGACCTTATTTCGGTGATAAAACAACGTTATTTACTCACCCATTGTACTTTGGTGTCATTTGGAGTATTTCCGGAGATTTCGGAGTTTGGCGATATCCGTTTAACGTGAGTGGTCGGGGCACGCTGTTGCAGTCACCAAATAACACAAACTTTATCACTTTTCAAATGACAAAAGTTCAATGTGTTAGTTTACACTTTTGTTTGAGTCAAAAGTGGCCTGTAATCCGAGATCCAGTCATTATTCCGACTGGATGACGTCATCGAGGACAGCGCGCATTCATTCCGCTACTTTGCTTTGAAGACGCTCAGAACTTTTCTGTTTTGAGCTACACATGGCTGAAGATTGGGACTTGGAGATTGAAGAGGACTTATTTGAGTGTGATGGCCGTCCCCATCGTTTTGAGCTGAGGAGGTATTAGAAAGAATGAAGCAGAGACAGTTTTAGGAGCAGCAGAGAACAGCCATCGGTTTCACATTACTTCTCAGAATTGTGCGCTGAATCCGCTGTGCTTCTTTCTTTTCCTTTGCTGGTAAAAAATGGTCCTGACTGAAGTGGGTACTGCAAACACGATGGTCCAAACGTCTTACAGCTTTGCCTTTCATGTTTGGGTCCATTCTCAAGGCAACGAGCCACAGCTTCAATAACTCCGGATTGTGGCGAGGAAGTCGGTGAAAACTCAACTTCGTCCAAGCTGTTGTTTTGTTTTCACACCCAGGATAAATGCATGTTCTTACCATTTCGGGTTTTCTCAAGCAGAGATGTTTTCTTCTTATTCCTTAGCTTCTTTATGACTAACCGAGAGCTGAGAGCGTCGTCGTATGTGCAAATCAGCTGTGAATGCGGGCATGTGCGCGGTCCTCGTTGATGACGTCATCCAATCAGAACAATGACTGGATCTCTGGTTACAGGCCACTTTTGACGCAAATGAAAGTGTAAACCAACACATTGAACTTTTCTCATTTGAAAAGTGATAAAGTTTGTGTTATTTGGTGACTGCAACAGCGTGCCCCGACCACTCACGTTAAACGGTTATCGCCAAACTCCGAAATCTCTGGAAATACTCCAAATGACACCAAAGTACTTGCCTGGTTTACACCAGACCATATCACAAGTGAGATATGGTCTGGAAGCCACCTTCGAAATATCTCGTAGTGGAGGTGTGGTTTACGATCACCAACGGCCGTTTATTGGGCGTTACGAATGTCTATCATTTGGCGTATACGTAGCCCATAGCCAATCATGTCAGTTGTCAGTTCAAACTACAAGCTTCCGTTGTTCTTGCCACCCCTCCCCGCTCTCTGATTGGCTCCCAGAATCGTGAGCGCTCGCTGGCCATAGTCGCCAGGCTGTCTTTCAGATCGGAACGAACGAAAGCAACCTGGGTTACCAAAGTACAATGGTAAGAAGTGACTTTATTGATCTCACACAGGAGAAATTCTTCTCTGCATTTAACCCATCCTGTTAGTAAATAGCGTTTTATCACCGACATAAGGTCCAGATTGTAAAAATGTTACTTGTCCTTTAAAGGGATAGTTCAGGTTTTTTTATGTGAATCTGCTGACAGTGTTTCAAATCCTGAATTATGAATTGGATAAAGCTGATCCCTACGTTTTTTTTTCCCACGGAAGAGTGCCGGTCCGGAGAGCCGGTCAGTCCTAAGGGAACGTGCTGCCTGATACACAAAGGACGCGTCGTGTGCCTGGCACCGCTGCTACCGGAGGACACGGAGCGATTACTATTGGAATTTTGATGGCAGGACATCTGGATTGGCCTGGGGGATGTTTTCTGACCCATCACTAATTGGTCAGTAGGCGGCGCACGCAAGCACAGCGGCCCCTCCCCTAGCCACTCCATCACTGTCCTGCCTGGTTAGTGGGGAAACGAAATTTCAAATTACAGTGGTACCTCACCTTACGAAATTAATTCGTTCCAGAAGTGGTTTCGTAACGTGAAAAATTCGTAAGTTGAGTAGCTATTTCAATGGAAAAAGCCTGATTCGTTCCAAGGCCCCGATCCAAGTTTTTTTTTTTTATAGTGTAACATTGTGTTCTGCGTCCTGATTGGTTTCTTAGACTGGATTTAAACTTTTCTCACATTTGTCTCTCGTTTAAACACTCAAACTTTCATAGATTTTCAACTAAATGTATTAATAGTGAAGTGTGGGGGGAAGGAGGAGGGGGGAGAAAACTGCGCTGACACGTGTGATATGGTTTCGTTTCGAGTCACAGCTGAGGCGAGCCGCACGCAGTCTGAGCACATGAACGAGACCCACGAATGCATGCAAGAGCCAGGTCTAGACCACCGCGGCTCTTGCATGCGTTCGTGGGTCTCGTTCATGCGCTCAGACTGCGTGTGGTCCTCCAGCTGAGTGACTCGAAACAAAACCAGGAAATAGACCTTTAATCCACCTGGTCTAGTTCTGGTCTAGTCCAGGTTTAGTCCTGGTCCAGTCCTTGTTTAGTTCAGGTCTAGACCTGCTGTCAGCTCCGCGCCGGGTCATGCTGCGCCATCACGTTTCAGAGCGCAGTTTTCTCCCCCTTCCCCCTTCCCCCCACACTTCACTATTGATACATTTTGTTGAAAATCCATGAAAGTTTGAGTGTTTAAACGAGACAAATGTGAGAAAAGTTTAAATTCAGTCTGAGAAAAGCGTATAATGTGTGTGGCTGAGCGCGCATTATTTTAATTTTTGAGATTTCGCGTTTCGTAACTTGAATTTTCATTCGTATCTAGAGACCAAAATTTACCGTGAAGGCGTTTCGTAACTTGAAATTTTCGTTTGTTGGGTCATTCGTAAGGTGAGGTACCACTGTATTGTGTACATGTGGTTTTTCGACAATAAAGCAAAGTATGACTATGAGCCGAGTTCTGCCCGGTTCTGAAGCTGACTAAAAATAAAGCTTGTTTTTCTTCTCAAAACAATATTTGTCCAAAAATTGATATGTTCTAGACATTAAAAATTATCTTCAAAACACTAAACAGCATTTCTAATAATCTATCAAAACACTCAATGACACAAGAATTAGGATTTTATTTTTCAGTTTCTTGTATTGATTTCCTTGTATGTAGATTTATCTGCCTCAATTTAATTCAAGTTTACATATGTATGTCAATTTTGTTATTGTTTTAAGTTATTTAAAAAAAAATTTTTTTAAGAAAGTACAAGGGGATCAACGGCGTGACCGTGCTTACCCTGCGATCTTGTTGCGGAGAGGTTTGCTGGGGATGATGGCGATCTCCTCACACACCCTCTTATTGGTGTGGAAGTCACTGCCCAGGCGCATGTAGTACTTCTCGATAATGACCCGGGAGGCCTTCTTTATTGTCTTTGTCCTAACACGCCCCTATCAAGAGGAGAGACATTCAGTACGCCAATTCTACTCAAACTGAAGGGGGGAAAAAAAAAATCAAACTCCAAAATTGTCATTTCAAAGGTGGTAATACAGCTGACAGGCTTTATGGTTCAGAGACTCACCTGTATTTGCACTCTACAATTTTCAGTGGAGCCAAATCAGTAGCTCAATTAGGCATTTTTTTTGTCATTTGAATTGATTAAAGGATCTTTAAAAGGTGCACTGTGAAACTTTCCTCGTGCCATAGAAATATAACCAACTTTACCTGAAATGTTTCACTGATCAACATGAAAACTCTGAATAAATGGAACATTTCAAGGCACAGCAATAACATTTCTCAAGACATCCTGTGGCTAACAGAAAAAATACACTATGCACCTTTAAATCAAACACAAAATCAGAAATCATTAACATTTTAATACTGCTATTACTGTGACCCAAACAGTTATTTTGCAAAGGAATATATGGCTTAATAAAAAGTAGTCGTTTAGCAAAACAAATTCAAGTCAGCGTCACAGGATCAGGAGCCAGGGAATTCTTATTTTAGTTCATTTCAGAGTAATAATGTGCTGACAAATACGTGAAAGGACTTTCCGTGGGGCATTTGTCACGTTTTAAAAACAAACTGAACGGTACTAGCCCGTCCTGTGTACAGATCGGGCAGCGCTCACAAGTGTTTTAATTCTCCACGTTTAGCATCCAAAACTGTATTTTTAGACTCTACGTGACTGCAGACCGCGGGTTTGTGTTCGGATGCGCTTCTCAGAGGGGCACAGACGGAGGATGGGTCCGGATTGAGGCATTAGGAGAGGTTTTTCTCGGGATACGCACCATGTTGAACTCGGACCGCGGCGGAAGAGAACCACCGGCTCTGACAGGCGGAAGTTTATAGACAGCGGACAGGACTGCAGCGGCGCCGTGTGGCGAGGGGAGGGAACTGCACTCAAGTCATGGCAAATAAAACTAAAGAAATACATTTAAAAATGTCGCACTCTGCTCAACAGTTAAAGATCCTATGACATGGTACTTCTTGATGCTTTTATATGGCTCCTTAATGGTTCCCTAATACTGTAAATGAATCCTTCTTCAAAATCAACACTCAGTGCATGAGAAACAGAGATAAGATGAGAAAGAGTATTTTTTCTCCCTCAGAACAGTCCATAATGGGCGTTGTTGCTTGAATGCAAATGAGGAGAAAAGAGCTGGCCAATAGTAGAGGGTGGGGGCGCGGCCAAACTCTCCGCTCAGAGCTGTCAGCTGTGCCCTCTGATCCATTTCCTTGTTTTTGCACGGGGGTAGAGATTTGAAGCGTTCCATTGGAAAATAAACACATTTCCACAGAAAATAAAATTAAACCACTGCTGTTCAAAGGTCCAGAGGCTCAGATAAAGGACTTCCGAGCCTAGAAACACTCGGACGTGCCTCCAGGCAAATAAAAAAACGCATTTCGCATTGCCTAGCGCATTCGCAGTCCAAACTCTCTGGACCTGATTGAACAGAGACGCTGAGTAGAGACAGACGGGGGTGGAAATGCATTTGCATTTCTATTTTCGATCTGACGTCAATGAGGTGCCTTGTTCAAACTCGCCTGTTTGAGCTCCGAATTTTTGTAACACAGAAAAGGATCGCAAATGCTCAGTTTAGACATTTCGCAACTTTTAACCATGGGGGGGGGGGGCTAAACAGGGTAGGGGAGCTCACATTAACGTTCAAAAACCTCAGAAAGTGAACATTTCATGCCATGGGACCTTTAAAAAAAAGAAATGTATCCTTTTACTTTAAATACTCTACTGGGAAATACTTCACAAACATATGCAAACGTTTTTTTTTTATACCCTTGTAAGATACAGAATTAATTTGAAGTATTTAAACACGCCTGATGTAATTCTGATGTTCTCAGTGGTCCACACACTCCAGTCTAGTAGGCTGCGGTAATGCCAACTCCCAACTCCAAACTAAATGCAAAAGAAGAAGAAGAGATAAAAGATTTTTTTTTTAAATTATTATTATTATTATTTTTTACCCCCTGAGTATTATTTGTGAATTTAGCCAACAAACTCATGTGGAAACAACAACATTGTCCAGACTGCACACAAATATTTAAATGTAACTAATTGTTTCAATTAGTTAATTTAGGCCTAATTCCTATAACTCAGAGGCCAAATGACGTCAGGCCTCTTTGGGGACAAGGTACTTTCAAAGTCCACTTTACTGCAGTCAAATGGGTACAGTCTATGGGCATAAGGATGTTCCCTTCATGGTGCAATGTGCAACTTTCCTGGTGGAGGGTCCACCACCTGCTAGTCTCCATGGCCGGGAAGAGTCTTTGGTATGACTTTAAACATCTAGCATTTATTCATTACGGGGATTTCTATTACTCAAAAATATATGAATCTGAATTGTAATGTCGCCTTGTTTACCTCATGATAAAAGGTTTAATCTATATTGTGGAACATTCCTTACCTGGCCAGCCAAATGATATCTCTCTGTATTTCCTATACACCGCGATACCATTTGGACACTCTCCATCCACTCTCGCTCCTCCGGTTCCAAACCGACTCCGCGATTCTGATTCGTTCAAAGATGGTGACGTCAGTGCACCCGCCTTTGCCCGCAAAGTCACTCTTAGGCAGCGGAAGTTCCGCCTCAGTTTTGAATCAAGATGGCGCAATCTCTGATTGGTTCACTTAGCTGTCTGTCTACGCGCAACCGCAGCGTATTCTGTGGATCAAACGTTACCAGACTCACTCGCTGGTACAGCGATGAGTCATGGATTCTTCCAGGCAAGAACATTCCACACAAAGCAGTCACATTTCCATGGAGACAAGCAGGTGGACCCTCCACTAGAAATGTTACACAGTCCACGGCACGGTGGCTGAGTGGCTAGCGCTCATGCCTCACAGCAAGAAGGTTCCCCGGGTCGCCTGGGCCTTTCTGTGTGGAGTTTGCATGTTCTCCCTGTGTCTGGGTGGGTTTCCTCCGGGCACTCCGCCATCAACCCAAAACATGCACCAGGTAAAATCCTCCAGTTTAGGTCCTGACCAAACCGAAGCAAGAAGATCATGGAGATGGTCCCCGGGCGCAGTAATGTGCTGCCCACTGCTCCTGATAACAGGATGGGTTAAATGCAGAGAAGAATTTCTCCTGTGTGAGATCAATAAGTTGCTTCTTAAAGTTTCAGCTACAATGAATGATGCACTGATCGAGTCTAGGCTACTGAACAGTACGAATCCTACAGATTCAGTGTTTAATGGCACAGGCTGAATGTGGATGCATGAAAACATGAAATCTAGTGCAGCTTTCAAAGTGAAGTGCCCAGTGACTGCTCATAACAAGTATGAATTCTGCTCAGTTAGACACACATAACCAGCCATGGATTTAGGTTAGTTTAGGTTGTGATCAGATCAGAGTCCTTTTCCTTTAATGCTGCGCTCTTATGCAAAATCCACTCTGTGACCTTTAAGCCATGTCATAATGTTGTCTATTGACACATGCTTGAGTAATCCTTTATTATTAGTCTGTCTACATCGTCAAAGCTCAAAATGCTCTGTTCCACCCTGTGATGTCATGAGGTGGTAGTTTTCAAGTTAACAGCTCCTTTTATCTTTAGTTCTGTGGGGGCGACCCGGCCCCGGATAAGCGGAAGAAAATGGATGGATGGATGGATGGATGAAGGTGTGTGGATCTTAAAAACACAGTGGAGCACTTCCTGTATTAACCACATGACATCACAAAGTGGAACAGTGTATTGTGTTTGTTTCAGCCTAAATCTGCAGGAGTTGTGTGTTAAACATGTGTCTTGGCTCTTCTTGTACAGGCGTCGGTGTTGTAGGACAGATGAAAGTAAAAATGGACTCTTTACTCTGTGTGTGTTGTGTGTGTGTGTGTGTTGTGTGTGTGTTGTGTGTGTGTGTGTGTGTGTGTTGTGTGTGTCGACTGGCACACGGTGGAGTTGTTTAGCCCAGAGGAACTAAGGGACCTCCTGGTGGGACAGGAGTGCACTGACTGGAAGAAGCTCCAGCAGGTGTGTACATCCAACCAGAGAAGTGACTGTACAGTGGTGTAATGTGGAGTTACATTTACTTCAGACATCATACGTTTACTGCTACGATTGGTGTGGGCTGGCCTTCCCTGACCAGTCGTAGACTGAAGCATTGGCACCTTTTTATTTGTAAATGTCTTGTTGGGCTGGTGCCGTCCTATCTCCAGCAGCTCATAGAGGTGAGTCCGGACGAAATCCGGACGAATGGTCACCCTATGCCAGAGTGGACCGTCATCTGCCGTACATCTTCACCTAGGGTTAGTAGTTAGTTGAGATAGTTTCAGAATAATTTCAGTGTAGTTAGCTCCTCCCTGCAGCTAGATATAAGCAGTGTTTATCAGCACTCTAACCAGAACTGACGAAGCAGCGCGGATGAGCTGCGAAACGTTTTCGACCAAATAAACTTTGTCCAGTTGACAAATTGAATTTCTCCTTTTATCATTTGTAGAATACATTCAGATGACGGGGGGAGGGGGGAGTTGAAGAGGGGAAACATCACAAGAAAAAGCTGAAAAGTTAATTTTGCATAAAACATCCCTTGAAGTAATAATAGCTTATATTTCTCTGTAAATATAAACATACATCAGGCTACGTTCTGTTTGACTTATGATGTGTTAAACAGGTGTTAGTTCAGCTGTTTAGGATTTCCTCAGATTTCCCACGCTACATTACACTTCCAGCTCAGTCAAATCAATCTACTGTGACTGTTCTGTTGGAGAAAGAACACCAGTAAAGCCACTGCAAGGTGGAGAGATCTTTTATTTGACATAAAAAAGGGTGCAAACTGGAGTTTCCCTTTAGCAGTGGAGGGAATAAAAAGTGATCCAAAGGTACAGGTGACACACACGTATGATCCGAGAAAACAACAGAGGCATCTTAATAAAAAGGACCTTAACGCTCTGCAAAGTAAAATGCCAAACCAGTAAAAGAAATGCGCGGCTCTCACAGTCATGAAGCCCTTAACAAATGCATTCAAATACATTTTGAAGTGACATTCATATTTCAACACAATATTTATTTACACTTTAAGAATTCTCTTAATCATAGCTCAGAAGGAAGGATAAACTTTTGGAGCTGTACATGTTTTCCATACTCAAAAGGGACAAAAATAACAAATCAGTATTTATATGGACTCCCAACAGAAGAAAATGACTACTACAACTGTGAACTATACAATTTACAATTCTCAAATAATCACAATATTGCAGTAATAGAGCTTTACTCCTCCTCAAAGTAAATACAGGACAGGTGTACAGTACAGCAAGAGAGGAAAGTGCCAGAAAAGCCACCAGAGTGAAACCATGATCTGCCCGCTATCTACCCCCCCTAGAACACTCCCCAACACTTTCTGGTATGACCAATTAGTCCATTTTATTATTACTCCCTATGGTGAGTAGTTTGTGCACACTCAGTTTTGAGGCATGTAAAAATTGGCGAGATAGTTCAAATGAACTTTTCCATCAAATTGGGAAGTTTGTTGGGCAGATTCTACATGTACAAACTAAAAAAAAAACAATAATGTAAGCAAATTAGAATAAATACTGACTAATAAAATGTTCTACAACTGCTTGATCATTATGGCCAATTCAACAAATCAATGATGGAGGGAACGAACAGTTAAAATTGTGGCAGAATACTAGATATATCGTGTCATGAGATTTTCTTTTTGAGCAAATTTACAAATTAACTTTCTGTAATCAATATGGTCGGTACTATGGATTTTAAACTGTAATATTGGTATTTGCAAATTTCGGTTAACGGCTGCAACAGTAAGGCAAATATCGGATATTGGTATCAACGCAAAACAGAAATCCATATCGGACCAGGCCTATACAACACTGTATATGACAATCCTGTGATTTGTGTTTTCAATACTGCATGTGTGCTGTCAAATGTACGTCATCTCACCTCATCAAAATACCACAGGGAAATCACATTGTCATACCTTAAAAAAAAAAAACACTTCCAATGATCATGAATGGGCGGTATTTGTTGGTGGCACAAGTAAAGGCGCAGGCTAGTCTGGGCAATGGCACTGTGGGCACGGGAGCATCGGCAGCCATTTTATCTTGATATCCGTCTCGTTGCACTTTAATACTTTTTGATTTAGTCTGGGAAGGCCATGCAAATCATCTTAAAAGCACCTCGGCACAGAGACGAGCATATCTGTCATTCAAACGGCCTTCTTTTCCCAAGATCCCACCACAATCCTTTAGTTGCTTTGATTGTTATGGATGTTCCCCCCGATGGATTTTTATATTCAAGTAATAACACAATAACTTAGAAGAATGCGGAACACAAAGTTTTACAGTGTTTAGCTGGGGTCAATAGGACATAATCCTCAAATTCACTGCGGACCTGACTGCATTCGTGCAACAGGTTTATGTAATGGCACTAAATCAAATATATGACAGGTGTACGGTGGCCCTCAAGGACAAGTCATGGCGGCAAAATACAGCGCACAAAAACGATATTCCAAAATATAAAATCACAGCCATGCAGACAAGTAGTTCAAGGTGTTCAAAATTCTTAGCAAATTGAACTAAACTTTAAAACAAAATAAAATGTAACAAAGGGGGGAAAAAAATGAAACCAAATATAATGAAACCAAAACAGCCAATTAAAATTAAGAAAAAAACACTTCAATATTCTTTTTTTTGTGTGTGTTAGAGATCAAATCAAGAATTTTGGTTGTGCGACTTGTCCGCTCAGGGCCACAGTACCACAGTAAAGGCCGACCATACAAGGCAGCTACATAAAGTAACGCACACAGAACTCGCTTTGACAGGGAAAGCTTCAGTCAACGACGTAGTGCAGTCTTTTCCACTGGAACGGAACGAAAACAAAAATGGCTATTTGGAATGGAACACATAATTGCATTCAAGACGATTCACATTATAACATCAAATAAAAAAATAAATGTCATTCACTATGTTTGGAGGCAAGGTGATGTGTCAAAATAAGGGTTTGGATTCAAGGCAGTCCTCCGAAAACAAAACAGCTAAAATGGTACACACATGCTAACTTCGCTTAAGCAGAGATACCACAGTCACATCTTAAATAGCTTTCATTTGGCATCTCGCAATACATTACCTAGAACAATGGGAGAAAGGAACTTTACAACTTGAGGCTTCTTGGTGCCAGAACTGCACTGTGAATTCTGTAGTTTTGCGAAAGTCAGTCTTGTTTTTTTTTTTTTTTTCTGGGTTAAGGCATTGAACAGTAGCAAGCTGTAAGTGATCTCCCGACAGGGGTGTCCACCATCGCATCCTTTGTTTAGCCATACATACCATCAACTATTAATACAGCTATGATTGACTTCTTCCAAATCTGCAGTCCGATTTGATCTCATTTAAAACGTCAAACATTGGCTTTGCGTTTAATTTCCTTCCATCTTCCATGCGGAGTAAATAAATGCTGTTTCTGTCCATACATTCAGTGTGTATGTGTTGAAATTGTATTAAGATAAATAGCATAAATAGCATGGAGTAGCCCCATGTTGTTAGGTTGTTGCCTGTCACAAAGCTAAAATCTAAAAAAAAGTACAGAATTGCTGGGTGTGTTTAAGCTGAGACAACCGGACCTCGTGTAGTCCAAGTCCCAAAGGTGGCTCTGATTTGGTTTACATTCAGTTTAACGTCAGACCTTTGTGGCTTTGTGAGTAAGCAACAGGGAGCAAAAAAAGAAAATGCCGGTTAATCCAGAACAAAAATGTCCACAAGAAATATTTTTAGAAACAAAAAGGCAACCGGATGCGGTATCGATTTTTTTTTGTGGGACAATTTCAAAATATTAAAAAACAAATCCCAGAAATTTTGACGGACAGGACGGTGTAAATGTGGAAGGACTCCTGGTGTAAGACATGAGTGCCTTGAACATGGGCGCGTGACTGCTGGACTCAGGAGAGCTCTGCCTGTGCAGTCTCAGTCCTCCTCACACAGGAACCACGTGGGGTCTGGGTTCACAAAGCCTGTGAGCGGCGGCCACACCATTATTTGTGACGAGGGGAGTTCTTCTTCCTCTTTCGCTTGAAGAAACAGCAGCACCTGGAGGGAATGAAGAGAGAACCGATAAACATACGGTAAATACTGCACACAAATGTTTAGGCTTAGGTGGGGGCACATCTATAAAAGACACAAGGGTACAAACTACAAGCATATTTATAGACATCATGTTCCTGCTACACAGTAACTAAAGAAAAGAAACAGCAAACTGTGGCTCCACCTGGTGGTGTGTAGAGATATGTTTGGAACATCTGTTATTTTCTCTTTGACACTAAATAGTCTCTACCCATAGGCAAAGTAATAACCGATATTTAGACTCACAAAGTAGTACAATTATCCTAAAGCAGTTATTAGAAGTGACTTAGCCCCTGTCATTTGTTCCTCTGTAAAGGATTTTAGCCTGTTTTGTCCATTCTGAAGTGCCCCTTGTCCTCTCAGAGAAGTACCCCAGCTTAGTCTAGGTTTATACTCTATGAGAAGTGTTGTAGCCCATAGTTGTCCCTCTGTGCATTGCTTCAGCCCTTGCTCAGGTTGTCCACTCTCTCTTCTTTCTGAAAACTATGACCTTCTTGTCTTGTTTATCTCTTTTGTCTATTCTATCAAGCGTCTTAGGTGTGCCACTTGTTTTTATTGGGAGGTGGGGAAGTGTCCTAGCCCAAGGTTTGTCCCTGCCTAGCTTTGTCCACTCCATACCCCCAAGGTGAAGTGCCCTAGCCCCTGACTGGCTTTGTCCCCTTGGTGAAGTGCCCTAGCCCCTGCCTAAGTTTGTCCCCTCGATGAAGTGCCCTAGCCCCTGCCTAAGTTTGTTCCATCGATGAAGTGCCCTAGCCCCCGCCTAAGTTTGTCCCCTCAGTGAAGCGCCCTAGCCCCTGCCTAAGTTTGTCCCCTCGGTGAAGTGCCCTAGCCCCCGCCTAAGTTTGTCCCCTCGGTGAAGTGCCCTAGCCCCTGCCTAAGTTTGTCCCCTCAGTGAAGTGCCCTAGCCCCTGCCTAAGTTTGTCCCCTCGGTGAAGTGCCCTAGCCCCCGCCTAAGTTTGTCCCCTCGGTGAAGTGCCCTAGCCCCTGCCTAAGTTTGTCCCCTCGGTGAAGCGCCCTAGCCCCTGCCTAAGTTTGTCCCCTCGGTGAAGTGCCCTAGCCCCTGCCTAAGTTTGTCCCCTCAGTGAAGTGCCCTAGCCCCTGCCTAAGTTTGTCCCCTCGGTGAAGTGCCCTAGCCCCTGCCTAAGTGTGTCCCCTTTGTGAAGTGCCCTAGCCCCTGCCTAAGTGTGTCCCCTTGGTGAAGTGCCCTAGCCCCTGCCTAAGTTTGTCCCCTCGGTGAAGTGCCCTAGCCCCTGCCTAAGTGTGTCCCCTTTGTGAAGTGCCCTAGCCCCTGCCTAAGTGTGTCCCCTTGGTGAAGTGCCCTAGCCCCTGCCTAAGTTTGTCCCCTCGGTGAAGTGCCCTAGCCCCTGCCTAAGTTTGTCCCCTCGGTGAAGTGCCCTAGCCCCTGCCTAAGTTTGTCCCCTCAGTGAAGTGCCCTAGCCCCTGCCTAAGTTTGTCCCCTCGGTGAAGTGCCCTAGCCCCTGCCTAAGTTTGTCCCCTCGGTGAAGTGCCCTAGCCCCTGCCTAAGTGTGTCCCCTTGGTGAAGTGCCCTAGCCCCTGCCTAAGTTTGTCCCCTCGGTGAAGTGCCCTAGCCCCTGCCTAAGTGTGTCCCCTTTGTGAAGTGCCCTAGCCCCTGCCTAAATGTGTCCCCTTGGTGAAGTGCCCTAGCCCCTGCCTAAGTTTGTCCCCTCAGTGAAGTGCCCTAGCCCCTGACTGGCTTTGTCCCCTCAGTGAAGTGCCCTAGCCCCTGCCTAGGTTTGTCCCCTCAGTGAAGTGCCCTAGCCCCTGCCTAAGTTTGTCCCCTCAGTGAAGTGCCCTAGCCCCCGCCTGGCTTGGTCCACTCCCTGTTCTGTGAGTCTGAGGTGGACTGACAGTGTGACTCACCACAGGTTGAGCATTTTCACGCAGCTACAGAGGCACAAGAGGAGAGTGAAGAGAAGAGACAGATTAATACAGCAGGACGAGGATCGGACAACACATGCCACTGCACACATGCACACACAGCCAGGGGACACGGGTGGGACGTAGGACAGGAGATGGAGGGGTTTCTGACGAATACTTATTTCTGCCCAGAGCAAGTGTGAGCGCTGAACTATGTTGGAACACTATGGGCTTTAATATTAGTATAGTGTAATGTGAAGATATGTGAACTACTGGATAATGTCTTTCCTTAGTAAAAATGTGTTTTTTGTTTGGTTTTTTGGTGCTGTGAAGTATGGGGTGGATCTTTGCTGGGTGGGAACACTACAGACAGACTCCGGTAGGAGAATCTTTAATCAGCTTTATTCTGGTTTCAATTGAGCATCTTACAGGTGACCATTCAGATGTCGTGTTGTGTTATGTGTGAATGCGTGCATGCTTGGTATATATATGTATGGTGTACTTTGATCATTGATCCTTGATCTTTGATCTAGCCAAATTAATTAAGAGCAGAGCGTTGCCTAGCAACGTGCGTGAAGAGTTAGTATCGAGTGCATAGGCTTTCGGACACAGCCGCCCCCCAACTGTCCACAGTTGAAAGCCCGAAGAAAGTCTATGCGGAGATGTCTTCATCCGAATCTTCGAGAGGTGGTAGCAGAATAAGTCGGGCGACTGGACGAAGGTAGATGTGATTCTTCACTTGAACGCTGGCTGTGCGGATGCGTCCATCGGCTCCTCACATTTAAAAAATATTTTAAAAGTTTCTTTTTTTTTTTTTTTAAATACTGTTCATATTGCATAATAATAATAATTGCATAATAATAAGCTTTACATAAAGCGTCTCTGTTTACGTTATGTAGGTTTACCACGCTTAGTTGACTACACCAATCCATGGGTTTCTATATAAATAATAGGAAATGACTATATGAATTAGCTGGAACATGATTTGCATCAGCGCAACTATCAAAGAGCGTGTGAGCAATCGCATCATCAATCATCATCAAACAATCGTGTGAAAGAGAGAAGCACAGGGCTGTCATCGCCGGAGTAGAAAGAAGAACACAGGTACAAAGAGATCACGAGGAAGCTTCATGGAACTCAAGAGGAGCCAGGTTTTTTTTTTAGTTAAAATATCATTGTAAAAAAAGAGTGGGCTTAGATTTCTTTTTCTAAATAAATAATATAATTAAAGGAAAAGTAACGTTTTTTACAATTTGAGCCTTATTTCGGTAATAAAACAAGTTGTTTTACTCACCCATAGCACTTTGGTGTCATATGGAGCATTTCCGGAGATGTTTTAGATTAGCGTTAGGCTAACGCCGTTAGCCTAGCGCGACTTATAGCCATAGCTCGGGGCATTCCCCGAGCATGTAATATGCCCCGTGCGGGCTCCAAATAACACAAACTTTAGCCCTTTTCAAATCATAGAAGCTCAATGTCTTACTCTGTCTTACTTTTGTTTGAATCAAAAGTGGCCTGTAATCCGAGATTTATCCATAGTTTACAGCTTTGCGTTCCATGTTTGGGTCCCGGGAGCTGAGAGCACACTCCGCGCATGCGCACTGGCGTCCTCATCTACTCGAAACTATGGCTAAATCTCAGATTACAGGCCACTTTTGACCAAACGAAATCGTAAACTAAAGACATCGAGCTTCTATGATTTGAAAAGTGCTAAAGTTTGTGTTATTTGGAGCCCGCACTGGGCATATTACATGCTCGGAGAATGCCCCGAGCTATGGCTATAAGTCGCGCTAGGCTAACGGCGTTAGCCTAACGCTAATCGAAAACATCTCCGGAAATGCTCCATATGACACCAAAGTGCTATGGGTGAGTAAAACAACTTGTTTTATTACCGAAATAAGGCTCAAATTGTAAAAAACGTTACTTTTCCTTTAATACTATAGGCTACGTTTGTGTTACGGTTAACACATAAGCGGTGTAACACATAATGCGAGCACACTGACCTAAAAACAAACAGGGGGTAATCTAGAAATCTATATATGACCAGCCAAAATTTACATGCACATATTGGCCCATTCTTAATGGATTCTTCAAATATTGCCTGTCTACTGCAATAAAGATGCAAAAAACTATCAATACATACATCCCTGTCAATACTGCCCACTGCATGACAAAGCTTACCCGACACGCTGAGCTGAAAAAGCAAGGTATCCTAAAACTAAATAAAAAATGCCTATCAAACCAAATGGCACCACTAACTCCTGGCATTACAATATCGTTTATTCTGACAATGGACAAAATTCATGAGTGAAAATGCTGCTGTTAAATATAGAGCTTGGTTCGTAACACCAGACGCTGTGCAGACACTGAATGAATCAAGTGTGGTCTTCAGGAGACACAAATCAGGATCACCAAAACAACAGCGGCCATGTATTTGAGGTTATATTTCTCCTCTAAAGTGTGTTTTTTTTCATGCAATATTGGTGTATGTGAAAATTATTTATTTGGGCATCAGTTAAAAAAGCACATGATGACACATTTCACAATAATGAGTCAAATAATTAAAGTTAAAAAAAAAATAGTGTTGTCACAATGCTAAAATTTCAAACTTGATTTCAATACTAAGGAATAGACTCGACACCGTTTCCAATACCATGATGATAATAAAAACACTATTTAGACAACAGAATATGATTTTCAACATTAAATCGTAGTACTTTCTTTATGTTACCATGTGGTCTTATATGTGTGTAATCCCTCAGTGGTCCAGGTAGGTTCCATATACAGTGGTACCTCACCTTACGAAAGACCCAACAAACGAAAATGTCAAGTTACGAAACGCCTTCACGTTAAATTTTGGTCTCTAGATACGACATTCAATAGATACGAAATTCGAAATACGAATTCAAGTTACGAAACGTGAAATCTCAAAAATTCAAATAATGCGCGCTCAGCCACACACATTATACGCTTTTCTCAGAGTGAATTTAAACTTTTCTCACATTTGTCTCTCGTTTAAACACTCAAACTTTCATAGATTTTCAACAAAATGTATTAATAGTGAAGTGTGGGGGGAAGGGGGAGGGCGATGTGTGTGCGCGCGGACACGTGTGTGATAGCGCAGCATGACCCGGCACGGGGCGCGAGCACGAGACCCGTGCTCAAACCGTGCCAGGTCTAAACCAGGTCTGAACCAGGTCTGAACCAGGTCTGAACCAGGTCTGAACCAGGTCTGAACCAGGTCTGAACCAGGTCTAGACCACCGTGGCTCTTGCACGCGTTCGTTCATTCGCTCAGACTGCGTGCGGTCCCGAGGGGAGTCCTCGCTGCTCGCCTCAGCGGTGACTTGAAACGAAACCAGGAAATAGACCCGCACGCGGCGCTTTAATCCACCTGGTCTAGTCCTGGTTTAGTCCTGGTTTAGTCCAGGTCTAGACCTGGTCCAGTCCAGGTTTAGACCTTGGTCTAGACTGGTATAGTCCATGTTTAGTCCTGGGTCTACAGTCTCTACGCAGGACACAATGTTACACTATAAAAAAAAACTTGGAACGAATCAGGCCTTTTCCATTGAAATAGCTACTCAACTTACGAAAAATTCACGTTACGAAACCACTTCTGCGACGAATTAATTTCGTAAGGTGATGTACCACTGTACTATGTGCTCTTATACTTGTTCTGATACAGCTCAAGATCATTCTAAAGACATTCAGAAAAAGTTCAGCTAACATAATTATAACGCGTTTTGTCATTTGCGAACGAGGAAATACCGCTTGTTCACTTTTAGCATGATAGCTGTTGTTACCATAACTGTTGACGTGAAAACTGTCTGAAAGTCGTGAAATTATATTTTTAAGACTGTAAAAAAATCAGGTGTGGGGTGATGCGTTTTGTTTTCTCCATAATGTCCACATGTTGCTTCCATTTACCCATACAGGGTAAATATTAGAATGTTGATACCTTGTTAAAAACATACCTGGAGTTATGTTTTGTTTTATTCACACACATTTGAGTGATCACGGTTTAGTAGTCTACATTCCCAAAGATCAAAATGCTCTGTTCTACCTTGTGATGTCATAAGCAGTTGTTTAAGTTAGCCTTTACCTTTTGTTCAGTAGATATTTGGAATTCCATGGCTGAAATTGTCCAATTGATTGTACTGAAGGTGTATGGAGTTTAAAAATACTGCCTGTATTCCCACATGACATTGCAAGGTGGAACAGAGTTTTTTCCATTTGAGAGAAGCCTAAATATGCAGCATTTATGTGTTAAACGTGGGAATGAAACAAAACAACTCCAGGTCCGTTTATGATGAGGGAACAACATTAGAACATAGATCAGGAAATAGTGTAATATGTTAGGAGTCCACAGCAGAGGTTAGTAAGACACATGTTAGATACGCAGAGAATGGAGAAGCACGAGGGCAGGCGGTGGCATGTATCAAAAGTACACGATGAGATAGGAGCAGGATGACAGCAGAGGTCACAGCAGAGAATCTACACAAGAGCCATATTAGCCATTATTTCTGTCACATATGCACCAATTCCCGTTTATGTGGATGCGCTTTAAACAGACTATTGTGAGCTTTAAGACATGTTATAATGTTTCCACCTCCTCAAAAACATCCCCGGAATTGTGTTTTGTTTCATTCACGCATGTTCGAGTTACCCTTTATCTGTACGCATCTCCAAAGCTGAAAATGCTCTGTTCCACCCTGTGAGGTCATCAAGTGGTAGTTTTCAAGTTAACAGCCAACTTTTACCTTTAGTTCAGTAGAGACTCACAATTCCAGGGCTGAAATGTTCCAAAACAAAACTCCAGGTATATTTATCATGAGGAAACTACATAGGTATTGTGATATATTGTGATATGATTCTTTGCATTCTTTATGACTTGGTTAAAAAATAGTAGCTGTGTGACCTACCTTTCAAAAATTTTTTATATTTATATATATATATATATATATATATATATATATATATATATATATATATATATATATATATATATATATATATATATATATATATATATATATATATAGGGTCATTTCTAATTGTCAGTGATCAGCTCAGGTTCTTTTTAAAGGAAAAGTAACTTTTTTTCCCACTTTTTTTCACTTCCAGAGATGTTTTAGATTTGCGATCTCCATAATGTGAATTCTCGGGGCACTTATTTGCGGTCTCCAAATAACACAAACTTTAGCACTTTTCAAATCATAGAAGCTCGATGTCTTAATCTACGATTTCGTTTGGTCAACGAATCAAACTTTTGGCCTGTAATCTGAGATTTATCCATAGTTTCGAGTAGATGAGGTGCATGTGGTGCAGATGAGTGCGCATGTGCGGACTGTGCTCTCAGCTCCCGGGACCCAAACATGAAACGCAAAGCTGTAAACTATGGATAAATCTCGGATTACAGGCCACTTTTGCTTCAAACGAAATTGTAGACCAAGACATTGGGCTTCTATGATTTGAAAAGTGCTAAAGTTTGTGTTATTTAGAGACCGCACGGGGCATATTACATGCTTGGGGAATAAATTATATGCCCCGAGCTATGGCTAGAAGTCGCGCTAGGCTAACGCTAATCTAAAACATCTCCGGAAGTGCTCCATATGACACCAAAGTGCTATGGGTGAATAAAACAACTTGTTTTATTACCGAAATAAGGCTCAAATTGTAAAAAAAACCCTTTACTTTTCCTTTAATGGAGAGGAGCACAGCCAGTCCTCTGTCAGTAAAAACATGTGGTTTGGAGCAGAAGAAATGATTACATTGAATAAAAGTGCAATTTTTATGTTCAGTAAATGAATAAGGATGCACACATACTGAATACAGGTATTGACTATTGGCACTGATACTGAAAAATTAGCCTGACTGGATATTGGTTTATGATTGGGCCTTTAATTGGATGTATTATTATTTATTATCTAAACTATTTACAGGCTGATTTTGTGACTGGAACATAATGGAATCAGTGCATCCCAAGATATTGAAGATATTGAAAGATATTTTGTTTTTATTGCTTATATTTGGGGTGATTCTTGTTGCATTTTCATTTTTCTATATGTGGTATTAAAAGAATGGGATAAAAGCGCTATATCTATTCAGTGGTGTATACAGTATTGAACAGAGTTAAAGGGATGGCAGGGCAGGGGTAACGTACTTGGCCTCGTCCACCACCTCCACCTCCGTTTGCGCTGTGATTGGTGCGTTCGAGTGGGCTGGGTCATCTGCATTCAGCTCACCGTTGGTTGAACTCACCACCTGGAATGAAAACAGGCTTTAGGAGTGGAGTCAAAAACAACGTACTTCATGAAATCATACACAACTGTTGACAGACGCTTGACAATAAAATGGGTTACATTTACGTAGGCTGGTCTGTGAAATAAATAAGATCCTATTGTACTTTTCTAGCGGCATATTTTTTACTTTTGAGTAATGATGAAGTTGTGGTTCCTCTTCCCACTGCGAGTCTGCATGTGACAGAAGCTTTATGTTGTCAATATGAAATGACACGAACGTTTGTGTGCTCCTTCAGATATGATTTCGTCTCATTTTTGCGCAAATACCAGATTTTGTGCATCATTTAAAGTTTTATTTGAAGTACTTCCATTTACATTAACTTTAAATTAAAGTTACTCCTACTTGAGTAGTACTTTTCCCGAATACGTTTTACTCTAACTTGGGTAATTTGTTGCGCCACTACATTGTACTTCCACTTGAGCAATATTATTTTGAAGTAACTTTACACTTATTTGAGTAAACTTTTCTCTACCTTATGCCTATTAATTATGTGCATTAATTAAAACGCAGACATGTAAAAAGTATCAGCAAGTGCAAAAGTCACAGATAGATGACTTTGTGGCCATGGGTACATCAAGCATTATTCAGGTTTTTAATATATTAAATGGTTTATCTGCGTTTTTATAAAGTTGTGAAACGTGGAATTTCAACAGACACATGATAACTTGCTGACAAAAATGCTCAAACTGGCTCATACCAATATACAAATGTGAACCTCTTAGATAAAGTATTGGTGGTTTTCAGATTCTCATACTGATGTCATAGTACAGTGGTAACTCACCTTACGAAATTAATTCGTTCCAGAAGTGGTTTCGTAACGTGAATTTTTCGTAAGTTGAGTAGCTATTTCAATGGAAAAAGCCTGATTCGTTCCAAGGCCCCGATCCAAGTTTTTTTTTTATAGTGTAACTTTTTTTATAGTGTAACACTGTGTTCTGCGTCCTGATTGGCTAAGAGACTGTAGACCCAGGACTAAACGTGGACTAAACCAGGTCTAAACAAGGTCTAAACCTGGACTGGACCTGGACTAAACCAGGACTGGACACCAGGATTAAAGCGCCGCGTGCGGGTCTATTTCCTGGTTTCGTGCTAGCTCTGCCGGTGTACCTCACGAGTCACGGCTGAGGCAAGCAGCGAGGAGGGGAGGGGATGTGCCTCCCCTCGGGACCGCACGCAGTCCGAGCGCATGAACGAACGCAGGCAAGAGCCGCGGTGGTTTAATCCTGGTTTGGACCTGGTTTAGATCTGGTCTAGAGGAGGCACAGTTTGAGCACAGGTCTCGTGAGTACACCGGGTCATGCTGCGCTATCACACACGTGTCCGCGTGCAGTCTTCTCCCCCCTCCCCTTCACTTCACTATTAATACATTTTGTTGAAAATCTATGAAAGTTTGAGTGTTTAAACGAGAGACAAATGTGAGAAAAGTTTAAATCCAGTCTGAGAAAAGCGTATAATGTGTGTGGCTGAGCGCGCATTATTTGAATTTTTGAGATTTCGCGTTTCGTAACTTGAATTTTCTTTCGTATCTAGAGACCAAAATTTAACGTGAAGGCGTTTCGTAACTTGGAATTTTCGTTTGTTGGGTCTTTCGTAAGGTGAGGTACCACTGTACCAGATGAGAGCAAGTGCCACTTTATTCCGATTACATTGTACTTCACCATGAAAGATCCATTAAATGTACAAATGTTTGACCTGATATTTTCTATTACTGATTAGACTCAAGATCTCACTATATCCTCCTGAGACCGGACCATTCATTTGTGTCCTTTATAGTGGACATTGAGTTAACCAGTCTGTCTTTTAAGTGTTTTGAGATTCTAGTTTGTGGCTGCGCCATGATAAAAAAAGTTAATAAATAATAATAATAATAATAAATAAAAAATAAACATGCATAAATAAGTAAATAAATAAAAATATTAATAAAATAAGTACAAATACATAAATCAGTGAATAAATAAATAATAAAATAAAAATATAAATAAATAAAATAAATAAATAAATAAGTAAACAAATAAATCAATAAGAAATTAAAAGGGAATCTAAAAACTTTTTGAGGTGACTGTTGAAGCTTGTCAGAGATGTTGGTCATCAAAACAAAACAAAAATGTTTTTCTTAGGTTAACTTCACACAGATTTAACACCATTACAGTCCATTATAGAGGACATGTTACAACATTATGAATAAAAATACATTTAACAAAATGTAAATGCTAAGGTGTTCATTTACCTCCAAATATAAAATTAAAATAATAATAATAATTTAGTCACACTTTGTTCTTCGGGTCCCAGGAGGATATTATAACAAAAACATTCATTGCAGCTGCATCTATATTACTTTGTTTTAGCCTATAGAATGGTGTGAGGTCTTCCTGGTACAAATAAACAAATAACAGTTAGTTAAAAATACGTAAATTAATGTGAATTCTTGTGCGCCCATGCAAACAAAGCCTTCTCGGTTTCATGTAGCTTAGATGGCCTGTCGTGAAAGCAGAGTACACAGACTGCCCCTCACAAAAGCATGCAGTTCACCAGGCCTCAGTGCCGTGCCAAAAGGTGTGCTCTGGTCCTGAAGGTACAAGCCCAGCCACACTGTACCCTCTGCAGCGGGCACCAGGTGACATGCACATGTGAGCAGCACTGGCCAGGCTCAGAGGGGGGGAGGGTGGGGGCACAGGGCAGATCTGTCCTGGGGTTTCCAGCAGGAGGCATGTGAGCTGTGCAGCAGGTTGGTCAGGTTGGTCAGAGTTTTGTGAATGGAGTTAAACAGTGACCGCCCATCACTTGGTTCGAGAAGTAAATTCCCCATTCATTTTCCCCCATTGACTTTCTGAAAAAAAATGCCTTTTACTATGTGGTAACTAGATTAGATCACCATGTTACCCTTTATTGTTTGGAAAGTGTTACATTCACCAAAAACAACCTATTTACATGCTTATTAAAGGAGAATTAACATTTTTTACAATCTGAGCCTTATTTCGGTAATAAAACAAGTTGTTTTACTCACCCATAGCACTTTGGTGACATATGGAGCCCTTCCGGAGATGTTTTAGATTAGCGATAGCCGTAATGCGAGTTCTCGGGGCATAGAGCATGTAATATATGCCCTGAGCGGTCTCCAAATAACACAAATTTCAGCACTTTTCAAATCATAGAAGCTCGATGTCTTAGTCTACGATTTTGTTTGAGTCAAAAGTGGCCTCTAATAGTTTCGAGTAGATGAGGAGGACAGTGCATGTGCGGAGTCACAGTTTATTTCGCTCTCAGCTCTCGGGACCCACATGAAACGCAAAGCTGTAAATTATGGATAAATCTCGGATTACAGGCCACTTTTGACTCAAACGAAAGTGTAGACTAAGCTTGAGCTTTTATGATTTGAAAAGTGCTAAAGTTTGTGTTATTTGGAGACCGCGCGGGGCATATTACATGCTCTATGCCCCGAGAACTCGCGTTACGGCTATCGCAAATCTGAAACATCTCTGGAAGTGCTCCATATGACACCAAAGTGCTATGGGTGAGTAAAACAACTTGTTTTATTACCAAAATAAGGCTCAGATTGTAAAAAAACGTTAATTCTCCTTTAAGTTTTGTTTTTGTTTTTGATAAAAGTCGCCTCATCCCTTTGCTCTGCCTTCTGTTTCTGAAACTTTTTAAAGCTCCAAGTTTGTTTTTCAGTCCAAAATAAACAATGAAAACTTAGAGAATTTAGCAAAGACATTAGTTGCTAAGGACAGATGACATAGCTAGATAAGAGTTTAAAGACACAACTGAGACTTTTTTCAAAATTTCAAAAGGAAAATAAATAGGAAATTTGTTCCAGAGCCTCTGTGAGCTTCGAAGTGGGCGAGACTTTTAAGGTCCATTATGTACAACTTCAAGCTGTTATCTGGGAAAACAAGTAGGTCGAAAAATGTCGTATCTGGTCTTCCCCATGTTTTAAATACAACACAACAACAAATTTCAGTAAGAATTCTGTTACATTGGTTATGCTGATTTGAAAACAATAGATAATAATAAACCACATTGAGATGTTTTGTTTTTTTTTTCTTTTGAGACTTAAAGGAAAAGTAACGTTTTTTTACAATTTGAGCCTTATTTCGGCAATAAAACAAGTAGTTTAACTCACCCATAGCACTTTGGTGTCATTTTGAGCAGTTTCGTAGAAGTTATGTTGTAGCGTATCCGTTAACTTGAGTGCTCGGGACATTACTTTGCGGTCTCCAAATAACACAAACTTTAGCACTTTTCAAATCATAGAAGCCCGAAGTCTTGGTCTACGATTTCGATTGAAGCAAAAGTGGCCTGTAATCCGAGATTTAGCCATAGTTTCGAGTAGATGAGGAGGCCAGTGCGCATGTGCGGAGTGTGCTCTCAGCTCCCGGGACCCAAACATGAAACGCAAAGCTGTAAACTATGGATAAATCTCGGATTACAGGCCACTTTTGATTCAAACGCAATCGTAGACTAAGACATCGGGCTTCTATGATTTGAAAAGTGCTAAAGTTTGTGTTATTTGGAGCCCGCACGGGGCATATTACATGCTTGGGGAATATATTATATGCCCCGAGCTATGGCTAGAAGTTGCGCTAGGCTAACGCAAATCTAAAACATCTCTGGAAGTGCTCCATATGACACCAAAGTGCTATGGGTGAGTAAAACAACTTGTTTTATTTCCGAAATAAGGCTCAAATTGTAAAAAAAACATTACTTTTCCTTTAAATCAAGTCACCAAATAAGACAAATAAAAAGTTTGATTTATGTTCAAAAAGTGGATTAAAGAGGGGATAGGTTTGCCGTGGCGGGGCATGGATGACGTAGACTTGTAAGCTGAGCTTCGGACAGAATCTTACAGCTAACCATAAGGAGGAAAGTGCCTGGGAGAGATCGCTAAATTATTGAAAGATGCATGATTACATTTAAAATCTCCTCAGGCATGTGGGAGAACGTCGTTATAACATGGTAGAAAGCTAGAAAAAAAGGGAAAAAAAATATATATAATATGATTTTCCATAAAACGCCCTCTTTAATGAACGGGTAATTTATTTCTGAAAGCATGTGCATAAACCGTGAACATCCATAGTTCACGCCCTTGCCGCTTTGATGTGCCACACCCAGAAAGATCTGCCTCTGTGCTCCGGGCGGAGAGAGGAGGGGAGGGTGGGTACCTGCACTGAGCCCCCGTGCCTGTCTGCTGCCAGGTGGGAGCTGAGGTACGAGGAGTTGGCCTGTCGCGATGGCTGCACCTCCCAAGCCCCTCGCCGCTCAGAGGACGCCGTCTGCTCACGGTCAGGAGGGCATGAGGAGGAGGGAGTGAGGAAGAGAAGGAGGAGGGAGAAGGAAGAAGAGGAGGAAGAGTGGGAGAGAGCGAGCAAGGAGCATTAGGAGGGAGTGAGGAGAAGGGAGTGAGGAGAAGAAGGGGGTGAGGAGCAAAAAGAGGGAGGAAGCAGGAGGAGAAGGGAGTGAGAAGTAGGAAGAGTGAGGAAGAGGAGCAGGAGGAGGGAGTGAGGGAGGAGGAGTGAGAAAGGTGAAGGGAGGAGAAGGAGGAGAGAGAGAGGAGCAGGAGAAGCGAGGAGGAGTGATTAGAGAGTGGTTAGGAAAAGATGAGAGTCGGGAGCATAGAGTCATGGACCATGCAAAGCAGTATGAGAAATTAAGAACAAAAAAGTAAAATCAAAAAGTAAAATTAAAATCAAGGCTTAAGCCAGAAGAGTCATTACTGAACCAAGCATGAAGCCCCCGAACATGTAAGCGCATCTGTGCTCATTCACTCACACATTCCATCACAAATGAAATTGGAGCTTTATAAAAAATATTTCCATCCGTCTCATTGATGATTCATGATCAGAGATTAGAAAAATAATATTCAGAAGAATTAAGCCTTTTTTTCATTTTGGTATAGTGGAAAATTTTGTAGAAGATTTCAGAGTAAAACTATGAATTGTTGTTGTATTTGACAAGAGATTATGTACAATCTGGTGAGTGACTTCTTTCAGTAATCCTTTGCAATACCCATCTTTGTCACTGTATCTGCACATCTCCTGTTCATTTCTCTTCCAAGTATCCTGTCCTACGTTTCCAATATATTTAAAGTGGGACAAAACACTACATGGTTTTGTTTTTTTACCAACCTTTCCTGGTCAATTTTTTGTAATTTTATACCAACTAAACCAGGGGTCGGCAACCCTCTTTGATCCCTCTGATGCGGCTCAGTACAGTGGTCCCTCGTTTATCGTGGGGGTTACGTTGTAGAAATAACCAGCGAAAGGCGAAATCCGTGAAGTAGTCAGCTTTATATTGCGTGTATAAATATGCGTGTATTTCACAGTTCCTCTGACCGAGGCGCCTGGCGCCGCTGCGCTGTTGCAGGTTTTGTTGGGGAGAAAACTTGCAAAGATATAGGACTTCAGAGCAGTGACAGGCTGGGATCATCGGCCCTGGCATTTTACACCTAGCGGAGGCTGGTGCGGCTCGGACTGCTTCTCAATCAAACACAGAACTGTAGTGAGAACGCTTCAGTGCGCTCTCGGGACTGGTTCCACCGCCTGGACTCCAGGTTCCACCAGTTCGTTCTGCAGAAACACTGCCGCTACTTCCCGATGCGCATTAACCACCCGGAGAAGTGTGCGCGCAGACACCTGCTCATTGTGGTCAAATCTGTGACAGAGCATGACCAGCGCGACCGGCCCCAGGTGAGACCCACGGCCGCGGCCCTTCTGACATGTGCCCAAATGCCAGACCGCTCAGTCCTCACTGCTTCAGAGTCACACTGCTCGTGATCGAACATTTAAATAAATTTGACAAACTGAACGCATCCTGTACAGGAGACACGGAGGAGAATGACTGACAAAGACAAAGGTCTACAGTCCTTTAGCCAATCAGGATGCAGAACACAATGCGTATTGATACACTATAAAAAAAAAAATCTGCAAAACAGTGAGGGACCACTGTATTTAATTAAAATATATTTGATTTTAGTTCATTTTCAAAATGTAACTCTATGGCACAAAGTTATATGCAGTGTTATTTCATTTTAAATTTCAAAAGGGTTTTGTGGCTCCCAGTGTTTTCTTTACTGTGTGAAACGGGTCCAAACGGCTCTTTGAGTGATATTGGTTGCCGACCCCTGAACTAAACTAACTAAAACCACTGCAAGATTTTGGCTGTCTGAAACAAAACATTCTGATGATGGGGAAATTTTGAGTCAAAGTTAAAAAACATGGGTCATAAGTCTTCAAGTGACATCCAACAATCTTATGAGGCAAACCAAAAAAAGTTGCAGTGGGTAATCGTTTTAAAACAGTCAGTGTGTGTTTGCTGCCAGCCATGTTTAATCTCTACCACTCTACCATTTGTGACATCACACATTTGCCCCACATTGGCTGGTCCAGACATTTGCACAAAGCCTAATGTGATCGTTTCTTGATTTGCTATTGTAAATATATAACGAAAACCCATTCTTTGGGATTTTTACGGCATACACTGACCCTGAATGGCTCCATGGAAGATCTAATGGATCAGGTCTGCGTCAGGATGGGTGAAGTTTAGTCCCACTTTAAATAATCTCAAACTGGCATCTGCAACTTAATCTCAAAATCTTAAAAATGTATAATATTCCAAATCCAATCCTCCTGTCTATGTCTCTGCAAGTGTCTCTAGACCACACATAAGGGCTGAGAACTCAACCAATGTCCACCTCTTGCACACGTTTCTTTTTTTAACTGCTTTGATACATTCTGACAGGTTACTTGTAGTTGTTTCATAGTTGATTTGTTTGTATACCTGATTCCGGACAGGCTGGTGCTGGGACGGTCTGTCTCTGTGGCCATGGCTCTCTCGTGTGATGGCCGACGCTCCGGAGTCTATGTGGACAGAGCCGACCGGAGTGGGCTGGAACACGATGAACACAATTTCAACACAAGATGTTCATTAGTCATTTTGTTTGATGTTGCCACGGTGAATTGCAGGATACGGCAGATTTTTATGTTGGCTGCCCTTCTTGCCAGAAAATGACAGTTACTGGAGAGGACAATACGAGAAAGAAATGTTTATTCTAAAAACACAACACTCAACTATTGTACACTGTGCGCATAATTATTAGGCAAGTTGTATTTATGATGAATAATTTTATAACTGAACAACTACAGTGCTCTTGGTCAACCCAAAATGTTAATAAACCTCAAACCTGAATATTTCAGAAAGTAAAAGAGAAGTTTTGGCTTTCTTCTTAGGAGAAAATCTATCTGTGCACAATTATTGGGCAACTGTTAATGTGCAGATTTATTACGCAAATAAAAAAAAAAAATTAACATTTTCCATTCTCACTCAAAATTTACAATTAAACATTAATAAAAATAATAATAATAATAATACAATTTTAAAAAAACCTTCTTCTCAATGATGGTCATAAGCCTTCCATTCCTGGAGTCTGTACGTTTCTTGATCTTATTGTGCAGCAGCAAACACAGCCTCCCAGACACTGTTCAGAGGTTTACAGTTTTCCTTCATTGCAAATCTCCTGAAGGGCTCAAAAGTTCTCCAATCCAATCCAACTTTATTTATAAAGCACTTTAAAAACAACACAGTCGACCAAAGTGCTGTACACAGGTTAAAACACAAAACATGACACACAGTAACATTAAAAACAGAACATGATAAAAGTCAACTACTCAAGTTAAAAGCCAATCTAAAAAAATGAGTTTTAAGAAGAGATTTAAAAACAGGAAGTGAGTCGGCCTGTCTAACATTCAGTGGAAGTGCATTCCAGAATCTTGGAGCAGCCACTGAAAAGGCCCGATCACCCCTAAGTTTCCTTTTTGTCTTGGGGAGAACAAGGAGAACCTGAGCTGCAGACCTGAGAGAGCGGGAGGGTGTGTAGAGCACCAGCAGGTCAGACACATACTGTGGGACCAGGCCATGGAGACAATTAAAAACAAATAAAAGAATCTTACAATCAATGCGAAACTGAACAGGTCGCCCATGGAGAGACTGAAGAATGGGAGTTATGTGATCGAATTTCCGAGAACCAGTTAAAAGACGAGCAGCAGCGTTCTGGACTAGCTGAAGACGGGAAAGTAAGGTTTTGTTGAGACCTGAGTATAAGGCGTTGCAATAATATAATCTAACCGTGTCGAGATAAAAGCATGGATTAAAATTTCAAAATTATGACAAGATAAAAGCGATTTTACTTTGGCAAGTCGCCTCAGCTGATAAAAACTGGTCTTTATGACTGCCCTTATTTGGGCATCAAGTTTCAAACCAGAGTCAAGTTTAACACCAGGTTTGTGACAACAGGGATTATTGCCTTGGTCATGGAGCCCAACTCAGGAGGAATAACAGCAGCTGAATCACCAGGAGTAAGCAACACAACTTCAGTTTTATTCGCATTAAAATTGAGAAAATTACAAGCCATCCATGCTTTCACCTCATTAAAACAATCTAAAAGGTCCTTTAACTGCTTCAGAGGCACATCAATTTGGCAGTCATCTGCATAAAAATGGAAAGACACCTTGTATTTACGTAGAATTGACCCCAGAGGTAGTAGGTAAAGGGAAAATAACAAAGGTAGGTAGGTTTTAGGTCAGGTGAGGAAGGCGGCCATGCCATTATTTTTTTTTCACCTATAAGGCCTTTACTGGCCTCGATGCATGAGATAAAAATCAGACTTTTTCCTGTACCACTGCTTGAAGAAAGTGTCTTGTAAAAATTGCCAGTAGATTTTGGAGCTCATTTTTAGTCCATCTTCAACCCGAAATGGTCCAACAAACTCATCTTTAATAATACCAGCCCGGAGCAGTACCCCATCTCCACCTTGCTGGTGTCTGAGTCAAAGTGGACTATCATGACTGCCTGGATCATTAGTGATCCAGCCAAGGGCCCATCCATCTGGTCCCTCAAGAGTCACTCTTATGTCATCAATCCATCAAAAACTTTGAAAACTTGTTCAGTGGTGGTCAGGTTTCAGCCTTCCTCACCTTGGCCATGTCTCTGAGCACTGAACACCTTGTATTTTGGGGGAGAAGAGGAAAATGGGTTCCTGGTAGCTTCATGTTTGATTCTTACAGTTAATTTTTTTCTCAGCAGTTTCTTGCGACACTGTTGACTATTTGCAACAACACGTTTGATGGTTCTGTGACCATGCCCTAATATCTTTGCAATTTCAAGAGTGCTGCATCCCTCGGAAAACTTATTACAATTTTTGACTTTTCAGAGTCTATCAAATCTCTTTTTCTGGTCCATTTTGCGTGAGGAAAAGAAGCTGCCTAATAATTCTGCACACCTTGATATAGGGTGTTGACCTCCTTAGGTCACACCCTCCCTTACAAGATAAATACACATCAACTAATATGCTTAAATCCAATAAGAATTCACGTTTATACAGCTTGGAGTTGGAGATTACGTGTCAGAGTATCCACTTGCCTAATAATTGTGCACACGGTGTAAATTAAACCTATATTAGGAAGAATTTAACAGGTATAAGTGAGAATTGTATATTTTAATGAAAGGTGCAGTCTATCCAGGTGAAGGGTCCACTATAGACTCTTCTTCATGGAGATGTTATTACTCTGCCTGGAATATTCCAAAATATGGCAATAAACAAGTGACGACACCTGGCGAAGTTACAGACTTTATCTGTTTATTTTGTTTTTGCCTTGAAAATATCTGTAATTGAATAAATGCAAGACAGATATGTTTGATGCCATACTGTGGAACATTACAGGCAAAACAGTATCAACTCCAAAAAGATAAGTAAGATGTGGACCTTCCACCAGAAAACTTAGAAAATGCATCTTTAGACATACATTTCAACACTGTTTTTACCAGTTTATATTTTAACTGTATATGTGATCATTACATAAATATATTTTTCTACTTTTAGCATTCACATTCTTAATAGTTTCTGCATTTTACCAAGAGAAGAAAAAAAATAAATTTGATCTTAATATAATCTTGATTTTAAATAACTTAAATAGTCTGGCCCTAGGTAGCCCCAGTCCCCGTGCTGACTGAGGTGACTTACGATCTGGCGTCCGACCCAGTCATAGGTGTAGTCAAAAGTGTATCCTTTCCTCTCAAACAGCTCAGTGAAGAGCGTCCTCAGATACTCATAGTCCGGCTTCTCAAAGAAGTCCAGCCTCCGCACATACCGCAGATACGTGGCCATCTCCTCTGAGGAAACACAACATCAATAAGTAGATTTAGACAATGTAGTGAGTTTGTTCTTTTGATGACCTAACTCTGACATACCTGGGAAGTTTTCACACAGCACTTCAATGGGAGTGTTTCGCTTTGTGTCTCCAATCTTTTGGTATCGTTCTTTCAGTGTATCAGCCTAAAGAACAGATGAGAAGAGATCATGTCAGGAAAAATAAAACACATCAGCATGAATCATGTATCCTACTAATGAAGCCTGTGTAGGCTGGTAGATTTATGAAAATAAATGATACTACCACTACTATTACCACTGCCACTGCCACTACCACTACTACTACTACCACCACTACGATCATATGAGGGTCATATTTTTTCCATATATGGATGACCGATAAAAATTGCCTGTTCTGTTAATCATTGCTTTTAATACAAATAAATAACCCAGTTTCTTCCTCCAAAGTCTGAACTCTACTCCAAACCAAATGCT
Source organism: Paratrypauchen microcephalus (assembly GCA_036785185.1). Taxonomy (NCBI): domain Eukaryota; kingdom Metazoa; phylum Chordata; class Actinopteri; order Gobiiformes; family Gobiidae; genus Paratrypauchen; species Paratrypauchen microcephalus. Next base: position 2,255,656 of record JAVJIX010000030.1, read on the forward strand.
TTTACTGACAGAGGACTGTTTGAGGACCTCTCCATTAAAAACTGATCAATTATTATTTGAAATAATTGAATCTTGATCTGGATTAAAATGAGATTAATAGCACAATAACAAAAAGGTTTAAAGGAGACTGAGGATTTCCACAGTGATAGTAACACACCTTGAGTCCCTGCCAGGGCAGACTCCCTCGCAGGAAGTACATGAACATGTGTCCCAAAGCCTCCAGGTCATCACGCCGACTTTGCTCTACAACATTAATCAGAGACAGGCCTGTCACAATAATACATTTTGAAGACCAATATATTTTTTGAAGAAAATATATAATAAACAAAAATACTGAAACTAAATCATGCGACTGACACAATAACAATAAAAAACAGAATTATCCCCAAAAAGTATTCTAAATGTACGATTACGATTGTTGAGAACTGGTTCCGTGTGTTTCGATTCCACGGAATCGTTTAGCAGTTTATCTATCGATTCCTCTTATTGATTCCAGCCAGCACGAATTACGCACGTGTGTAACGCCGCTACGTGCTTCGCCGCTTCACTGATACGGATGACAAGAAGAATGTTTGTGAAAATTGACTTTTAACTTCCACTTGGACACGGAGCTCCTAAAAGTGCGGGATATCAGCGAATACACGTGGAGATATGCGAATGATCCGACACGGGGTGAGTCATATTATTATCATATTGTAATGATTACTTCACAACGAACTTTATTGATGAACAGAACTCCTGAATTGTATAACATTAACAGAGCATCTGCGCAGCCACACCACTGTCAACTCCTCGCACACACTCTCGTTCCCTCCCACATGCGCACACCACCAGAACCCTTAAAGGCACATAGACATCAAATGGAGGTATTAGGTGAAAGCAGCGGCTTGTGTCAACACCAGGACTAAACAAGGACTAAAACAGAACTAGACCAGGACTAGACCAGGACTAGACCAGGACTAGACCAGGACTAGTGCTAATCTTGGTGCTAATCAAACAGTTTGTTCTCCTTTTTTCCCCAAATTAGAATCGATAAGAGAATCGATAAAGAATCGAATCGTTAAGCAGTATCGATAATGGAATCGGAATCGTTAAAATCTTATCAATTCCCATCCCTATGTATGATATGGTTAAAAACACGAACTGCAATAAATAAAGAGCAGAATAAAAACTAGTTATTTTGTATCTATGAATCCCAGAAGTCATTTATTCAACGCAACAAAGAAAAAATACCAACGATAAAAACTGACCCCACAAAATTATTGTTCCATCAAACATATATTAAAGGAAAAGTAACGTTTTTTTTACAATCTGAGCCTTCTTTCGGCAATAAAACAAGTAGTTTTACTCACCCATAGCAGTTTGGTGTCATTTGGAGCAGTATCGCAGAAGTTATGTTGGAGCCGTTCTGTTCTACTAATGATCCCGTATCCGTTAGCGTGAGTGCTCGGGGCATTACTTTGCGGTCTCCAAACAACACAAACTTTAGCACTTTTCAAATCACAGAAGATCGCTGTGTCAGGGTAGACTTTTAGTAGATTCCAAAACGGCCTGAAACCCGATATCGCAACAGAAAAGTAAAGTTCAGAGTGGTGTTAGCTTCTTTCAGACTAGCGGTGTTTACAAAACAGCTGAGTTCACGCATGCGCACTGTCCTCTCTGATGACGTCATCAAATGAAACTATAGCTGCATATCGGGTTTCAGGCTGTTTTGGAATCCACTAAAAGTCTACCCTGACACAGCGATCTTCTGTGATTTGAAAAGTGCTAAAGTTTGTGTTATTTGGTGACCGCAAAGCAGTGCCCCGAGCACTCACGCTAACGGATACGGGATCATTAGTAGAACAGAACGGCTCCAACATAACTTCTGCATACTGCTCCAATTGACACCAAACTGCTATGGGTGAGTAAAACTACTTGTTTTATTGCCGAAAGAAGGCTCAGATTGTAAAAAAAAACTTTACTTTTCCTTTAAACGAGAAGTCAATATAATATTTATCATAACAGAGACACAAAGTCCACACATGTTGTGGCGTACCTTTCCCCAGGTGTGTGTTGATGGACATGTATCGGGCAGTGCCGGTCAGACTCTTATGCTCTCTATATGGAATGTGTTTTTTGGTCTCTGGGTCGATGTATTCTTTGGCAAGGCCAAAGTCAATGATGTGAATGATGTGTTCTTTTTTGTTCCCTTGTCTTCCAATCAGAAAGTTTTCTGGTTTTACATCTCGGTAGATGAGATTCTTCGAGTGCACATACTCCATTCGAGAAAGCTGCAAGGAGACAACACAACAAGGTAAAGTAAGTCTGTGTTATAATGTGGAGTCCAATAGAGTTGTCATGATAATAAAATGTCAAATTCAATTTCTATACTAAAGAATACATATATTTATAAAATTATACAAAAATGTATAATATTATTTATTTATGTATTAAATTTATAATATTTATTTAATGTGATTTTCAACAATAAATCGTAATACTTTTTTATATTCCCATGCGGCCTTATCTGTGTAATCCTTCAGTGGTCCAGGTAGGTTCCATACTGGTCCATGGGCGTATACTACGAGCTCTTATATGTTCTGATACAGCTCAAGACCATTCTAAAGCTATTCAGGAAAGCTTCATTTCTGACCTGTGAATGTGACTTTATATTCATATTGCTCAAATGATTATCGATAGTAGTTTTAGTATTGATTTGTATTCATCAAATTCATATTGTAAATAAAGAAAGAGGACATTGGGAATGGACCAATAAACATGGTTTAAACAGTGTGTCCTACAGACGAAGATTTACTGTTCTCTGAAGGTTCCAATGCACTCTGCCCTCGTCAGAGAGAAGGACAGCACACTGACAGAGAGATACAGATACATTTAAAGGCAGACTAGAGACTCTACTCACCAGCTGAATGGCTATCATCAGAACTGTCTTGAGTGAGAAGGTCCGGTCACAGAGGTCAAACAGGTCCTCCAGACTGGGGCCTAGCAGCTCCAACACCATGGCATTGTATTTCCCACATGGGCCGAAGTAGTACACCTGAGGCACGCCCTCCGCTGCAAACACAAATATTACGTAAATTAGACTACATTAGTTTGTCATTTTAATGTTTACATAATAAAAAAATGAAGTTGTACAACACACAGCCACAATTCAGGGGCAGAAGCTGAGCTTTAGTAGCAGTAGTTCTGTAGACTAGCTTTGGCCGTGGACATGGTGAAGAATCAAAGCGTTGCACTAAAAAAATGTGTTGGTCGAGGCCGCAGCAAAAATCAGTGGCATCGCCATGTTGGCTGGCACTCTTCTCCAGGTCTATGCCCTCTGTATTTATGTACAGTGCCGTGAAAAAGTATTTGCCCCCTTCCTGATTTCTGTGTTTTTTGCATATTTATCACTCAAAACATTGTCAGATCATCAAACCAATTTTAATATCACACAGAAACAACCCAAGGAAAGACAAAATTCAGTTTTTGAATGATGATTCCATTTATTAGTGCACAAAAAAAATCTAAACCTATCTGGCCCTATGTGAAAAAGTAATTGCCCCCCCTTGTTAAATCACAAACTAACTGTGACTAACCACAGTTTTGAGAAAACTTAGTTCAGTTCTACATGCCACACCCACACCTGATTGTCACCACCTGTGTTGAATCAAGAAATCACTTAAATAGTTCCTGTCAAACAAAGTGAAGTTGGCTACAACATCTCAAGAACAAACACATCATGCCACGATCCAAAGAAATTCAAGAACAAATGAGAAAAAAAGTGATAGAAGTCTATAATTCAGGAAAAGGTTACAAAGCCATTCCCAAAGCTCTGGGGCTCCAGCGAACCACTGTCAGAGCCATTATTCAAAAATGGAGGAAACTGGGAACAGTTGCAACCCTTCCCAGGAGTGGTCGACCAACTAAGATTACTCCAAGAGTGCGACGACGGCTCATTCAGGAAGTCACAAAAGAACCTAGACGCACATCGAAAGAACTACAGGCCTCGTTGGCCTCAGTTAAGGTCAGTGTTCATGACTCCACCATTAGAAAAACACTGGCCAAAAATGGCATCCATGGAAGAGTTCCCAGGAGAAAACCACTGCTTTCACAAAAGAACACAAAGGCTCGTCTCACCTTTGCCAAAAAGCACCTTGATGACCCTCAAGACTTTTGGAGAAACATTTTGTGGACCGATGAGTCTAAAATTGAACTTTTTGGAAGGTCTGCAGCCCGTTTCATCTGGCGTAAAAATGGCACAGCATTTGATAAAAAGAACATGGTGCCCACAGTAAAGCATGGTGGTGGCAGTGTGATGGTCTGGGCCTGCTTTGCTGCCTCAGGACCAGGACAACTTGCTGTGATTGACGGAAAAATGAATTCTGCTGTTTACCAGAAGATCCTGAAGGAGAATGTCCGGCCATCAGTTCGTGCCCTCAAACTCAAGCGCTCTTGGATCATGCAACAGGACAATGATCCAAAACACACCAGCAAGTCCACCTCTGAATGGCTCAAAGAAAACAAAATTAAGGTTTTGGAGTGGCCAAGTCAAAGTCCGGATTTAAATCCGATTGAGATGCTGTGGTGTGACCTTAAACGGGCAGTTCATACAAGAAAACCCTCCAATATGGCAGAATTGAAACAATTCTGCATAGAAGAGTGGGCCAAAATCCCTCCCCAGCGGTGTGAAAGACTCATCACCAATTATCGCAAACGTTTGGTTACAGTTATTGCTGTCAAAGGAGGCTCAACTGGCTATTAGATTAAGGGGGCAATTACTTTTTCACATAGGGCCAGATAGGTTTAGATTTTTTTTGTGCACTAATAAATGGAATCATCATTCAAAAACTGAATTTTGTCTTTCCTTGGGTTGTTTCTGTGTGATATTAAAATTGGTTTGATGATCTGACAATGTTTTGAGTGATAAATATGCAAAAAACACAGAAATCAGGAAGGGGGCAAATACTTTTTCACGGCACTGTATGTATGGAGTATCCGCTGATGTCAGCAGTGGGAATGTATAAATAAATAAAGTCATTAGGCAACAAAACTGCTTTGCTGATAGAGTGTTCATCATAAACACAATCTGACCACAGATGTGTTTTGAACGAGTCCAGTGGTGGTTTATGAACATAAAAAGAGCAAGGAGAGGGGGAAGGAGGCTAGATCTACAGAGATCAAATAATGATAAAATTGTAAAAAATTGTAATCCAGGCTTTAAAAGACATGGCGTGATATGTTTTATGTAGCTATATCGCCCACCCCCGCGATAATCCTTTTTCCAGATTAATGATGTTTCTAATTTAGGTTCAAGGTGAACAGTGCGAGCAGGGTGGAGGAGGGGAAGTCCAAGGATTCTGAGGACAGATCTGAGGGGGCTGTTGGGTAAACATTAACACACAAATGTAATGGAGCTCAGTGAGTGCATATGCAAGCCCAGGCCTCTTGTGTAATCTACTCCATCTTAAAGAAACAGTCTAATTTTGCCAAAGACTAGGGTCACTCCCCTCAGCTTTTGGTTTTTACTTTAATAGTTTGGAAAGATACTCATGAAAACATAGTATGAAAAAAAAAAAAACACACTGAGGAAGCAAGTGAAAATTATTAATGATGGGACTAATATGATTTAAATAGCAGCAAGTGCCACTGTCATTGGGTATTTGGGTAAAATGTATAATAATAATAATAATAATAATAATAATAATAATAATAATACAATTGTTATTATTTAAGATTAAGCCTTTATTTGGTCTCACACACAATGACACACAGGAGAAATTTGACTTCTGCATTTGACCCATCCTTTTCAGGAGCAGTGAGCAGCCATCTTTTTCGGCGCCCGGGGGGCAGTACCGTGAAGGGTCTTGCCCAAGGACCCACACTGGCTTGCTCATTGCTGGGGATGGGGATTTGAACTTAGGTTCCTCTGGGGAAAGTCAGTGACTTACCAGTTGAGCTAACCAGCCGGTTATATTTATTATTTATTTCCAACCATTACTATCACCTCCTATGGGGACAATTTAGTGTGCTCTGAAGGTACATTTTTATTATTAAGAATGAATTCTTATGACCTTTGAGTCATGATGTTACCTCATTACAAACATACCTGGAGTTGTGTTTTGTTTCATTCACACATGTTTGAGTAACCCTTTATTATTCGTTTATCATTAGTCTCTAATTTCCAAAGCTCAAAATGCTGTTTCAAGTTTAGCAATTCCAGGGCTGAAATTATCCAAATGATTCTAGTAAAGATATATAGATGTATAAAGATAGATAGTAAAAATAGAAAAAAAACAATTCTCCTGTATTACCACATTACAAGGTGGCCAGAGTATTTTCAGTTTGAGTGAAGAACTCAGCCTAAATGCAAGATTTGTGTTTTAAACACATGTGAATTAAGCAAAAGGCAACTCCAATATGTTTTTGATGAGACAATATAACTGACCAGAAAACTGCATAATATGGGCCCTTTAATGAGCCCTGGCAGGCTTTGGCTTTTTATAGTGACCCTCCAAAAAGACTGCATTCACACAGTATGAAGACTTGACCCCTTTTTATTATTTTATTACCTATATTTTATTACCTGATATTCAAGTTTAAACGATTTGTTCATTCCTAAACTTCTACCCTGATTACATTACAATAACAAATTCAACATGGAAATTCAGAACAGAATACAGGTTCTGATTCAAGAACTGACTACTGAATTTAACAATTGACAGTCATTATTTGGACTATAATATATGACTACATTATATAGAGATAGAGTGATATATAATGATATTTGCACTTTTTAGCCTTTAGCTAACCAGCTACCTAAAGAAGCTACCTACTACCAGCTACCTACTTGGTTGTTTCGGTTGGTAAAGGGCTATGCCCTCTGTATTTATGTATGTATGGAGTATCCTCTGATGTCAGCAGTGGGAATGTATAAATAAATAAAGTCATTAGGCAACAAACTTGCTTTGCTAATAGAGTGTTCATCATAAACACAATCTGACCACAGATGTGTTTTGAACGAGTCCAGTGGTGGTTTATGTACATAAAAAGAGCAAGGAGAGGGGGAAGGAGGCTATATCTACAGAGATCAAATAATGATCAAATTGTAAAAAATTGTAATCCAGGCTTATAATATAAAGAATATGCCAAAAGCTTTTGAAAATCTTTATTAACCAATTTATACTAAAACAGCTTTGTGGATAACTTTGCAGTGTATTTAAATTATGATTTGGGGTAAATAACCTGCACTTCCCAAGACATGGCAGTGCTGTGGGATGAACGCGGTGCGCCCTGCTCGTCCCTCTGTGCTCACACTGTGTTTGAATGAGAAGCAGTCCGAGCCGCAGCGGACTCCGGGGCCGGATGCACGAGGAGCGGAGACATGAGTCACTGGATCCGTAGGAAGTCCAGACCGGGACTAAGACATGAGGACCAGACTGGGACCAGACCGGGACTAGACCAGGACTAAACGTGGACTAAACCAGGACTAGACTAGGTCTAAACCAGAAATATGCGGCTCTTTGCCTTGTTTCGTGACCCCCCCCCCCCCAACAATATAAAGTTGTCCTATTTCGCGGATTTCACTTATTACAGGTTATTTCTGGAACCTAACCCTCGTGATAAACGAGGGACCACTGTATCCTGATAACATTACTCAGGCATTATTTTAATAATGTATCAGGAATGTGACTGTTAATCTGTTGTTTGAGGTTCAAGTCACAAAATGCAAATGGGGCAAAACAGTAAATCACAAAAGGACAGAAATGTATACACTTCTTTGGGACGCTTCTGTCTCTTTGAGGTAATCTTAATTGTCTTAACTAAACTGTTCAATATCTCTTTCACTTCAATATAGTCCACTTCAATATTTGTACATTTGCTCAGTCAAGAACTCATCAATCTGTAATAAAATTGCTGACAAATGGTCTACTGATCAGTGCCCTATATTCTCCACAGTAGGAGCCAGGAGCTAGAGGTGGTTGTTCACTGGTGTGCGCAGTGATTTCAGCACTGGTGTCAGGTTTCATCATCAGGCCTTGCTGGAAATACCTTTAACAGCTCAATAGTGTTCACCCTCCTGCAATGAAATCTCCTCATCCTCTGTATGTCTTTGTCCTTGGCTCTGTGGCGCTTCAGAACCCACTGTCTGTCTGGTATAAACTGCTGTGACTCAAATGACAGGAATTTGGCCTGAATATTTCCACAGTAACGCTTCATATCTCCTAATGTCTTGTGACAGCTGGCTCTGCGCTGGTAAGAGCACCTGATTAGGCCTCTGAGTGCAACCACATTCATTCAATACCAGCCAGTAAAGCAACACTATGACAACCGCATTGGCACAGAGTAAAGAGGGGAAGAAAAGGAGGTCACGTTATCCCATCTGGAGGAGAGGACGCAGGCAGGTTAGTGCTATAAGGAGGGGCAGACCCGCACTCTAAATATTTAATGAGTTTCCGCACAGTTGGCCTTTTCCAACCGCTGCTCTGTGAAAACAATGGTCATTAAACCTGTGTCTGGCCACACAGCTCTGAAGGTAGATCAAAGAACACGCACCACTCATTTGATTTCCCTGCCAAACTGTGACTAAGGCTGAGGAAGTTATTTATCATCTGCTTTGAGGAGGTGCATGCATTTGATTACGAACAGATGAACGTGCATTTAAAACTTTTAGCACGGGCTTCAGTGGGTCCACCGTCCTGTATTACAGCAAGAAGTTCCCTGTTTGTACTCCCTTTGTTGGGTGTCTCCACTACCCCTTATCCATTGCAGAAGAAGTGTTCTACTGCTACTGCTGCTGGGTAGACTGATGGAAGTGAGGCTGCCAATCGGCCCCTCTGACCACCACCATCACATACACACCACATTCATAGTAGGCAATGTGGATGAAGTATCTTGCCTAAGGACATAAGTTTTTGTTCCATTGCGGCCCCACTGTAGCACCTGATTTTCCCAGCGGTCTCCCATCCAAGGACTAACCAGGTCCAGCCCTGCTTGGCTTCTGAGATCTGTCAAGATCAGGCTTTAACAAGGTTTGGACACACAAATTAACAGGTTTGGCTAAACAGAATTAATAATACATAATATATTACAACATAATACATTATAGTTAGAAGTAAAGTAAGTAATGTAGAGGGCAAAAGTAAATACATTAATTAGTGGGGGTACTGGACAGTAAGGAAAAAAACAACTGAAAATCAACTGCTGGTTAATAAATAATTATCTCTTATCTGGGGGGTATTCCATCAACGTTGCTAAACATAGCGGTGCTTAAGTGGTTTTAAGCCTCGCCTGAAGTCGTTCCACTAACGCAGTTTAGCTGCGCCTCAGCGGCGCTAACTTCAGCCAGGCCTATCCAGTCCTGCGTTAGGCGCATGCAGGGGGACATAAGAAGCCCAGAACAAGCGACTGTCGAAAACGCGATCATGTCGAAGATTGGAGCCGATTATTTCAGAGCATCAGAACAGAAGTTGCTTTTGGAACTCTGCAACACACTTGCAATAACCAAGGCGAGAGACATGGCGTGGCAGAAGATCGCCGACCTCTTAAATGTGCAAGTTAAGTTCTATAACAGTGCTGAGTGTTGAGTTTTTTTAAGTATGTTTTTACCATCGGCATCAAGACAAGTCCGTGGGGGAGTGGATATGCTACAACTTGTCACGTGGGAAAACAGAGTTCGATAATCAAGGAGAGCAGTTGATGTCATAAAATATTTATATTCATATTTGTAGAGCAGCCTTGTCAGTTGTAATTTCTTTTCTGTGTAAAAGTATTTGCACTAACTAATATCTTAAATTGTGTTATCTTGTCTTTGAGCAGGAATAATGTGAAGAGGACTGTTTTACAGGTAAAGACAAAGCATAAAAACATTTTGCAGAGTGGTAAGTAGACTAATATTAATATTATTATTCAGTGAAATTAGTAATACTGTTGAAATGGTACCTTCATTTAATTTAAAATGAACAGTAGCTTCCAAGCCACAGGAGGTGGGAGCCCCCCTCAAAACCTTTCACCTGCAGAGGAGCTGGCACTGGCCCTAAACCGGGGTCGCCCACTGGTGGAGGTAATTGAAGGAGAGACCCCATCAAAGATCCTTCCTGCAAGTTCTAGTGAAGAGTATATTCAAGGTATTCTCTAGACTAATGCTTGCCTCAGCTGTGATCCAAGCATCTGTATATCATCATGTAGTGTGCTACGTTTTGGCTACATTTTGATTTAAAAGTAAAGGTTTACCTTTAAATGTATTCTTTGATAGAGATGTCACATAAAATATAAAGTGTCAGTGCATCAAGTGAGAGTGATGATAGGCCCAGCTGATATAAGTTCTATGATGATATGAATAATTGTAGGTTAAATGGCATTCATTCACATTTGTGTAATGTGTGGCAAATGTAAGTTGGTGAAAGTATAACAAATATATGACTTGTGCATGAATACCGTCAGTAATAAGAATCAAACTCGGGACTCCCACGTGACATACGCAGCACTTAACCACTCGGCCAAAGGCATTGTCCATGATAACTATGGAATTCTTTAATCTGAAAATATCGTAGCGACAGCGCTTCAAAGAATGTTTTAAATTACTGGAAATTTGTCAAAACTGACCAAGAACGTAAGGTTTTTTGTTGTTGTTTTTTTTGCTGATATTGTCATCCTTGTTTTCGGACAACACAGACAGTCAGGCGGGAAGTGTGCGGAACTGTTTGTTTGACACTGTTTACTTCAGGTACGTATTCTTTACAACACCGTCTGATTAAGCCTGATCGTTAGCCTGCCCGGGACCAGGCTAGTTCAGAGGCCTATGTTGCCCCAGTAACTCAGCTGGGATTAATGTTAGCAAGAGTCATGGAACCGAACTGGCGATAAAACTAGTGCGGCTTATCGAAATTAGCCGGGCTTTGCGCTTAGCAGCGTTGATGGAATACCCCTCTGGTGAAAAATAAAGCTGGCTCTGAACCAGCCCAGAACCAGCACTTTGATGGAAAAGGGGTTTGTGATGAGTTTGCACAGTCTCCTACTTTGGGTTTCATGCAAAGTTTGAATTGGTGACATCAGTGCAGACAATAAGCTTATTGATCCATTGACTGTTCATGATGTGCCACCTGGAAACAAGGCTTTGGTGTCATATCTACCTTGTTTCCATGGATTCGCTAGGGAGTAAATCAGTACGGTCAGAATGTGTTCATCTTAGGTGAATTGTACCTGTCCGTTTGAGGGGTCTGAAGCAGCCCTTGGGGGACAGAGAAGTGAAAAATGCTGAAGAAATTGATGATAAATTTGAGTAGTTTTGGGTTTACTCTAGCTTTAGCCATGCCTGACAGCTCAATAAACTTAGCGATACACAAAAAGACATTTAGAAAGTCTGAGATTTTGCTTTTTGCTTGAAAAGAACAATTCAGTTATGATTTACATTTTATGTACCAAGTAAACATTTGTGATGCTTGTGTGACTTCATTTGGTTTATGTAGCAGAGCCCTACCCATGGACTCCTATGGAAATGCAGTTGGCCTTTAAACTGTGCTTAATGGAAAATTAACGTGTTTTTTTACAATCTGAGCCTTCTTTCGGCAATAAAACAAGTAGTTTTACTCACCCATAGCAGTTTGCTGTCAATTGGAGCAGTATCGTAGAACTTATGTTGAGCCGTTCTGTTCTACTAATGATCCCGTATCCGTTAGCGTGAGTGCTCGGGGCATTACTTTGCGGTGTCCAAATAACACAAACTTTAGCACTTTTCAAATCACAGAAGATCGCTGCGTCAGCGTAGACTTTTAGTGGATTCCAAAATGGCCTGAAACCCGATATCCAGCTATAGTTTCATTTGATGTCGTCATCAGAGAGGACAGTGCGCATGCGTGAACTCAGCTGTCTTGTAAACACAGCTAGTCTGAAAGAAGCTAACACCGCTCTGAACTTTACTTTTCTGTTGCGATATCGGGTTTCAGGCCGTTTTGGAATCCACTAAAAGTCTACCCTGACACAGCGATCTTCTGTGATTTGAAAAGTGCTAAAGTTTGTGTTATTTGGACACCGCAAAGTAATGCCCCGAGCGCTCACGCTAACGGATACGGGATCATTGGTAGAACAGAACGGCTCAACATAAGTTCTGCGATACAGCTCCAATTGACAGCAAACTGCTATGGGTGAGTAAAACTACTTGTTTTATTGCCGAAAGAAGGCTCACATTGTATTAAAACGTTAATTTTCCTTTAATAGCTCCAATAGCGTTTACTAAAAGTTGTTATATGGTATATTTTCACTGTAGCCAATTGTAGTATTTATGCACATTCTTTTGGACACCCCTCCACTTTTTTCTAACATCTTCTTTAAATTAGTTGTGCTGAATCTGTTTGTTTTTCTATGTTGAGTGCTGGAGTGCTAATTTACCCTTGCAGGACAATAGAGAAGTTTAACTTGAACCAAGGTCAATCGGTCAGGGTACGAAATGTGCCTTAAGTTTTGGCACTCATCCATAGCAATGAATTAATGATTGTACCCAACACAACTCTAGCCCAGGTCTTGGGACTTGAGACATCACATATGCAACACCCAAACGCCATGGGCCTATTGGCTGTTGAACAGGCGCTTCAAACAAAACCTTCACCCACAGACAAGCACAGATCAGAGAAGCAACTACATCATGCACACTAGGTTTGAGTGACAAATCCTTGCCACCATTTCAAACCCACACCAGAAGTGCCATCTCTTTCTTCAGTCACAAAATCGATGCATTTTGTGATCTAGCCTTGTGTGTGAGTAAGATCTATTCTTTGTAATGTAAAGTGATTAGGTAAACAAAGCTTAGAGGCATTTCCTTAAAAAGTGGCGTTTGTTAAGTTATTTTAATTATTGATGTTTCAAAAGCCACTTTACTATGCACAAGGAAAACCTCTTCACTTGTGGACCAGTCAGCCAGCCCAGCCTTTCTAAACAGGAAATACAGTCTTCAACTCCCCCTTCAGAATCAACACGAATACTAAAACTGGCTGCCAAACCTCTCACCAATAACAAAACAACCCATATATTGACTCACATTGGGATCTACCACTTCACTTCATTATGCCCCGGTTTATACCACGATTCAGGGTTAGTGAGTCGCACCTGTGGTTCCCAGCGTTTTATAGAAGCGGTATTCTAGATGCAGCTGTGGGGCCCTTGACTTCACTGGCTCCTGAAAAGTGACAACAAAGAAGACAACAGTAAAACACAACTGAACTCATTCACTTGGGACCCCATTTTCGGTATTAAAAATGATCTCAGATTGTGCTGGCTAGCCATTTTCTCAGTGTGGATACTGTGAATTACTTGCATGCTAAGTGCTGATTGCTGCTATTGTTTGTTTTGTTCTGTTTTTATTGAAGATTGATTTGTTTGCCAGTCAAACGTACGTATTTTGTATCTGTGATACACCTGTGGAGAAGCCTTCCCCAATTTCATTATGTTTTACCTGACATAATGACAATAAAGACTATTCTATTTTATTTTTAAAGGTCCCATGACATGAAATTTTCACTTTCTGAGGTTTTTGAACGTTAATGTGAGCTCCCCTACCCTGTTTAGGCCCCCCCCCATGGTTAAAAGTTGCAAAATGTGTAAACTGAGCATTTGCGATCCTTTTCCGCGTTTGAAAAAAAGACAGCCCAAACGGGCGATTCTGAACAAGGGAACTTTCTGACGTCACACTCGCGGAAAGGATTCCACCCACCGTCTGGATGTCCACCCCGTCTCTGGAAATCAAGCCCAGGGAGTTTGGACCGCGAACAAGCTACGAAATGCGAGATGCGAGATTCTGGAAACACGTGAGAGTGTTTCCAGGCTCGGATGTCCTTTATCCGAGCCTCCGAACCTCTGAAACACCTCTGGTTTAATTTTATTTTCTGTGGAAATGTGTTTTTTTTTTTTATGGAAAGCATTTCATATCTTCCTCCGCTCTTAAAACAAGGAAGTGGGTGACGGCGCACATCGCACCGCTAATCCAGGAAACAGCGGAGTATTAAGCCACACCCCCACCCGCTGCACTGGCCTGTCTCTGTCCTCCTCATTTGCATTCAACCAACAACACCCAGAATAAAGCGTTTCAGAGACATATTTAGCCTCATGAAGACAGTCAGAGTCATATCTCATGCACTGAGGCTTGATTTTGAAGAAGGATTCATTTACAGTATTAGGGAACCATTAAGGCGCCATATAAAAGCATCAAGAAGTACCATGTCATGGGATCTTTAAATTTTGTGAACATGTACAATTCACCTTTATTCTTGTGTTACCTTTAAAATACATTGTTTATTAAAGGTCCCATGACATGGTACTTCTTGATGCTTTTATATGGCTCCTTAATGGTTCCCTAATACTGTAAATGAATCCTTCTTCAAAATCAAGCCTCAGAGCATGAGAAACAGAGATAAGATGAGAAAGAGTAATTTTTGTCTCTCTGAACACTCCATAATGGGCGTTGTTGCTTGAATGCAAATGAGGAGAAAAGAGCTGGCCTATAGTGGAGGGTGGGGGCGTGGCCAAACTCTCCGCTCTCCGCTGTCAGCTCTCAGCTGACCCATTTCCGTGTTTTTGCACGGGGGGAGAGATTTGAAGCGTTCCATTGAAAAATAAACACATTTCCACAGAAAATAAAATTAAACCACTGCTGTTCAAAGGTCCAGAGGCTCAGATAAAAGACTTCCGAGCCGAGAAACACTCGGACGTGCCTCCAGGCAAATAAAAAAACGCATTTCGCATTGCCTAGCGCATTCGCAGTCCAAACTCTCTGGGCGTGATTTACAGAGACGCTGAGTACAGACAGACGGGGGTGGAACTGCATTTGCATTTCTTTTTTCGTTCTGACGTCAATAAGGTGCCTTGTTCAAAATCGCCCGTTTGAGCTCCGATTTTTTGTAACGCAGAAAAGGATCGCAAATGCTCAGTTTAGACATTTCGCAACTTTTAACCATGGGGGGGGGGGCCTAAACAGGGTAGGGGAGCTCACATTAACGTTCAAAAACCTCAGAAAGTGAAAATTTCATGCCATGGGACCTTTAAGAAAGAAATGCCCCTTGCTATACCTGGTACTACAAATGTCAAAAAAATAAAAGAGGTAATAACTCACCAGTTTAATGGCAACATACTCGTTGGTGTACAGATTCTTGCCTAGTAGAGAAAAAAAAGTTTTATCAGTTCAATACACAACACTCACTATACCAAAGGCTAATAATCTTTTCTAGATTGCTATTCCGGGAATGGTTTATTGACATTTGGTTTACACTGACTCTATTGGTCAGCTTTTGTCATGCTGACCAATGAGTGAGTGATGGGCAGATTTAACCAATCACAGAAGGATGATTTCCCACCTTCAGCAAGTTCTCCAAAGGAACAGTACTCATTTTTTCTCATGTTATAAAGTAAAAAAATGTCTTGCACTATTACAGTATATTATAAAATCAGCTCCAAACCAAGTGATGTCGGTGCTTTGTTCGTTGCTTTGTTCGTATGCTAGTTGTCATTAGCAATTAGAGACAGCAAAGCAGGAAAAAAGGAAGGATGTTTACAATGAGCTATTTCTGTTTTTCACACTTTAATGACAATGTAATTCAATTATACAAAAAATGTGATAGTTTAGAAATTCAAAATTAGTGATTAGTGGCTTTCGGCACATTTATGGGATCCACATCTTTTCTCGCTCTTATTATATTTAAGCCAATGTGAGAAGTAATTTTATTTACAAACTATTCACAGAGGGATGTGACCAAGGCAAAGAAATGGTTCAAAGTGAGAGTTGCTCTAGAATAATAATTAAAAAACAAACTGTTATTATGATGCCAAATATGATTTTCTGTGCAAAAATCTCTCACTTGTGTTGCCTACTCTGCCTCTGTGCTGATTCTTGTGGCGGTTCAGCGTAAATCAATATAAAAATGCATATGCAAAAGAGCTGACTCATTCAAGAACGTCACATCACAACTCTAAAATATATTATATGATTGTTTGACATATCACTAACCCTGATCCTATGACCCTAAACTCACCAAGTTTAAGTTCCCCAAAGTTCCCACAGCCGATCTTCTTGCCCACGCGAAAGTTAGGTCCAACCATGAGCACCCCGGAAGAGCTGGAGGAGCCAGAGGGCCTGGAGGGGTGCCCGCTGCGGTTGCCCTGGGACACTTTGGTGCTCCGGGAGGGCCGCTCTCCATACTTCTCCCTCTGCTGGTCCATGCTGGGGCGCGGCGGCAGGGGCAGCCACAGCCCGGGTCAGTGGCAGCACCCAGAGCACACTCTCATGGGACAGAGGCAGCTCTAACACAGGAAGGAGAGGGGCAGCAGCAGCCTCGACATCTGGAGAGCTCAACCAGTCCCACCTGCAACACACCCACAGCAATGGTACAATTAGAAACTATATACTTTGAAGAGGTATCAATGCAAAAAAAAAAAAAAACATTCACAGGACAGAAATGAATCTTTTCTGAACAGCTTTGGAATGATTTTGAGCTGTATAAGAAGAAGTACAGTATAAGATTGCAATTTGAATGGATTATCAAATCCCAAAAGCTGCATTTCTTTCCATACAAAAATTCTTCTGGGAGGTGTTTAGAATGTTAACTTTGAACTTTGAAAATAAATAATTGAAAAGGAAATGTGTGTAATAACCAGTATTATGCAGCTTATATGTCTGTCACAAAAATTGACAGAAAGTTAAAACTATAAACAAAAATGATATCCATCCATCCATTTTCTTCCGCTTTTCCGTAGTTCGGGTCACAGGGGCAACAGTCCAGACAGATCACACAGTGCACCGGCCCCCATGGATCCTCCTCTGGGTGGTGGGTCCACAGGAGGACAAAAAATTACATTACGGTTCATTATATTAGGAGTATATTTATTTTTGTAGTTTCAATATTTATTGTGCCTTTGTACTAGTAGCAAACATTATGTCATTTTATTTATATTATATCTACTGCCCATACCCAACCAGAAAGTAACCAAATTCACAAAACCAGAAACTAGG
Source organism: Paratrypauchen microcephalus (assembly GCA_036785185.1). Taxonomy (NCBI): domain Eukaryota; kingdom Metazoa; phylum Chordata; class Actinopteri; order Gobiiformes; family Gobiidae; genus Paratrypauchen; species Paratrypauchen microcephalus. Next base: position 2,272,628 of record JAVJIX010000030.1, read on the forward strand.
CAAGATTTGTAATAAAATGTCAAATATAATGATGCTAATTATATTTTACTGAAATGAGTAGTCTAACCTGTCTTGTATGCACTTTAAGTGGCATAAATTAGCTTCTATATTATCCTTTATGGTTATATCACACTTCAAAATTTGTTACTGTGACAGATCTTCCAAAATGTCCCATAAACTGTGCTCATTTGAGGCAGCCATAAATGTCTAAGTCTGTGATGTCAGAGACTACAAACAGAGGAAGCATCAACATAAGCCTGTGTCTGGTGAGCTGCTGCTGTGCCCTGTGTAGTGTCCACCACTCTGTGTCAGCAGCACACACTATTATGTCAACAGATTATCTTGTCTGCTCAAGGGCACACCACCACACAGGGACAAACGATTTTCTGATGTTTCAACTAAATACAACTCACCCAGTAACATTTCGCTACCCAGTATTGGCTATTGTAATGGGCCTAAAATTAGTGTTAGATATAAAGTTGTCAAAAATTTCATCAATACTAAAACTAGTATTGAAACTAGATACTAATTTTGAGCAAGTATCATACTAAAAACTTTCACATGACAGAAATAAAACTCCTGAATGTCTTTAGAATGATCTTGAGCTGTATCAGAACAAGAGCACATAGACTAGTATACGCCCATGGACCACTGTAGAACCTACCTGGACCACTGAGGGAGTACACACATACGTATAAGACCACATGGTAAAAGCAAGTACTGTTATTTAATGTTGAAAATCACGTTCTTTTGTCTAAATAAATTGTGCATTTATTATCTTTGTGATATCAGTACTGAATATCGAGTCTATTCCTTAGTATTGAAATTAGGGATGCAAATTATCGATTAATTCATTAATTGATAGTTGATTGACCTTATCGATCGACTTACGATTAACTGATAAGCGGCGTTTTTCACCTGAATTTTAGTGTTTTAATAGGGTCTTTAAGAATATAAGCTATAGTAACATAACACTGAGTCAAAAATATATCATAGTATTATTATATTGTATATTCCTCAATTAATTATTCCTTAGTAAAAAGCAGACAAATGTATTGATGCTGAATAACAAAATACACTAATCCCTCGCTCTATCGCGGTTCGCAGATTTTTTTTTTAACAGTGTAACATTTTTTTATAGTGTAACATTGTGTTCTGCGTCCTGATTGGCTAAGAGACTAGACCAGGACTAAACGTGGACTAAACCAGGTCTAGACCAGAACTAAACCAGGTCTAAACCTGGACTGGGCCTGGACTAAACCAGGACTGGACCAGGTCTAGACCTGGACTAAACCAGGATTAAACCACCACGTGCCGCTGCTGGTTTCGTGCGGCTGGTTTGTGGCTCGGGCTGAGACTACGCATTCCGGGCGCCGCGGTTCGATCTCGTGCTCAGCAGCCCCAGTGTACGCGTGGGCAGTGCCGTTGGTGCCGAGTGTGAGTCGAGCTTGGCGCAGCGCGGTGCTCGGTTGCCTTGTTGCGTGACCACGCGGGTGCGCGTGTCCGCGATTAGCGATTAATTACAATTAATGCATTTTGTTCGACCAACGTCTTGATCGACAATTAATCGTAAGTCGATTAATTGTTGACATCCCTAATTGAAATCAAGTTTGAAATGTTTGTATTGTGACAACACTGGTTACAGAAATGTCATGATCAATATTGTCAATGCTGTTTTGAAGATGTACAATTTGAAAACTGATTTTAATGAGTGGATACTTGGTAATACACATTCTGTTCACTGCATTTTGAATAACCAAATGTCACAACTCACAAGACTATACAAAAACGCAGAACTAGACAGCTAAAGGCTAGTCTTTGTCATCTATATTGAGCTTTGCATAAACATGACAAAAGGGTGGTTTAAAAACTAACAGGAGGTGTAGTTTATGACATGACCTGCAGTGAGTGAGTGTTACAGCGATTGTATTGTACAGCCCAAAAAATACATAATCTGTTGAATTGTCAAGCAGCATATTAACTAATTGGAAGCATTGTCACACAAATATGCTCACTTCACCTCTGGTAGCAGTGTTTTGATATGGAGTCCATGAAATGGTGGGCGTACAAACTGTTTGTGTGGGCTTCCCTATGACTCACATGACTGCTTGAATGGAGCCAACATCAAAACCCTGTTTGCTCTCAAGGGCAAGTGTGCCAAGCGTTTACATAAAAGCAACAAGACGACAACAAGACTACAGCAAGGCAACACGGAAATCTCAGTAAGACTACAAGATGAAAATGAGATAACCGGACTACAAAGAGGCAAGAGATAGCAACAGGACTGCAACAAGATTACAATGAGACAACAGGACTACAAAGGGACTACAAAAAGACTACACTGAGACAGCAAGAGGACTACACAAGACTACAAGTCAATAATAGCACTACAGCAAGACTACAATGAGACAACAAAACAGCGAGACTACAACTAAACAACAGCAAAACTACAAGAAGTCTACAGCTCGACTAGAGTGAGACAACAAGACTATAGACTACAAGATGACAAAGACTATGAGACATCAACGAGACAAACAAGGCAAGATAACAAAAGGACTACAAAGAGACAATGAGATTACAGAGAGAATACAAGAATACAGCAAGACCAACGTGACAAGACAACAGGCCTACAAGACTCCCTACTCCCCCGGAACCATCTATAGGCCACTCCACTGGAATGCTGGCTTCCCTCTACCAAGTAGTACAAACATTTTCAACACTTCAAGGATTTGCTTTCAATGTGTTGAACTTTGTTGTAAAATAAAACAAAGTGAATTTCTCCTTTTTTGCCATACAATAAAACAATAAAAAATCTTTTGAATTTTTCTTAGCAGGCTTCAAGTGGAAAGTCTCTCAATAATAAACCATATTAGTGATTCTATAATGAGGCATGATCTCTATTATCCCAATAACAATCAGGCATTTTTTTCCATTAACACCTGTAATTGAGTAAATGCAAGACTTGCACATTAACATTTTCATGTAGTCAAGGTGGTTGCGGAGCCCCCAGAAAATTTACATTTCATAAACACATAAAATAATTACAGGGGGTCCTCGGGTTACGACGGTCTCGACTTACGCCGTTTCGTGGTTACGAACGCGCCCCCATAAAAAAAAAAAATATATATATATTACGCGTCATTCCGTCTTACGCGGTTTAGCGTGGGAAGTGATGTAAACAAACGCGAACGGCGCACGGCAGAAGAATACGCTTTGTTGTGGTTGTAGGGCGAAGAAGACGGCCTTGTGTGCGTGCCCAATGTGGGAGGAAGTACCTGATGTGGGCTCTGATCTGCTCCTATGAAAGCGGCAGTGATAACCAAGCAGCGTAGTGGTCTAATTATTGAGATGGAAAGGTTATTGGTGCTTTGGTTGGAAGATCAAAATCAAATTCCGACTTACGACGAAATTCGGGTTACGATGCGTCTTAAGAACGGATCAACGTCGTAACCCGAGGACCCCCTGTATATTAAATAATAGACATGAAAATGTAATTTGCATACCTAGCAACTAGGGATGTCAACAATTAATCGACTTTCAATTCTCGATCAAGACGTTGGTCGAACAAAATGCATTAATTGTAATTAATCGCTAATTGCGGACACGCGCACCCGCATGGTCAAGAAACAAGGCAACCGCGCACCGCGCTCAATCAACGGCACTGCGGGCCTCGCGCGTACATCGGGGCTGCTGAGCACGAGATCGAATCGCAGCGCCCGGAATGCGTAGTCTCATCCCTAGCCACAAACCAGCCGCACGAAACCAGGAGCGGCACGTGGTGGTTTAATCCTGGTTTAGTCCAGGTCTAGACCTGGTCCAGTCCTGGTTTAGTCCAGGCCCAGTCCAGGTTTAGACCTGGTCTAGACCTGGTTTAGACCTGGTCTAGACATGGTTTAGACCTGGTCTCTTAGCCAATCAGGATGCAGAACACAATGTTACACTATAAAAAAATGCCCCCCCCCAAAAAAATCTGCGAACCGCGATAGAGCGAGGGATTACTGTATTTTGTTATTCAGCATCAATACATTTGTCTGCTTTTTACTAAGGAATAATTAATTGAGGAATATACAATACAATAATACTATGTACTAATTATAGTATAATAATACTATAATACTAATACTCTCAGTGTTATGTATACTATAGCTTATATTCTTAAAGACCCTATTGAAACACTCAAATTCAGGTGAAAAACGCCGCTTATCAGTTAATCGTTAATTGATCGATAAGGTCAATCAACTATCAATTTATGAATTAATCGATAATTTGCATCCCTAGTAGCAACAATTTATATTCTCTTGTAGAAATGATATCTATGCAAAGAATCGTCTTGAGGTTTTCCTTTTGCAGCCAACAGGTGCACTCCGCTGCAGTCTCACACATGTTCAGGAACGCCCAACATGAGGACCAACAATACTTGGGATTACATGGGAATAGCACAGGATAACGAAACTAAAATAAAAATGGCTTTTCTTCTAATTTTCTATTTATTTTTAACAATTTCCAATAGCGCCAATTGTCGTGTGAAATTGATAAATGTTCTGAACGTTTTAAATATGGCCACACTTGAATTATACAGGACCGATTAATTGTCACAGACCACATAATGAATGGATTGAGTGTGAGGTTAAATGCGCTGCTGTAATGTGGTTTCAGAGAGGGCTTTGTTGGTTTTGAAAGGAATCTTCCAACATTCACTGCCTGGATGTAAGACAGGATAGCATGGCAGTAGTTAGTAGCGTAGCATCCCTTCTCCAATAATAGGTCAGTCTGTATGTTACACTTACTATGGGGCTATATAATTATTATAACAGTATTCACCTCAGTTATTCAGTCATGCTTACCACAACTGAAATGAAGGGCTAGGTGATCATATGACAAAAAACAAAAAGTCAAATCAGTTGATACTAACTGGAGTCACTGCTCTATCTGAAGCTCTATTCCTCATGTTAGACTTTAATGTGAGCTTTATTTTCACACAGTCTGCCACTCTTACCTTTTTTGTAGAAAACCAAGCTCCTCAACAGGACCATTAATGCCCGTATTCATCATTAATTTTTGTGCTCATATTGACTCTCACTTTTCAATTTGATTTTAATTCTTCAGTTCAGGACAATTGCCGTCACAGAAATTTTGTGTAGTAGTGTTGTAATTTCCAAATGTGGAAAGTAAGGTGTGAGAGTTTCCAGTCTTAAGAGCCATGGTGCTGTGTGTGGGGTGATTAACCTTCAGTCAAAGATCATCCTGAGAGGGAGCCTGCCATAGAGGGACCCCTATTGTGACATCTCCAGACAACTCTGCCTCCATCCACTCCCTCTGAATTTAAAGGTCCCATGACATGGTACTTCTTGATGCTTTTATATGGTGCCTTAATGGTTCCCTAATACTGTAAATGAATCCTTCTTCAAAATCAACACTCAGTGCATGAGAAAGACACACAAGTACACAGTCAGAGTCAGAAAGTCTCTCTGAACAACTCATTCTGGGCCTTGTTGCTTGAATGCAAATGAGAAGGACACAGATAGGTAAGAGGAGCGGGTGGGGGTGGGCCAAATGCGCCCGCTGGTTAGGTGCGCTGTCTCCCACTTTCGCGTTTTAAGCGCGGAGAGGAATTTCAATGAAAAAAACACATTTTCATTTTCAGAAAATAAAATTAAACCACTGCTGTTTCAGAGGTCCAGAGGGTCGGGTAAAGGATTTCCGAGCCTAGAAACACTCGCACGTGCCTCCAGGCAAATAAAAAACGCATTTCGTATTGCGTAGCTCCTTCGCGGTCCAAACTCTCTGGGCGTGATTTGTAGAGACAGGGGGTGGAGATCCAGACGGTGGTGGAACTGCATTTGCATTTCTTTTTTCGATGTGACGTAACATAGTTGCCTTGTTCAGAATCGCCCGTTTGAGCTGTGTTTTTTTGTAACGCAGAAAAGGATCGCAAATGTTCAGTTTAGACATTTCGCAACTTTTAGCCATGGGGTGGGGGGGTGGGGGGGCCCTAAACAGGGTAGGGGAGCTCACATTAACGTTCAAAAACCTCAGAAAGTGAAAATTTCATGCCATGGGACCTTTAACCAGTTGTGCAGTTGTTTCCCTTCTCATTTACTCTCTCAAAGTTGTATTTAGAGTGATTACTGCATGTTTGAGTAATTTTATTCTCCTGTAAGATGTCATTGTTCCAGTGTACCCTGTTTTTACTGCCATTGTAACCTAAGCACTGCTCTGTACTTACTACATTCTCAAATTTTATTTTCTCGGTTTATATGAGTGATAGGCGTAGGATTAGATAGCACTGCATAGTCTTTTTGGTACAAAAAACGTTGCTACTTATTACCATGATCTGCAGGAGGGGCCAACGTTTATGGCGACCTCAGCTCCCATTGGGCACAGCAGTCTTCTAAAACAGAAGTTAGCAGACTTGTTTCCTTTTTAAGTCATTTCAGATCTATTGTAATTTAAAATGCCCTAATTATAACATAATGATCCATGAGTGTCAGATTATAACTATACAGCAGACATAAACACAATAGGCCTTCTTTAAAGGACTGTAGATTTAGAAAACAACAGCATGTTATCTGTTGCACCATAAAATATTAACCAACACAATGCAGGCCCAATTCATCTCGACATTATTAGTAATCAGTCAGTTATGGAAGACCCTTTTGCAGAAATCATAAAACATCATGTCACAATGTTCCCAGGCCAAAGCTTGTTTTGACGGGTGACTAGATAAGAGCTTTATTTGTTGATAGTGCGGGTTACGTTTGACAAGAGGCGGGGATAAGCGCAAGCACTCCATCACAAACTTATGGGAAATATTTTATTAAGCCACTATTGGGGCTGTATTATTTATGAATGGATAAAATCTTTTTTTTCCATCGCTTTGGCACTTTTATCTATTGAAAATTAACATTTGTAAAACTAAATTTGGATTTCGATCATCTGCCAAAAGCAAGTTTTACCCCCAGAAACTCTTGCCATGTGTTTTTCTGTGCTCTTTCATTCATATGACAGAAGCTCAGAAGTCAGACCCCCCCCAGGATTTCGCGGGCATTTTTTGTGATTGTTGCGGGCTAAAATGCCTGAATTTGCTGGAGCTTTTCCAAAAAGTTGTGATGAAAGTTGCGGTGCTTTTAAGGTTTTTGTTGCGATTTTGTTGCGGGAGGAAGTGAAAGTTGCGATAAATAGTTGCGATTTTCCCTTTTTGTAATTAAAATTGAGTAATATTTTGAATACTGAGTTATTACTGACAAAGAATAATACAAAGACACAGAGATCACAGATATGGTCCTAAAACAACCTTAGCAACATCGAAAAAATTACTACTAGGAGGGGAACTGTTTCGCGCGGTCTTTTGCTGTTATTTTTGTGGGCAATGGTGCCGCAGACATGTTTCTTTGCCATTAGAAGCCGTGTCCTAATTCCCAGAGTGCACAGTTCGGAGCGTGGCCTGAAGGGCATGTGCGTCACACATTTTGACAGTACCCCGGCGCGACGACTGCTGTCCCACATCTTTTTTGTCCCATGCGCATTTAACACGCGGTCCGAAGACCGCAGTCGTTAAGCGGTCTGCAGACTGCAGTCGGGGCTGAGCAAGTGTGCACCTCCTTGACTGCAGTCTGAGCCCCCTTCGGGCCGCGCTCCGAGCTGTGCGCTCTGGGAACTGGGACACGGCCGCAGTTTCGTTTTGTCACACGGAAGTAAGGCAGAAGGAAGTTGGTCGGCGTTCAATACGTCGCCGATGATTGGTCAAAATTGTAAAAAAAATAGTAAAAATTGCGGGAAAGTTGCGGTGATTGGTCAAAATTGCAACACCGCCCTGACTTCACGGGGATTGGCTGAAGTTGCGTTGAAGTTGCAAATCGCAACATCGCGAATTCCTGGAGGGTCTGAGAAGTTTTAGTCTTTCTCTCAGTGGCCACAAATAATCACTGGTTTAGTGCATCTGACACTGGGGTTCACACTTTACACAGATTAATTTTGGACTAGAAAGGCTGTGCATTTTTGTCTAAAACCTGACTGCATTGTATTACGTAAAATATAAAAGTACATTATCAACTGCAAAGTAGATTTTGCTGTATTTGATCAAAAATATTTGAGGAAGAAAATTAAAAAGATGTTGGAATAGCAAACATATTACCATTACTTTTGTACTGTGACATGTAATGTGTTCTTAAAAATCAAACTGTCTCTGAAAATCTGACCATAGTCTATACATGTATTCAATGTCTGACCCTTTTCTCAGTTTGAAGCATGTGTGAAATCCTGTCCTGTTAGACTTTTGGTGCTCACACATTTTGATTTGCTGTTATGTTTGAGTTTGTACATTGAAAGTGAGAGAGTTTGTGCCAAAGCCATTTACCACTTGAGAACAAAGCTGTAGTATTGATGAAAAAATAAGCTGAATTCACTGCTCACGTATGTTTCTGAATGAGAGCTGTGCCAAGTGTTCTGAGAAAGAGCCTGAGAACTGTGTGAACTGATGAGCAATGTTCCAAATAATGTGACCACCTGTGCCTCTGTTCAGACACATATTTGAATCTAATCATCAAAATAAACCAAGTTTCAAAAATGTGCTAAAATGAAAAATAAATAAAACAAACAAATGGTAATATAGTCCCTCCATTGTCTAAAATATGTATACTGGTATAACAAAATTAGACTTTGTTGCTCCTTGTATTTTGCCTGGGATCCAGAATAAACACTTCTTCAATACTTTACTTTTATTTAAGGAACAAAAATATCACAGGGGGCTGTGATATGGCGCATTTCTGCAGAATCAATGAGCGAAGCACTAAACTCGGTTAATCTGAGGGGAGAGAAATTTGATTTTATTTGTAAATTATGTCTAAACAAAATGTGTCCCTGAAATCGGATTGGATGATCACATTTGGCCAGGTTTAAAATGCAGTGGAGGGTGTGGAGACCTGACTGACACCAACTGGTATAAAAATTCAGAGATATCATTCTGGATTTGCCAGGCAACCTTGTACCATCATAAACTTAAAAAACAGACAACACCAGACAAAAATGGCTGCTTAAAAATTAAATATAGGGAGTAAGTGACATTTTATACTCCACAAATTGAATGAGATGGAATTATTCAAATAAAAATAATTTGGGACACCATAGTGTTAACAAAATTGATGAGAAACACTGGGATGAATGCAACAAAATGTAAGGTGCACAAAGAAGAAAAAAATACAACTTCAACACAATAGAACTGCAATTAACTGTGCAACATCTTTTGCAGAAAAAAAATTAAAAATATGAGTAATAAAAAGAACCGCAACCAGCTCTGTGTAATTGACTGATAATGAATTCATATGCATAAGGTACAGAATAGAACATAATGTCAGCCAAGTCAAACACTGAAAATGTAGTTCAAAATGATCTGAAAAGATGTCACACACAAATTCACACCTTTGGGGCATGCAAAGGATTCGTTGCAACCTGCAGACAAAACAGCAATGGAAAATGTTAAGAGTGGCGGACAGAAAGCCCCTTCATGGCTTCCTCTGTACTCTCAAAGCAATAACAACACAGGACTGACAGAGGATACAAGTCATTTAAGAAGGGTTAGGCCTCCCATTAAGACCACAATTCTCTCTTTAAGTGTGTAAAAAGGACCATTTAAGTCCTCTGTTGTGCTGTCAGTCTTGTCAGTGCTCATTAGTTATGTTTTCATCGATTTGAGAGCAAAATAACCATTAGCCACGTTAGCATCGCAGCTTCCCAAACAAGCCCACCGCTAACGCGTACCAAACTATAATAAACCCTGCTGGATTGGTGCGTTTTCAGAATGTCTATTCATATTTCAATGTGACGAAAGAAACAGTCCAGGAGTGTGCTTGCCTTAGCTAGCCCCACTGGGAGCGCTGGGACAGCGGGATTGAACCAGAGCGCAAAGGGAGTCTAAACTCCAGGCATCTCGCTCGGAGGCGGAGTTTGTGTGAAATTAGATTGAAACTAAAATTATAATTACACAAAATAGGTTTTAGTGTTATTTTCATATTTAATGATTGTAAAATTAGTTATATTTTGTGTGTTATTCGCACAAATACATGCGGTTTGACAGACACCAATTGTAAACATGTCAACATAACCCATCAACCAAAGAATAATCCTAACCCTAATAATCCATAAACGCAGCCTTAACCATAACATATGTCCTTACCGTGACTTTAAACAATCTGACAACTAAATGAAAGTAATATTTGGCTAATCCACTACAAGAAGCACCAGATGGCGCACGCCCACTCGGACGAGATGCCTGGGATTTAGCCCCTGTGCCTGAGAGCAACAAGAGAACTAGCTCCGTTAGCTACAGACATGTTAGCACGGAGCCAGGCGCGGGGGCTCCAGCTTCTGCGGCGCAGCTGCACATCTACACCGCGCGGAGCTCACCTTCGTGCGGCCCAATGCTCTCACGACCAGCGGGCTCTCGGGACACGGTGACGGGAGGGTGCAGGCCGGCCCTGGTACTGCTGTGGACCGCTGGGCTAATCCTGGTTATTAGTGATGTTGCACGGTAATGTGGCAGCAGGAGCCGTTCGGTCCATTCTTCGGCTCTCGGCTCTCTCCGCTGCTGCTCGTGAACACTCCGAACACACCGGAAGTACAAACACGGCACCGCCCGCCGCACGGGCCACACTTCCGGGTCACAGCACAGTTTAAAAGGAAACAGAAAGAGAAACAAACCTGCAGCACAGAGCACACAAGACTTTTGTGGTAACAGCCTAAAGGAGAATATAGACACAATTATAACAGTAAATAAGTATATATTTGTTTTCTCTGGTTGGACTTTGATTCAATACTGTCACACACATTTGTAGTAATATAGGCTTACTCCTCTTAGTATAGACACTGTGAGTCTGGGAATCAATCTGTCTATGACCCAAGTGCATGTTGGTTTTATAATTGATATTTTATGATTTTATTGTTTGTACTGATTGTGTTGGCTGCCACCTGGTTGAATAAAGGTAAAAAAAAAAACATATACTATTTTACATAGGGAGGGTCATGCATAGTATAGAGCGTTTTCACGTGAAGTCATAATCCGGAAGTCGGCCATTTTGGGGGGATTCGAACAGCGAACAGTGTATTTATGCCACAAAGTAAAAAAAAAAGGTCAAGCATTGTGCGCTCCTAGGCTGTCACAATAGACAGGACAATGGGCGGCACGGTGGCTGAGTGGCTAGCGCTCATGCTTCACAGCAAGAAGGTTCTGGGTTCAATCCCCGGGTTGGCCAGGCCTTTCTGTGTGGAGTTTGCATGTTCTCCCTGTGTCTGGCTGGATTTCCCCCATCAACCCAAAACATGCACCATAGGTATCTCCAGCTTAGGTCCTGACCAAACCGAAGCAAGAAGATCATGGAGATGGTCCCCGGGCGCAGTAATGTGCTGCCCACTGCTCCTAATAACAGGATGGGTTAAATGCAGAGAAGAATTTCTCCTGTGTGAGATCAATAAAGTCACTTCTTCTTCTAGAACGGACAGAGAAAAACACCTGCAGATCTATCGTTTACCTAAAGTAGTGACCAGCCAGGGTGAACAGACAATATTTCATATTGTGCATTGTGATTGCTAATTTTGAACCAATTTGTAATGACCATGTTTACATAAACAAACACCGACTAAACTAGATCCAAGGCATAAATGTTAGTTATAAATACTTGTACATGTCAATTTGCCTCATTAGCCCCTACAGTAAACTGTATTACAATGTTAATATTTTAATCTTTGCAAAACGTGAATAATAAAAAGCAGTATACTCGTACTTAAAGATGTTACACATGTAATACAAATATGCCTACCTTTGCCATCACAATACGTTTGTCACCAATTTTCCACACTTTACACTCTCGTACCAGCCACAAACAAACCTTTAGAGCTCTTAAGGTCTTGTGGTGTATCAGGGCTTGGGCAGAAGACCAGGTAGTTTACAATGTCGGGATATCTTACAGCAGCAGAATCGACAAATCACCACTGTCACTGAACAAACTTGAATCCATCTCATACTGATCTTCTTGCCCAATTAATTTGAGTTTTTTCATATAACGCTTCTTTTCTTTGGCATCCAACTTATCCCTATACAGCTGGTCAACTGTGTCAGAACTTTTGGATTCCTATGTGGAAGGTTTCTCGCAAAATTTTGATTTTTTTTCTGCATGGTTGCTATCTAAACACGTCATTTTGAACGCGTAATCCCCCCAAGATGGCTGCACATCCAGGTAATCATCCTGGTTTTCCTGGTTCGTGAAAATGCTCTAATCAGGCGCTATATAAATGCTATGAATTATTATTATTATTATTATTAATCAATGCGGCTTCAACTGTCAGTAATCCTACTGTATGAATAGGCTAAATACATACTATAAAAGGCTAAATCCTATATTAAATCAAACAGTCACAGCCCCAAATTTTATCCAATTGCATTTATTTTGTACATCTACCTGTAAAGCATTTCCAGGGATAGTGTGTGCCAATGCAAAGTGGTTACAAAAATAAAGCACATTTGGACACAAATATGACATGACAGACTCACTGTTACAAATCTGAAAAATAAGTTTAGGTCAGTATCACATGAAAGTTTTACAATATTCATGATAAACTAATTTTTTAACACGGTGAAACTCAGAAATACTTGACAAATTAGTAGTAACAATTTCTAAGCAATGGTAAACATTCGGCAGCATATCCTTCGACGATACAAAAAGTCATGGCTCCTCAGTCGCCAACAAAATTCACTTACGACCTACTGATTGTGAAAATAACATTACATTTTTCATCAAGTACATTATTATAGAAATTCATTGCAACGTCTGAAAAGTTCTGACCATATTTTTGCCTTCAACACTTTACAGGTCCTTTATTACACAAAATTTACTCTTATGAGCTTCATGTTATAATGTTGTTACCTCATCAAAACATACCCCGAGTTGTGTTTTGTTTCATTCACGCATGTTTAAGTAACTCTTTATTACTAGTCTACAAATCTCAAAATGCTCAAGGTACATTTTTGATGAAGAAATAACATAACATAGATCAGAAAATTGTGTAATATAGGTCCTATAAAGGTGCATTATGTAACTTTTTCCGGCAGAGGATATGCCATCATCTTGTCTCCATGGAGATTTATTGCAATGCCAGCCCTTGAAAGTTCAATAGTTTGGAATTAAATTGTCTTTCTCCATGGAGACAAGTGACAGTGACAGGCCTTAGTTGCTACAGGTCAGATCTGTGGAGAGGCGACCTGCTCACAATAAGAATCCATGTTTTTATTTTTGAGCAACTGATACTTTGCAGTGACATCATGCCGGGGGTGTTCTTCGTGTATTTCTATGGCTGAATGTTCAATAGTTACCATGGAGACACAATGGACACATTAGCAAACACAGCCAAAGAAGAACTAAGATAGTCAGAAAACTAGAAAAAAAATACTTAACCAATAACCAAGTCAGTTCTTTCTGGTTAGACAGTGTGGAAAAAAAAAAGTTTAACAAAACCGCAAACAGTGCAGTGCCTACAGATGGCATCACACCTCCGGGGAATGTTGATGACATCAGCTGCAAAGTATGTCTAAAGCACCAAAGACATTCATGAGAGATACGATTAACGCAATACTACGCAACATCCCAGGGGAAACAAAACCATCTGCATGGATACAAGCAAGCAGCGAACCCTCAACCAGAAATGTTACACAGTGCATCTTTAGTAAAACAATATAACAATGCAGTAACAATGCGCAAACACCGTCATAAAGTGTTGAAATGTAGAAATCAGTTTTAGTGCATCAAAAGTTATCATGCATTATTGAGCAAAGTTAAAGTTTGGAATGCATAAGTCCATTTCTAGTGTAAACTATAACATGTTATTCTAGGGCAGTACCTTCAGTGTTAATCCCTTCATACACTATTATAGCAAAGCAACAACATAAATACATATCACATTGCAGTGGCAATTCTCACATCCTCTCTTGTAAACCTGTCATGATAATTACTGTATCGAACTATTGTTCAAAATACGAACGCTGGAAGTTAATGCTCGTGTGTCTATCTTTGAAATAGAGGGGGATTTTTGTTATGTTTTGTAGTTTTGTAGTACCATGAGATTTGATCTGTAGAGGTTTAAATAAATAACTTTTACTGATTATTGTATCTATGTGTTGTAAATACCAGGGCTGAGATTAAAAAGGGGCTATTTTACTTCCAACTGCTAACACATAACATATTTAGGTCATCATGTTACCTTTTATTGTTTTAAAAATGCTATATTTACTTGTGGGCTGAGCCTTGTGCAGAATCGTATTACTAAAATAAGGAGGGTTTGAATAGAACACCCGAGAGTGATGCATCTAAAACCGCTTTCTAACATGGTTGAGATGAAAGCAAAATAGCCCCTCCTTCATCATAATCAAATGAAAATAGCAATCTGAATGGACGAAATTGGCAAATCACAAACAATGCCATTTCTGAAGTATCATAATGTCCTCCACAAACTACAAAATCTCCCTTCTCATTCAGCGTAAAAACTGCTAACCCTGCAGTTTAGCTTTGTGGAAATTCTGAAATTCCTCTATTAGTTTGTCCGTTCATATTCCAGGCGGCAATTCTTCTGGATGTGTTTAAAATGTGAACAACATTTTTAAAACATAAATTGCAAATCTAATCACAATTGCAATGCTTGGTCAGAACGTCTGTTTTTCTAGGTATTTTGAGCTATAAAACCACCTGTAATTGAATAAAAACAAGTTGGAGCTGTTTAATGTCATAGTGTGGAACATTCCACGCAGATCAATGACATCTCCATAGAAACAAACAGGTGACAGACCCCCAACCAGAAAGTGACACAGTGCACCTCTAAAGGTTACTGTGTCACTGGTATAGAGTAGTTTTTAATATTTATATACTTTTTCAATATAAAGGTTTTAGAAATATATCACACTTCAAAATGTGTTATCGTGACAGACCTACTCTCCTGCTGTTAGACAATCTTCCAGTCTTTCAAAACTGAACGTTGAAATGTTGGGCACAGTCACAGGGCAGTATAGAAAAGTAATGCATGTTAAAATGTGGTTAAAAGGACAGAGGAGTTAACTGGATGGAAGTCGTGGTTGAAATGGTTCTCTCAGCTCCACACAAAGAGGTAAAGTGTTCAAAAGGCAGTTAAGGTCTTAGAAAGAAGCCCCGTCCTCATCAGGCTATTGCTTTTGCCTCGGGTAGGAACGCCTCCCAGAACTTTATAAGCTGCAGACACAGAAGAAAGAAATCATTTGTCAAAATTAGGAAATGAGAATGCAGTTTCTTCATTAAAAGGGCCCATATTACTCTATTTTCTGATCTATGTTATAATATTTCCTCATCAATAATACCAGGAGTTTCATTCACACATGTTCATGTTGCATATGCATTCACTTGAATCACTTGGAGGATTTCAGCCCTGAAACTGCCCATTTCTACCAAACTAAAGGTAAAAGATAACTTGAAAACTGCCATTGCATGACATCACAAGGTGGAACAGAGCATTTTGAGGTTAGGAGATGTAGACAGGGTTCCTCAAACATGTGTGACTGAAACAAAACGGTTTAAAGCTCCTAAGAGTCAATTTTGTGTAATATGAGACCTTTATCTTATTCTGCATAAAAAGTGCTAAACTTGTAGTTCAAAATAAATGTGCAGAGTATGAAACAGGATTATATAAAATAGTCAGAGCATTCACATGTTTTGTCACCGTCTGGGTTCCATGTTTTGAAATGCCACAGACACCGTTTGATTCTTTGGGACTAGGGATGTCAACAATTAATCGACTTACAATTAACCGTCGATCAAGACGTTGGCCGAAAAAAATGCATTAATTGTAACTAATCGCTAGAGGGCGCTACTCTGGAATGTGAACACGAGATGCGAACCCACTCGCGAGAAAGACCATAGCGTTACATCATGTAACCCTTTCCTCTCTGGATTTTGCCGTACAACTCACAGTAGAGCTGGACCTAGAACCATATATTTTTGAAATTATAAAAGCATGTAACTTACATGCTGCGGTCACGAAACAAGGCAAAGAGCCGCAATTCTGGTTTAGACCTGGTCTAGTCCTGGGCAGGGCGCACCGCGCTCATTCAACGGCACTGCCATGTCCGGGGACGCGACGCGCACCAACCCCTTGGAGAAGTGCGCGACACGTGCACCACCGTACACCGGGGCTGCGAGCACGAAATCGATCCGCGGCGCCCGGAGTGCGTACTCTCAGCCCGAGCCTCAAACCAGCCGCACGAAACCAGCAAAGAGCGGCACGTGGTGGTTTAATTCCGGTTTAGTCCAGGTCTAGACCTGGTCCAGTCCAGGTTTAGATCTGGTCTAGACCTGGTTTAGTTCTGGTCTAGACCTGGTTTAGTCCACGTTTAGTCCTGGTCTAGTCTCTTAGCCAATCAGGACAGAACACAATGTTACACTATAAAAAAAAAATGTTACACTATAAAAAAAATGTTATATTTAAAAAAAAAAAAAAAAATCTGCGAAACACCGAGGCCGCGAACAGAGAACCGCGATAGAGCGAGGGATTACTGTATTTTGTTATTCAGCATCAATACATTTGTCTGCTTTTTACTAAGGAATAATTAATTGAGGAATATACAATATAATAATACTATGATATATTTATGACTCAGTGTTATGTTACTATAGCTTATATTCTTAAAGACCCTATTGAAACACTCAAGTTCAGGTGAAAAACGCCGCTTATCCGTTAATCGTAAGTCGATCGATAAGGTCAATCAACTATAGATTAATGAATTAATTGATAATTTGCATCCCTACTTGGGATATTACAATAATTGGTTTCTGATGTATGGGACACTTGTATGCCTCTCTATTGATTTTTGGTCATATTGTTTTAATAAAGTCATAAAATGATAAATTACCCTTTGTTCTGACTGCAGCATAGACTCCAGGTATCTGATTATCTGGCTCTTGAAGTCCTTTACCTTCTCCTTCTGCAGGGACAAAAGTGAAACAGTGATATAACTATGTTCCCTTATGAGACAGAGTCGTTTAAAACACTTACCTCAAACCTGAGGACCTCTTTGCGCACGGTCATGCCAATTCGGTCAAAGTCTCTCTCATACTGAGTAACTCTGGACTCCCACTGCAGACATGAAGAGAACCTTTAGTAACAGGGGATTAATAGTGTATTTGATTTGGGATGCAACACCACTCCCAATAGTATGAAATCATAATAATTATACGTGAAAAGTCCCTCAGTCGTCCAGGTAGAATCCATGATCAAAGGAGAAGTTCAATTTGTCAACTGGACAAAGTTTGTTTGGTTGAAAACGTTTCGCCGCTCATCCGAGAGGCTTCGTCAGCTCTGGTTATTGTACTGGTTAGACCCTGCTTATATCTAGCTGCCGGGAGGCGTGTCTGACAATGACAAAAGCTCTGAAAACGATCCCCCTAATCTGTCTCTTTGTTTTTCAAATTACTCTGACGGCTGTTTCGACCCCCTATTCAACGTCTAACGACCCTCTCCACCCCTCTGCCCTGGCTCTGTTTGACTGGTCTAAGAATCCCATTATAAATGTAATAATAAATCATAATAAATCATAATAATTATAATTATATAATTATATGATAATAAATCATAATAATTATAATTAAATATAAATCCAAAAACTTAAGAAACTAAATGATCAATATGGGCCATGAACTTTAGATTATACACTGAAGCTAATAAAGTAAATTACTGCCACAACAAATCTACTTAGTCCAATATATTTGTATTACGACTATAATAATGGCACAAATAAATAGTTACATTCAGGGCATTAGCCACTATATGTACAGTGTAATATTTGTATACTGATACATTTTGGGGCGGGGGTATTACACTTCTATAGGGTATTAACTGCACATTACACTTTACATATTGAGAGATCACCATGTTACCCTTTAGTTAAGTCATTCCTCCTTCGGAATGACATCACAACACAATCAGCATGTATTCTGCTAATGAAACTACTGTAGTGTATTATTCTGTATATTTCTGGAGAATTGTCGTGTGGGAGCATGAATGGCTTGTGGGCTGAGCATTGAACAGAATTGCACTGCAAAATGTAAGGAGGGCACATTTATGTATTCATCACAATGAAACGGTTCAGCCAAAAAAAGTTTTTATTTTTTATTTATTTATTTTTTTTAAAGGTCCCATGGCATGAAATTTTCACTTTCTGAGGTTTCTGAACGTTAATGTGAGCTCCCCTACCCTGTTTAGGCCCCCTAAAGTTGCGAAATGTCTAAACTGAGCATTTGCGATCCTTTTCTCCGTTAGAAAAAAATCAGAGCTCAAATGGGCGATTTTGAACAAGGAAACTTATTGACGTCAGATCGAAAAAAGAAATGCAAATGCAGTTCCACCCCCGTCTGTCTGTACTCAGCGTCTCTGTAAATCACGCCCAGAGAGTTTGGACTGCGGAGGAGCTACGCAATGTGAAATGCGTTTTTTTATTTGCCTGGAGGAACTTGCGAGTGTTTCTAGGCTCGGAAGTCCTTTATCTGAGCCTGTGGATATCTGAAACAGCAGTGGTTTAATTTTATTTTCTGTGGAAATGTGTTTATTTTTCAATGGAACGCTTCTCATCTCTCCCTCCGTACAAAAACACGGAAGTGGGTCAGAGCGCACAGGGCACAGCTGAAAAGGAAAGAGCGGAGAGTTTGGCCACGCCCCCACCCGCTACTATAGGCCATCTCTGTCCTCCTCATTTGCATTCAAGCAACAACGCCCATAATGGAGTGTTCCAGAGTGACATTTATGACTCTCTCATCTTATCTCTGTTTCTCATGCACTGAGTGTTGATTTTGATTCATTTACAGTATTAGGGAACCATTAAGGAGCCATATAAAAGCATCAAGAAGTACCATGTCATGGGACCTTTAAAGTCCTATTTCTTTCAGATGCCCTTCAATGCTGTATTAATCGTCCAAAACCCACAGTGTAGATGTAGCCCCGATGGCTCATGCCCTGAGCTGGTGAGTACCTCGGTGATGTCGTCTTTGGCCTGCTGCAGTTTCTCAGGCTTGTTGGCCCACAGCAGTTTGGCCTCAGCCTCTCTCTTCTTCTGGAGGGTGCTCTGAGCCTCCTGCCACCTCTGCCATGCCCTTATGCGCTGGTCAAAACAGCCCTGAGGAGACAACACACAGCACAACATATGGGACTCCAGTGTGCAGACATTTTGCATATCTAGTTTGTTATCAAGTTTACATTTATCGTGTTTAAAACATAATAGAAAATGAACAGAACAAATATATGAAGCCTTACTATGGCTCTTTGAATTGTCATTATAATTTAGAACTAAAGAATGGACAACTTTCAATAGACTTTTTTTTAGGTACTGGTCTGTCCTCTTGTGGCTACAAGTGGGAATTAACTTTTTTGTTTACTTGTTTTTGTCTACTTTTAAAAAGCAACTGTATGGAACTTCACCACTAGAAAAAGTGACGTAGTGCAGCTTTAAGTAGTGCTCTTACCCTCACGGCCCCCACCAGGCGGATGTAATCAGACAGCAGCTCTCCCAGCACAAAGAAGTCATTGGCGGCCTGTTCCTGGTGCAGCTGCTCCATCTTGTCTTCCACCTCTGCGAGCTGTGACAGAGCGCGGGACAGGGCCGTGTTGTCCTCGGAGTTCCCCAGCATGGCCATGCTTTTGGCAAACACTGCTGTGTTCATGCACAGCTCTGTGGGAGGAGGAGGAGGAGGGTACTGAATCAACTGCTTCAACATACTGTATGTAGAGTTGTATGAAAAAGTGTGGGCACTCCTCTAAGGTTGCATAATAATTGACTCCGTCTTCACAGAAAATGATCACAGTGGCATGTCATTAATTTTCCCACAAAAGCCGAGGACTGGGTGGTTTTCCACACAGATTTTAAGTGAAGTAATATTCATTTGTATGAAATTAAATCAAATGTGAAAAATAGGCTGTGCAAAAATGTAGGCACTCTTGTCATTTTGTTTGAATACCTGTAACTAATCAACACAGAGTAACAAACACAACATTGGTTTGATGAGCTCATTAAGGCTACATTTATACGGCGACGATAAAAACGGAAGACGCAAAAGTGGCCTCTCGTCTTAAATTTTTCTATCCCCGTTTAGACGAGCGTTCAACAGGAAATGTTTGTTTATACGAAGACGCAAAAGTGGGCGAATTCGATTGAATATGCATGCCAGGCCGCTAATATAATGTCAGAGCTACCTTTTTCAGGACACCACAGGGGCTCTCATCACCGTTGTTTCGCCCTCGATGTCGGGTCGGAGCTCTTCGCTTAATGCAACAAGAGTTTGTTTAGTCATTCTGAAGTTTTCCACCCAAGCACTGTCCTCAACTAATCCATTCTCAAAATTGTCCCACCACTGACTGGTTCTGCACGGTCTTGTCCAAACTCGCCTCTGTCACCTATTGTTATTGTTTTTACCGGCTTGGCGCATCCAGTCAGCTGTATGCGGCGTGAACAGGTTTTGCGCTTCTTGCCGTTTAGACGGAGACGCGACCCGGGCCGTCTTCAAAACTCCACACTCTGGAAGGAGTCTTCAGATTTTTGCGGTTTCAGAGCCCGACGGCGCCGCCGCCGTGTAAACAAAAGACACTTCCGAATATTTTGTCGTATTCAGTCGCAATCGTCCTCGTCTAAATGGCCCCTAAACCTTGACCTTGACTTTCACAGACAGGTGCATCCAATCATGACAAAAGGTATTTAAAGGGATATGCCACCCCCAGGTCAAATTTGGGCATCTCCCCACAGTCCAGAGACTAAAATAAGTGGTGGAAAGCGTTTTCCTGCTCACCCAGCCATTGTCCGAGTCTGTCGCCACTGACCGCCGCGGTAACTGGTGCTCCTCCGCCTTAGACTGGAGTCTAACGTAGCCAGAGAAAGATTTCGGCCAAAAGGAATTAATTTGCTCGATGCGTTTCCCAATTACTTTGTGTGTAGTGCGCATTCATATCGAGTGCAAATAAATGTGCAAATCAACACGGAGAGCTTGCCTTGGTCATTTTGGGTGGGAACTATTTTCCAGTGCGTAAGAATACAGTCGTATCACGCAGCACGCTACCAGGGGAATCCCTGTTACGCACCGGGAAGGGAGTTCCCCTGTTGCACAACGTGGTGCGTGATACGCCTGTATTCTTACGCACTGGAAAATAGTTCCCACCCAAAATGACCAAGGCAAGCTCTCCGTGTTGATTTGCACATTTATTTGCACTCGATATGAATGCGCACTACACACAAAGTAATTGGGAAACGCATCGAGCAAATTAATTCCTTTTGGCCGAAATCTTTCTCTGGCTACGTTAGACTCCAGTCTAAGGCGGAGGAGCACCAGTTACCGCGGCGGTCAGTGGCGACAGACTCGGACAATGGCTGGGTGAGCAGGAAAACGCTTTCCACCACTTATTTTAGTCTCTGGACTGTGGGGAGATGCCCAAATTTGACCTGGGGGTGGCATATCCCTTTAAGGCAGCCAAATGCAAGTTCTTTTTGACTCTCCTCTGAAGAGTGGCAACATGGGAGCCTCAAAACTGACCTGAAAACAAAGACTGTTTAGCAATATGGTTTAGGGGAGAGCTACAAAAAGCCATCTCAAAGATTTCAGCTGTCAGTCTCCACTGTGAGGAACATAGTGAGGAAATGGAAGGCCACAGGCACAGGCCAGAAGTGGCAGGCCAAGAAAATTATCAGAGGCAAAGACGAAGGATGATCAGAATGGTCAAAATCAACCCACAGACCACCTCCACAGACTTTCAACGTCATCTTCTGCAGATGGTGTCACTGTGCATAGGTCAACAATACAGCGCAATTTGCACAAGGAAAGGCTGTACGGGAGAGTGATGCTGAAGAAGATTTTTCTTCGCAGATGCCACAAACTGAGTCGCTGGAGGTTTGCAAAAGCACATTTGGACAAGCCAGTTTCATTTTGGAATAAGGTGCTGTGGACTGATGAAACGATAATTGAGTTATTTGGTCATAACAAGAGGCGATATGCATGGGAGCAAAAGAACACAGCATTCCAAGAAAAACACTTGCTCCCCACAGTAAAATTTGGTGAAGGTTCCATCATACTGGGAATCTTGTTAAAGTTGAGTCACATGGATTCCACTCAATATCAGCAGATTCTTGACAAATCGGCTAAAATTTTCACATCGGTGCATCCCTAAACCAAAGCATCACTAGTGGAAAACCAGCCAAAAAAAATAAGGCTACGTTTATACGGCGACAATAAAAACAGAAGACGCAAAAGTGGCGTCTCGTCTTCAATTTTGTATCCCCGTTTAGACGAGCGATCTCAACAGGAAATGTTTGTTTATACGAAGACGCAAAAGTGGGCGAATTCGATTGAATATGCATGCCAGGCCGCTAATAAAAACAACTACCTTTTTCAGGACACCGACAGGGGCTCTCATCACGGTTGTTTCGCCCTCGATGTAGGGTCGGAGCTCTTCGCTTAATGCAACAAGAGCTTGTTTAGTCATTCTGAAGTTTTCCACCCAAGCACTGTCATCAACTAATCCATTCTCAAAATTGTCCCACCGCTGACTGGTTCTCCCCGGTCTTGTCCAAACTCGCCTCTGTCACCTGCGACGTATTGTTATTGTTTTTACCGGCTTGGCGCATCAGGTGTATGCGGCGTGAACATGTTTTGCGCTTCTTGCCGTTTAGACGGAGACATGACCCGGGCCGTCTTCAGAACTCCACACTCTGGAAGGAGTCTTCAGATTTTTGCGGTTTCAGAGCCCGACGGCGCCGCAGCCGTGTAAACGAAAGACACTTCCGATAGAATATTTTGTCGTATTCAGTCGCAATCGTCCTCGTCTAAACGGCCCCCAAGAGGGAGAAACTTGAGATGACCTCCACAAGCAAAACCAGTCCTGTTTTAGTGCTCCTGTTGTTAATTTCCATTAACTCATTGACTGCCGGTGACGAGTTTTCTCGTCATGTTGAATCCGAACGTTGAGTGCCGTGACGAATAAACTCGTCAAGGACGTTTTTCAGCGGGGGTTGCTAGGATACGACCTGGAGCAGCTTTGAAGGTGTAATTCACACTTCCCAACATGTAGGTGGCGATCTTGTATCATTATCTGCCGATAGGAGAGGCGGGAGAGGAGAGGAGTGTAGTGTATGTGTACTGTGGAGTGCGAGTGGAGGCGAATGGAGTAAGATGGTGAGGCGAGTGAACCCGGAAAAGCAGATAACTGTTGATCAGCGCCTACGGAGCGGTTTGATCGCTTTTGGGACCCAAGATCCCGGATCAGAGGATCACAGAGACACGCAGCGATGTCGGGGCAGAGATCTGCTCTGGCTGAGGCAGGGGGCGTGTCCTGATCGCGCTGCGCGGAGCAGGGGGACTCCCTGCTCCGCGCAGCAGAGCAGGGAGAACTCTGCGCAGCAGAGCAGAGAGACAGTGCCAAAGAAGTTTACTGACTTGGATTCTGCTCTCCAAAGAGGCACGAGATGAGAAGAATTGAGTTTATATGTGTGTGCGTGCGTGTGTACGCGCGCGTGCGGCGCGCGCGTGTGTGTATGTGCGTGTGTAGCTGTGTGTGTGTAAAGGTTTATGCATGGGCTTGTGTGTATGTACATATACGTATATATGTGTGTGTGTGTGTGTGTGTAGGTGCGTGTGTGTGTGTGTGTGTGTGTATATGAGTGTGTACTCTGAGCCTCAATATTGTTGTGAAGTGACAAAGTTCTATTTTATATGAAAAGAGATTATATCCTGTAAACATCTCTTGGCACAACTGAGTTGAAGGATTCACAGAGCCTTATATTCTTATATTTGTAAATAAAAAATGTACTTTGTCATCAAAAATCTCTTTCTCTGTTATTTTAGATGTTTGAGGTGTCACTAAATCGATAAATATTGATGTCAAAGTCACTGATCTGCTCGAAATCCTTCTCTGAACTAAACGCTCGTTTTCTCCATTTCTTGCTCAAAAACCAGTGTTTTTGCTGAAACTTCCCTATGTTCTACTATCAGTTATTTGAGAACCGAAAAGGTTAGAAACATAATTTTTTTTCCAGGTGAAAGAAGAGAGTCGACACTTTATTTTGATGTGTCCCATGTTTATATAGTCAAAGAACTCAGTATTCTGTGGGTCTTGGAAAATCAGTGAAATTCTACTGAAACCTGTGGCACTCTGGGGGATAGAATTCTGAAAACAGGCCGGCAGTGAATGAGTTAAAAGAGGTGGCATCTTCACACTGAGGTCTGATGTGTTTTCAAAGTGTTTGTTTTTTTGAGCAGTATATATGCATATGTGTGTGAGTGTATGCATGTCTAAATGTCTATATTCATTTTTTTGTGTATGTAGGGGATGTTGTGGGGGAGGGCCTTATAGAAGTTAGAAGGTCAACAATATGAACTGACCTTTTCGATGATTGACCAAAGAGTCCACCACAGTATGGAGCTTCCTCAGCTGCTGCTCCTCGTTCTCCACCTCCTGGAACTTGTCCTCAAACCACTGAGGAACGAGACAGAGAAGAGTGGTCAGTTTATTATTAGAATGATCGTTTTAATTAATATCTTTGTATACATTTTTCCGTGAGGTTTTTGCATAAGCAAATAGTAGATTTTTGAGGGCAATGTGTAAGAATCACCACCGTGCCTCATGCACCACCTGCTGCACTGACCACATACATGTTGAACAGCCTGTACTCCCCACATAATCCATCAGTACATGAGTATGTGTAGGAGGAGAGCAGCCTTA
The DNA here is from genome assembly GCA_036785185.1 of Paratrypauchen microcephalus. NCBI lineage: Eukaryota > Metazoa > Chordata > Actinopteri > Gobiiformes > Gobiidae > Paratrypauchen > Paratrypauchen microcephalus. Next base: position 2,297,381 of record JAVJIX010000030.1, read on the forward strand.
CTGTGGAAGAATCAGATACTAATCGATACTTTAACTAGTATCAAAACAAGATACTCCTTTGAGTAGGCATCGAAACAAAAAAATCATATTGGAATCAGTATCGAGTATATTTCTTAGTATCCAAATTTCAGTATTTTGACAACACTAGTCTGTATTGTGTTTTATGAAGAGAAGTCTTACTGTGTCCGACTCATTCATCTTGATGGTCATCTTGTTGACAGCATCTGAGGCCCTGTTGATCATCTTGAGGAAGCCGGCTCCACTCAGGGCCTGGGTGTTCACTGCTCTGGGGAGCTTCACACATGCATAAATAAATATGATTTATTAGAACTGAAAGGTTAAAGGAAGGAAGGTTTTTTTTTTTTTACAATTTGAGCCTTATTTCGGTAATAAAACAAGTTGTTTTACTCACCCATAGCACTTTGGTGTCATATGGAGCACTTCCAGAGATGTTTTAGATTAGCATTAGCCTAGCGCGACTTCTAGCCATAACTCGGGGCATATAATATATTCCCCGAGCATGTAATATGCCCCGTGCGGGCTCCAAATAACACAAACTTTAGCACTTTTCAAATCATAGAAGCCCGATGTCTTAATCTACGATTTCGTTTGAAGCAAAAGTGGCCTGTAATCTGAGATTTATCCATAGTTTACAGCTTTGCGTTTCATGTTCGGGTCCCGGGAGCTGAGAGCACAGTCCGCACATGCGCACTGGCCTCCTCATCTACTCGAAACTATGGCTAAATCTCGGATTACAGGCCACTTTTGACCAAACAAAGGCTAAGACATCGAGCTTCTATGGTTTGAAAAGTGCTAAAGTTTGTGTTATTTGGAGACCGCAAACATGTGCCCCGAGAACTCACATTATGGAGATCGCAAATCTAAAACATCTCTAGAAGTGCTCCATATGACACCAAAGTGCTATGGGTGAGTAAAACAACTTGTTTTATTACCGAAATAAGATTGTAAAAAAACATTACTTTTCCTTTAAGCTCAATGGTATCAATGGTCACAATTCACACAGAATAAAATATGCTGGTATCTCCTGCATAAACATGTTCTGAATGGTATGTTATTTAATTTGTTGTTGTTGCTGGTGATGTTTAAAATGTGCACTGTGCATTTATTTTGATCTTTAAATTGTTATACCTCATTTGAATTAATCTTTATAGTCAGTAAACGTATGAAAAGAAACATACATCTTCTCTCTCCAAGAACTCCCGCACCTCTGGGTCCTGCAGGAGAGTGGGGTGAGACACAATTCTCTGAAGGTACCTAGGAAAGAAAAAAAATCAACTGCAGTTAATATATCTATATTATGAGATATGTTTAGGCCAACGCTGTATACAATATGACTGATTAAAGTCTGGTTAAAATCCACTTAAATTGATGATTAACATTATGATTATACTTTTATGACTCATTATGTCTTCATATGTTCACAGTAGGGATGTCAACAATTAATCGACTTACAATTAATTGTTGATCAAGACGTTGGTCGAACAAAATGCATTAATTGTAATTAATCGCTAATCGTGGACACGCGCACCCGCGTGGTCACGAAACAAGGCAACCGCGCACCGCGCTGCGCCACGCTCGACTCACAGCCGGCCGCAGGCGCCAACGGCACTGCCCCCGCACCACACCGGGGCTGCTGAGCACGAGATCGAACCGCGGCGCCCGGAATGCGTAGTCTCAGCCCGAGCCACAAACCAGCCGCACGAAACCAGCAGCGGCACGTGGTGGTTTAATCCTGGTTTAGTCCAGGTCTAGACCTGGTCCAGTCCTGGTTTAGTCCAGGTCCAGTCCAGGTCCAGTCCAGGTCCAGTCCAGGTCCAGACCTGGTATAGACCTGGTTTAGACCTGGTTTAGACCTGGTTTAGACCTGGTTTAGACCTGGTTTAGACCTGGTCTAGACCTGGTCTAGACCTGGTTTAGTCCACGTTTAGTCCTGGTCTAGTCTCTTAGCCAATCAGGATGCAGAACACAATGTTACACTATTTAAAAAAAAAGTTAACTATAAAAATAAAAAAAATCTGAAAAAAAATAAATAAATCAGTGAACCGCGATAGAGCGAGGGATTACTGTATTTTGTTATTCAGCATCAATACATTTGTCTGCTTTTTACTAAGAAATAATTAATTGAGGAATATACAATATAATAATACTGTGATATATTTTTGACTCAGTGTTGTTACTATAGCTTATATTCTTAAAGGCAAAGTAACGTTATTTTACAATCTGAGCCTTCTTTCGGTAATAAAACAAGTCGTTTGACTCACCCATATCACGTTCGTGTCATTTGGAGCTGTTTGAAGAAAGTTATGTTGTAGCGTAACCATTAGCATTTGTTTTCGGGGCATTACTTTGTCGGTCTCCAAATAACACAAACTTTAGCACTTTTCAAATCATAGAAGCCCGATGTCTTAATGTAAGAAATCGTTTGAAGCAAAAGTGGCCTGTAATCCGAGATTTATCCATAGTTTTCAGCTTTGCGTTTCATGTTTGGGGCCCAGGAGCAGTCCGCGCATGCGCACTGGCGTCCTCATCTACTCGAAACTATGGCTAAATCTCGGATTACAGGCCACTTTTGCTTCAAACGATTTCTTACATTAAGACATCGGGCTTCTATGATTTGAAAAGTGCTAAAGTTTGTGTTATTTGGACACCGCAAAGTAATGCCCCGAGCAAATGATACAGCACCATGTTAAAAGATACGGGATCATTAGTAGAACAGAACGGCTCAACATAAGTTCTGCGATACTGCTCCAATTGACAGAAAAATGCTATGGGTGAGTAAAACTACTTGTTTTATTGCCGAAAGAAGGCTCAGATTGTAAAAAAACGTTAATTTGCCTTTAAAGACCCTATTGAAACACTAAAATTCAGGTGAAAAACGCCACTTAATCGTTAATCGATCGATAAGGTCAATCAACTATCAATTAATGAATTAATCGATAATTTGCATCCCTAGTTCACAGCTTTATTACACAGAAAACATACACATTTCTTACCGCTCCAAAGCAGCTCTTCTTCTCTCCACAAACTCCACAGACGACGGGTCATCCATTCCCACTTTAACCTTGGTCATTCCTGTTGGCCACACAAACTCTTAGCATGGGCAAAATGTTTCATGTCTTCTCTGTAAGCGCAAATTAACTGAGGTAAAAAATAAAAAATCAACGCAAACCTGGAAAATTATCATATATGTTCATTCATTTGTGCCATTTTGTACAGATGAATTTCTGTGATGGTGACTCAATTTTAGCAGACATATGGACTTTTTTTCCCAAATGTGCAGAGGGAAGCAGTTTGTGTATTTCTCTCAACCAGATTTGACCAAAATTTTACCTCTCAGCTTGTTCCGCTGCTGTTACACTTCACCCCATCAGCCTGAAGTATTCATCTGAATGTTCTGGCATTTCTTTACTGCTTTCAGTAAGAGCCATGTAGAAGTCAAATCAAGAATGCATATCAATCTGGCTTCTGGAGGTTAGCCATGTGACTGCACTTTAAGCACCACCATGAGTGTGACACTAACCTACGACACTCTTCTCGGGCGGAGGAGGGATGATGCAGCCCTGAAGAGACTGTTTGACTGACAGCTTCTCATAGAGACCCAGGAAGTCACTGAAGCGCCTCCTCACATAGAAGGCTTTACTCTTGAACATGGCGAGGGATGTCTAAGAACAGCAGGTTTACAATGTTGGATTAGAATGGACTCCTTTAAGCCTGCCACACACTACAAGATTTTTCAGTCTTAGACGATTTTATATGTGCTACAATAAGCGCCGACCACAGATGAGAGGAGAATCATGTGATTTTAAGTCTCTGATCGCAAAGACGCTGCAGGATACGGCTGCGGACCACAGGCTAAACGTTGTGAGTGCACCTAGCATCAGCCGTTTCCTGCGAGTAAAACCACTCGCTTTGAGACTTTTAAAGGTCCCATGGCATGAAAATTTCACTTTCTGAGGTTTTTGAACGTTAATGTGAGCTCCCCTACCCTGTTTAGGCCCCCCCCCGGTTAAAAGTTGCGAAATGTCTAAACTGAGCATTTGCGATCCTTTTCTGCGTTAGAAAAAAATCAGAGCTCAAACGGGCGATTTTGAACAAGGCACCTTATTGACGTCAGATCGAAAAAAGAAATGCAAATGCAGTTCCACCCCCGTCTGTCTGTACTCAGCGTCTGTGTAAATCACGCCCAGAGAGTTTGGACTGCGAATGCGCTAGGCAATGCGAAATGCATTTTTTTATTTGCCTGGAGGCACGTCCGAGTGTTTCTAGGCTCGGAAGTCCTTTATCTGAGCCTCTGGACCTTTGAACAGCAGTGGTTTAATTTTATTTTCTGTGGAAATGTGTTTATTTTTCAATGGAACGCTTCAAATCTCCCCCCGTGCAAAAACACGGAAATGGATCAGAGAGCACAGCTGAGAGCGGAGAGTTTGGCCACGCCCCCACCCTCTACTATTGGCCAGCTCTTTTCTCCTCATTTGCATTCAAGCAACAACTCCCATTATGGAGTGTTCAGAGAGAGAAAAATTACTCTCTCATCTTATCCCTGTTTCTCATGCATGAGTGTTGATTTTGAAGAAGGATTCATTTACAGTATTAGGGAACCATTAAGGAGCCATATAAAAGCATCAAGAAGTTTGCCTGGAAGAATCCATGACTCATCGCTGTACCAGCGAGTGAGTCTGGTAACGCTTGGTCCAAAATGCGCTGCAGTTGCGCGTAGACAGACAGCTAAGTGAACCAATCAGAGATTGCGCCATCCTGATTCAAAACTGAGGAGGAACTTCCGCTGCCTAAGAGTGACTTTGCGGGCAAAGGCGGGTGCACTGACGTCACCATCTTTGAACGAATCAGAATCGCGGAGTCCGTTTTTAACCGGAGGAGCGAGGGTGGAGCGAGGGTGTCCAAATGGTATCGCGCTGTATAGGAAATACAGAGAGATATCATTTGGCTGGCCAGGTAATCAAGAAGTACCATGTCATGGGATCTTTAAGTGTTCAAAGATCAGAGCACTGCACTTCAAGTTTAAAAATCAAAACTGTTAATATTTGTGAAATGTGCAACACTTCAGATACATGATTTTTAATGCACATGTGGTGGTGATAAAGCACCCAGGAAGTAGAGTCACTATCGCTAATCTGCAGCTTCACCTCGATCCGCAGACACACGAGGAGCTAATCTCACCTTTTCAGTTTTAAGAACGCTTCAAACTGGATTAACAGCTCTGTTTTGTGGACTGGGCGCCAGGACAGATGCTTATGAGAGGTGAGAAATAGTCTTCTCATATATATTTTCTTAGACTTAGAAAAACTTAATTGATCCACAAGGGAAATGATCTCATTCGTTTCCTGAGTTTGTGCCTCTGTGTCTGTCCTGCAGTGGTGGTGATGGTGATGTTTTACTGTTATGATCTGACAGAGTAACTCAGACACACACACACACACACACGAAGCATAGCGGCTTCAAAATCGCACACAAAGACACTGGTCACATTTTTCCCCAAACTGAGTGAGAAGCAAATCGCAGCCTAAATCGGGCAAGTTCATTTCTCTGGAGTGTGTGGCGGCCTTTAGACAAGAGGAGGTGGATTTTACGGAGAAAAGAAACACTTACTCTTGTGGACACTCTGTAGGCCACATATGCGTTCATGCCATCACCTGTGAGGACATGCCAAGGGAAAATAAACATTCAGCAGGTTTAAATTGAATCTGCTCATGCAAAACTGAAAGCATGTGGCTATTTTATCATCATCTTTGTCATAGAAATGGACTGACCAACTTTCTCAGGACTGGTGACAGAGATATCCACATCGAAACTGTCCTTGGCTTCTTCCTCCTCCTCCAGCTGTGAAGAGGAAACGCACAGTGACACATAAGAGGTAGACGTTATAAAAAATATTGAAAATCATATACTCAAACTATCGTATCAAAACTAGATACTCATTTGAGCAAGTACCAATACTAAAAAAGTCACATTCAGATAACAAAAATAAACCTTTTACTTAATAGAGCTCAAGATAATTCTAAAGCTATCAGAACAAGTTTTAGAGCACATATGAATATTCCAATTTAATCTTATAATGTTTCCTCATCAAAAACACACACAAAACACCACCTTGTAATTGTGGTAATGCAGGAAGTGTTCCACTGTGTTTTTACACCTTCACTAGAATCATTTGGATGATTTTAGCCATGGACTTGACCAGCTCTACTGAACAAAAGGTAAAAAGTAGTGGTTATCTTGAAAATAACTACTTCATGACATCATAAGGTAGAACAGAACATTTTGAGCTTTAGAGAGGAGCCACTAGTGATGGGCGAAATGAAACGGGCATGCACTTCAAAACAGTGCACCAAAAAGTGAGTCAAAGCACTTGTCACGTGACAGAGATGGCATGTACACCTATGTAAGACTCTTTAAAGCCGGTAAACACAATCAACATGAAGGCAGAGACGTTATTTTAGATCAGTGCTTTAAGTAGGCATAAATAAGTGCCGGTACTCGCATTAATTTAGAGTCCTGGTAGTGGTAAACCCATGGTAAGAACATGCTGAATACGTAGAGAAGTGCTGCTACACAATTGGGGAATTTTAGAAGTGGTGGAAATTAGCACCAGACATCACAGCCCATAAAAACACAGTTTTAGATCAATGCATCAATGACACGCACACACATAGACGTGAACTTATTTTATTAGAAATTAAACTATAAAGAAATGCATCCTTCCACTATCAAAAAATATTTTATAGAGTTGTGAACAAAAAACATTTAACAGTGTTTATTGAACTTTATTTTAGAAACAGAAATACATGAGTTGCACACACGCAAACATGAACTTGTTTTTTGGAAACAAAACGTTTTAATAGCACCTTGCCACTAGAGGTCACTGTGGAAAGCGTTTTGAATCTTCGATACATTTGGTTCAAACGTTTGGCGGTTTCATGAAGCCTCGTTTTGTCCATCACTAGGAGTTACTTATGTGTGAATGAAACAAATACAACTCCAGGTATGTTTTTAAGGAGGTAACAACATTATAACATGGCCAAAAGCTCATAAGTCAAATTGGTGTTCATCACACTCTATTGTTTAAATAAAGAGTTTTTAATTATCATGGACGTATTAGAATGAGTACTGAATATAGAGTCTATTCCTTAGTATCGAAATAGAGTTTAAAATTTGAGTATTGTGACAACACTAATAGGAGAAGCCATAATCCTTATGACAGTTGTTAATTCAAATAGATGCTCTGCACAGGGAGTGGCTTGTTACCTGCTCTAAGGAGGTGGGCTGCACAGAGGCAGGGCCCTGGGTGAAGGGCAGGGTCCGAGGATCAGCAGAGCCAGAGGTGCTCTTATCAGTGCTCTGCTCCACACGGGCATCTGAGGGAAAACACACAAAGGAACACACATTCAAATAAGCTTATAAATCCTTAAAGGGCCTATATTCTGGCTATATTCTGATCTGTTGTGTTATTTTCTCATCAAAAACATACCCCGAGTTTTATTTTATTTCATTCACACGTTTAACACACAAACACTGCGTATAGGCCGGGTTCTTCACTCAAACAGAAATCACTTCGTTCCACCTTGTGATGTCATTTGTTAAAGGTCCCATGACATGGTACTTCTTGATGCTTTTATATGGCTCCTTAATGGTTCCCTAATACTGTAAATGAATCCTTCTTCAAAATCAACACTCAGTGCATGAGAAAGACACATGTACAGAGTCAGAGTCAGAGTATCTCTCTCTGAACGACTCATTCTGGGTCTTGTTGCTTGAATGCAAATGAGAAGGACACAGATAGGTTAGAGGAGCGGGTGGGGGGGCAAATGCGCTGTGCGCTGGCGGCTGGCCCCACTTCCATGTTTTAAAGGGATATGCCACCCCCAGGTCAAACTTGGGCATCTCCCCACAGTCCATAGACTAAAATAAGTGGTGGAAAGCGTTTTTCTGGTGACGCAGCCATTGTCCAGGTCTGTCAGCACTGACCGCCGTGGTATCTGCAGCTACTCCGTGTTAGACTGGAGTCTAACGTCGCCAGAGAAAGGCCAAAAGGAATTAATTTGCTCGATGCTTTTTCCAATTACTTTCTGTGTAGTGCGCATTCATATCGAGTGCAAATAAATGTGCAATTCAACACGGACAGGGGACAGGGGACTCCCAGTTACGCACCAGGAAGGCAGTTCCCCTGTTACGCAGCGTGGTGTGTGCTTCGGCTGTGTTTTTCCGCACTGAAAAATAGTTCCCACCCAAAATGACCAAGTCAAGCTCTCCGTGTTGATTTGCTCATTTATTTGCACTCGATATGAATGCGCACTACACAGAAAGTAATTGGGAAAAGCATCAAGCAAATTCATTCCTTTTGGCCGAAATCTTTCTCTGGCGACGTTAGACTCCAGTCTAACGGGGAGTAGCTGCAGATACCGCGGTGGTCAGTGCTGACAGACCTGGACAATGGCTGCGTCACCAGAAAAACGCTTTCCACCACTTATTTTAGTCTCTGGACTGTGGGGAGATGCCCAAGTTTGACCTGGGGGTGGCATATCCCTTTAAGAGCAGAGGAGGAAAGGAGAGCCTTTTCAATGAAAAAAAACACATTTTCACAGAAAATAAAATTAAACCACTGCTGTTTCAGAGGTCCAGAGGCTCAGATAAAGGACTTCCGACCCTAGAAACACTCGCACATGCCTCCAGGCAAATAAAAAAACTAGGGCTGTCAAACGATTAATTTTCTTGATCGCAACTAATCTCAGAAATTTCATAGTTAATCGCGATTAATCGTGATTTATTTTGCATGTTTAAAATTGATATCTTGCAGTAAGACCGTTCGAATCTAAAGTTAAACTCACAATGCAAAGTATTTCTCACCATTTTTTTTATTTCAAAAAAGTGCAGAGAAAGGAAAAAGTAACAATGAACCAGTAATAGTGCTTACTTTGAGAAATTGTAAATAAATGATTGAAGCCCGCTCGAGCTGCCTACGGATGCGTAGAAGGAACAAAATACTAGCAAACTCAAAATAGCGCGTTTAACCGACAATGAGTTTAATTAATACAACCAAATGAGCTGCATATGGATGGTAGAATTGCGGAAAATGCTGGCAAACTCTGATCGCGATTGTTGTTCGCGATTATAACTCTAATCGCGATTAATCGCGATTAACGCATTAATATTCCCAGCCCTAAAAAAAACGCATTTCGCATTGCGTAGCTCATTCGCGGTCCAAACTCTCTGGGCGTGATTTACAGAGACGGTAGGTAGACATCCAGACAGGGGGTGGAGCTGCATTTTTCGATGTGTAAACAGGGTAGGGGAGCTCACATTAATGTTCAAAAACCTCAGAAAGTGAAAATTTCATGCCATGGGACCTTTAATACAGGAGGTGCTCCACTGTGTTTTTAAACTCTATACACTTTCACTAGAATCATTTGGACTCATTTCAGCCCTGGAATTGCCAATCTCTACTGAACTAAAAAGTAAAAGGTAGCTGTTCACTTGAAAACTACCACTATATAACATCACAAGGTAGAACAGAGCATTTTGAGTTTTGGAGTAACTGACAAACCATTGTTACTCAAACATGTATGAATGAAACAAAATACAACCCTGAGTATTTTTTACAGTATATAAAATGACTTAAAGCTTACAATAATCAATTTAGTCTCATATTTGACCTTTAATTTGACCTGTACTGTCATATCTAATGACTGGACGATAACATTTGTGACCGGCCACCCGAAAACCGGCTACAACTCGGGATTCGTGAACACGAGAAAATTGCAATATTTTTTTTTTTTTTGCCTCATCATCGAAATCATTTGATTTTTGGCACAGTATATGTATTCAGTTACCTCTCACAGCCTTGCACTATGTCTCTCATTATGCCTGCAGAGAAAACACATATTTATATATTATATTATATATAAGAGTCCCCAAGAGTTGATTTAAAGGAGAATTAACGTTTTTTTTACAATCTGAGCCTTATTTCGGTAATAAAACAAGTTGTTTTACTCACCCATAGCACTTTGGTGTCATATGGAGATGTTTTAGTTTAGCGATATCCGTTTAGCGTAACGTGAGTTCTCGGGGCATATGTTTGCGGTCTCCAAATAACACAAACTTTAGCACTTTTCAAATCATAGAAGCTCAATGTCTTAGTCTACACTTTTGTTTGAGTCAAAAGTCGCCTGTAATCCAAGATTTATCCATAATTTCGAGCAGATGAGGAGGACAGTGCGCATGTGCTCAGTCACAGCTGATTTGCAGATAAGACGCAACTTTTCTATGGCAGAAGATTGGGACTTTGAGGCTGAAGAGGACTTATGGAGGACTGAGGACTGAAGAGGAGTATACGGATGAGGAGACAGAATGGATACGGAAAGAATGAGACATTTTTAGGAGCAGCAGAGAACACCCATCGGTTTCACATTACTTCTCAGAATCGTGCGCTGAATCCGCTGGCCTTCTTTCTTTTCCTTTGCTGGTAAAAAATTGTCCTGACTGAAGTGGGTACTGCAAACACGATGGTCCAAACGTCTTACAGCTTTGCCTTACATGTTTGGGTCCCGAGAGCTGAGAGCGAAATAAGCTGTGACTGAGCACATGCGCACTGTCCTCCTCATCTACTCGAACTTATGGATAAATCTCGGATTACAGGCCACTTTTGACTCAAACTAAAGTGTAGACTAAGACATTGAGCTTCTATGATTTGATCCAGGCGGCTGACGAAAAAGCAGAAATCCGCCAAAAAGCCGAAATTTTTCATCCCTGTTCATGGGAGTGGGGGTTAAAGTATCGTTACCGGTACTCAGTATTGGCAAGTACAGAAATGATTATACTCGTACTCGTATCGGCTTTCAAAAAAGTGCTATCAAGGCATCCCTACTGGTGTGTTTTGGCTTTTAGACTAATGGCTAAAAAGCTAGGTAAAAGATAAAGTCTGATGTATTCTAACCAGCAAACAGGTCGCTGTCGTCATCCGAGTGCACTCCGTTAGATTGGGCGTTGGCCTGGGCATTGGACAGGGCAGTAGTGTTGCCAGGGGGTGCAGTGCTGTGGGCCTCTTCACTGAACAGGTCTGGGGGCTCATCCTGCTCAGGCTTAGAAACACCGCGGCTCACAGCAGCAGGCTTACTCTGCAATACAACACAGCACATTTAAGACAACCTGCTGCTGCATACCTCCAATCACATTTTCAGACGGGATAATGTGCACTGAATGATCACTCTAGCACGTGCTCCATATCCATGGAGACTTCAACCAGAAAAAATCCTTCAGTGCACCATTAAGGTTTGCAACATTTCTACACACACCAAATATAATAAATCTCTTATGCATTTGTTGTTTGTTTTAAAGCTTAAAAAAGGGGTCTGAGTTACCAATAAATAGTTCTGTCTTAGCAGGACCATCATTGGAAACGTGGATATAAGTGGACATCAGCATGTTCACTCCAGAGGGAATGGCATCAAAAACATTTGCATATTCTCTTGGCATTACTGGAAAATTGTAAATGTTGAGAAATTCACTGTATGAAAAGGTGATGCCTTTGTTGTTAAACAGTTAGTGTACAAAGGTGAAACCCTGTTCAACCCATTTTTTAAAAGGTCCCATGACATGAAATTTTCACTTTCTGAGGTTTTTGAACGTTAATGTGAGCTCCCCTACCCTGTTTAGACCCCCCCTCCCCCATGGCTAAAAGTTGCGAAATGTCTAAACTGAGCATTTGCGATCCTTTTCTGCGTTAGAAAAAATCAGAGCTCAAACAGGCGATTTTGAACAAGGCGCCTTATTGGCGTCAGATCGAAAAAAAGAAATGCAAATGCAGTTCCACCCCCGTCTGTCTGTACTCAGCGTCTCTGTAAATCACGCTCATAGAGTTTGGACTGCGAATGCGCTAGGCAATGCGAAATGCGTTTTTTTTATTTGCCTGGAGGCACGTCCGAGTGTTTCTAGGCTCGGAAGTCCTTTATCTGAGCCTCTGGACCTTTGAACAGCAGTGGTTTAATTTTATTTTCTGTGGAAATGTGTTTATTTTTCAATGCTTCAAATCTCTCCCCCCGTGGAATGCTTCAAATCTCTCCCCCCGTGCAAAAACACAGAAATTGATCAGCTGAGCGCTCAGAGCCGAGAGCGGAGAGTTTGGCCACGCCGCCACCCTCTACTATAGGCCATCTCTTTTCTCCTCATTTGCATTCAAGCAACAACGCCCATTATGGACTGTTCAGAGAGAGAAAAATTACTCTCTCATCTTATCTCTGTTTCTCATGCACTGAGTGTTGATTTTGAAGAAGGATTCATTTACAGTATTAGGGAACCATTAAGGAGCCATATAAAAGCATCAAGAAGTACCATGTCATGGGATCTTTAAAATGACACTTTTTATTGAGGGGTTGTTGGTTTAACTTTTATCTTCTAACATCAAATGAACTGTCTGAAATGAACTGTATGTTTAGTGAGTGTACTGGTGTTACATTTGCTTTTGTGTAATGGTTGCTGTACTTTTCCCTGTCCTGTAGACTGTTTGACATCTACCTGGGACCGATTAGCCCTGGTGGCTATAATCTTTACATATTTACTTTTTAAACGCTGTCCCTTTACAAATAAATAAAATAAGAAATGCTTTGGTCCATGAACGCTGCACATCTACAGGTGAGTGAAACCGGAGGTACGCAGATCTGATATTTTAACACTTCAATTTCTGTGCTCTGAAGTGAACACAGCTCATCACATCTCTGTACCGTTAGTAAAAGGAGTTGTCTGGGTGGTGCCACATCAGCAACAGATAAAAAACACTAACTTGAACTGACGCTTAAGCTGCTTTAAACAAGATAATGGATTGATCAGCATGTCAGATCATAAACATACATACATTACAACATTATAATTACCCAACAGTTCAAACTTGTTTAATCTGTCTTGTTTTGACATTAGTCTGATAACTGTGGCTGTGGATGCGGCTCAGTCAGCGCGCATAAAGAGGCTAGCAGCTTTGGCACGGCAGCGCACGGAAAAAAACACACATCGGTTTAAAATACCGTCTCCAAACTCGTCAGGCGTACATTGTTGACGAAGATGTCTTCTCCCTCGTCGCTGTCTCCGTCTGCCACGCCACAGCCCGCGGTCTCCGGCTCCTCAGACGCGGGGAAAGGCGGAGAAGTGCGCTGGGAGCTGGTCGCCATGTTCCGTGTTGTGCCAGCGCGCTGACGCAGACGCGCGGGTCACGGGTCACACAAGAAGAAAACTGTGGAGAGACCCCTGCTGGCCGGGGGTGAGGTGCACAGGCACCGCCACAGTTGCCTGGTAACGCTTGATCCACAGAATGCGCTGCGGTTGCGCGTAGACAGACAGCTAAGTGAACCAATCAGAGATTGCGCCATCTTGATTCAAAACTGAGGCGGAACTTCCGCTGCCTAAGAGTGACTTTGCGGGCAAAGGCGGGTGCACTGACGTCACCATCTTTGAACGAATCAGAATCGCGGAGTCGGTTTGGAACCGGAGGAGCGAGAGTCAGTGGATGGAGAGTGTCCAAATGGTATCGCGGTGTATAGGAAATACAGAGAGATATCATTTGGCTGGCCAGGTAACCGCCACAGAGTATCCATCTGTCTACTTTTGAAATCAGAAATTATATCAAAATAAACATTTCCAATCTTAGGTCAATTAGAATTAACACAATTATTTCTATTTGCTAAATGCCAGTATAATAAGAGTATTTTTTTTGAATAATTTTTTTATTACTTTTTTTCAAAAGTTTATTTCATTTCAGTTCATTTATATAGCGCCTTTCATGACACCCAAAGCACTTTACAGTTCATTGTTCATTCACTCCACACTTGAAAGCGTAAAGAATGATATAAACGAAATGTAGAATGGTAGGTCCGTATGAATTTTAAAAGATGAAGATTTTGTAAATACTTGTAATTATTTTAAAATGTGTGCCTTGTATGGTATTTTTGCATTGAACATGTGTGTGTGACTATGTGAGAGTGTGTTTACCTGTGTTCCAGTGTGGTGTGAGAATGTGTCAGTGTGAATGTTTCTTATTGTTGATTGAGATTTTTACTGTAATTTTTAATGTAATAGGGACTGCAGATGGAAACTAGCTCTGTAGCTATAATCTGGTGCAGATCATCTTTGTTTTTTGAGCTTAATGTCTCTGTACATTGTCTCTTTTCAAATAAAGGCTAAACTAAAATAACTAACTAACTTGGTGGTGGTAAGATACTTTTGTAGCCACAGCTGCCCTGGGGCAGACTGACGGAAGCGAGGCCGCCAATCTGCACCATCGGCCCCTCCAACCACCACCAACACTCACACTCCACTTTCATACCTGGCAATGTGGGTGAAGTGTCTTGCCTAAGGACACAACGATAGTTTTTGCGACTGGCGCCCCCCTGTGGCACCTGGAATTCCCAGCGGTCTCCCATCCAAGTACTAACCAGGCCCTGGTTAGCTTCTGAGATCTGACGGGATCAGGCTTTGACAAGTAGGTATGGCCACATACAGTTCATTAGCACTATTGCCTTGAAACTGTATGACTTGGGTTAAACAACCAAACCTAAACATGCGCCATAGGTAAAATCCTCCAGCTTGGGGCCTGACCAAAGCATAAATAACAAAACAAAATCATGGGGATGGTCCCCGGGTCAAATATAGAAACAACTTCTCCTGTGCGAGATCAATAAAGGTCAATCTTCTAATCCTTGACCACTGTAAGGCACTTTGTGTTACAATTTTGAAAAGCGCCTTATAAATGTTTGATTGATTGATTGATTGAAACCTTTTGGATATTATTCCACAAGCTTCTCACGATAGTTTGTAGGAATTTTGGCCCATTCCTCCTGACAGAACTGGACAGAAAGGCTCGGGCAACCTGGGGGTTCGATCCCCAAGTTGCCCGAGCCTTTCTGTGTGGAGTTTGCATGTTCTCTCCGTGTCTGGGTGGGTTTCCTCCGGGTACTCCGGTTTCCCCCATCAACCCAAAACATGCTTCGCTGAGGTCCTGACCAAACCGAAGCAACAAGATCATGGAGATGGTCCCCGGGCGCAGTAATGTGCTGCCCATTGCTCCTAATAACAGGATGGGTTAAATGCAGAGAAGAATTTCTCCTGTGTGAGATTAATAAAGTCACTTGTGGAAAAAGACAGACGAAGCACGCACCACGCTGACAGGGGAATCCCTGTTTACGCACCAGGAAGGGAGTTCCCCCGTTACGCTACGTGCATTGTGCTTCGGCTTTATTTTTCCGCACTGAAAAATAGTTCCCACCCAAAATGACCAAGGCAAGTTCTCCGTGTTGATTTGCACATTTATTTGCACTCGATATGAATGCGCACTACACAGAAAATAATTGGGGAAAGCATCGAGCAAATTCATTCCTTTTGGCCGAAATCTTTCTCTGGCGCCGTTGCCTCCAGTCTAACGCGGAGGAGCAGCAGCTCGCGCAGCGGTCAGTGCTGACAGACTCGGACAATGGCTGGGTGAGCAGGAAAACGCTTTTCAACGCTTTTCATCTCCCCACAGTCTCTGGACCGTGGGGAGATGCCCAAATTTGACCTGGGGGTGGCATATCCCTTTAATTTCTTAACCGAGTCAAGTTTGTAGGTCGGCTTGCTCGTACATACCTTTTCAGCTCTGCCCATGAATCTTCAATAGGATTTAGATCTGGGCTCTGTGATGGCTACTCCAAAACATTGACTTTGTTATGCTTGAGCCACTTTGTAATCATTTTTGCAGTTCGCTTCGGATCATTGTCCATTTGGAAAACCCATTTGCTCCCAAGCTTCAACTTCCTGGTTGATGACTTAAGATGTTGTTTCAATATTTCCATGTAGTGTTCTTTCCTCATGATGCCATCTATTTTGTGAAGTGCACCAGTCCCTCCCACAGCAAAACAACATGGTGCTACCACCCCCATGTTTCACAGTTGGGACGGTGTTCTGAGGCCTGCAGGCTTCCCCCTTTTTTCCTCCAAACATAACGATGGTCATTGACAATTCAATTTTTGTTTGGACATGTCCCCAAATATTAACAGCTACTTTTTACCCTTTTCTCTTTTGTTCTATAGAGAGACAATTTCAAGGCTAAAAATGTGCAAATGATTCTACTGAAGGTGTATTGAGTTTAAAAACACAGTGACATCACAAGGTGGAGAAAAGAACTCAGCCTAAATATGCAGGTTTTGTGTGTTAAACATGTGTGAATGAAACAAAACACAACTCCGAGTATGTTTATAACTACATTATAACATAGATCTGAAATTACCGTCACACTGGCCTTTTAATTAAAGTGGATTTTGCTAAATGTATCTCCTTTAAGTTGATTCATGCTGAGAGTATTTACATAGATAAAACACTACAGCAGTCACAAAAATCATCATTTTATTAAAATGTTTCACCTTCAGACTATTACTATTGGGGAAAATAAGACACCGGTTACAGATGAGACCATTAAAGGTCCCATGACATGGTACTTCTTGATGCTTTTATATGGCTCCTTAATGGTTTCCTAATACTGTAAATGAATCCTTCTTCAAAATCAAGACTCAGTGCATGAGAAAGAGAGATAAGATGAGAAAGAGTCATAAATGTCACTCTGGAACACTCCATTATGGGCGTTGTTGCTTGAATGCAAATGAGGAGAACAGAGATGGCCTATAGTAGCGGGTGGGGGCGTTGCCAAACTCTCCACTCTTTCCTTTTCAGCTGTGCCCTGTGCGCTCTGACCCACTTCCGTGTTTTTGCGCGGAGGGAGAGATGAGAAGCATTCCATTGAAAAATAAACACATTTCCACAGAAAATAAAATTAAACCACTGCTGTTTCAGATATCCACAGGCTCAGATAAAGGACCTCCGAGCCTAGAAACACTCGCAAGTTCCTCCAGGCAAATAAAAAAACGCATTTCGCATTGCGTAGCTCCTCCGCAGTCCAAACTCTCTGGGCGTGATTTACAGAGACGCTGAGTACAGACAGACGGGGGTGGAACTGCATTTGCATTTCTTTTTTCGAGCTGACGTCAATAAGGTGCCTTGTTCAAAATCGCCCGTTTGAGCTCTGATTTTTTCTAACGCAGAAAAGGATCACAAATTCTCAGTTTAGACATTTCGCAACTTTTAACCAATGGGGGGGGGGGGGCCTAAACAGGGTAGGGGAGCTCACATTAACGTTCAAAAACCTCAGAAAGTGAAAATTTCATGCCATGGGACCTTTACATAAATAAAAATCTTCAGAGAATATTAGAATAGGCTAGTGAGTACAGTTAGCCTCAGTTAGATTAAAAAAACGTGGATAGATAAGACTTGAAATTTTCTGATTATGAATAAGCATTATGAGGAAAAACTGCTTCTACTTCTTGCAGTATGCACAATGCAAAAGTGCCCAGGTGTGTTTGAGTATTGTGCCCCCCTGGTGGCAGATGGCAGCAGGCCAACACTAGGGCAGGTGTTTGGTGCAGCCGTAGAGTCTGTTGATGCGGAGCACGTCATTTCCACTCATGGTCGTAGCATATCCAAACACTAACGTAGGGTCGTCTTTAGATGAGATGGTGTCCAGACCATTTTTGCTGAATGCCTTACTGTGAAGAAAAAAGGAAATCAAGAAACACAAATGTTCAAATCATTTCATAATGTCAAGGTCAACATAAAGCTTTTGTCAATTGTAAACTTCCTCACAGTGGGAAGAGAAACCACAACTTTTAACAAGAAAAAGTACTGCTACTTCAATGAAAATATTACTCATGTAGGTGTAGGTGTAAAAGTATGCTGCTAGAAAATAGGCTACTCTGAAAAGTGCTACCCACCTCTGATACTGCAACAGTCATATTTGGTCTATACTTTTGTATTCCTGCTTGTAAAAAAAAAGGTTCTTACTTGCTATATTGCATCACAGATTGGAAATCATATGGAGTCTGGAGGTTGTTGGTGTCCTGAAGATTGAAATTATAGATATAAGCTAAAACACACAAAGACAAGAAATGAATTAAAACATGCATACTTCTTGTACCATACTGTTTTCATTGGTGTGCATTAGTGTTTATTTTAACAGATTATTCTTTAAAGGAACTGTATGTAATTTTGGTTTCAAATTCCACAAACTTGACCAAACTGATCCATGCTGTATCCCCAGATACGAAGTAAACATGCTCAATTAAGTTAAATATAGCTCTTACTGATAACAATACTAATGCTGGTTTATTCTTACTTAAAGGTCCCATGGCATGAAATTTTCACTTTCTGAGGTTTTTGAACGTTAATGTGAGCTCCCCTACCCTGTTTAGGGCCCCCCAATGGCTAAAAGTTGCGTAATGTCTAAACTGAGCATTTGCGATCCTTTTCTGCGTTTGAAAAAAACACAGCTCAAATGGGCGATTCTGGACAAGGCACCTTATTGACGTCAGATCGAAAAAAGAAATGCAAATTCAGTTCCACCATCGTCTGGATCTCCACCCCCTGTCTCTAGAAATCACACCCAGAGAGTTTGCACTGCGGAGGAGCTACGCAATGCGAAATGCGTTTTTTTATTTGCCTGGAGGCACGTGCGAGTGTTTCTAGGCTCGGAAGTCCTTTACCCGACCCTCTGGACCTGTGAAACAGCAGTGGTTTAATTTTATTTTCTGTAAAAAGTTGTTTTTTTTTTCATTGAAAAGGCTGTCCTTTCCTCCTTCGTGCTTACACACGCGGAAGTGGGGCCAGGCACAGCGCACCGCTAAAACAAGGAACCAGCGGCGCATTTGGCCCCCACCCACTCCACCCCACCAATCTGTGTCCTTCTCATTTGCATTCAAGCAACAAGGCCCAGAATGAGTTGTTCAGACAGAGAGATTATGACTCTGATTCTGTACATGTGTCTTTCTCATGCACTAAGTGTTGATTTTGAAGAAGGATTCATTTAGAGTATTAGGGAACCATTAAGGAGCCATATAAAAGCATCAAGAAGTACCATGTCATGGGATCTTTAAAGGAAAAGTAAAATTTTTTACAATCTGAGCCTTATTTCGGTAATAAAACAAGTTGTTTTACTCACCCATAGCACTTTGGTGTCATATGGAGCATTTCCGGAGATGTTTTAGATTAGCGTTAGGCTAACGCCATTAGCCTAGCGCGACTTATAGCCATAGCTCGGGGCATTCCCCGAGCATGTAATATGCCCCGTGCGGGCTCCAAATAACACAAACTTTAGCATTTTTCAAATCATAGAAGCTTGATGTCTTAATCTACGATTTCGTTTGGTCAAAAGTGGCCTGTAATCCGAGATTTAGCCATAGTTTCGAGTAGATGAGGACGCCAGTGCACATGCGCGGAGTGTGTTCTCAGCTCCCGGGACCCAAACATGGAACGCAAAGCTGTAAACTATGGATAAAGTTTGTGTTATTTGGAGCCCGCACGGGGCATATTACATGCTCGGGGAATGCCCTGAGCTATGGCTATAAGTCGCGCTAGGCTAACAGCGTTAGCCCAACGCTAATCTAAAACATCTCCGGAAATGCTCCATATGACACCAAAGTGCTATGGGTGAGTAAAACAACTTGTTTTATTACCAAAATAAGGCTCAGATTGTAAAAAACGTTACTTTTCCTTTAAGGCTCTGGCACCTCGGGTTCAGATGGGATTGTAGTAGCTTTTCTAAAACAGTAAAACTGCAGGCTGCATATAGTTCCTTTAATTTGCTGAAATCAAGTAAATGTTTATTATTATTATTAAAGAATTAAATGTGTTTTAGGTATAGGCATATATGCATATAGTGTCCCACAGACCTAGTGTTCAGTAAAGTAAAAATAAAGTAAAATTAAATTCTGTCAACTGGATAAAAGTTCTTTGATCAAATGTTTCGCAGCATCTGTCAATATGTCAATGTCCAGCTGTATGCTGATGATACTGTAATTTATACACATGCCAGAACTGTACAGGAAGTTTCATAAAAGTTATCATCAGCCATGACTCCTGTCCAAAAGTGGGTCAAGAACTCATGCCTACAACTCTATACAAAGAAAACGGTCTGCATGATGTTCAGTAAAAAACCAAATGAGCTGCAGTGGTCCAATGTCCTTCTGGATGGGGTGGAACTCAGCCTCGTCAAAGAGTTTAAATACCTGGACTGACGTTGGACCCGACATTGACATTTAAGAAACACATTAAGCGCCTCACAAAAAACGTTAATTTTAACTTAGTGAATTTTAGACAAGTAAGACCCTTCATGACTCTATATGCGGCACGAATGTTTTTACACTCTATGATTCTGTCTCATATAGAGATCTGCATTACCACATGGTCACTTGCTGCTGGCACAACACTCAAACCAGTTGAATCACTTTTTAAAAAAGCTGTGAAAATATTAGACAAGAAACCATTCTCAGTCCACCACTGCACAATTTTAGACAAGTATAATTTACTCAATTTTAATAATTTTGTTCATTTTAAATACGGTTGTTTTATATATAAAGTTTTACATGGACTTGCTCCTCCTCTGCTACAAGATTTTATTAAAACAAAGACTGTCAGTGGGATGGGAACTAGGGCCACGGCCCAGGGGAACTGTGAGGTCCACACAGACGCAGGGGGAACTGTGAGGTCCACACAGACGCACTACATTTGGACAAAGTGTGCTCTCAGTCAGAGGCTCTAAGTTCTGGAACTCTCTCACATTATCAATAAGAGAGACTCCAACACTGGACACTTTCAAATCATACTTGAAACAGTGGCTAAAGGAAAACCAGACTTGTGGACATTTTTAATGTTGTAATGCTTAATGTTTTAATGTTTTAATGTTGGTGTTATTGTCATTGTTTTATTGTTTTTGCTGTGGTGTCACCTGCCTAGGGACTACAGATGGAAATGAGCATTCTTGCTATAATCTGGCATATTTACACTGCAATGCTGCAGATGTTCATTAATATGCACTGTCCCTATTAAATAAAGAATAAATAAAAATCTTTGCCATAGTTTTCTATGTGATGTTTAATTATGATATCATTTAAATAAATGTATTATAGCATACCTTCCTGATAGTCAAAAGTCATTAAGAAAACTTAAATTTAGGATTTTCACAGATCAAAATAGGCTTCTTCTTCACAAATATACTAACAGTTCTTGTATTATCCTTGTAGTGACCCCCACATGTTCATACCTTGGTCTATGTTCTCAGTGTGGATGTTGACGTAGCTGTCGCGGTCGCTCCGGGTGTGCTCATGATGGAAGCCCAGAGCGTGATTAAACTCATGCTTGATTATGCCACCGTAAATGCATCCATTTTGCTGCAGGGACAGCTTCTGCGTGCCCCCAATACGGCCAACGAACGACCAGCACCTGTCAGGCAGGGACAAGTCAGACAGGGACAACAGACAGAGAGCCAGCTCTCGCCTCCTATTCAGCCTACAAAGAACCAGCAACTACAGCAGTGACACGTGAAACAGGGACAAATTAGTACAGGTCCAAAATATCAATAACACAACAGCACTGCAAGATTAACCAAATCAAAATCACAATGTGAATACACACAATTAGCAAATCATAATTTCCTCCACAAACAACTACGGTAAATATCTTATTCTGCATAATCACTGCTAACCTGTATCTTGGGTGAAGTTTCATTCTGTCTTTGGTTTTGAACTGTTAAGTGACAATTATTTTTGTCCATTTCTGTGGAATCATGCAGGTGGGCCTCATTTATGAAGCATACAAATTTGTATTTAAGACATTCTTATGAATATTTCACTAAATGTTTTCTTAAAATTACTATTAAAAACTATTCTTCTGGAAGAACACATCTTACAAACAGTCGGAGCACTGTATGCTCTGCACTGTAGCGTCACACATAATGTACATAAACAAATCTGTAAACTTGTGGATCAAATACTATTTTGTATGTCTATGTTAAATGATGGCAGGCTGGTGTACTGTTGAGATGGTGTACATCAATGAGATGGTTGCAGATTTAAAGGACATGCATATTAATAAAGTACAGATAGAAGGTTATAACATGTTTTATATAAACAGGATAAAAAAAGGGGAGGAAGGGTCGCCATCTACGTCGACAAACATTTAAAATGTAGGGTTGTTGAACAGAAAACTGTAACTATAAATGACTTGATGGAAATGCTTACAATAGAAATCATTAATGATAATGGCAAAAATATTCTAATTATTTGTGTGTATAGACCACCTGGGGGCAATGTGGACGTGTTTACAGATAAATTACTTGAAATGTTTGAGAATGTAAACAAATCAGTAATTTTATGTGGTGACTTCAACATAGATCTAGGAAACACTGTAACAACAAATGATTTTAAAGGTCCCATGGCATGAAATTTTCACTTTCTGAGGTTTTTGAATGTTAATGTGAGCTCCCCTACCCTGTTTAGCCCCCCCCCATGGTTAAAAGTTGCGAAATGTCTAAACTGAGCATTTGCGATCCTTTTCTGCGTTAGAAAAAATCAGAGCTCAAACGGGCAATTTTGAACAAGGAAACTTATTGACGTCAGCTCGAAAAAAGAAATGCAAATGCAGTTCCACCCCCGTCTGTCTGTACTCAGCGTCTCTGTAAATCACGCCCAGAGAGTTTGGACTGCGGAGGAGCTACGCAATGCGAAATGCGTTTTTTTATTTGCCTGGAGGAACTTGCGAGTGTTTCCAGGCTCAGAAGTCCTTTATCTGAGCCTGTGGATATCTGAAACAGCAGTGGTTTAATTTTATTTTCTGTGGAAATGTGTTTATTTTTCAATGGAACGCTTCTCATCTCTCCCTCCGCGCAAAAACACGGAAGTGGGTCAGAGTGCACAGGGCACAGCTGAAAAGGAAAGAGCGGAGAGTTTGGCCACGCCCCCACCCTCTACTATAGGCCATCTCTGTCCTCCTCATTTGCATTCAAGCAACAACGCCCATAATGGAGTGTTCCAGAGTGACATTTATGACTATTTCTCATCTTATCTCTGTTTCTCATGCACTGAGTGTTGATTTTGAAGAAGGATTTATTTACAGTATTAGGGAACCATTAAGGAGCCATATAAAAGCATCAAGAAGTACCATGTCATGGGACCTTTAAGGAGTACATGGAAACTGCTGGCCTGTGCCCCATGATAACAAAACCAACCAGGATAACTACTCATAGTGCTACGATCATTGATAATATATATACAAATATACATAGTCAAATAATTACTGTTGTCTTTATGACAGATGTGAGTGATCATCTCCCGGTATTTATGATTCATGAAAAATTGTGTTTCGATGTTGTACAAGAAGAAAATTTATTGAAAAATATAACATTTTAAGCAACAGCCAATATGGATTTCGCTCTAAACATTCAACTGCTACAGCAATAATGGAAATGACAGAAGAAATAACCAATGTCATGGACAATAAACGGTTTTTGGTTACCATTTTCATAGACCTTCAAAAAGCATTTGACACTCTGGATCATGAGATACTATTGCAAAAATTATATAAATATGGCATAAGAGGGGTAGCACATCAGTGGGTCACGAGCTACTTAAAAGACCGATATCAGTATGTGGAAATCGATAACAATAAATCAGAGTATTATCATACATTATGTGAAGTACCCCAAAGATCGGTTGTTGGACCTATACTTTTCCTTATTTATATTAACGATATTGTCTCTGTTTCCAGTTTACTCAAATGTATTTTGTTTGCAGATGATACTACTCTATTTTACTCAGGAAAAAATATCAATGAGGTTTTACAAATAGTAGAGAGAGAGTTTCAGAACATTTTGATCTGGTTCAAAGCCAACAAACTATCCATAAATATTAGAAAGACAAAGTTTATGATTTTTAGTTGCAAAAGGAAAGACATAGATGCAAGATTGGTCATACAAGGACTGGAGATTGAAAGGACAAGTGAGATCAAGTTTTTAGGTGTTATAATTGATGAACATTTGACATGGAAATCGCACATAGAACAAGTTAAATCAAAAGTATCACAAACAATAGCTGTATTACACAAAGTGAAGGACTGTCTTAGCAAAAATGCCATGTTTCTTTTGTATAACTCACTGATTGTTCCATATTTGACTTATTGTATTGAAGTGTGGGGAAGTGCCTGTTAAACCCTCATTGAACCAATCTTCCTTTTACAGAAACGCGCTCTCCGTGTGGTAAATGGAAGTGGATACAGAACCCACACTAACCCTATAATTGTACAATTAAAAACATTAAAATTTAAAGAATTGGTAGAATATAACTTACTCAAAATTATGTACAAAGCTCATCAAATAATATTACCAATCAACTTGCAAAATAGATTCAAAAAGAGAAAAAATAGTTAATTAAGAGGAACTGATGTTTTTTCTAAACCAGCATTCAAAACCAAAGGAAAGATGTGTCACAATCCAAGGAGTCAGTCTACGGAACAATCTTGAGCAGGAAATGAAAACTTCTAAGTCTATTCAAGTTTTCAAGAAAAATGTGAAAGTGGCATTAATGAAAAGATATAGAAGTACTGCGCAGTAAAAATATTGTTTTATTATTATTATTATTATTATTGTTGTTGTTGTTATTGATATAATTATTTTGTTTGTTGTAATATAATAATGGAATGTAATATAATATTTTGTTGTAATATAATTTTGAGTTGATAAGGGGCAAATATCATAAGCTTAAGCTTCTTTCTGTTCCCTTTTCATTCATATTTAAGTTATAATTGTATAGATGCAATTGTGTTGCATCTGTTATTTTTTGTTTTGTTTTAACAAATGAAATAAATAAAGACAAGAAAAAAAGAAATTGACCAAAACAGCAACCAAACTTGTTAAAGTTGTTCAAGTTTGATATGTTTATGTTTGGTGCACTATAAAATAAGTGTTCATGTTATATGTGTAGAATTCCTCAGTTGTCCAGGTAGAATCCATGGCAATGTCAGCTGGACAAAAGTTTATTTGGTTGAATACGTTTTGTAGCTCATCCAAGCTGCTTCTTCATTTCTGGTCAGAGTACTGGTGGACACTGCCTATATCTGCCTATTCCACCAAATAAACTTTTGTCCAGTTGACAAATTGAATTTCTCCTTTAGCCATGTTCATGTTGTAGGTGTAGGCCTATAGGCCTGATAGTGTTTATATCTAAATGTGTTTCAAATGTGAGCAAGAGGGGGTATTGTCATGTGCTCTCATTTTGTTATTATTTAAGACAATAATCCTCATATAACTTGTGTTGATGCCCAATGGCGTGTGTGTTTTTGTGTCACGTGAATGTCCTGCACCTGTGTAAAATAAATGAAGTATGACCATGGGTGTTACACAAAAAAGTCTTTTTTGGACTACGTGGCCAGAGAGAAACAAAATTTCGATTCACTGTATGTTGAACACATATGGCAGAATTGACAATAAAGCTGACTTTGGTCGTTGATCTTTAAAGTAAATACATGTGTCACAGATGGCACTGCTTGGTGTCCCCTTGCCTCAGGGTGTTATTCCATATCCCAATGGGAAGTTGGCTGTTTGACAGGCTTGGTCAGGAATATCTTAGCTGGAGGATACCTATGGTGCATGTTTTGGTCTGATGGAGGAAACCCAGCCAGACATAGGGAGAAGATGCCAACTCCACACAGAAAAACCTGAACATTCTTGTTATGAAGCATGAGTGCTACCCACTCCACCACTGTGCCGCCAGTTTGATTTTAATTTAGCTTTTTGTCTAGTACTTAGTACTATAGATCAGATCACTATGTTACATTTTGTTCATTGTAAACTGCAAAATTCACCTTGAACAGTTTAATAATAGAAATGAGCCTCACCTCTTCATAGTGGCATTTTTAATCGACCAGAGGAAATAAGCCTACTCTACCCTTATGCAAAAAGATCAAACCAAAATATACACCAGACCTAATTATGTAAATGTATATGGACTCACCCTCTCTCTGGAGTTATAAAGATGAAGTCAACAGTTTGTCGTTGTTCCCTTTTACTGAGCACCTTAAATCGGACACAGGTGAGCTGTTCAATCTCTGCCATGGCTTGACGGATAAAATTAGTGTTTTGTTTAGCTGGATGGAGACAAAAAGCAAGTTAGTCAGATGGCTCTTACGGAGGACCAAAAATGACATCATTGGAATATATTTGTAAATAATGAAATGCATTTACACATTAATGCATACATTCTGGGGATTAAAAAACTAAAAATATGCTTGTTTTTACATCTCAGTATTAATTGATTCATTTCTTCAATTATTTATTTGTATATGCATGTATGTATGTATTTATTAATAATATTAGTTCATTCATTCATATATTTATTTTTTACAATGATTTATAAATAATTAGCTTTTTTCCTTCAACAAATTTCTACATTTATTTATTTACAATAAAAAAATACATTTTTTATTTACTCATTTATTTATAGCAACATTTATTTTTACATTCATTTATTAGACTCTAGGTCTGTCAGAGAATACTCCAGAGACTGGAGTAAGTATAGAGCAGTGGGTGTGCACTGGTGGCGGTGAAAATGATCAGAAATATGGTGTCTTGAAAATATGAAAAATCGTTCAACATGCAAAATCACTCCAAATATAATTTCAAGAGGGTAAATAAGAAGGAAACAACTGTTATGTGCTTAAAAGTTCTGAAAAGTTGATTTAGCAAAATAGGTCTGCTTTAGGGTTATTGTGTCAATGGCAGAAATTAGTTTCAATATTATTGTTTATCATGTATATTTTCTTCAGCAATATATCGCACATCAAACTTGTTATAGTGACAGACCTAGATGGTCTTTATTCAAATTAAATCTCAAAAGTTGTACTCACAAAATCTGCGGTCGATAACAACTGGGACATGCACATATCCGTCTGCACCTTTGGGCCACTTGCAGCTGCTGTCAGTGCACCGAGCAGCATTCAAAAACACATCATCGGCTAAATCTACACAACACAAGAAGAATCACTAAAGAGAGGATATTACACTTTGTGGTATTAACTGCTAACACATGATGATATGTTAAGCCCCCCCCCCAGAGCGCAGTCACAACATAATCAACATGTATCCCTCTAATAAAACTACTGCACATCACATCAAATTTGTGAAGATGTAATGCCGTCGACTGCGATGGCTGTAATTAAGAATAAATCAACATTCCAATTACAGTGGTACCTCACCTTACGAAAGACCCAACAAACGAAAATTCAAGTTACGAAACGCGAAATCTCAAAAATTCAAATAATGCGTGCTCAGCCACACACATTATACGCTTTTCTCAGACTGAATTTAAACTTTTCTCACATTTGTCTCTTGTTTAAACACTCAAACTTTCATAGATTTTCAACAAAATTATTAATAGTGAAGTGTGGGGGGAAGGGGGAGGGGGGAGAAAACTGCGCTCTGACACGTGTGATGCATGACCCGGCGCGGGGCTGACAGCAGGTCTAGACCTGGACTAAACCAGGACTGGACCAGGACTAAACCAGGACTAAACCAGGACTAAACCTGGACTAAACCAGGACTAAACCAGGACTAGACCAGGTGGATTAAAGCGCCGCGCGCGGGTCTATTTCCTGGTTTTGTCTCGAGTCACGGCTGAGGCGAGCAGCGAGGGGGACCGCACGCAGTCTGAGCGCATGAACGAACGCATGTAAGAGCAGCGGTGGTCTAGACCTGGTCTAGTCTAGATGAGGTCTAGAGGAGGCACGGTTTGAGCACGGGTCTCGTTCATGCGCTCAGACTGCGTGCGGTCCCCCTCGCTGCTCGCCTCAGCCGTGACTCGAAACGAAACCAGGAAATAGACCCGCGCGCGGCGCTTTAATCCACCTGGTCTAGTCCTGGTCTAGTCCAGGTTTAGTCCAGGTTTAGACCTTGGGCTAGACCTGGTATAGTCCACATTTAGTCCTGGGTCTACAGTCTCTACGCAGAACACAGTGTTACACTATAAAAAAAAGTTACACTATAAAAAAAAAACTTGGATCGGGGCCTTGGAACGAATCAGGCTTTTTCCATTGAAATAGCTACTCAACTTACGAAAAATTCACGTTACGAAACCACTTCTGGAACAAATTAATTTCGTAAGGTGAGGTACCACTGCATAATAATGAACTAGAAACGTATTCTTTCTTACTTGCTGTTTCTTTCAGAACAATGTCTCCTTCAGTCAACATATCATCTGCAACAATACACACAATATATTATAATAATATATACAACTGTATTTCAAATGTAACTGCTAATCTGAGAAGTATATCCACCCTGCAGCATGGTGTTTGTAATCAGAAACACCTGGTTGTAATATGGGCAATCCTGTGTGATGTGACCAACTGCTTGAAATTGCAGTGGTCATTATACTAAAATAAAGACTTGTGCGCTCTGTCTTACTTGTAAAAAGTATATTTATTTACAGTGGAGCAGCAGCGTTTCGGCAACTAAGCCCTCATCAGGCAAATGGTTGATGAATGATGAAAACCTAGTTGTCGAAACACTGAAGGAAGTGATAAAAGTAAAAAAAGTAAAGGATCAGCTTTTTTTTTCTTTATTTTTGTTATTTTTGTTTAGTTCAGAATCAAACACTGTGCCAAGATATCTTTAAAAGGAACAGTAGATAATAACTGTATTAAAACACCATATACACAGGTAAGTAGCAAAAAAAAACAAAAACTTTCTTACCCAGGTCAGAGTTGGCTTTCAGCAAGGTTTCCAAGATGCCCAAATTGTTCTCTAAAATCACAAAGCAGGTTAGACTTCTGTACACACTTTAGTAGCAGACATTATTGCTGAAAGATAGCCCAAAAATTACCTTGTTTTGAACTTGAAAACTGAAAACATAAATAAATTGTCAATTGTCGGTCAGAACTGTACATTTTCAGACTTGATTAGTACGATTTTGCTAGTTTCTTGGTGATATACTAGTTTGAATTTAGATCATGAGCATTCTAAAATGATTCAGTCCAATAAATGTCATTTCATCTGAATCAATAAAAATAAATAAACATACAAAGTGCACCGTTTGATATGTACTTTCTATTTTTTGTATTTTATCCTGAAGTACTAAATTATGCCAGGCTACCATACAGTGCTTGACTTTTCAATATTTCCCCATTCCTAATACAGCCTTGTGCATAAAATACCATTGCCCTCCGTGAGAGTGAAAGGCTCTGTGCTACCCTAACATGTATTTACTCACCACCGGAGCATCGGGGTCCACAGGAGGGGAGTCCACAGGAGCAGGAGAGCCCAAGATGGGAAGGGACAAGAAGACAATCAAGACCAAGACCCAAGCCATGGCGCTGATCAGATAAACCTCACCAAGGTAAGAATTACTAGTACTACTAATATAAGTAGTAGAATAAGCACTTTCTGTGATGAGGCCTACTGGTTTATGACAGTGTGGTTAGAAACTGCAGTGCTTTTATTTGCAAGAAAAAAAAAAAAGTACATAGTGTGACATAGTCTTATGAATATAATTATATTCATAAGATGTACGCTATGTACTTTAAACAATAAATAAGTATGTAATTAAATTCATAAACTGACATCTTGTAATTATCCTATTGTCAACAACAGGTTTTAGATATTATCTCCTTCTAAATGAATTAAAAAAGGAGAAAGGAGGTCATTAAGCAGTTTAATCTTCTTGTTTTTTTCTTGTGTCTCTGTGGTATTCAGGTTCATACCTGCCCCCAGATAACTCTAATGCAGTGGGGGAAAAGTACATATCTAGATACTGAAGTTAGAAAAAGCCATAGCAGTTCGCTTTTTGCCAAAAATAGACTTAAAGGAAAAGTAACGTTTTTTTTTACAATCTAAGCCTTCTTTCAGCAATAAAACAAGTAGTTTTACTCACCCATAGCACTTTGGTGTCAATTGGAGTGGTATCGCAGAAGTTATGTTGGAGCCGTTCTGTTCTACTAATGATCCCGTATCCGTTAAAATGGTGCTCGTATCATATGCTCGGGGCATTACTTTGCGCTTTCCAAATAACACAAACTTTAGCACTTTTCAAATCACAGAAGATCGCTGTGTCAGCGTAGACTTTTAGTGGATTCCAAAACAGCCTGAAACCCGATATGCAGCTATAGTTTCATTTGATGTCATCATCAGAGAGGACAGTGCGCATGCGTGAACTCAGCTGTTTTGTAAACACCGCTAGTCCGAAAGAAGCTAACACCGCTCTGAACTTTACTTTTCTGTTGCGATATCGGGTTTCAGGCCGTTTTGGAATCTACTAAAAGTCTACGCTGACACAGCGATCTTCTGTGATTTGAAAAGTGCTAAAGTTTGTGTTATTTGGACACCGCAAATCAGTGCCCCGAGCACTCACGCTAACGGATACGGGATCATTAGTAGAACAGAACGGCTCAACATAAGTTCTGCGATACTGCTCCCATTGACACCAAACTGCTATGGGTGAGTAAAACTACTTGTTTTATTGCCGAAAGAAGGCTCAGATTGTAAAAAAAAAACGTTAATTTTCCTTTAAACCTTGAGTGTTGAATAGACACTCATGAGAGCACTGTATTCTGAATACTCTCAATACATTGAGTTGCATTTAAATTATACATAAGTGTAAAAACACAGCATAGCATTAAAAACAGCTTTATGTTTGTTTTACCGTGTTATGCATTGCAACAGATCATTTAAATCAAACTCCACCAAAATCCTCCTCTTCCTTGGTCCTGATAAAAGTGTAACTCACAAATATGGTGTAGTAAATATATCGTTGTGAAGTGTGTGCATAAAGATGCAGCCAAACAAGTCTGCGCAAAGTTCTCCATAAGCCTCATTCATTCAGAAAAGCACATAGTAAAAGAGTAAAAATTTGTATCATAACAAAGAGCATGTGCTCCGCAGCAATGGTTAAGACAAGTTAATGGTCAGATCTATAGAGAAGCAAGCATGCATGCTTTTACAGGTATTTTTGAGCTATAAAACACCTGTAATTGAACAAAAATCTCAATGGAGACAAGCAAGTAGAGGACCCTTCACCTTAAAAGTTACATAGTTCACCTTTAAGGTTGATTTAGAGTCCAACGTCAGGCTCCACTCAGCTGAGAGATGACGTCCTGACACAAACTCTAACCATATGTGCTCATCAGGGTCCATGTGCATTGTGGGAATCCAATCTATTCATTATTTTATTTGTTATTTAGTTACTGTGACAAGAATATAATCATATTAGGCTCATATGCAGCTCTTCCCAAACTAAGTTTAAAACATTTGTATGTTTATTAAATTGACATGAATGACATAGGTATGGCTAGCCAGGTAATGCAGATGGACTTAGGCCAGATTTAACTTCTGTGATCACTACAGGACATACTAAAAGTTGGTGCAATGTATTTTCCTCATTACCTCTCGTCTGTATTGGCGTACGTACTAATAGATGGTCGATCAGACAAGGACGTTTATTGATCGGACAAGGACATGTTTTTCAAGGCATTTCTCAGCAATCAAAATCTTGTGGAATATTACAGACCAAGCCACAACATCTCAACTGAAAAAAAACAACCTTTATTTAAATAGGTAAAATGTTTGAGAGCTAATTTTCATTTGCAAACGTGACCTTTCCTGAACTCAGTCAGTTGCTTTCACATTGTTCTTGTGTGTCGTACTTGCTGTTCTTTATGTACTTGCCTGCTCTGTCACTGCATTCCTGATCTCTGCCACACTGTAATTATGTCTATTATGGAACAATAAACACTAAACCAACTGGATTTCAGGCTTCTTTGACCCCGGGGCGACGGAACCCATGAGGGGACCCCAAGGCGTTCATAGCCATAGTCCCTCAAGCATGACCTGAGTCTTCCCCGGGGTTTCCTCCTGGTGGGACATGCCCAGAACACCTCTCCAAGGAGGCATCCAGGAGGCGTCTGGAACAGATGCCTGCATCACCTCAGCTGGCTCCTCTCCATGTGGAGGAGCAGTGGCTCTACACCAACCTCCTCACCCTATTTCTAAGGTAGCTCCCTGTCACCCCGCAATCTTGTCATTTCGGTCATTAAACAAAGCTCATGACCATAGATGAGAGTAAGAACAGAAATCTAAACCAGGACCATAAACGATGATAGCTCCCTCTTCACCATAACTGTCCGATACAGCGACTGCATCACTGCAGATGATGCCCCAATCCTCACTCCATACTTGGCCATCATGCTTAATGTTTTTGTAATTAAAAATAAATCAGCATTTTGTTTTCAGTAAAAGCATTATTTGATTTCAACATGTTTACTTCGTATCTGGAGACACAGTCGTGTTTATGAAATTTGTAATGCTGGATATTCTACAGTGTAGCCATGTCCAACGTTTACTCTAAGCTGCGCACTGCTCGCACATTCTCAGCGCACAAGAAAACTTATGCAGTGCACTGTAAATCAGGGATGAAAGAACTTTTAGCGGATCTCCGCTTTTTATTCAGCCGCGGGGTAATTTTTTTAAATATCTGCCAAGTATTACTAGTCGCAATAGAATAATATTTTGTCTGTAGGGAACAAGGAGCAGACCACCCGGCTCATTGAGCTGAGGCGGGACCTGTTTCATTTCGCAGACGCCCATGTGATCCCCGGACTGCACTCAGGGCTCAGCGAGTATGCACCGCCTCGACTGCAGACTGAGACCACACTCCGAACTGTGCACTCGCTGAATTGGGAAACGGCGAACATCGCAGAGTAGCAAGTGTAAATAATGGGTGGGGATTTATGACGATTTATGCAACGGTGGCCGACGAGGGTCCGAAAGGAGGACAAAATGTAAAAAAGGAGGACACATGACAGACGGCCGGACAGACAGCTCTAAAGCCGGACTGTCCGGACGAATGGTCACCCTATGTGTAAACAGAGCAATTGTGATCCTTTTCCGCGTTTGAAAAAAAGACAGCCCAAACAGGCGAGTTTGAACAAGCTCTCCTTATGACGGCATAAGGGGAAAGGTTTACACCCCCTCTGTCTGGCTGTCCACCCCCTGTCTCTGGAAATCCCACCCAGAGAATTTGGACTGGTCCTTGCACAAACGAGCTACGAGCTACTAGCTACTAGCTGCCGGTTTGTTTTTGCCTGGAGAGATATGAGAGCTCTGAAATGAGTGGATGTGATGATGAAGAAAAGAATATGTTTTAACTCCTTCATCCGAGCCTCTGAAACAGCAGTGGTTTAATTTTATTTTCTGTGGAAATGTACCGGCACGTACAAGTGTTTTTTTTCATGAGACAATACAGAGTTGGACTGGCAAATCGACTGAAACTGAAGCCTGGGTCAGTACAAACTCTCCACGCCGCATCAGGTACAGACGTAGAACAATTACTTGTTCTTTTACTATACTGTTC
The DNA here is from genome assembly GCA_036785185.1 of Paratrypauchen microcephalus. NCBI lineage: Eukaryota > Metazoa > Chordata > Actinopteri > Gobiiformes > Gobiidae > Paratrypauchen > Paratrypauchen microcephalus. The sequence continues at coordinate 2,330,644 of JAVJIX010000030.1, forward strand.
AATATAGAACAGTATATAAAATACAGTATATAAAATACAGTATATAAAACTACATTATATTGTGTCTGTGCTGTATACGATCGCCTTTGGCTTGTTACTGATAGAATGTTTTATATTAGCAGTGCAGCTAACAGCTATCAGCTCGGTTAGCAGGCTAGTCTGCCCTACAAAGCCAAAAGAAATAACTGCATACTCTGTCAAACTGAGTTCAGACTGGAAATTGACTTTATAACACCACCTTTGTCTTGTGATCAAATCAATGAGCTGTTAGCAGGTGACTGCAGGTTTGTTGCATTTGTAATGAAGAAGAAGAGGAAGAAGTGACTTTATTGATCTCACACTGGAGAAATTGTTCTCTGCATTTAACCCATCCTGTTATTAGGAGCAGTGGGCAGCACATTACTGCCCCGGGGACCATCTCCATGATCTTCTTGCTTCGGTTTGGTCAGGACCTAAGCTGGAGGATTTTACCTATGGTGCATGTTTTGGGTTGATGGGGGAAACCGGAGTGCCCGGAGAAAACCCACCCAGACACGGGGAGAACATGCAAACTCCACACCGAAAGGCTCCGGCGACCCGGGGATCGAACCCAGACCATGCATGATGAGATTAATGAGATTAATAATAAGAGTTTTTGAGGTGTGTAAAATATACAATGTGTAACCAAATAAATGATGTAATTTCATAATGAGTACATTGAACTATTAATGTATTAATGTATTAATGCAATGTAATGTAATGTAATATTAATCAATTATTATTATTAATGTATTATTAATGTTATTCACTACATACTTATCTTCTTACAACTTGGACCTGGAGTATGTACAAAGTAATAAATGGAGTACTAATTTGTAATTTTTGTCTCTACACAAACCAGCACATCAACTCTGACTGGATGCGCAGGACCACACAAGCTGGAATAATGACCCAGATTCTGCATCCCAGGAAGCCCCAGCACCAGCTCACAAATGAGTGATAAGAGATGCCTGTAGCGGCTGGACAATCAAAACGATATTTAGTTTTGGAAAGATTATCATTGGTTTGTGTTCTTGTTCTGCAAATATTCCTATGCTCCTATGGATCATCTTCAATGCTTATGTTCTAACAATTGTAAAGGTTTTTTTCCCCTGTGATGTAAATAAATCTTTGCATTATCTTCACACTGTCTACACCATTGAATGAAAAGGCACAAGGCTCTAGATTTGTGGGTAGAATTAACTGTCAACAGTTTATTTATTCTTTTATTAACTTCTGTAAAAAAAAAAAGTACTGGTGTATTCCTCTCTATAGTAAAGGACCACAGTCAGCTCTGTATATTTGGCCGTATATTTTGCAGAGAGTACATGTTGAGGCAGACAGGCTCCAACTCAGGATGGTCCTCCATACATTTGAGCTGTTCCTCGACCTGTCGTAATAACCTAATTGGGATTAGAAATGGTAAGTGTCATTTTTAGGCATAAGTAGTTGTCAAATGAAGATACAAAGTTGTTTTCAATTTAGAGTGTTACCTGAGGTATCCAAGCAGCTTCTGATGGCATGGTAGCACAATTTCCAGTGGCACCTATCCAAAAAATATAGGTACAACAGTGGTAAATCTTCAGGTAAATATTAAGGTAATACAGACATGGTAAATCTTCAGGAGGACATGACGTCAATAAATGTGAGCATAGAGAACTTTATCATTAATAGTCATAGTCACTTTATCAGAATAGTCATAGAATAGATTAGAATACCTCTATTATTACTGTACAATGAGATTAAAAGCAGCCAATTCTCCAGTGCAGACATGTATGTAGATTAAATACATACATTTACGACAGAGTGCAAGAAAAGTTAACAAAAGGGGGGCAGGTGCACATTTCTGAGGTGCAATATGCAACAACACATGGGTATACTAGTGTTTTTCATGTAAACCGGGATATCAAAACATTGTGTCCCAAATTTGATCAAAACCGGGATAATCCTTATATAATCCTTATATACGGGATATTAAGTTTCTATATTTGACCCGGGGATGGTCCCCGGGTCAAATATAGAAACAACTTCTCCTGTGCGAGATCAATAAAGGTCAATCTTCTAATCCTTGACCACTGTAAGGCGCTTTGTGCTACAATTTTGTATGAAAAGCGCCTTATAAATGTTTGATTGATTGATTGATTGAAGTGCATGTAAACATAGTCACATAGTCAAGTCATTAGGCTCCGGGAAGTTATTACCTCGCCAGCTGATAAATTCTGTATTTCAAGTATTCTCAAGTCTCTCGCTTTGAGAGTGTGACACAACAACAAGTTCACACGCTCACACGCCACACATGGTATTTCTCACGCTGACATTTTGTTAAGCAATTCAATGAAACTCAATCCACTGGTCACAGCGCTTCTGTGCCCATCGGTCTGTGTGGCTCCGAAGAGTTATCCAGGCACCATGCCCTTTTCAGCCAATCAGAAACTAGATTGTTCTGTTGTCGGGCAGACCGTAGAGTCTAGTTTAAGGCGCCAATCATGACGATTAGCGCTGTTGTGTTTGCGCCTGTTCGCCGATCAGCTGTGAGCGAGCCGCGTGATATTTATGCGGCATTTCCAAGAGAAGAAGAATGCTACGTTAATGCTTCATAAAAAGAAACTCGCCTGGGGACACGGGATATGTTCGGAATATGTCCGTTTCTCCGTATAATTGAAGACCATGGATATACCCGACGCGCACATACACGTGAATACACAAACTATCAGGAGTGGCCGCGTTCTTATGGGTGAGTCATATTATCAGAGTATTTCTGCGTCAAAGGGACAGATTAGCTGTGTCCCTTTGATGCAGGGGCCTTGTGTCAGCGAGTGCACACGGCTAAAACGGGACTAAACCAGGACTAAACCAAGACTATACCAGGCCTAAACCAGGACTAAACCAGGTCTAAAACAGGACTAAACCAAGACTATATCGAGCCTAAACCAGGACTAAACCAGGTCTAAACCAGGACTAAACCAGGACTATACCGGGTCTAAACCGGGAATAAACTGGGACTAAACCAGGACTAAACCAGGTCTAAACCAGGTCTAAACCAGGACTAAACCAAGACTATACCGGGTCTAAACCGGGACTAAACTGGGACTAAACCAGGACTAAACCAAGACTATACCGGGTCTAACCCGGGACTAAACTGGGACTAAACCAGGACTAAACCAAGACTAAACCAGGTCTAAACCAGGACTAAACCAGGAATAAACCAGGTCTAAACTAGGTCTAAACCAGGACTATACCGGGTCTAAACCGGGACTAAACCAGGACTAAACCAAGACTAAACTGGGTCTAAACTGGGTCTAAACCGGGACTAAACCGGGACTAAACCAGGACTAAACCAAGACTAAACCGGGTCTAAACCAGGTCTAAACCAGGTCTAAACCAGGTCTAAACCAGGACTAAACCAGGTCTAAACCAGGTCTGAACCAGGACTAAACCAGGTCTAAACCAGGTCTAAACCAGGACTAAACCAGGTCTAAACCAGGTCTAAACCTGGACTAAACCAGGTCTAAACCAGGTCTGAACCAGGACTAAGGTGTGTGTATGTGTGAGATAACATTTTATCCTGTGCATTATTGAATTATTGAATGATTATATGGACTTTTTGTTATAAAAGCATTTCCATTTTAACAAAGTACCTTCTAACTCTGACCTGCCCTGAAACCAGTGTTGGGAAAGTTCATTTTCTACATGAACTAGTTCAAAGTTCAGTTCACACATTTCAAAATGAACTAGGACAGGACATGGATCGGAAATTTCAGATAGATGGATCAGAAATCTGAGACCCTATTGAACGAAGTTAAAGAGATAGCGCGTGTCGTTCACAGACACCAGAATGAACTCGTTCACAGTTCGTTCATCAGGCAGTAATACAGAGCGTTCAGTTCACGTTCACCCAAAATATGAACGCGTTCATGAACTATCGTTCAGTGAATGCGTTCAGGGACAACACTGCCTGAAACACCACAGTGATGTCAGTGATGGGGGAGGGCTTAGCTTAATGTCAGGCAAATGAGTTCCTTTCTGTTCCACAAGCAGATCTTTAACGAGGAATTACTCAGATTGTTGCCTTCAGAATGTGCTGCTCTCACCAGGGGGGTTGTTTCTTTCCGATAAATAGTATTGTCTTGTGGAGGCCATGCAACTGAGAATGCAAGCTATGAATCAGATGGGATTTAGGATTTGCCATGTCTAGCAAAAAAAAAAAAAAAAATCTCACTCCAACCAAACTTCAAAACTTGAGAGCCCTGTTAATAGCATGAGAAGTGTCCTCAGAGCAACATGAAAAGCTAACAGAGGCTATGTTGGCTACATGCTAATCGTAGCAGTATACATAAACAAGCGAACAAAAGTATTGTTTCCAGACATAACATTTCAAAATAACCATTCGGCGACGTCCTGCTGAAACCGCTGAGTTGCAACTTCTTCGCGTTCGGGATCAGACTCGGGCTCGTACTGAAAAGTTTTTTATGGTCGCTTCTCCACTTCTCCACAGAAACCAGCGCTAAACCCGGAAACAGTGACTGTATTTGGCCACACCCCCACCCGCCTGCACTGGCCCGTCTCTGTCCTCTTCATTTACATTCAAGCGACACGCCCAGAATGGACCGTGAAAACCAAAAGAATCCATAGGCCTGTCTCCAAGAGGCTCTATCATTAACCAAGGCTTCATATACAACATTACAGAACCACTAAGACGCCATATAAAAGCATCAAGAAGTACCATGTCATGTGATCTTTAATGATGTCCGTGCCTGATGGACCTGCCAGGTGACCACACCTACAGGAAGTCACAACAGCTGATATACGACACATCACCACCAACACCAGTAATGCAATATCGCCCTCTACGCATATTCGTGACATGTTCTTGATCAAAAATTAAATACATCCACAGCTCACATTATGTTGCCATGGCAAGTCAAAAATCTAATTATTAGGTTAGGGGTCAAGGCCAAGGCCAGGCTTATGGGTTAGAGCTAGGTTTAAGATAGAGAGTGAGGGGAGGTATGGGACCTGGAGGGTTAAAAGGGAGAATGAGGGGGGGGAATCCAGGGGAGTAACACGTCACTCACACTGCACCAGGTCCAGCTGTGACTCCTGTGTTGGTGTGTGGTGGTCTAAGAGCAGTGCTCTACTGCAGTGGTCCCCAACCTTTTTGCGCCACGGACCGGTTAATGTCACCCAAAATTTTCACGGACCGGTGGGGGGTGGAGGGAGGCGGGGCGCGTGGATATTGGCAGATAAATACCACAAAATAAAATTATATAAACAACCCCAGAACTGTGGTATGTTGTAAATATAACAATAAACTTTGTTTGGAGAGCTGGTCGCCGCATGTTCTGCAGAGCAGGCTTGGTGCGTGTGAATCACCTGTTGCGATAAATATATATTTTAAGTAGGTCTCCTGGTATTATCAGAAAATAACTGCGTCCAGACAAAAACGGAGCGCTGAGCGAAAACAATGTAATACATATGCCACACCAATATGTAAAAACAGCCAGAGCCACCAGAAATGCAAAACTACAAAGAGCGCATGCGCATAAAGTCCTTTCTCTTCCACAAACAAACACAAGAAGATAATAATGATGGCGAACACACCCACAAAAGCCAACTCTCTTATTTGGACCGACGACAAAGTGGAGTTACGTTGGATTACAAAACACGTCAGTATCAGCAGAACGGCGACTGGGAGTCCTGCCAAAGCAGGTGATTACGGCATCGCAACGTCATCACCTTCCAAAAGCTGCGTAGGCTCTTCTTCTGTGTCCTCACTGGGCCTTTTCCCCTTTGCACAGAAACTTTCCAAAGACGTCTGTTTAATAGTCATTTTGCTGCTTGTGGTTTTAATATTAGCGTTAATGTATCACGTGCCTAAGACAAGCCTTGTGCACATATGGAAGTCGACGTGCTCTTTTCAGAACACGACCCACTCAAAATGAATGGGTGGGGGAATGAGCCACCGTGGCCTGGTACCAAAGGGCTCATGGCCCGGTACCGGTCCATGGCCCGGTGGTTGGGGACCACTGCTCTACTGTACTGCTGTGCCTTCATTTGTCACCTTGATAATAGCAGTCTCAGTGCTGTGGTGGGCTCTAAAACCTGACTGGAAAACATTAAAGTTGTTCATTTGGAGAAAGTAAGTTAGTAAACAGATTTTTCAACGACTTTGCCAAAAGAATGTCAGATTTGAGATGGGTCAGAAGTTGTACTGTGGCATCAAGACTGCTCCTCTTTTGGAGAGACTTAATGAACACAGTTTTCAAAGCTCTTGGGAATGTTCCAGATTGAAGTGATAGTATGTAAGTGACTCAACTCTGTCTCTGTAGCTGCATGCTTATTATTTGTGTTGTGGAATTGATGGCATTTTTGATGCCCTGAACCTAGTCATTAAAGAATACTGCAGTCATTGACATGAAAATTAGTGCTAAAGGCGGATTTGTTCTAAAGGTGGATTTGTTCATCTGTTTACTATTGCAAACATAACACGTGAGTTGTTACTGCAATTTCCAATAACTGTTGTTGTACATATGCATCATTTCTCTGTAAATCTATAAATGAACCTCAAAGATAAAAAAAAAAATCAAAGTCAGCTTTATTGTCAATTCTGCCATATGTGTTCAACATAGAGTGAATCGAAATTTCGTTTCTCTCTGGCCAAGTAGTGCAAAAAGACAGTGTACAAAATACAATATGAAGACAAAACACAACAAAAACTATCTAAGACAGAGATCTAAAGTTAAACTAAAGTCTAAGATCTAAAATCTTAAAGCAGTGCAACATAATAAATAAATACCTATATACAGATGTCCAAAAATGTGCAGTGTGCATCAAAAATGTGCAATGGAAGATACAGCAGTGAAATGGTAATGTGCAATAGAATGTGCATTTTAGTTAAGATAAAAATAAATGTGCAACAGTAGTAATTCTAGTGCAATAACAGGAGTAAACGACAGTAGTAAAAAATTCAGTAGTAAATGTAAATGTGCAACAGTGCAACAGTCGTCCTTAGCAGCAGTTTTTTAAAGTGTCTAGAGTGATATGTGTTTTTATGGAATACAGGTTATGCCAATATGGGGGGTGGGGGGTGGGAGACGGGTAAGGTGAGAGTTCAGGTGAGAGTTCAGCCTCCTGACAGTCTGGTGGATGAAGCTGTTTGACAGTCTGGTGGATGAAGCTGTTTGACAGTCTGGTGGATGAAGCTGTTTGACAGTCTGGTGGAGTGGGCCCGGAGACTCCGGTACCTTCTCCCCGAGGGCAGGAGGCTGGAGGTTTGACTTATGCCATTGCACTCCCTTTTCTGTGCCCTGACTGAGTCATCATTCTTCTATAGAGCTTTTTGCCTATCTTTAAACATTTTAACTTTCATTGGGGCAATGGTGTCCAGAACATTCAGAACACTCAATGTAACAGAGTTCAACAAATCAACATTAGAACATGAGGCAATTTCAAAGTGTATCATTTCCATGAAGACCCAGGACACGCTGGAGGGACTATGTCTCCCGGCTGGCCTGGGAATGCCTTGGGGTCCCCCCGGAGGAGCTGGAGGAAGTGTACGGGGTGAAGGAAGTCTGGGCGTCCCTGCTTAGACTTTTGCCCCCGTGACTCGGCCCCGGATAAGTGGAAGAAAATGGATGGATGGAACTTTGCTGAGGAGGTTTGTATAGGACTCTGTAGAGTATGGAGGGTGATTGTTTTAGCTCCATTTTGAAGGAAACATGCTCAAATGATGAAAACACCTCAAATGACAACCTGTGTGTAACCAACTATAAAATGCACATACACCTCCACCCTTTTTGTTTGCTCGTGTTTCAGATTCAAATTTGAACTTGGCAGGGGTTGATTCCACTAGCACTGCATTACCTGTGTTTTTGGCAAGCCATGTTTCAGTTAAAAACAAAGTCCAGATTAAAAGAAGAAATAAAATCATTCATTAAAAATGACTTTAACATAAAGATCTGACATTGAGCACAGCAAGTTTCAGATTAGTTTCACTAGGACTGGATGTTATCTTCTTACAGGGAATGTGAACTACATTTCTCTGATTAGACAGTCTGTCTAACACATGGTGTAACTGTCGATAAAGCTCCATCACAATGTCTGCTATAACTCAACATCATTCTGACAACACTCGTATGTGGATTTTAATTCATTCCTTAGGCCTACATAATAATAATAATTGTGCACTGGGGCTGCAAGACTAGTCACAATCAAATTGAAATCACAATTTGAATGTTCGCAGTCAGCAAATTGCAAAGGCTGAAATGTCAATCTCCTGTCTTATTCTGCTTTAAAACTGCTAACCCTGCATCTTAGATCTGTACAAACATGTTCTGAAATGTGATTCTTGAGCTTTGTCAGTTCATGTTTCAGTCTTTTTGTCAGTTCATCTGTTGCACTTGTGAAGAAGAGGCAAGTTCTGCAGATGTACAGTGGTTTTATTGCCAGTAAGTAGCAGTAGGCAAGTGCATTCATGTTCACATTCATTGTCGTTCTTCTCATCACCTTTCTCCTCATGGGAGACTTCATATCTGAGATGCTCAAAACTATTGAACACCACCTGGTGGCACCAATATATCACAGCACTGTTTTTTAAGATGGATTGCCATTTGAATAACACGTTTCTAATTATAATTTAGTAAAATAAAATAGTGTCTTTGTCCCTTTTTCCACACTTCTAAATGTGAACTTTTAACAGAATTTTATTATTAAAACACAAAATGCAAATCTAATCACAATTGCAGTCCTTTTCAGTATGTGCTTCATTTTCAGTTTTTAACGCTCTAAGTACCCCTAAGTACCCGTTAGCACTCTGGCCTCACTCTGGTCTTTTTGTATGGAGTTTGCATGTTCTTCATGTGTCTGGGTGGGTGAATCGTAAGAGTTTTTAAGAGTCTTAAATGCATGGCACCTTCTTAAAGGAAAATTAACGTTTTTTTTACAATCTGAGCCTTCTTTCGGCAATAAAACAAGTAGTTTTACTCACCCATAGCAGTTTGGTGTCAATTGGAGCAGTATCGTAGAAGTTATGTTGTAGCCGTTCTGTTCTACTAATGATCCCGTATCCGTTAGCATGAGTGCTCGGGGCACTGATTTGCGGTGTCCAAATAACACAAACTTTAGCACTTTTCAAATCACAGAAGATCGCTGTGTCAGGGTAGACTTTCAGTGGATTCCAAAACGGCCTGAAACCCGATATGCAGCTGTGACCGAATGGAAATTAGGACCACTGGCACTAACCAGACAACGCCACCTATGGGGGGTTGGCCCACAGGAATAAATAAGTAAACCCTTTTAGAAATATTTAGGCAACACAAGTTCGCACATTACACGAGACAGAGACGTGAGTTCAACCAAATTATATTTATTTACTAGTGACCAAAGTAGGACAGAGAAAACATTAGACCTATAGCATAGACTGGAGCCAGCCCAGATCTGGCTCAGCAACCCCCCCTTCTTACACACACACGCATATCACCATACACACAGGCACACACTCATACCCCACCCAATAGAGCACACCAGGAACACTGCACACCTCGTACACAATGCCCACCTCTGCGGACACACCACTACTCTAGGCCAAGGAGGAGCAGGGCAGCAGCTCAGGGCAATGGCTACCACGACTGGCAGGAGCAGGAAACATAGGATACGGGTACCTCTAACGATATACACCACTCGTGAGTAGGAAAGAAGAGGGGACACCCGAAGCGTGAACCGAAGAAACTCCACCACCAGGGGACTCGTCCTGCCACTCGTGTAGACGCGGTGCACCTGGCTGCAATAACGGGCAGAAAACACAAGGACTTCAGTTAGAAGAATTCATTTCTCAAAGCACCTACGTTACATGAGATTCTACTAGATGAGACACTATCACTTATCTGGTCACTGAGAGACACGATCTGAAGTGGATGGAGTCCGTCACCGTTAGGTGTGCAATGTCCTGGTCACTACAAACATATGGTCAAACAACCCGTTTACCCACCCCTGCCCCAATACAGCTGGTCAGTGCCTACGCGACAAAGCAATTCCCAAAAGAAAAATAATAAACAGAAATCACGCCATGCTATTAATACACTGCAACCAAAAAAACACAAAAAGAATCACACAATTAATAAAAGAGAAAGAAAATCATGCACAAGAAAAATAAACCAATCTGAAGTGCAATGCAGGCACCAGGCACCGATACGCCTGCGAGGGACACAGAGCAGCAAACCCCAAGCACGCGAGAGTATAGTCCGTGACCGTAAAAAAATACCTCAGGTTCACGTGCAGTAACACTAAAAGGGTATAAAAGTATCTCAGAAACAGTACCACAGGTTAAAATTAAGGGATTTAAGTACAACGTCCATCTATTGTATGCTCCCAGTCCAGTGTAGGTTATAAAATACTAGGCACAAACCGATAACACAGACCATGCGAACGCCGAAGACGTTGGCGCGCACGTATCAGGAAGTGCCGGTGAACAAAACAGCAACCTCGAGCCGTAGACACGCCGAGCTGCAAATCCACACCGTTGAGTGACAACTACTCGTCACTGATAGCGGCTAGGGAGAGAACAGACACGACCACCGTCGGTAGGAGCAGTCTGCAGCAAATAAAAGAAATAATTAACTTAAGATCCCCGAGTTCTTCTCCAGACAGCAGCACGAGGGGGAGACTCACCGCTCCGAGGCATTCGACCCAGCGCAGCCCCACGCACACAGCACGCTGCTCCAATTACCAACACCTGGCGATCTACAGAGCAAAGAACCGCGGATGTAACAAACCCAATCAACGAACGCATAAAAGACGCAACACTCACCCAGTCTGAGCGCACGTTCGCCCCAATGCAGCCCAAAGCAGCAGACCCGTGTCACCAACACAACAACCGGCCATACGGAAGAGGAGAGGAGGAAGTAGTCGCGTTGGCTACTTAAATACCCCACGCCCAGATCCACCACCCAATCACCGCACCCAGCGGGCAGAGACGCAAACGTGACACCAATCATCCAATCTGTCACACAGCTATAGTTTCATTTGATGCCGTCATCAGAGAGGACAGCGCGCATGCGTGAACTCAGCTGTTTTGTAAACACCGCTAGTCCGAAAGAAGCTAACACCGCTCTGAACTTTACTTTTCTGTTGCGATATCGGGTTTCAGGCCGTTTTGGAATCCACTAAAAGTCTACCCTGACACAGTGATCTTCTGTGATTTGAAAAGTGCTAAAGTTTGTGTTATTTGGAGACCGCAAAGTAATGCCCCGAGCACTCACGCTAACGGATACGGGATCATTAGTAGAACAGAACGGCTCAACATAAGTTCTGCGATACTGCTCCAATTGACACCAAAGTGCTATGGGTGAATAAAACTACTTGCTTTATTGGCGAAAGAAGGCTCAGATTGTAAAAAAACGTTAATTTTCCTTTAATTATCTGAACTCCTCCAGCCCCATGTCCCATCCAGACATCTGCACTCTGCAGTTCCCAGGACCAAGCTGAGGACCAGAGGAAAGAGGGAGGGCCTTCTCTGGGGTTCCACAGCTGTGGAATAGTTTGCATATTAGAACTTCATGTCCTCAAAACACACCTTTTCTCATTGGCATTTTTCCAAATGTAGGAGACGACACTTTGGCACCTTCTTACTATTTTTATTACTTATTGTTAATTGCTGTTTGTGTTGCTTACTTGTATGTATTATCTGACTGTATATGCTGCCTGTATTGTTCAGCACTCATTAAATGATTGATTGATTGATTGAAGTGCCCCCAGTGGCACAGTTTTACATAATAAAAGTCAAATAAGGAAAAATAATATCTATGGCAATGATGTTTGGACATCCACAGCCCTGTTTCACTACCAACCTGTAAGAGAGAGAAGCAGTCACGTTTTGTGCAGTATCCTCTTCATTCTCAAGTTTTCAAATAAAGCGTTCTGTCTTCATTTACTCAGGTCAGCTCAAACTAAACATGGGCCTCAAATGGAGATTGAAAGCCTATATAAAACAGGTTAGATATTTGTGATGTGTTTTCTATTGGATATTCTTAACCACAAGATTCTAATTTTAAACTCCATAAACATGACCTAGAGTATCTGTGTCCCAGATACAATGTAAACATGTTCAAATCAAATAGAACTTTTAGGAATAACTATTGTAATGCTGATTTATTTTTAATTAAACGATGAACAAGTTGCTGACTCTCTCTGATCTGAATGGTCACTACCTAAACCCAATCACCCAATCATGAGTCTGTGCTAATGCAGCCTCTGCAGCTCAGCAAGCGAATCATGAGTCATGAGCTGTCCATATACTAAGAACGAGAGAAACTTTTATGTCTCCTTTATGCATAGTGATGTACTGGCAGCCCAGGTTCAGATGTGATTGTAGTGCACTTTTTAGAACAATATGACTACATGTAGATTTATATAGAAAACTTTGATAGCCAGAACTGTATCGGAAACATGTTGTCTTTTATTTTATTCTTCATCCCTGATGGGCAGTTAGGTTACACACATGCAGCTGACCTGCAGAGGTCCTCTCCATACCTGTATGTATATAAATGTAATACATGCATTGTGTAACAAGTGAGTATACAGTCTTGTACTGCTGAGGTATTGACTCTGAACAAGGAAGCAGCTTTGTTTTTTTTCCTTATTTTTCCTTAAATATCTTTTCTCACACAGGGGTGGGTTAAAATAAGTCTTATCTCTTTCCACTCCATTTCGAGCATCAGTCTTTAAAGATCCCATGACATGGTACTTCTTGATGCTTTTATATGGCTCCTTAATGGTTCCCTAATACTGTAAATGAATCCTTCTTCAAAATCAACACTCAGTGCATGAGAAACAGAGATAAGATGAGAAAGAGTCATACATATCTCTCTGGAACAGTCCATTATGGGCGTTGTTGCTTGAATGCAAATGAGGAGGACAGAGATGGGGGCGTGGCCAAACTCTCCACTCTTTCCTCTTCAGCTGTGCGCTCTGGCTCAGACTGGCTGGCTCCCGCTTCTGCGTTTTTGCACGGAGGAGGAGATGAGAAGCGTTCCATTGAAAAATAAACACATTTCCACAGAAAATAAAATTAAACCACTGCTGTTTCAGAGGTCCAGAGGCTCAGATAAAGGACTTCCGAGCCTAGAAACACTCGGACGTGCCTCCAGGCAAAAAAAAAAAACGCAATTCGCATTGCGTAGCTCCTCCGCAGTCCAAACTCTATGGGCGTGATATACAGAGACGCTGAGTAGAGACACAGACGGGGGTGGAACTGCATTTTTCGAGCTGACGTCAATAAGTTTCCTTGTTCAGAATCGCCCGTTTAAGCTGTGTTTTTTTTCTAACGCAGAAAAGGACTGCAAATGCTCAGTTTAGACATTTCGGGGGGGGGGGGGGCTAAACAGGGTAGGGGGGCTCACATTAACGTTAAAAAACCTCAGAAAGTGAAAATTTCATGCCATGGGACCTTTAATTTATATGAGTCATGTAGTATTGAGTCATCTTGAACTTACATTGTTTTTTTTGGCTGACTAGCGTCACGCAGCTCAGTCATTTTAGATCACGCATGGATATCTGGACAGTCTGCGCCATATTGGTTCTATCAAATGACTTTTATAGGACTTTCTTCCAGTCGTTTTCACATCCACCATAGCACAGAAACAGCCCCAGACTCCGGATCCCTCTCCAGCCTCCTCGACCTCTTGGCTGCCTTTGAGATGATTCACCGCTACATTCTCCTCCACTGGTTCAGCTAACTCCTGGTTCACCTTCTACTTCTCCAACCGATCCCAATATCAATAACTTGACGACAAATCAGAGGAGCTGAAGGGATGCTTTCTGTGCACGGACTGGGATGTCTTTCTTAGGGACGCAGATTTAGACAGTGCCACAGAGTCGATTACTGACTACATCAACTTTTGCATTGATGCTGTCATATTCCAGAAAACTATTAAACGGTATCCGAACAACAAACCGTTTTTTAATAGCGACATTAAGGAGTGCATCAAAAGAAAAAAGACAGCTTTTAAATCGGTGGATAAGGTGGCAGTCTGAGCGGCCCAAAAGGACCTAAACTTTGGGATAACAGCAGGGTCGGAGGTGGGAGTGGGAACACCAAATACGTCTATGTCTGTCCCAACACTGTTATCTTTTATCTGATGTCATGTATGTATGTATCACCTGAGTGATACGGAACATGGAAAATTTAACAAAATGGGATACTCTAAACCAGGGGTCTTCAACGTTTTTCAGGCCAGGGACCCCCAAACAGATGGCGAACTGGGCCAGGGACCCCCTACTATATATACGGCATAGAATTGTGTTTTATATTAAATTGAGCTTAGTGTCATGTATAAACATTGCTACTCTGTTATGGTACATCCAATACAAGGAAATAATACACAGGTTAATACTGTATTTTACACTATAAAATTTTATTATTTTAAAGTGACCCCCCTGTTGAAGACCTCTACTCTAAAGCATTTCTCCTCTCACAGATGTTGGAGACGTAGAGGTGTGGCAATTTTGTTGTCCAGAGGGTTAAGTTTTGAATATATTTTTGAACATAAGGATAAGGAAGGAAGATACATCTTGGTCATAGGTAATTAGATGGTACTCTGGTGTTTTCAGTGTAGGGGATCCTTGCAGCTATGACTACTATGAAAACTCTTGTAGAACCCTCAATATTTCAATACTTTAACTCACCCAATCACCTCAGTCTAATTTTTTTTTTCGTGACAATGACAGTTTATGAAATATGATTAATTAATAATGAGAATGTATGATGGAAATTTATATTGTGGAAAGATTTCCCTCAATCTGTCTTTGTGTAAATGAATGTGATTTGTACTTTAAACGGGACCAGTCAGTCACCATGTGTAAAGTGCCCCCACCCATCGTATCCATCTCCACATGAATGGAAGCTTCACACAAGGATTTTTTTTGGATATTTCAAGTTTATTGTCGTAAATAAAAAAAATCCTAAAGTTGCAGAAGTTTGGAGTTATTGCCGTAAATAAAACCGTTGCTGTGGTTATGAGGCTGCAGCGATGGTGACGGCCTCCGAGCACCCGCTGCTCTGCTCCACACAGCTCACGTGCACAGAGCCATCCCTGCACACACACCAAAGAGATGCAACTTTAGCACAGAACAGCACTGTTTATTTAGAATCAGGATCAGAGCCATAAACCAGCGCCTTCATCTGCTTCATTCAGTCAGTTAAACTCCTGTCGCTGTAAGCGTTGTTTTCTTGACTCTCCCAGTGCATTGTGGTCTATATTGACCGCTCGACTGATTGCCAATGACCACTACTTTTCAAGGTGCACTGTGGGAAATTTTGAGTGCACTACTTTTTCACACACTGGACATTAGGACGTCCCTGAAAATGGTGTGACCCCTAAACAGCGCCCTAAGGAGGGAACAGTGTGGACAGTCTTTATATAAATACAGTTTCCTCATCCTTTTTCTACAATAAATAAACCGTAATTTACGGACTGTTGAGCACACCTGAATACAAGCTGCAACAACTGAATTTGAAAAGAAAAACTTTTTTTTTTAACTTATAGGCCACACTTGTCTGTAAGCCTCAGGTGTCCATGTTGTAACTTGAGATATTTATACAGAAAGATTTTTTAAAATTTTAAATACTGGTACTCGTACACGCTTTTTCCGAACAGGATTATCAGACTACGTCACTGGAATCGTATCCGTGTCTCAGAGGATTTCAGCAGATTAAGCTCTCAGGGGGGGCGGGGCTAGGTGTATCAATCAGGTATGAGTGGATGTTCAGCTACTGAAATTTGAGATGTTTCCTCTCGTCATTTATGCACTCCCCTGCACTTAACGCATATAGGTCAAGTTCATTGAGCATCAGAACTTATTTATTACATGGGGATAAACGGTTTTCATGCGCTCAACAGCGCTCACCGACACTCACGGGTTCAAAGCGCGAGTAGTCCAGAAATTACAGTAGTTTTTGCATGCGCACCCCCTGCAGGTTTATTCTTGTGAGAGCAGTTTGGGTCACAGGTACAGAAGTTTTGAGAGCCACACCCCCTTTTTAGTTGACCAATCAATGGGCAGCTCATGTTTTCAGTAAAACCAGGGGACCCCTTAGACACACTGTTCTGAGTCAGTACCTCTTCATGGTGACCACTGTATCAATGTCGTGGGACTCTTCTTGAGGTGGCAGGTCTCGCAGAACAATCTGCAACAAAACAAGAGTCGAGACCAAACTCCAGAATCCACAGAAAGAGATTAAACTACACCACATTATTGTACCAGTCGACTGACAACTATTATTTCTATTGTAAACTGACTTTTTAAACACACTATCCAAATAAAAGTTAAAATTTGGGGACAGGAGAATTCAAAATGGACTTTTTCATAAATATTCTGTTAACAATACAAACTGGATTTATTCTTTTGGACATTTTGATTTAATAATGCCTCCGTCTTCATTATAAAAAGGTGTTTTCATTCATTGGGTTGGTGAGTAACTCAAGGATCCTCTGAGAATGCATCTTGGCTCCACCCGCTGGCTGATGGACCAATCACAGAGCAGCACACAAAGAAAAGAATAGCGCCCAAAAGAACCAAAACAAACATGCAGAGAGAAGAAAGAGCCGAGTGCTCTTTTCATTTAACTCAAGTCTGACTTTTCAGCTGGTTCTTCATCTGTGTTGAGTTTATTTTGATATAGGTTGAAATGTTAAAGTGCATTTTTGTTTTAATTTAAATGAACTTGTACCAGATTGTAAGATAAACCCAAGTCCTCCCATTGGTGGTTAGGTGGCGCTTGTTGGGTGGTGCTTTTGTGCTGGTAAAGGGCTGGTTTGGTGCCGTTTGGTGGTCAGACCCCCCAGGATTTCGCGGGCATTTTTTTGATTGTTGCGGCTAAAATGCCTGAATTTGCGTGAACTTTTCCAAAAAGTTGCGATGAAAGTTGCGGTGCTTTTAAGGTTTTTGTTGCGATTTTGTTGCGGGAGGAAGTGAAAGTTGCGATAAATAGTTGTGATTTTCCCTTTTTGTAATTAAAATTGAGTAATATTTTGAATACTGAGTTATTACTGACAAAGAATAATACAAAGACACAGAGATCGCAGATATCGCAGTCCTAAAACAACCTTACCAACATCGAAAATAAATTACTACTAGGAGGGGAACTGTTTCGGTCTTTTGCTGTTATTTTTGTGGGCAAATGGCGCCGCAGACATGTTTCTTTGCCATTAGAAGCCGTGTCCCAATTCCCAGAGTGCACAGTTCGGAGCGTGGTTTGAAGGGCATGTGCGTCATTTCTTTTTTGTCCCATGCGCAGTTAACACGCGTTCACAGACCACAGTCGTTTCCATGGAAATCGGGGCGTGGACCAAGCGTGTGAAAAAGCACGCTTCACACACTCATATATCCCAGCATGCACCGCGCGCTACTTCTTCTACGGGAGAAAATGGAGTCAGCGGCTGCTTCCCGTAGTTGCGAGACCTGTCGCATTTCGCAGACGGCCATGCGGTCCGCGGAGTGCACTCTGGGCTGAGCAAGTATGCACCGCCTTGACCAGGGATGAAAGTGGCCAAACATGAAAAAAGCGGAAAGTCACCCCCCCCCCCCCCCCCGGAAAATTTTAAATTTCTGAAATTTGGATTTCTATATGCTATATGTTAGCAATACAGTAAAACTGTACATAAAAGTAAAAAAACCCACACATTTTATTAACAGGTAGGCCTACTAGTAGTATATATTGGATTTGTTTTTGCTTTGCACTTCGTCTAATCAGAGGCATTGAGGAGGAGCTTATGCGCGCTGAAAGGCGCAGGTGAAAAAGCGAGGAGCGACGCGTTAAGTGAGGCACGGGCAGGTAGGATGAGGTATAGGATGTTTTATAAAGTTTAACCTGTGTACACGCAATGGTACACGCTGTTGCGAAAGAGCTGCGCTCACTTGCTCGGTCCGCGGCTCCAGACACGGGCTTGAGCCCGTGTTTAATACGAAGTTTAATACGAGGAAGTTGGTCGATGTGAGTTCAATACGTCGCCGATGACTGGTCAAAATTGGTAAAAATTGCGGGAAAGTTGAGGTGATTGGTCAAAATTGCAACACCGCCCTGAATTCACGGGGATTGGCTGAAGTTGCGTTGAAGTTGCAAATCGCAACATCGCAAATTCCTGGAGGGTCTGGGTGGTGGTTTGGCACTGCTTTGGTGGTGGTGACTGTGTGTGACCTTGGCCAGTCTCTCCGGTTGTTCCGCCCCCTGGCGCTGGTACAGTTCCAGGCTCAGGCCGCTCACAGCTCCGGGCCCCTGCAGGACGTGGTGTCTCCGGGCAGGAAGAGGGGTCCCAGAGGCCAGGAGGACGCTAAAGACCGGAGAGCCCGCTTCATCCAACTCCTACAGGGAACAAAACAGGGTTAAAAATAGGGATGAACCCAGGACTGAACCCAGGACTAAACAAAGGACTAAACCCAGGACTAAACGGTCCAGACCTTGAGCAGTATATCTGATGCAGACACGTCCACAGCCACAGAGTCCTCGTCCAACTCCAGACTGTCGCGGTTGACCAGGAGCCCCGCCTGGAGCGCTGCCCCCACTGCAATCACCTCGTCTGGGGGAGAGGAGCCGAGCAGCTCCACCTGGAGAACCAGACCATGCGCCAACACAGACACAACACCAAGAGGAAGGAAGGAAGGAAGGACACAATAATGGGAAAAATCAGACTGTTGCATTTCAGACGACCACAGATCTATGACATTGAACACAGATGGAACAGCTCAAATATATCTTGGATCACGAGTGTCAGAACATGTTTGTAGAGGTCCAAACCACATTTTGTTCTTTGCAAAGGACATTTTATTATTTAAAAAAAAAGTGCTTTTGTGATTTGAAAATGACGCCAACTCAACTTTGATTCAGTTGTGGGCTCGTCATAAGATTTACATAGACAGTTCGTCCAAAATCTGAGCTGGGACTGAACATTTTGGGTCTCAGAATTTATTATGTTACTTGTTAGTATCGGTGACATGTTTTTGTTTGTGTTACGACACAACGATCTGAGCTGCAGAGGGTTGAATAAAAATAAAAGTACCTCTGGAAACAGCTCCTGGATCATCTGCTGCAGGCGCGGGATCCGGGCCGATCCTCCACACAGCACCACCTACAGGACACAGAGAGGTACTACTGAAACTGAAACAAACTGAAACTACCCCAGCACATGGGCCTGTATCACACAGAAGTGACTCATGAGCTTTACGCCATGTTAGAATGTTTAATCCTCAAAAACAGAGCTGGAGCTGTGTTTTGTTTCATTCACATATTTGAGGAATTCATTATTATTAGTCTGTCTACATCTCCAAAGCGCCAAATGCTCTGTTCCGGTAGTGGTAGTTTTCAAGTGAATAGTGTGTGGAGTTTAAAAACACAGTGGAGCACTTCCTGTATCACCACATGATGACATCACAAGGTGGAACAGAGAGGCGTGTCCCAATATTAACACAATGAAAACAGTAAATAAACCTAAAACAGTACAAAAGCCTCCGCTCTCAGAAGCTGTTCTTTTTTCAATGATCAATTATTTCAACAAAGAACAGTTTAACAGAATATTCCAGGTCTAATCTAGGGACGCTTTCACACCAACAGCAGGGGTGCGCACTAAACTTTACACTGGAACCAGAAGCTCTTTGGTTTGTTTTCACTGGTGTGAAAGCTTCAGTCGCACTCAGATCTGCACTAAATCAAGCGATGGAGACCTCAAAAAAAAGAGGTGGTCTCAGTCCACTCGACTCTGCACCAAAAGCCAAACTCTGGTGCGGTCCCTCTGGTGAGAACACCAACTC
This sequence comes from Paratrypauchen microcephalus, assembly GCA_036785185.1. Lineage (NCBI taxonomy): Eukaryota > Metazoa > Chordata > Actinopteri > Gobiiformes > Gobiidae > Paratrypauchen > Paratrypauchen microcephalus. The sequence continues at coordinate 2,350,459 of JAVJIX010000030.1, forward strand.
AGGCCCAAACTACAGACAGTAGGTCCAAACAAACTATTCCAAATGCATCATGGGATACGAATTATTTCATTTCCAGTCTGTGCTGAGCGAACCTCGAACCGTGGAGCGATCAAAGGAACCATAACTGATTTAATGAGCCAGTGGCAGTTTCTCTGCCTGGCCATGTGGACTTAGACCTGCACGGTTTAGTCTGTGAGACAAGCATATGCTCCTGGCAGGACCAGCCAGGTCGCCCTGTGTGCATGTACTGGTTAAGGGGCGTCCCAGGAGCGAGGGTCGGGTCTGGACACCTGCCCCGCGGCTGGCAGTCCATCGGTTTGCGAGTCTGAGGTGAGTCTTAGGCAGGGATTGAGAAACAGTTTCTGCCGGAGGTCGGTCTCTGCTAGGGGCGATAGGGACCACTCTACAGAGGGACTCCGTGGGAAGGTCACCAGGTGAGACGGTGCGTTTCGGCCTCGCTTCCGAGAGTTCTGGCGTGCGGGAGAGCTTCAGCGTCCCTGTGCCACAGGCAGTTGAACCCGCTGTGCGCAGCAGCCTTGGATAAAGTTTCGGTCAGTTTGCAGGTGTGAAAGGAACATACCCATTTTACTGCTTGGTGCCGACCAAATAATCCAACTAATGGAGTGAAAGCATCCAGGACTATTCCAGGACTAAACCAGGACCAAAAGTGGACTACATTACTTCAACTGTAGTTCTAAACAGGAAATGCCCCAAAGTAGGACAGAAGTGAGTCAAACCCACGAAGCTCCACATCCCACCTGAAGGAGATGGACCACAGTTTGAGAAACAAAAAATAACAATAACTCATAAAAACCTGAAGAATAAGGAGTGTAGAAAGCAGCCAAATGAAGTTCATCGAGGCTGGCAGTTATAGCAGCTAATCTGCTCTTGTTTCTATTAGGGATGTCAACAATGAATCGACTTACAATTAATTGTCGATCAAGACATTGGCCGATTAAAATGCATTAATTGTAACTAATCGCTAGAGGAGAGGGCGCTACTCTGGAATGTGAACACGAGATGCAAACCCACTCGCGAGAAGGACCATAGAGTTACATCTGCGGCCGGATCTAGAAGCAGTGCAAAATGTTCTCCTGCGAACCCAATTTTTGCCGCTTGGTTCGCTCCGCGTCCCGCTGTCTGGATGAACACGCGCGGCGCGCTGCACGTGCGCCTCCGCTCCGGGCCTCGTAGCAGGCTCCACGTGAAAGCGCAAGTGCTCCGGTTCTCGGTGTGTGTGTGTGTGTGCGACTGTGCGTGTGTGTGAGTAAAATGTTTTCCCCGATCAATTAATTTTTTAAATCATTTCATATCACGGAGCTCCGCGTCAAGCTGCATGTACCACGCACTGCGCGCACATCAGCCTCCTCAATAAGTTTCGTTTTTACAAAAAACGTCCTCAATTTATTTTCAATAAAGAATGTATTTTGTTATTCAGCATCAATACATTTGTCTGCTTTTTACTAAGGAATAATTAATTTTATGTATACTATAGCTTATATTCTTAAAGACCCTATTGAAACACTAAAATTCAGGTGAAAAACGTGAGCTTCATTTGACTGATGCTGCCTCAGTCCACGTCTGCAGTCTTGGTCGGGACACAAGAAACGTCCAATTAAATAAATGTTTTTTAAAAAGAGCAGTGGACATAGTTAAAGATAATTAGTTTACAAGAGGAATATTGTGAAAAAGAGTACTCAAGTCCTCCTACAACTGAACAAGACAACAACTACCAACTCCTCTGCACCCTCCCAGCCTCCGTTCATTCTCCTGTATCCACGTGAGGCAGATGTCCTCCCAGATATTGTGTCATGTCAGATGCCCTCCCTGTGCGTCAGATGCCCTCCCAGACACTGTGGGTTACCTGGTTGATGTCAGAGGAGCTAAGTCCCGCCTCCTCCAGCAGCGTTTTGATTGGCTGAATGCTTTTGTTGAAGAGAGAGGAGCAGAGCAGCTCAAACCTTGCCCTGAGGAAAAACACAAACGTTTTCAGGTCTGAACTTTGAAAACTGCAGAAGGAACGACCTCAGCCACTTAGGGTGCACTCACACAAGGACTTTAGAACCGTGCTGTGCTCAAGCTCCATTCCAGAGGGTTCTATGTCCCACACTCACACCTGCACTACTCGACCGGACCATAGCCCCATGACATCATCACACGGCGCTGTTTATTTACACGTCTCGCAGGAGAGCTAAAGCTTTAGTGTAGAAAGTCCAGCAGCAGAAATATCTATGAAACAGTGAGACAGATGTCCTGCTGCGATACACTCCTCCAGGAGTTTATGGAGAAAAAAACAGAGCGGAGGAGTGAGGACAGGAAGAGGAGAGAGGACAGCAGAAGGAGTGAGGACTAGAGGACGACAGGAAGAGTGGGGACAGGAGGAGGAGAGAGGACAGGAGGAGAAGTGAGGACAGGAGGACAGGAGGAGGAGAGGACAGGAGGACAGCAGGAGAGTGAAGACAGGAGGACTGGAGGAGGACAGGGGGAGAGAGGACAGCAGAAGGAGTGAGGACAGGAGGTGGACAGGAGGAGGAGTGAGGACAGGTAGAGGAGAAAGGACAGGAGGAGGAGGGAGGACAGCAGGAGAAGAGAAGACAGGAGGAGGACAGGAGGAGAGAGGACAGCAGGAGTGAGGTCAGGAGGTGGACTGGAGGAGGACAGGGGGAGAGAGGACAGCAGAAGGAGTGAGGACAGGAGGGGGACTGGAGTAGGACAGGGGGAGAGAGGGCAGCAGAAGGAGGGAGGACAGGAGGGGGACTGAAGGAGGACAGGGGGGGAGAGGACAGCAGAAGGAGTGAGGCCAGGAGGGTGACTGAAGTAGGACAGGGGGAGAGAGGACAGGGGGAGAAGTGAGGAGAGGAGGACTAGAGGAGGAAAGGACAGGAGGACGGCAGGGGAGTGAAGACAGGAGGACTGGAGGAGGTCAGGGAGAGAGAGGACAGCAGAAGGAGTGAGGTCAGGAGGTGGACTGGAGGAGGACAGGGGGAGAGAGGACAGCAGAAGGAGTGAGGACAGGAGGTGGACTGAAGTAGGACAGGGGGAGAGACGACAGCAGAAGGAGTGAGGACAGGAGGTGGACTGAAGGAGGACAGGGGGAGAGAGGACAGCAGAAGGAGTGAGGACAGGAGGTGGACTGAAGTAGGACAGGGGGAGAGAGGACAGGAGGAGAAGTGAGGACAGGAGGACTGGAGGAGGAAAGGACAGGAGGACAGCAGGAGAGTGAAGACAGGAGGACTGGAGGACGACAGGGAGAGAGAGGACAGCAGAAGGTGGTGCACAGGAGGAGGAGTGAGGACAGGTAGAGGAGAAAGGACAGGAGGAGGAGGGAGGACAGCAGGAGAAGTGAAGACAGGAGGAGGACAGGAAGAGGAGAGAGGACAGCAGGAGTGAGGACAGGAGGTGGACTGGAGGAGGACAGGAAGACTGGGGACAGGAGGAGGACAGAAGAAGTGAGGACAAGAGGAGGAGTGAGGACAGGAGGAGTGAGAACATGAGGAGGAGTGAGGACATGAGGAGGAGGAAGGACAGGAGGAGGAGGAAGGACAGGAGGAGGAGTGAGGACAGGAGGAGCGAGGAAGGACAGGGCTGCATGTATGTTTGTCATATATCATTATGTGAAGTCCCTCAGTCGTCCAGGTAGAATCCATGATAAAAGGAGAAGTTCAATTTGTCAACTGGACAAAGTTTGTTTGGTTGAAAACGTTTCGCCGCTCATCCGAGAGGCTTCATCAGCTCTGGCCCTCATGCTCATATAAACGGGGTCTAACCAGCATGAGGGCCAGAGCTGACGAAGCCTCTCGGATGAGCGGCGAAACGTTTTCAACCAAACAAACTTTGTCCAGTTGACAAATTGAACTTCTCCTTTTATCATATATCATTATGTTGATCAGAAAATATCTACTATTCTGTCTGACTGTCATTTTCGGGACCTTTCGTTTCCAGTCACAGCTGAGGGGAGCAGCGAGGAGGGGACCGCATGCAGTCTGAGCGCATGACCGAGACCCACGGTTTTTATTTTTTTATTTTTTTATTTTTTTTTATTTTTTTTTTATATATATATATATATATATATATATATATATATATATATATATATATATATATATATATATATATTTATATATATATATATTTATATATATATATTTTTATATATATATATATCAAAATTCAACCACATGTCGCGGTAGGTCTGCTCTGTGCCAACACTGAAACATAAATTTAGATATGTTTTTACTTTGCACTTAGTCTTGTACTTCTAATCAGAGGCATTGAGGAGAAGCCTGTGTGGGCTATACACGGGGAGGAGAGAGTGTGAAAAGGAGCAGCGGCTGACAAAAAAGCGGAAATCTGCCAAAAAGCGGAAATTTTTCATCCCTGTAGTTCTCAAAATCCAATTTATTCTTGCAACAGCCTTTTAGTAGATTTATTTATTGCTCTTGTATCGTAACAAAATCGAGTAGCCTTAAGTCTACTTCACACTATGCAGTATCAGACTGGTATCAGTATCGGCGAGTACAATAAGGTCAAGTATTGGGTATAGAATAGGACAGAGATTAAAAAAGGAATGGGACCTTTAAAAAGTCGTGAAATGAGCCGGTACCTGGAGACGTTGCAGTCAAAGTCCAGGCCGTCGTGCAGCGAGTCGACAAAGCAATTTGCAGAACCCAGAGACGAGAGAGAGTGCTTCACCTGATCTGCAACGTGCAACAGCTTCAACATCGCGCGCACATTTGGACTCACGTCATGACGAAAAGCACTGGAACCACAGAACAGAACCGGGAATGAAGCACAGAACAGAACTGGGACTGTACCAGGTGTAAACCAGGTGTACAACAGAACTAAACCAAAACTGAGCCGGTGTACTGTCGATATGGGCCGCCTCGTCAGAATGAGCCCACCACTGACCTATTTTGACGGCGATATCTATCGGGTTACGCTCCCCCGTCGAAATAGGCCGCCTTACGTCGAAATACGCCGTTTTTCGTTTACAGTTGTATGCGTGAGTTGTTTACAGTTGTATAGATTCAAAGCTAATTATTTGTAAAAATACAAATAATTATAGATAATTATTTGTATTTTTAGGATTGGTTGAGTGGGAGGGACCATGCGTGTCATAATATCTCCTTTCAATGGGTCTTTCTGGCGAGATTAAATTGATTATTTCTTACTCATTAACAAATATTTAATATATTTCTAACTCATTAACAAATATTTGTAAATGTTTTGTAAAATAATTAGTTCATTATTTACTAAGTATTTCTTACTCATGAACAAATATTTGTAAATGTTTTGTAAAATAATTAGTTCATTATTTACTAAGTGTTACTAATGCTATTAGTGTAGTATTTGTTACTCATTAACAAATATTTTTTAACATATTTGTAAATGTTTTGTAAAATAATTAGTAATAATTAGTTCATTATTTACTAAGTGTTACTAATGCTTTATAAGCGACCGTTATTATAAAGTGTTACCGAAACATTTTAAAAATTATAACAGTTTTGTGCACATTTTGAACATTGCACTCAATGACATCCAAAATTGTGGCGTTTGTACTTGACAAATACGTACTACGACAAATACGTCTGCAGTTTTAGATTAGATAGGATTAGAGAGTTGTATGCTGTTTGCTGTTTGCATACGGTGTCTTTAGTATGTAAAATTCCAACTCTTTTATAATGGGCATGGACAGTTCATTTCGACACGCTTATATTATCTGTCAAATTAGGCTCTGACTGTACAGAGCTCATTCTGACACGCTTATATTATCTGTCAAATAAGGCTTGTCTCTTATTCATGATTTATGAGGACAGGAAAAGGGACAACAGAAGAAACATTTACAAATATATTTATATTTACAAAAATATCAATCAATCAATCAATCAAACAATAGCAGCAACTCAACTTCTGCCTCTGGAGCCAAGCTCGATGGCATTTAAAGGGAACAACACTCAGGGGTGGTTTGCGCATGCGCGCGCATGCGCAGTAGCGCTTGGAGCTCATTCTGACGGGGCGGCCCATTTCGACGGGACACCGGGACTAAACCAGGTCTAGTCCTGTAGAGTGTTGAGGTGGCATACCGTTTGAACTCGGCGGCGAGGTGGTTGGCGAGGGCGTGTGTGAAGCTCTCCCCTCCGATGCTGTGGTCCGTCACTGTGTGCAGAACCCTGTACATCCCCCCGCTCACCTGCAGGGCGGTGACACTGAGAGACGTGCCCCCCAGTTTGTACACGAGAACATGACTGCAGAGAGAGAGACAGGACTGAACCAGGACTGGACCAGGAACTTCATCTGACCCGCTCCTTCTCTTCATCCTCTCCTCATCTCCCATCTCCTCCCCATCTCCTCCCCATCTCTTCCCCCTCTCCCCTCCTCTCCCCTCCTCGTACCTCTTTCCGTACTGGGATTCTTGTCCGATGTTGTATGCGAGGAGTGTGGCAGCAGGTTCGTGGATGAGTCTCAGGACGTGGAACCCGGCCGCTTCTGCTGCTTCTCTGCAACACCACAGTTTAGTTTACGAGAACATCTGTCCAACATCGGAGCGGATCAATTTGAAATTTAAACTCAAGAGACCGAAATATGAACTTTAAACTCATCCAAGAATCACAGAAATTTAAAGGGATAGTGCGGGGTTTTTAAATGTTAATCTGTATGGGTTTCCTTCTAAAAGTTCCGTGTGTTGACACCGGTTTACCTCTGACACTCTCAGCTGATCCCGGTTCGGCTCGCTTTCTGGAGCCCACATAAGTAGATCCGGTAACTTCCCTGGAACATGAAATAAAGCTTGTTTTTCTTCTCAAAACAAAACATTTGTTAGAAAGGTGATATAGTTGCGTCCGAAACAGTTGTCCACGAAACATCCAGCAGCGTATTTCACATCCGCGTATTGTCTCTCTCCACTCGTATCACTACGCCCATGTTAACTCTATCAGCCTGTTCACTTGTAAACTCTGGCGTAGACATCGACTGAAGGTGAACAGGCTGGTAGAGTTAACATGGGCGTAGTGATACGAGTGGAGAGAGACAATACGCAAATGCAAAATACGCAACTGTTTCGGACGCAAATATATCACCTTTCGGACAAATGTTTGTTTTGAGAAGAAAAACAAGCTTTATTTCATGTTTCAGGGAAGTTACCGGACCTACTTACGTGGGCTCCAGAACATGAGCCGAACCGGGATCAGCTGAGACTGTCAGAGGTAAGCCGGTGTCAACACACGGAACTTTTAGAAGGAAACCCATACAGATTGACATAAAAAATAAAAAACACACTATCCCTTTAAGAACAGGTCTGTGCGTTTGTTTTACACAGGGAGGGCATCACACACACACACACAGTACCTCAGAGCTTCCTTCTGAGCGTGCCCGAACTCGAAGGGCACCGTGATGACCGCCTCCTTCACGTCTGAGCCCAACGCCGACTGAGCCGTTTCTATGACAACACAGACAGACTCAACCTGCAGGACCAGACCAGAACTGAAACTGGACTAGACCGGGACCAATTAATAATAATTGAATTAATTAACTTGAATTAATACAAGTCTGGAGCTGATCCAAAACAAAGAATAAGAAGGAGAAACATTTGTGGATCAGAAGTTTGGAGATTTCTTTAAAAAACGAAGAATCTCCCAGAGTCACACTTCTCTCTTGTTGAAGGCGGACACCCTTTTCCCTCTCTCCCTTATCTGCTGCCCTGTGTCTTTTGTGCCTCTCTCATCTCCTCTCTATTTCTCCTGCTGTTGTGGATTTTCAAAATCCTAAATTACGGAATTGATAAGCTGGTCCCTCAACACAACTGACTTTTTTCATGAAGGAATGTGGGTTCGGGAGAGCCGACATGTCCAGACGGGACTTATGCTGCTGGATTCACGATGGGACGCTTTGCACAAGTGGGTCACCGTCTGTCTGTTCCTAGACTTATTTGGATTTTTGATGGCAAGACATCTGATGATTGGCCTGGGGATGTTCCTGATCTATCAGAAAAATGGAAAACTGGCAGCCAATAAAGCCCTGAAGCTGTCAGCGATCATCTCACACCACGGTGGAGCCTTTGCTGACCTCGTGAAGTTATTACATCAGAAGAAGGCGACACAGATTGAGGAACTGTACAATCTCCAATCTGTGGATACCCCCCGACATTTGGATGCCATCACGAATATGCTACGTGCCAGGAGGTCTCACGGCCCTGCATGGTGACATGAAAGTTGGAGGGCCTTGCAGTACCAGGTTTCTGACCAGGAATACTGTGTTTTGACTATGTCTGTTGCACTGGACACTCCAAGGACACACAGCTGTGATAACATAGCTCACCATGAATCAAGGACATTATATCAATTGGCTAGAACACACTGACACACATTTATAAACACTCTACCCTTTTTACATAGCCTTCCGTCTCAGTTTGTCAGGTCAAACTGAGACATTACAAACAGTTAGTCAGTTTGTAATGTATTCCAAACAAAAAGATGCCACATGTAAAACCGTTCCACTCTATATGTCGTATGTGTATGTGACTATTGTTATTGATATGATTGTATCTGCATTTCCTATTCTCGTCATGTTCTTCTATCACTGATGAGAGAGGTGGGATGTTAACGCTGCATGTCGGCTGCTTTAAGGTCTGTCTTTGTCCTGACGGGGAAGATGTTGACCCATCCATTTCCAATCTCATCTCGTTGTAGAAATACAAAGACAAATAAAGTACAGTGGTACCTCACCTTACGAATGACCCAACAAACGAAAATTTCAAGTTACGAAACGCCTTCACGGTAAATTTTGGTCTCTAGATACGAAAGAAAATTCAAGTTACGAAACGCAAAATCTCAAAAATTCAAATAATGCGCGCTCAGCCACACACATACGCTTTTCTCAGACTGGATTTAAACTTTTCTCACATTTGTCTCTCGTTTAAACACTCAAACTTTCATAGATTTTCAACAAAATTATTAATAGTGAAGTGTGGGGGGAAGGGGGAGGGGGGAGAAAACTGCGCTCTGACACGTGTGTGATAGCGGCATGTGTGACAGCTGACCCGGCGCGGGGGCTGCCAGCAGGTCTAGACCTGGACTAAACCTGGACTAGACCAGGTGGATTAAAGCGCCGCGCGTGAGTCTATTTCCTGGTTTCGTTTCGAGTCACAGCTGAGGCGAGCCGCTGCTCGCACGCAAGCAGTGTGCGAGCAGCTCTCCAGGGCCCCTTCAGGCGCGGAGCCCCAGACATCCAGGGACCCAGGGGGACAATGCCAGCCCGCCTTAAGAGCTCCCTAAGCAGGCATGGGTCCGGGGATTGTCCCGGTCACCGGCCTGGAGGTCTTGAAGAGGCCGACCTCACGGTTCTATCCAGGCCGCTCTGTGAGCACCTTACGTGGGCAGGTCTAGAGCAGGTCTAGACCGCGGCTCTTGCATGCGCCTCAGCTGTGACTCGAAACGAAACCAGGAAATAGACCCACGCGCGGCGCTTTAATCCACCTGGTCTAGTCCTGGTCTAGTCCTGGTCTAGTCCTGGTCTAGTCCTGGTCTAGTCCTGGTTTAGTCCTGGTTTAGTCCAGGTTTAGTCCAGGTTTAGTCCAGGTTTAGTCCAGGTTTAGTCCAGGTTTAGTCCTGGTTTAGTCCAGGTTTAGTCCAGGTTTAGTCCTGGTTTAGTCCTGGTTTAGTCCTGGTTTAGTCCTGGTTTAGTCCTGGTTTAGTCCTGGTCTAGACCTCCTGGCAGCTATTAATACATTTTGTTGAAAATCTCTGAAAGTTTGAGTGTTTAAACGAGAGACAAATGTGAGAAGAGTTTAAATCCAGTCTGTGTTCTGCCTCCTGGTTGGTTTCTCAATGTTACACTATAAAAAAAGTTACACTAAAAAAAAAACACACAAAAAAAAAACTTGGATCGGGGCCTTGGAACGAATCAGGCGTTTTCCATTGAAATAGCTACTCAACTTACGAATTTTTCACGTTACGAAACCACTTCTGGAACGAATTAATTTCGTAAGGTGAGGTACCACTGTATACTACTATACTACTACGTGGACTCCATCTGACTTTAGACTAATTCTGCTTCAGCCTCAGAATCCAAACACATTTTTTAAGAATGAATCAATTAAACTGAAAACAGTTTCATTAAAATCAGTGTCTCTGTGAAATGTCTCCACTGTTATTAAAGCATTACCTTTCATTTTGTGGAGGATGAGTTTGGCGACCTCTTGTGGAGAGACGTGCTCGGTGCGTTCATCCAGCTGTATTTTATAAAACGGTTTGTCTCCTTTGTTTATCACCTGTAAAAATTGGAAAACACTTTAGGACTTTAAAAACAATCTTTAGTTTCACGGAACATTTGAAAGAATAAAAATAATTAACTCATGACGTGATTAAAATGTGTATTAAAGCTGCACTGTGCAACTTTTTTGGTGGACTAAAACTGGATAAAAACAGGACTAAAGCAGGACCAAGACAAAATACAAGAATTCTTTCTGTAAACAGGGGTGACTCCACAGATCTGACCTATAATGTCTCCCTTGTGATAGATATAGGTTTAATCTATACTCAAGCATGAAAACGGGTCAGGGGTGAAAAAAGTGAGACGGGTGCGCTAACGCTAAACCTTTTGCTGCTACTGCTACTTACAACCATTTCCCTGCTATCTGGACTCTGTTCCCCTCCCTATTGCGTGCGAGGGTGCACGGATCCACATGCTCTCCCGACCTTCCACTGTCTCCTCGCTGCTCTCTGGCTCAGGGGCCAAACCGGGGCACTTCCTGGTCTTGCGACAAATAGCGCATAGTAGTGCGCTAAAGGGGGAATCACTAATGTTAATTTGTGGGTTTATTTTGTTTTCTTAAGTCTCTTAGTTAATTAAGTCATACCATATGGGGGGTTATTTAAGTATTTTCTTTATTATGTTGAATTGCAGGTGTTTTATCATTATGGGGACTGTTATTTGTAGTTAAACAATGATGATGATAATATTGAAAACAAACAGTTTTGGTATCGGAATCGGCCGATATCCAAATTCAGGTACAGTGGTACCTCACCTTACGAATGACCCAACAAACGAAAATTTCAAGTTACGAAACGCCTTCACGGTAAATTTTGGTCTCTAGATAAGAAAGAAAATTCAAGTTACGAAACGCGAAATCTCAAAAATTCAAATAATGCGCGCTCAGCCACACACATTATACGCTTTTCTCAGACTGAATTTAAACTTTTCTCACATTTGTCTCTCGTTTAAACACTCAAACTTTCATAGATTTTCAACAAAATTATTAATAGTGAAGTGCGGGGGGAAGTGTGCGCATGGACACGTGTGTGATAGTGCAGCATGACCTGGCGTGGGGCTGCCAGCAGGTCTAGACCTGGACTAAACCAGGACTGGACCAGGACTGGACCAGGACTGGACCAGGACTGGACCAGGACTAAACCAGGACTAAACCAGGACTGGACCAGGACTAAACAAGGACTAAACCTGGACTAAACAAGGACTAAACCTGGACTAGACCAGGTGGATTAAAGCGCCGCGCGCGGGTCTATTTCCTGGTTTCGTTTCGAGTCACGGCTGAGGCGAGCAGCGAGGGGGACCGCACGCAGTCTGAGCGCATGAACGAACGCATGCAAGAGCCGCGGTGGTCTAGACCAGGTCTAGAGGAGGTCTAGAGGAGGCACGGTTTAAGCACGGGTCTCTTTCATGCGCTCAGACTGCGTGCGGTCCCCCTCGCTGCTCGCCTCAGACGTGACTCGAAACGAAACCAGGAAATGGACCCACACGCGGCGCTTTAATCCACCTTGTCTAGTCCTGGTTTAGTCCAGGTTTAGACCTTGGTCTAGACCTGGTATAGTCCATGTTTAGTCCTGGGTCTACAGTCTCTACGCAGAACAGTTACACTATAAAAAAAGTTACACTATAAAAAAAAAAAAAAATTTGGATCGGGGCCTTGGAACGAATCAGGCTTTTTCCATTGAAATAGCTACTCAACTTACGAAAAATTCACGTTACGAAACCACTTCTGGAACTAATTAATTTCGTAAGGTGAGGGGATTGGAAGTGAAAAAATGTGGATCGGTGCATCCCTACCTTTAATCATAGCAAAGACAAAACAGATTCAACTCTAGGAACTTTTGATTTTGTTTGATGAAAAATTTCCAGAACCTTCCCCAAAATTGCCAAAATGCTTTTAGACGGTTTGACATTTTAGTTCAATAAAAGGAGAGGAATATAGTGTTTCCCATTAATAAAGGAGATTATAGCATCCCCTATAATCTAAAAACAGTGGGTTAACTTGCATTTGACCGTCCCTCAGTGTCTTTCGGTTACGCATTTGACCGTCCCTCAGCGTCTCTGGGTTTAAACTCACCTCACATTTGGTCTCCGTTTTGTGGGTCTGCATCTCTGGGTCGTCAAAACTGGGTCAGAAGAAAAAAACAGAACAGTGAAGTTAGATAAAAATGAGTGTGACAGAGTTCGGTTTATGGCGTTTACGTGAACCAGGAAACTCATGACCACTATGGCAACAATTTAAAGGTCCCATGGCATGAAATTTTCACTTTCTGAGGTTTTTGAACGTTAATATGAGCTCCCCTACACTGTTTAGATTCCTTCCTTGAACAGAAATGGACGTCTCAGACATAATCTGACTCCCATTTATAACTATCCTCAAACCTAAATCAAACAAACAAAGAAAACAATAGGGCAGACAGGTCAGTTCCAGAGGTGTGAAAGAACAGGGCCCTGAATGGTTCTGCTCATATGACCCACACTCATTACAGTTCAATAGGTCAAGCTACAAACAGACTGTAAACAAGTAGGTGTAGTAGTCTCAGTAACTTCATTGTAGTTAGCGCCCCCTTCAGGAAGATATAAGGCAGTGTCCACTGGCGTCTGAACAGAACTGAATGGATGCGCTGCAATCGACCAAAAAAATCTTTGTCCAGTTGACAAATTTAATTTCTTCTTTTGCCAGCAACAAATACAGAAGACATACATTCAAATAAGAACATAAAACTGTGCAGCCCATTCCAGCTTCAGTAAAAGACGTTTTTAACATGAAAAATCCCCCAGCGTCAGTTTAGCCTGAGAGCAGCACAGACAGAGCTGAAAGTGGCTGTATTAAACAATAGACTGCTTTATTTTGTTTATAAGTATTAAATATTACTCAATTCCTGGGAAAAGATTCAGTCTTTTTGGAATATTGCTGCTCTTACCGTCTGTAACTTCACTGTTACTTCAGGTCCAGTGTTGATAAATCAGAATACCACGTGTACATGCCTCAGTATCAGATACTTTCAGAACATCTCAGCGAGAGGATCACGCTTTTTCAACACCAGGAGACTGACATTAGGAAAAGCGTTTAAACAGACACTCACAAAACTAGGAGACTGAAAAAATCTGAACATATCCAAAGTCTGAGGCTGAGGTTCAATGTGAGAATTCAAGAGAATCCCACAAAACTGACTCCTGTGAGCTTTAAAGGGATATGCCACCCCCAGGTCAAATTTGGGCATCTCCCCACAGTCCAGAGACTAAAATAAGAGGTGGAAAGCGTTTTCCTGCTCACCCAGCCATTGTCCGAGTCTGTCACCACTGACCGACCATAGCCGAAGCACGCACCACGCTGGCAACAGGGGAACTCCCTTCCTGGTGCGTAACAGGGATTCCCCTGGCAGCGTGCCGCGTGATTCGGCTATGTTTTTCCGCACTGAAAAATAGTTCCCACCCAAAATGACCAAGTCAAGCTCTCCGTGTTGATTTGTACATTTATTTGCACTCGATATGAATGCACACTACACAGAAAGTAATTGGGAAACGCATCGAGCAAATTAATTCCTTTTGGCCGAAATCTTTCTCTGGCGACGTTAGACTCCAGTCTAACGCGGAGGAGCAGCAGATACCGCGGCGGTCAGTGGCGACAGACTCGGACAATGGCTGGGTGAGCAGGAAAACGCTTTCCACCACTTATTTTAGTCTCTGGACTGTGGGGAGATGCCCAAATTTGACCTGGGGGTGGCATATCCCTTTAAGTCATGCCCTAATGTTCCTCCTCAAAAACAGACCTGGAGTTGTGTTTTGCTTCATTCACATGATTGAAGAACTCTTTATTATTACTCTATCTATATTTCCAAAGCTCCAAATGCTCTGTTCCACCTTGTGATGTCATGAAGTGGTAGTTTAACAGTCTGAATGGCTCCTTTTACCTTTAGTTCAGTAGAGATCAGCAATTCCAGAACTGAAAGGATCCAAATGATTCTAGTGAAGGTGGGTGGAGTTTAAAAACACAGTGGAGCACTTCCTGTATCACCACATGATGACATCACAAGGTGGAACAGAGTGTTTTCAGTTTAAGATAGGAACTCAGTCTAAATCTGCAGGATTTGTGTGTTAAACATGTGAATGAAACCAAACACAACTCCTGTTTGTGATGAGAAAAGTTTAACTAAACAAATCTCTCATGACACCAGGATCTTTGGTGATTAACGAAGTCTGGAGTGATCACAGGTTTCAGGAGAGCTTCACCTTCGGCCGAGCACTTGTTTCACTTTGACGATGGTGTTTGCGGCGTTTCGGACTCGCCCCTGTTTCGCTGCGATTCCTACGATCTGTAAAACAAAAGTGTGAAAGTGAAAACAGAAAATCTGAAGGTGCATCGATTAACTTTTCTGGTGGAGGGTCCGTGAGACGCTTTTCTCTATGGCGATGTTATTGCTTTGTCTGGAATGTTCCACAGTATGGCATTAAACCTTTCCATCTTCACAGAGACCAAACCAGATCAAGTTCCGGGTCAGATCTGTGAAGAGGTGACCCCGCTCACAATCAGAATGTCGGTTTGTTTTTCTAGGTATGTTTGAGCTCTAAAACCATCTGTAACTGAATAAATGTAAAGTAGAGCTGTTTCACACACTGTGGAACATTCCAGGCAGAGCAATGATGTATCCATAGAAACAAGCACATGATGGCCCCCAAGGAGAAAGGTTTAACAGTGAACTTTTAAACTATCTTCAAAACTGACAAAAAGGATTTATGCAGCTTAAATAAATAAATGTCCAAACGTCCAAGGACAAAGACAATGTTCATCTGTGGGAGCAGGAATCACACAACCAACCTGCAGGTCAGTAGACGAACACGCCACTGACTGAACTATTGTCTGCCATCATTTGTGAGCAACAGAATTTGGAATTCTGAAGTAACAGTACTCTTAAAAACACAAATTTAGAAGTATTTCGAAGTAAAATTTAATTAAATACATTTAAATAAAATAAAATAATTAAATAAAGTTTCAGACTCACCTGTTCGTTTTCTCTGTAGGCCACGATTGCAGGAGTCACTCTGTCCCCGGCATCATTGGCAACGACATCTGCCCTGCCATCCTGAACCACAAACAACTCTTCAGTTTAGAACAAACCAGGACTAAAGCAGGACTAAGGCCAGGACTAAGGCCAGGACTGAGGCCAGGACTGAGGCCAGGACTGAGGCCAGGGACTAAAGCAAGATTAAACCCGGACTGAACCAGGACTAAACCAGAACTAAAGAACAGAAAAAGGACAAAACTATCAAACTGTGTTTTTTCTGACAAAGATTTGGACTGTGGTTAGATTAAAGTTTCACATTTTAAACACGTCCAGAAAAATCATCAAAAAGACTGAAGTCTGAACTGACAAACTAATACCAGAATCAGATTTTAGAACATGTTTGTAGGACTAAACCAGGACTAAGCAAGGGTCTAAAACAGGGTCTAAACTAGGACTAAATCGGGGTCTAAACTAGGACTAAACCAAAATACATTTTCACAGTCGTAGCTTTATATTTTCATTGTCAAATCACATTTACTGTTTTAAAGTGTCTCGTTAAATATTTGAATCAAAATGTGAACAAATTGCAGATGTCTCCGGGTGCGTTTAGGCTAAAAGTGGAACCAATCAGTCAGTTTGTTTTAGCATTAGCAGCTTCACATTTCAGACTTTTGCTCAGGTTTTCTGTTCTAAAGTGAGAATAAACCGCTGAGACTCGCCTTGAACACTGCCACACACGCACACGAGTACCCGAAGTGCACTCCGATCGCTGCCATTGCGCCAAAGTGGAGCTTAAACCGGTGTTTGCGCAAAAAGCATGCTCCCGGTCCGTGCCCACAGCGGTGTCACAGCGGCGCGGCCCGGCCAGGAACACACAGCCGCTCATTTTGGTTCCGCTCTGCTGCTTCTCTGGGACAGCCTAATGTCTTTGCAAAGCTGCTCAAATATGGAGATAATTTTGTCTCATAAAGATTTAAATAAAGATATAAATAAAAAAAAATATATATATAAATATAAAATATAAAATATATATAAATATAAATGCGTGAAAAGTCCCTCAGTCGTCCAGGTAGAATCCATGATCAAAGGAGAAGTTCAATTTGTCAACTGGACAAAGATTATAATGGGATTTATAATGGGATTCTTAGACCAGTCAAACAGAGCCAGGGCAGAGGGGTGGAGAGGGTCGTTAGACGTTGAATAGGGGGTCGAAACAGCCGTCAGAGTAATTTGAAAAACAAAGAGACAGATTAGGGGGATCGTTTTCAGAGCTTTTGTCATTGTCGGCGCGCCTCCCGGCAGCTAGATATAAGCAGGGTCTAACCAGTACAATAACCAGAGCTGACGAAGCCTCTCGGATGAGCGGCGAAACGTTTTCAACCAAACAAACTTTGTCCAGTTGACAAATTGAACTTCTCCTTTGATCATAAATATAAATACATTTATAAGTATTCAAACACAACATACAAATACAAAAACGCAACATACAAATAAATGATAGAATGTATATAAATACACAGGCATTTGTAAATATATTTTCGAGATTTGAAAACAAATGTACTTGACTTTCTATGTGGAGTCTACATTTGTGGATCCATTTTTTGCTTTTGTGTCGATTACGTAATTGTGAGACATTCCTACCGCACACCACGATTCACAAATAAATGTCACCGGAATTGAATACAAATACCCTTCACTGGACATCCAGCAGATGGCAGTGTTGAGTCTGGACACAGATTTGCACCAGAGATTTTAGTTGGTCATATCTTTATATAGCGCTTTTCCACCTTCAAGGCACCCAAAGAGCTTTACAACAAGGAACCAATCACCCATTCACACACCAGTGTACGCAGACACTAGGGGCAAGGAGGGTTAAGTGTCTTGCCCAAGGACACAACGGCAGCATTCATCTGTGGGAGCTGGAATCATACCAACCAACCTGTGGGTCAGTGGATCTGACCGCTCAACCACTGATGTTTCTTATGTCAAGAGTGGGATTTGAACCGCCAACTTCTGGATCAGTGGACAAACGCTCTACCAACTGAGCTACTGCCGCCCTTCAAGTTAAGGACTGCTTGCCACGCCACAACCAACAGGATTGTATTGTCATTTTGAGTGCAGAAGAGAAAAAGACATGGACAGACCCAGTGATCAGGCAGCATCTACTGTAAGTACTTACATTATCTTACACATTGCAGCCGTAAAGGTCGACAACAGACAACACAGACTTAACAATTTTTCATTACAGAGAATGCTGGAGACGATGGCCCACAACCTACTTAGTGCGTTGGCGAGGGCAAGCGTTCCCACCTCCACCAACCCAGCACCCACTCCCATTTTGACCCCTTCCCCAATAACTACCTCTGCCCCCACTCCTTCCTCCACTGCTTGGCTTTCGCCCAGGGCGCAAATCACTCTAGGAACGCCACTGGCTGTGCGCCTTTTCATGGAGGGCCTGAGGAGAGACCACCAGCCACCTCTACAGCTGACTCTAAATGATGAGGAGCGGGATGGTACGCTTATTTCATTTTACAAGCAACACCGTGAGACGTGTCAGTGGGATGTTCCTTGTAAAACCTGATTTCCTTACAGGGGATGCTGCAGTTGGTGTCATGAGAAACACACTATCAACAGCCATCTCGAAATTGACAAGGGGCTTTAAGAAAAACATGGGTTAGCACATTTAATTCAACATATGACATTAATACATAAAAAAACAAGCACAATAATGGATGTGTACAGTATTGTGCATATTTCTTCTGTGTGAACACCTGAAAGGTATTTTTCTTAAATTGTCTCCAATGACTTTTATATACTTTTTAGTTGAGTGTATTTTTGTTTCTGCCTGTCGACAGATATTTAGGAAAAGCAGCAGTGACTGCCATCTTTGAAGGACAAAGAGAACATCTGGTCCCAAACCGGTCTGCAACCATTTTGGAGTGTGACTTATTTGCCATGGATGAAGTGAAGTGAACTTTATTGATCTCACACTGGAGAAATTCTTCTCTGCATTTTAACCCATCCTATATATATACATATATTAGGAGCAGTGGGCAGCACACATTAGGGCGCCCGGGGACCATCTCCATGATCTTCTTGCTTCGGTTTGGTCAGGACCTAAGCTGGAGTACCTATGGTGCATGTTTTGGGTTGATGGGGGAAACCGGAGTGCCCGGAGGAAACCCACCCAGACACGGGGAGAAACATGCAAACTCCACACAGAAAGGCTCGGGCGACCCGGGGATCGAACCCAGACCATGCATGCAAACGCCACACAGAACACACACGGAAAGGTCTGGGCGACCCGGGGATCGAACCCGGAACCTTCTTGCTGTGAAGCAAGAGCGCTAACCACTCTGCTACCGTGCCGCCAGTGTCAGGATGGTTGTCCACTGTGCCATTCATGGAGGTCCGTCCCTGTCAGGACTAAGTCCAACTGTTAAAGATGCCCTTATATGTGGGACCAAGGACATAGTAACATCAAAACTCTGTCTGGAAGATTGCCCGGAGATAGAAGTCAGGGACACCATCAGTCTAGTGAGTAATATTTAAACCATTATTTTTTAAAAGTATACAGTAGATGGCCATTTCACTTTAAATGTTGTTTAACTAGCTAGTTGTTGGTATCATAATTTAAGTTACCCCCACATACTGTTTTGTGCTTTAATTTAAATGAATTCATTTGTGTTAAGCTGCTGAAGGAGGAATGGACTGACGAAGAGTCTGTCAGAGTGGCAAACCTTTGCACTGACTGGTATTTCCCAGTGCAAACTAAGGAGACCAACAGGCTTCTCCTTTTCCATCTTCCTTTTCATGCTGTAAGTTTTTATTTATTTATTTTTTACATGCTGAAGCATGTGACCTCATTTCAGAGATTGATACAGAGTATAACAAACACGTTTCTTTCTCTGTACCTGCCTTGCTCAGTCTGGATTGTATTGGTTAAGATTGAGTAGCTTAGACTGGACAATGTAAGCACAGACAAAAGAATGCTGTGTCAGTTTATGCATGTGTAAGGGACATTCCTCCTTTACTTTGATACTTCTGAAGGTACTGGGAAGAGCAAATGCCCAAATTAAGCAGTTTCGAAAAGAGATCAAAGAGACTGGAATATGGCCCCTTCTAACAGCCACACCAGAAGTCCTTCCCCTTTTGTTCCCCCATGAAAAAGATATGGAACTCACCCCCCCAAGTAAGTTAATCTAAAACTGTTTGTTTGCTTCTTGATTGTAATCGGCTGATTCTGTGTTCCAAACCATTGTAAGATGTGTACTATGAGTCTTTAGCTCAAGATATTGTGGAGGTAAACAGTACAGATCTCAGTAGTGAGAGTAGCACTAGTACAGTGTTTCCAAATGTGAGCAATGAAGGTGTTGTCCATCTGTACACTATTGACCTAACACAGGAACCGGACAGAGCACAAAATGTAGATGCACTGGATGATAGTGGCATTATAACCTTTCACACAGAAAACTTCTCAGGGATGGAACACTCAGATGATTTCGTTTGATTTCACCTTGCCTCCTTCCACTGGTATGTCACAGGAACAAGTTAGTCACAGAGAGAGTGTCACCAAAATCATTGTTCTTCTTGTCTAAGTATGTGTCAGAGTCAGAGAGAATGATTTTTGAATCTTCTTTTGAAAGTGCTGATAAGGATGAGTTGCTGGATGCATTGGATATCCACCATTGCCGCAGGGTCCCAACAGCAGATAACATAAAGCAAATCTTGAGGGAGCTTGCTCACCAAAAGTTGATACAGGAGCCTGCATTAGGCGGCACGGTAGCAGAGTGGTTAGCGCTCTTGCTTCACAGCAAGAAGGTTCCGGGTTCGATCCCCGGGTCGCCCAGACCTTTCTGTGTGTGTTCTGTGTGGAGTTTGCATGCATGGTCTGAGTTCGATCCCCGGGTCGCCCGAGCCTTTCTGTGTGGAGTTTGCATGTTCTCCCCGTGTCTGGGTGGGTTTCCTCCGGGCACTCCGGTTTCCCCCATCAACCCAAAACATGCACCATAGGTACTCCAGCTTAGGTCCTGACCAAGCCGAAGCAAGAAGATCATGGAGATGGTCCCCGGGCGCCCTAATGTGTGTGCTGCCCACTGCTCCTAATATATGTATATATATATATATAGGATGGGTTAAAATGCAGAGAAGAATTTCTCCAGTGTGAGATCAATAAAGTTCACTTCTTCTTCTTCTTCATTTGTCATTGAACAATGGAACAACATTCTCACACCCCTAAAATCAGAGCTAAAAGAGATTGCTGCCCTATATGAAGACTTAAACCCAACATCATCACGAAAGATCATTAGATCAATTGCTTACCCCAGTTCCCAGAATGCTCAGGAGAAACAAATTGTTAAGTACGTAAATACTTACCTTAGAGACTCAGACAAGCAGCACCTCTCCTCTTTTCTTAGATTTTGCACAGGATCAGACTTGTGTCTCGGCAAAACAATCACTATGAGTTTTACACAAGTTCAGGGATTTCAGAGAAGGCCTGTTGCTCATACTTGTGGTTTTTACCTGGAATTGTCAGTCTTTTATGACAGCTACCCAGATTTTAGACATGAAATGAATCTTAGAAAGCAACATATGGATTATGGACATTGCCTAAGATTGAAGCCAACAGGAATATACATTGTATGTTTTTAGGGTGGTGAAGGAATTACCACAGCTGTTTTGTTTACCTTTTGTCCCACAGTTTTAACAAGTTGAGCTCATTTTCTGTTTGCTGAATATTATTTTCAGTTCTTAACCAGGTGGTATGCACTTTATTTATTTGTTTTACAGATGTTAAAACATTACTATTGCCAAACTGTTCAGTTGTTATTAACTGGTCATTTCAGGGCAAATGTTTTTATTTACAACTTTGAAACAACTTGTAGAACTTGTTTGAAATTTTTTACAAATTGCAAGCGCTGGTTCACGCTGTTCATGTGCTGTAATTGTTCTTTACCAAAGACACATTTTTACTTGATTCTTGGTACTGTCATTTATGTCTTTTGAGGGATTGCCTTTGTGAAAAGGTTGCGTACAGTTTCAATTATAGTTTAATGATGTTATTTTTTATTGTGAGCTTAATAAATACACAATTTGATTCATGTGATGTGGTGCTCAGTTTTATTTTATAAAAAAATCATAACTAACATCAGCATAGGCACAAGACATTGGCATAAATCAGGCATAGATAACTGAAGAAAATAACACAGTACACAATACTTAATACACAATACATAGGCCTACATTACATGTTGTTACTGTATTTTACATTACATTACACAAGCAGACACTTTTATCCAAAGTGACTTTACAACAGAGGACACAAGCTACAGGTAGCCTATGCAGATCGAGGGACTGCATTTTTAAAGGCCTAATGCTTTAATGCAACATTACTGTGAATGTACTGTCTCAGTGGCATATGTTGGGGAAAGTAAGACTTTCATAAAATGGGGTCCCATGCCCTGAAAAAATGTCATGAAATTGGAGTTGTCTGCCTGTAGTGTGTGTGTCTGTGTGTGTGTGTGTGTGTGTGTGTGCGTGTGTTGGGGGGTGGGGGGTAGGGTGGGAGGCGTTAAAGTGCAATACAGGGATACAGTTATTTGCTTTCCAGGCCACTGAAGCGCACAACATTTAGTGGGCATAGGCTTATTCATATTAGAACTTTCAACCTCTGGTATTGTTGGGCAATAAAAAGAGACAAAAATGTTCATAGGTAGCCAAGTTTCCTACACATTCCTACACATCTTTTGCCTGGAAGAATCCATGACTCATCGCTGTACCAGTGGCGAGTCTGGTAACGCTTGGTCCAGAATGCGCTGCCGTTGCGCGTAGACAGACAGCTAAGTGAACCAATCAGAGAACAGTTAACGGACAGCGACGTGAACCAATCAAACAAAAGAAAAGAAAGAAAAGAAAGGCCTCTAGAGCTGTCAGCTGCTGTGGTTTTAAGGAATCTATGTGTTTTAGGTCATTTAAGACCAATTTTACAGCTGAATGGAAGGGACGTTCAGTTCTCCGATGCGCCATCTTGATTCAAAACTGAGGAGGAACTTCCGCTGCCTAAGAGTGACGTTTGAAGGCAAAGGCGGGTGCACTGACGTCACCATCTTTGAACGAATCAGAATCGCGGAGTCCGTTGTTAACCGGGGGAGCGAGGGTGGAGCGAGGGTGTCCAAATGGTATCGCGCTGTATAGGAAATACAGAGAGATATCATTTGGCTGGCCAGGTAAACACATCTTGGGACCATATAATAAATACAGTAACGTGTTGATGTGAATGGGAAAAAAACTGTCTACTCTACAGCCAACTCTCCAGCCATATACTCTATAGCCTAAAATAATGTACATTATCCCATTCATGGAAGAGTTAAAATATATAAAAAAAGGAACATAGTGAGGCTTAGACCCTCCTACCTGAATTGTGGAAAGAAAACAAAACTGAACTAGTGATTTGTGCAGAGAGGTGTCTGCGAAGTAACCGTCGCAGCGCAGTTTGTCAAAGATGTCCATCCAAAACTGTATGCACTGGCTACGGAGAGTTAACCACCAACGTTCAATGTGCTGGTTACCAGTGCTTAGACCAAATGTAACATGGTCGGTAACTTGACCCTCTGAGAAGTGGAGAAACTCCTGCATTTCAGGAAGTCGATCATTTTCAGTACCTATATCCAACCATACTCTGTCAGAGCAGCCTTCAGTCCTAAGGACAGCGTCCATAAAATAGCTGGCAATTACATCTGGGTTGTTATTGGTTTTGTAGGCCTCTAGCCAGATAACAATCGATACATCCACTGATGGCAACGCCGAAATACTTCAGCTTATCATAGGCATCTATGTGCCAGACGTAGTTCGGTCCCCTGCTGTGATAGACTCTACGGTGCAATCGGTGTCCAGTCCTCAATTGAACTCCCTCGCTGTCCAGCGATCGCATGAGGATGCGCACACTTTCTCTATCTGTCACAATTCCATTCATCCCAGACTTCTGGTGCATCCAGCGATACCCATGACACTGTCCAGAAGTCTGTAGTTGCGCTTCAATGAAAGCTGCTACACCTGCCACGTCCGCGCTGTCTTTCCTGTACATAATCCTTTCATTCTCATTGCCCGTTCCAAAGTTCGTCGGCTCAACACTACGCTGTGCTCTTCAGCTGATACTGCCAGAATTTCATCATTTGAGTACATCCTTCTGAAATAGTCCTCAATGTAGTGAATCCACTCCATGTTAACGCTTTGGATGTTGTGCCTTCGTTCACGTGCTTGAGACATGCGCACTGCCTATCTCATAATTTTGACTTTCTTATCTCAAAATTTTGACTTTTTATCTCAAATTTTTTTACTTTTTACCTCATAATTTTGACATTCTTATCTCATAATTTAGATTTTCTTATCTCATCATTTTGACTTTTTATCTCAAAATATAAGGGACATTTTGGCTTTAAAATTCTTGAAAAATAAACCTTCACTTTTCTGATTTTCTGCTACATATTCATCAATAATAGATAATAAACTATCAAATGCTTGATTAGCTCAGCTGACGGTCAATGGTAAATTTTTTATTATATGATTTATATGGTTTATTTATTTATTTCCTCTAATCACAGTAACAGGGTTGCAAAATCGCACTATTGTTCACTTTATCTCAGGAATAGAAGCTGTTTAGCTGTTACTGCTAATCAAGACGAAAAACGTATTTATGCAAATAAGTAAAGGAAAAATAATAATAATTGTCTTATTCTGATCATTTGCATAACAGGGTTGCATGAGGCAGAGTGAGACATTCAATCAAGGCTAACGATGTTATAAAAATATGAAAAATAGAAGAGAAGATAAACCTTTGCTCTGCCCATTCTTTTGGAAAACTGTTTGATGATGTCAAGTCCAGGGGATCATGTGGTTCTGTTTTCTTCTTCTTCTACCAGACTAAAAATGTTCTGGTAACAGGGTTGGTGCAGGTTGTGGGACACATGTTCCATGAATAATAATTATTATTTGAAATATTATGTCTAGTTACAGTTACGAGAGATGGAAATGAAACAAATTATAGAAAAAACAAGACATTTCAATTAAATTTTAACTGTTTTTTAAATTTAGATTCAAGGGTGATGTTGCTATCACAGGTCTGTGGCGAGGGTTTGTAGTTGATGTTCTGGATGCCCTGACACGGACTCCGTGTGTCCCTGCTGTCTCTAAAATGTCCGGTTATTTTCTGTGTGTATTAGTGTTTTGCTTTCCTGATACCTCAGGACAGGTTGGTTCTCGCTGCCTTCAGATGTGTGACGTCCTCGGCTCTGAAGGCAGAGTTCCTGACTCTCAACAGTCTCTGAACCTCCCCTGTCAGCCATGGCTTCTGATTAGCCCTGGTGATGATGGTCTTGGAATGTGTGATGTCATCAGGGCATTTGATGATGTAGGAAGTCACAGTGTCTGTGTATTCCTCAATGTTCGTGTGGTTGTTGTATGTGGCAGCCTGCTTGAACACTGCCCAGTCTGTTGTGCCAAAGCAGTGCTGTAGTGCAGACGAGGCCCCCTCTGGCCACACTCGGATCTGCTTCAGAACCGGTGTGATGACTCTCACCCGGGGTCTGTATGCCGGTCTGAGCAGAACAGAGATGTGGTCAAAGAGGCCTATGTGGGGGAGGAGGAAGCCTATTTTACAATATGTAGAAGAAATTGTCCTATGCGCTCCAACCGAGGAGCAGTGTAAACGTGATTCAGTCAGCCCTGTCACAACATCTGCATGCAGAATGACATAAGGCTAGCGTTAATTTGTTAAAGAAGAAGTAGTCTTCCTTGGTCACGTGATTTCTGCCAAAGGCAAAAGTATTTCTGCAAAGTGAGCTGCAGCAATTCAAAACATTTCAAAGCCTCAGACTAAGAAGCAGCTCATGTCCTTTATAGTCAATGTAGTCCACATTATTCTGTTTTGGAGGCTCCTCTTAGTGCACTGATTCCCGGAAAAAATCTCAAGCCCAGTGACAAAATCACTTGGACTGAGGAGGCTGATCAAGCATTTGTTAATGTGAAGCGGGCCCTACCCTACAGTCTCCACCAACTCCGACCGACTTGACCTTTCACTCGACGACGAACATGCATGGTGTCTGTCTTATTGCAATTGCATGGGGGTGTGCTGTACCTGTTGCTTATTTTTCTCCTAAACTGGATGCTGTCTCTCCTGGTCTACCGCGTTGTTTGCGTGCAGTAGCGGCAGCTGAGAGAAAGCTGTTCTTGCTTCACGTGACCTCGTGGGGTATTCTGACTTGACCTTGCTGGTCCTGTATGCTGTCTCTCTGATTTTGCTGGAGCAGAAAACTTCACATCTGTTTTCTGCCTGCTGGCTTAGGTATAATACCATTTGTTGGAATTACCTAATGTTATTGTTAAAAGGTGTATTTAGGTGTATTCCTTCTTGCAGACTCCCAGTATGCTTTTGGTGTGTGTAGAGACAGAAAGCTTAGATCTGATGGTAAACTCCTTTTGAATGCTTCACAGGTAGCGGATCTCGTGGAGGCTATTTTATTGACATCTGAAGTGGCAGTTTGCAAATCCACAACAATATATACACACATATCTCCATCCATTTTCTTCCGCTAATCCGTATTCCGGGCCAGAACACAATGCACCGGCCCCCATGTATCCTCCTGCAGGTGGTGGTTTCATGGGAGGACGGCCCCACGTCGCTTGACGCAAACTGGCCTTGATGTACAGTACTTCTGTCATGGGGCTCTCTTCCAGTGGGTTAAGTGTCTTGCCAAAGGACACAACTGCAGCACTCATCTGAGGGAGCTGGGATCGCACCACCAACCCGGGGGTCCCCCTTTAAATTTCCCTAAAGGATAAATAAAGGATCATTAAAAAAAAAAAAAAAAGATTTATGCAACTTAATGTAACATGCTTCAGAACCCACATTGAAACATTCTACATATAAATCAGTATGTGTTACTTTATGTATATTTAGTTATTTTAATTGAGACTTTCCTTTGTTTTATTGCAGAGCTACAGGATCCACCAACAAAATGGTGTTCACATGTGACCAGTGTGGAAAGGTGTGGCCAAAAGCTTCCAAACTGAAAGTACACTACAGAACATACACAGGAGAAAAACCATACAGCTGTGACCAGTGTGAGGTGGAATTTACACAATCTGGTTCCCTCCGTCAACATATGTGACACACCACGGCAATTCAGTCTGCAACTCGCCATTAGGGAATCTGAGATGTTGTTTACTCCTGTTGCACTAGAATTACTACTGTTGCACATTTATTTTTATTTATCTTAACTCCAATGCACATTCTACTGCACATGACCAATTCACTGCTGTATCTTCCATTGCACATTTTGATGCACACTGCACACTTTGGAAATCTGTATATAGTATAGGTTATTTGTTATTTATTATGTTGCACTGTTTTAAGATTTTAGACCGTAGACTTTAGTTTTAACTTAGATCTCTGTCTTAGATAGTTTTTGTTGTGTTTTGTCTTCATGTTGTATTCTGTACACTGTCTTTTTGCACTACCTGGCCAGAGAGAAACAAAATTTCGATTCACTGTATGTTGAACACATATGGCAGAATTGACAATAAAAGCTGACTTTGACTTTGACTTTGACTGAGATAAACAAGTTTTTATTATTTTTTAATTTTATTTGTGATTTTCGTTTTTTTTGCAGAATGTGCAGGTTGAGATCATGAAGAAGGCACTCCATGTTTCAGATAATAGCATTAGTGACGTTAAAAACCTAAATTTTAAATTTCAAATTGGCTTGTTTTTCAGAAAGAAACAGGGCTCGTGCACCCGCCAATCCCGTTGCAAGAAGCGCCGATGTGTTTTCCCCTGTTCCCCTATCAGCTGTGAGGAGCTTGTGCATATGTAAGCTGCACTACAGGACACTAAAGGACATGAAAATGGACTTTTAACTTCTACTTGGACACATGACATGTTCAGGAGACCTTCAGGACAGGTTTGGGACACGTCCGTTTCTCCGGAGCTCGTGTACAGAATGCGATTTAGCTCCGAAAGCCGTGGATATACACGATACGCGGATACACGTCTGACAACACGGCGACACGGGGTGAGTCATATTATTTCTGCATCAAATGGAGATATTAGGTGAAAGCAGCGGCCTTGTGTCAACATTAGTGTGTGTGTGTACGTTTATGTATGTGTGTGTATGTGCATGTGTGTACAGGACTAAACCGGGACTAAACCGGGACTAAACCAGGACTAAAACCGGGACTAAACACTAGCTAGCTATTGGCTAGCTGCGCGGTCCTGGTTAAACCCGGTTAAACACCTAGAACTAAAACTGGACTAAAATGGGACTAAACCGGGACTAAACTGGGACTAAACCAGGACTAAACCAGGACTGAACCAGGACTGAACCAGGACTGAACCAGGACTAAAGCAGGACTGTGTGTGTGTGTGTCCTGTACTATTTTGTATTGTATTAAATTGACAATACAGGGGATTTTTGACTTAACTTTTTAACTTAACTACTAAACCAGGACTAAACCAGGACTGAACTAGGACTAAATACTATACTATTTTGTATTGTATTTAATTGACAATACAGGTGATTTTTAACTGAACATTTCAAATAGCCACAACTTCTTCAAATATTGTCAGATTTTCATGTGTAAGACATTATTGGAAAGCTTAGAATCTACACTTTCAGAATCTGTGAATAACTCAAAATACCTCCGGGAGGACTTGTGTCCTAAATAGCCACGGTTGGTCACATGTGAGAATTCACACAGGAGAGTGAGTGTGACCAGTGTGGGAAGGAATTTAGTCTGGTGCCCTCAAAGCACATATCATACAAATCATACAGATGTGATATTTGTGAAAGGGCATTTTTACAGTCAAGCTCCCTAGAATCACATATGAGTAGGGAATTGATAAGATTTTTACAATTCCGATTCCATTATCGATACTGCTTAACGATTCGGTTCTTTATCGATTCTCTTTTCGATTCTAATTTGGGGAAAAAAGGAGAACAAACTGTTTGATTAGCACCAAGATTAGCACTAGTCCTGGTTTAGTCCTGGTTTAGTCCTGGTCTAGTCCTGGTCTAGTCCAGTCCTGGTTTAGTCCTGGTCTAGTCCTGGTCTCGTCCTGGTCTCGTCCTGGTCTCGTCCTGGTCTCGTCCTGGTCTAGTCTTGGTCTAGTCCTGGTCTAGTCCTGGTCTAATCCTGCTTTAGTTCTGTTTTAGTCCTGATTTAGCCTCGGTTTAGCACACACGCTAATGTTGACACAAGGCTGCTGCTTTCACCTAATATCTCCATTTGATGCAGAAATAATATGATAATAATATGACTCACCCCTTGTTGCTGTGTTTTCGGATAATTTGCGTATCTCCACGTGTAAACGCGCATCGTGTGTTTCGGAGCTAAATCGCACGCGAGCTGTACATGAGCTCCGGAGAAATGGACGTGTCCCGAACCTGTCCCGAAAGTCTCCCGAACGTGTCATGTGTCCAAGTAGAAGTTAAAATTCCATTTTCATGTCCTTTAGTGTCCTGTAGTGCCGCTTACATATGCACGAGCTCTTCACAGCTGATGCACGAACAGGGGAAACCCCCTTCGGCGCTTCTCGCAATGAGATTAGCTGGCGCGCGAACGTGGGAAAATTGTTTATTTATACATGTCCCATTTCATTCCAAAAAACAAGCTTTTCTCGTTCTACTCGTCATGCGAAAATAGAATATAAACTCTGTATCAGTGAAGTGGCAAAGCACGTATCAATCCCATGTAATTCGTGCTGGCTGGAATCGTTAAGAGAATTGTTAGATAAACTGCTAATCGATTCCATGGAATTGACACACACGGAACCGGTTCTCAACAGGAACAGGTTCTTGATTCCCATCCCTACATATGAGAGTTCACACTGGAGAGAGGCCATACAGATGTGACCAGTGTGGGAAGGAATTTTGAGACTCCCGTGCCCTCTGTAATCATATGAGAATCCACACAGGAGAGAAACCATATGAGTGTGACCAGTGTGGGAAGGAATTTAGAGCGACTGGTGACTCCCATCGGCATATGAGAGTTCACACAAGAGAGAGGCCATTGTGAGTTTTCAAAAAGGGATCGGAAGAAGGGCATAGACTCAAGATTGAGGTTATTAGCATTTAATGTTGAATTAGGCAGATATACAAACGTAATAATGGCATCTCTTCAGTTGTCACATCGTCCACACACCATGATCATCGTGTCTCTCCCCCACACAGAACTGACCATTGTGGCCACCTATATAGTGGTAGCTATGCTGAACTATGCAGTGTCTAAATTTACTGGCCATAGTTCGCAATCCTTGTAAGGGGACCTGTAGAGTAGCTCCCAGAAGTTAACCATTAACAGGAGGAGAATCCACACCAACCTATAGGAGGGTCTTTGAGTTACACAAACACAGCTTGAAAAACAAGTAGATGCAATTGCACCCAGACAGCTAAAACCCATTTTAACATATGGACACAGCTCCCAGTACTTGAATTCAGAGAATATTACCAGGTACAGCGAATATCCTTCAAATCTCACACCATACAGATGTTATACTTGTGAAAAGGCATTTTCATGATCAAGCAACCTTGTATCACATATGAGAGTCCACACTGGAGAGAGGCTATACGAGTATGACCAGTGTGGAAAAGCTTTCTCTAGATCATCCAATTTCAATAGACACATGAGAATTCACTTCAGACACAGACTATATGAGTGACCAGTGTGAAAAGGCTTTTAGAACATCCCAGTAACTCTCCGGTCACTACGAAACGCACACAGGAGACGAACCAGATGACTTCTGAAGAGTGACCAGTGTGGGAGGGCTTTGAGAAAACCTGCTCATCTGAAGGTGCATCATCTTGAACACTCTAAAGCAGAAAGAGCTGCTGAGGCCGGATCAAGTGAGCTTAAAGTCAGACTCAAAAATCTGGAGATCAGGCTTCAGAGACTCCGGACTCTGGAGTTCAGCAATTAACCATTTTAAAGCTTGTAATTTTTAAAAATTCCTTTTTTATTACAGAGGTTTTAGCTGAAGTTTGTCCATCTTATTCTTCATTGCTTTAAATGTTTAATCCAGCTTCACTGCAGTTTCCTAATCAGAGATATGCATGAAGTTGTATTTTGTTTTTTATAAATTCTGCATGCTGAGAACTGACTCTTGTTAGAAACCCACAACAGAGGGTTATTTTCATGGATGCTGGAGTAAAAAAAAATAAAAAGTAAAGTGAAATAAAATAAAGGAAATAAGAAAATGAAGTCTACCTGTGTTTTCTTCCTTTTATCGAGACAAATTGTTCATGATTATCTTGTCTTATGTCTCACAGAGAACAAAGACACACAATGGGCTGAGAAACAGTGTGAGGTTCTCTCGCACGAACAGGTGAAGCACTAAATGCTTTTAATCAGAGGTGAGAGCAGGTTTGAAGCTGGCTCTGAATGACACAAAATATGACAAAAGCTTTTTTTTTTTTTTTTACACTTAATCCATGTCCTAATACAGGGTTTGTTCTTTCAGAAGTGGCATGAAGCAAAATGAGTAATTTTGTGTCTTAACAGTAGTAACTACATGTGTGTAAAATCCCTCAGTCGTCCAGAATCCAGGGCAAAAGGAGAAATTCAATTTGTCAACTGGACAAAAGTTTATTTGGTCAAATATGTTTCGCAGCTCATCCAAGCTGGTTCTTCAGTTCTGGTCAGATGCTGGTGGACACTGCCTTATATCTGCCTGAAGGGGGTGCTAACTACAATGAAATGACTCTGAGACTACCACACCTATTTGTTTACAGTTTCTGTTAGGTAGGCCTAATAAATATGCAGTGGGAGTGGAGTGTGGGGTACAATATTTTCTATACTCTCTTATTTACTTATTTTTTATTATTATTACTATTTGTCTGCATGCACTTTCTGCTCAAACTTTCTTTTGCACTAAACTGCCTGGAGATAATGTGGCAAGTGAATTTCTCCTGTGTGAGATCAGTAAAGTCTTATCTTATCTTATCTCCCGTGGACCCACCACCCGCAGGAAGATCCATAAGGGGCCGGTGCGAAGAGCTCTGGGCGGCAGTTGAAGGCAGGGGCTTCGGCGGCTAGCTCTGGGGACATGGAATGCCACCTCGCTGGGGGGAAGGAGCCCGAGCTTGTGTGGGAGGTTGAGCGTTACCGACTAGATATAGTCGGTCTCACCTCCACTCACAGCTTGGGCTCTGGAGCCTGACTCCTTGAGATGGGCTGGACTCTCCACTTCTCTGGCATTGCCCGCGGGGAGCAGTGGCGGGCTGGTGTAGGCCTGCTCATTGCCCTACAGCTCAGCCGCCGTGTGTTGGTGTTCACCCCGGTGAACAAGAGGGTCACGTCCCTGCGCCTTTGGGTCGGGGACAAGTCTCTCACTGTTGTGTCGGCCTACGGGACAAACAGGAGTGCAGAGTACCCGGCCTTCTTGGAGTGCCTGGAGGGGTACTGGACAGTGCACCAACCAGGGACTCCATTGTTCTACTGGGGGACTTCAACGCCCATGTGGGCAAAGACAGTGACACATGGAGAAGGGTGATTGGAAGGAACGGCCTCCCTGATCTGAACCTGAGCGGTGTTCTATTATTGGACTTCTGTGCTAGCCACGGTTTGTCCATAACAAATACCATGTTCGAGCACAAGGGTGTCCATCAGTGCACGTGGCACCAGGATGCTCTAGGATGGAGGTTGATGATCGACTTTGTTGTCGTGTCATGTGATCTCCGGCCACGTGTCTTGGACACTCGGGTGAAGAGAAGGGCAGAGCTGTCAACCGATCACCTCCTGGTGGTTGTGAGTTGGATCCACTGGCGGTGGAGGAAGCCGGAAAGACCTTGAAGGTCTGTCGGGCACGTCTGGCAGAGCCCTCTGTCAGGGGAACCTTCAACTCACACCTCTGGGAGAGCTTCTCCCGGATAAATAAATACATAAATAAACACATAAATAAATAATATAACTGCACTGACGTACAATAGTGTAATGGTCTGGGCTGCTATCCATAAAACAAAAGTCTTGCATTTATTTTATATGAATAATAAATATTTGGAAAAACATTCATTGTCTCTCCAAAGATCTGACCTGTGACCTTTCCTGGTAGTGTCATCTGCTTGTCTTACAATATTAGAATGAATGTAAATATAATGTTGTGTTTTGTTTCATTCACACATGTTTGAGTAATCCTTTACGTCTCCGAAGCTCAAAATGCTCTGTTCCACCTCATGAAGTCATGAAGTTGTATCTTTAGTTCAGTGATAAAAGGAGAAGTTCAACTTGTCAACTGGACAAAGTTTGTTTGGTTGAAAACGTTTTCAACCAAACAAACTTTGTCCAGTTGACAAATTGAACTTCTCCTTTTATCATGGATTCTACCTGGATGACTGAGGGACTTTTCACGCATCTTTAGTTCAGTAATTCCAGATTTGAAATAATCAAAATGATTCTAATGAGTGTGTATGGAGTTTAAAGACACAGTGGAGCACTTCCTGTATTATTACATGATACCACAAGTTGGAACAGACTGGTTTCAGTTTGGGAGAATAAACAAAACACAAATCCTATAAGTTTTTGATAAGGATCCAATATTAAAACATAGATCAGAAAATAGTGTAATATAAACCCTTTAATGTCATACTGTGGAACATCTGAGACTGTTGGGCCTATGTTAGTGTAGTCCAACTACTTCCGGGTGACGGCTACTCAATAAAAACACAACACAACACAGCTATCTGGCAGTATACTGCGATGGCTTTTCGAAGAGTTTGACAGAGCGGCTTTGGCGTACGTGGTGGTTAGGTTGTTCATATGAACGACAAAACAGCGTTTTTGGTTTCTTTAATACGACACGAACTGTGTAGTTGGCGTTTGATATTACAAGCAATCGAGGACAACGAAATTGGGAGCTATACCGCACATGTTTTAATCATGTTCTGCCTTGTTGTTTTTTGTTGCTTGCATCTTTTGTGCCACAAATAAAGGCATTAAATTTGTAGCTATGGGTTTATCGTTCATTTATGTAAGGTCTGGGGAAAATTACACAACCACACTTTCATTTTGTATGTCTTTGTAATGCTTAGCATATATTCTGTTGTCTCTTCCACTCTCTGTTTTGTCCTGTCTGAGTGAACAACTTAAAGGAAAAGTAACGTTTTTTTTTTTTTACAATCTTAGCCTTCTTTCTGCAATAAAACAAATAGTTTTACTCACCCATAGCAGTTTGGTGTCATTTGGAGCAGTATCGCAGAACTTATGTTGTAGCCGTTCTGTTCTACTAATGATCCCGTATCCGTTAGCATGAGTGCTCGGGGCACTGATTTGCGGTGTCCAAATAACACAAACTTTAGCACTTTTCAAATCACAGAAGATCGCTGTGTCAGGGTAGACTTTTAGTAGATTCCAAAACGGCCTGAAACCCGATATCGCAACAGAAAAGTAAAGTTCAGAGCGGTGTTAGCTTCTTTCAGACTAGCGGTGTTTACAAAACAGCTGAGTTCACGCATGCGCACTGTCCTCTCTGATGACGTCATCAAATGAAACTATAGCTGGATATCGGGTTTCAGGCCGTTTTGGAATCCACTAAAAGTCTACGCTGACACAGCGATCTTCTGTGATTTGAAAAGTGCTAAAGTTTGTGTTATTTGGTGACCGCAAAGTAATGCCCCGAGCACTCACGCTAACGGATACGGGATCATTAGTAGAACAGAACGGCTCAACATAAGTTCTACGATACTGCTCCAATTGACACCAAACTGCTATGGGTGAGTAAAACTACTTGTTTTATTGCCGAAAGAAGGCTCAGATTGTAAAAAAACGTTAATTTTCCTTTAACACTGATTTTAATATTTACGTTTTTAATATTTAAGTTATACAACAGTTTAAAAATAAAAACACACTCTCTTCTGATACTATGAGGTCACAATAGATAACTCAAAAAGTGTGAACACAGCCACAGGGGGTAACTCCTGTATGAACACAAGCAGACTAACCAAGGCAAGCTCTCCGTGTTGATTTGCACATTTATTTGCACTCGATATGAATGCGCACTACACACAAAGTAATTGGGAAACGCATCGAGCAAATTAATTCCTTTTGGCCGAAATCTTTCTCTGGCGACGTTAGACTCCAGTCTAAGGCGGAGGAGCTGCAGATACCGCGGCGGTCAGTGGCGACAGACTCGGACAATGGCTGGGTGAGCAGGAAAACGCTTTCCACCACTTATTTTAGTCTCTGGACTGTGGGGAGATGCCCAGATTTGACCTGGGGGTGGCATATCCCTTTAAAACATGATATTTTCAAACACATCCAATAACCAAGTTTCAAAATATTGTCAAACAGTGGCTATGTTCACATATACACCAAAATATAAGACATGCAAAGTATAAGGACATGCATAACTCCAAATATTTGATAATGAACAGACATTGATTGTACAAGCTAATAATGCACCATAATGTGAGGGATACAACACTACACTAAACACTAACTGAACTTTTTTCTACTAAACTGTAGTGTTTTAATGGCTTTGTCTTCTGTGCCTAGTCATTTTTGGCAGTTGGAGTGCAAACTAGGCAAATGTGCAGTTTTCTGATCACACACAGACAAAGGATATTTGTATGAGAAAATTGCGCTCGAGACCAAAAAAGGTTTAAAACTCTGATCTATATAAACCTATCCTGGTAAATCACTTTAGCATTACTCAACTCAACACTACAGTTAGCCACTGACATATCATGCTATGTGAATAATTATGAATAATGATTCACATGAGCTGATGAAAATTGATCTTTACCATAGGCTGCTTAAATGCACTGATCGTGGACATGAATAATGAAGTATCAAATGAACAAAACAAGCAAATCCAATGATTTACAATGCTAATAGTCAAAATGGATATATATATTTTGTCTATATACATACATATATATAATGTGGTCATTTTTGGACATGGGTGTCTCTGTATGTTAAACCATCAGTATCACAACAGTCGATCTCTAATGCATACATTCAAATTCATTCATTGTCCATTACCTCAATAACACAAGCAGCATATGCCTCCACACATTTGCAAAAGTCCATAGAAGAGAATATTTCCTGACCTGTGCCTGAAACCCTATCCTTTGTGGAATAATCTGCTCCAAGTAAATGTCTTCTGAGTAAGTGTGAGTAATTCCTAGAGTCATAAGACACCTGTTTAACGATATGTGGGACACAAAGAGCAGAAGAATGGAATAGAATGGACCAAGAAGAGAAAGTGGGACCGACAGTGAAGGAGACCATGAGCTGAAGAGAAGGGGGAGGATGAAGGCTAGGCTGCCTGTCAACTCATCAAAGGTCAATCTGGGTCTTTGTGACTATGTTAAAGAGCACAAGACCCCTAACCTGGCTGAATAGGGCCAGTTCAAGTGCAGGCCTCATTCCTGATAGGGCAGCTCCTCACACACATTCACATAGCCAGCCCAGCCCCTCTTCCACTCATCACTTTCATGTGCTGACCTAAGCCTCTCTGAGACCTTTCCATGTGCTGGGGGCAATAGGGTTCCAAGCTGAATAAACTATTCACAACATCTGAGACTGGGAGGATGCAGACAGGACTGGAGGGGGAGGGGCAGGAGGGGAACTCATCATTTAGACCACACTCAGACATGCTAGTTTCTCAGGAACTGGAGGAAGGACTTGCCAGGCTCAATTTTAGCGTCACAATGATTAGCAATTTAGCCAGAGGTGTCGAATCTTGTCATGGTGTTACTTTATTTCAATGAGATGAGCTTAGATATGCATACAAAGATAAGAAGCACATGCCCACAGTTGTCAAGAAATAGCAGCACAGCCTTTATCAGCACCATTTAAATGTAGTGTTATGATTGTTTCACTGGACAACATCACAAAAAAATGAAATCAAGAATTCATGTCCATTCACATTGTCCTATTAGATTTCAATCACACTGGCTTTATAAAACTTTGTGAATGATCAAGTAAAATGAATATGACCTAATAATTCAAATACAGCGCACAGCACTTTACATTCATGATGACTCTTTTTGCACTATATTGGATTGATTAGAAATGACAATAACAATATTCTTTTTCTTCCTATCATTATGTGACCTCTCCAAAAATCACTACCTTAATGTGGTGGAGGGGTTTGAGTGCCCGAATGATCCTGAGAGCTAAGTTGTCGGGGGCTTTATGCCCCTGGTATGGTCACCTGGGGTTCGGGGGGACAGGTCAGACTAAGGCTCTGTCTGCACGACAATGTTCCTGTTTTTTTTTTTTTTTATACGGGCTGGAAAAAATGGGCGTCCACACACGTGTTGGATCAGTAAATATTCGTGTCCAGGTGAACACGGAGCGCTGAGTGAAAACGATGTAGTACATATGTCACACCGATAAGTGGCGCTGTAAACAGGAAACAGCCAGAGCCCCCAGATACGCAATACTATAAAGAGCACATGCGCAGAAAGTCCTTTCTCTTTCGTAAACAAGCAAACACGTGTACTTTAGGGACCGTCAACAAACGCAAATTTATTTTGTCCCCCTGCTCCACCAATGTAGCAGGGACTCACTCCGGTAATGTGAAAATGTTGACGGTCCCTAACATAGACAGACGCCACAGAACGAAGGTTTGGAGTTTTTGCCTATAAATCGATAGTTAGTATTACTTGCTATCGTTTTATTAGATAGACATTAACAAGTAGAACTCTCGTTAACCTTGCTCGTGTTATTTACGCCAAATGCTTGTTTGGATCTTAATACGGGAATGTTAAACATACTCGGACATTATGTTGGCTTTTCTGCGAGAATATACAACCGGGAACCATCACCAACGGGCAGCTATATAGTTGTGTGAATTTGTGTAAAGAAAACAGAAATGCTTTTATATATTTTTGTGTGTGATACTGCATGTGCCTGTTTGTAAAAGGTAAATTTTCATTCAATAAAAAAGACAAGAAATGGTTGCTCTTTTTCTTTATTTACAGCACACAACACACTCAAATTGGTATGGGCTCCTCCTTGTCCACTATCTGCCTTTTCATGGGATCTTTCCAGTTTTAAAATACGTGTTTAGCTTTGAATTGGCAAACACTCGTGTGTCATGCGTACTGCCAGGCCACGACGTGCGTAATTGTGCATGCATCTCCGCTGGGGTTGCACTGCATAGTAGATCAACAGGTTTTGATGCAACAGTGCAAATAAACTTAGAAATGTCCGCATAACAAACTCAACTCCATTGTCCGCCATGGTTGTTGTTATCTGGTCGTTACCGGCCGAATGCGCAGGGTTACCTTCTGGTCACTGGTCACGTGATGTCATGTTTTCCCAAAAGTCGCGTTTTACCCGCCCACATGACAACGCGACCCCCGGCGTTCTCCGACTTCTCCACTCTGGAACCCGTTTTTAAAAAACACCGTTTACACCCCCCCAAAACGCAGGCGCCGTGTGGACGACAGGCCCAAACGAACACAAACCTCCCCGTTTCCACCAAAAAACGTTGTTGTGCAGACAGGGCCTAAGATTGGCTCAAATGCCTTTTATGACGAGTTCAAAAACGAGGCCAGTTACGTCGCCTGGATTGGCATCACCCACCCTGGAGCCACACCTGGTGGCCGGACCTCCCCCACGGGTCCTGGCTGGGCACAGTCTGGACGAGTGATGTAGGGCTGTCCTCCCATTGACCCACCACCCATAGGAGGATCCGTAAGGGGCTGGTGTAAAGAGATTTGGGTGGCAGTCGAAGGCAGGTGCCTTGAAGACTGGATCTCCGAACACTGAAACTGGCTCTGGAGACATGGATTGTAACCTATGGGGGGGAAGGAGCCTGAGCTTGTGCAGAGGGTTGAGTGCCCAGCACCGGCAGTGGCGGTTCTACACAAGCAGCCATGTTTAATTATCACTACAGAGTGGTTCTCATTATCACAACTTTCCAAAAAATATAAGTTATCATAACTTAAATAACATAAATGAAAAAGAAGAACAATGAGAAGAACAATAGCAGCCATGTTTTATTACAAGACTATACTGATGCACATGATCACAACTCTCAAAAAAGTATAAGTTATCATAACTTAAATAAACAAAATAACCAATAATATAAAAATACAATAAAATATTCTATATACCGGTACATAAAAGTGGCAAAAATATACACAATCAGATATATAAATATAACAAGTATGTAAACAACACCAGATAACAATAGCACACACTAATAACACTAAAAAAAACTAATTACTACTACAGTATTGCACTACAGAAAACACAAACTAAATCTAAAATCTGACCTGAGCCACAGTGACTGGCAGAGTAACTCCAAAAGTTGGGGTAGATCTCTGACAGATCCTTATCGTGCATAAAAGTGATAAGCTCAAGAAGGCTCACTGTTTTTGATGGCAGGTCAGGGAAGTTTTTGATTTCCTGCACAAGCGCTCTACTGTCCAAATCAGAGTGCCCTTCAAAGTGCAGTGTGGTGCCTTGTGCCTCACATTGGTCTGCCAGCTCCTCATCTGCAAGGCTTGGGAAATTGGTCAAAACCCCAAATTTGTTTCCCACATTTTCCAATGTGGAAAACCTCTCCTTGATGGCTGACGTGGCTGCATCAACGACAACATTGAAAGTGGTGCGTACTGCGCATGCGAGGGCCAAAAGTGGTGGAGAAAAGCCACGGCCGGCGCCACGAGGGGGCGTTTGGTGGTGACGCCCCCTCACGTCATCAGTCCCGCCCCCTCAGATGTGAGAGTTGCGCTGTGTCGTGCATTGCCCAATTGCGCTGTGTTTGCGCTTGTGGTGGAGCGCTATGTGGCATTACTGTCTCTTGGCGTTGCTCAGATCAGTTGTTGGCTTGGTTTTGTGGTATGCAGGAGATCACTTGACCGAGGGTCTACGATCAAATAATAATAATAATAAAAAAACTCTCATCACTTTTTACTCTTACTCAGTCAGTCTCTTACAAAGGTGTAGTCTAAATACACGAGCTCTCGAGGAGCGTGCCTGACCCATTACGCACGCAAGGAGTGGGATATTTGTGTGTATGTGTGTGTGTGTGTGTGTGTGTGTGTGTGTGTGCGGTGCGACGCGACGCGAGCCCGCCCCCTGTAATAAACCCATCGCCCCCTTAATATTTTGCACTTCCATGCAATTTCTCTAGGTGGCGCTATAGCACCCAGTTCAGATTTTCTTATATCAATCTGTTCAGGGCCGGGGTGTCAACCAACGATTAAAGTTTGAGTAAAATCGGCCAAAGTATGTGCGAATTATCGCTCGTCGAAGTTTGATGGCGAGCTGCAAAAACAAACCCAAAATTGGTGGCGTTGTCACGGAAACACCGTTCACTCTTTTAGAACGCTTTTAATAACCTTTAATGGCTCACTTCTTTAGATGATACAGCACGATTCTGATGAGTCTGGGTCAAAAACCCTAGGAGGAGTTTGTTAAAATACGAGGACAGGGAAATGCGCCTTCGACTCCGGGTTGCGTGCTTGGGCCAATATGGCCGACTTCCTGTTGGTCCCCTAGCAACGGCATAATATATTTTTTGGTTCGGAACGACATGACCTATCCACCATCCGAATTTCATTTGTCTACTACAAAGTTCATTTTTCGGGTATAACCATAGGCCGCCAGAGGGTGCATGGAGGTGCATCCTCATGCATCATGGACAGCTATTGCAATAAATCACCCTAAAAAAGACACTTAAACTGACTCTCATTTGTACCTTACTGAGAAATCTCTTAAAAGTTAGTATCCAGGACATCAGTTGAACAAGACGACCGTTGCAGGTGACTCCACTGACACCAAGACACCGCCGTGAACATTTGCAGTGGGCACAAGATCATGTGACCTGGACAATGCAGCAGTGGTCTACCGTGCCAGAGTGGACCGTCATCTGCCGAACAGAAATGGTGGAGTCAGACATAATTTGTCTCCCATCTATAATTCCATTCTTAAGCCTAGATCAAGCAAACAGGGGAACAATAGGGCTAGAGCCAGGTCAGGGCCAGAGGTGTGAAAAACAGTTGTTGTAGGCATGAATAGGTATGGTAATCTAGACGCCAGAGAAACAAAAGACTGAAACCAATGAGATAGTTTCGGAAAGTTGTTAGCTCCTCCCTGCAGCAAGATATAAGCAAGCGTCTTACCAGCATTCTGATTAGAGCTGACGAAGCCTCTCGGATGAGCGGCCAAACGTTTTTGACCAAACAAACTTTGTTCAGTTGACAAATTGAATTTCTTCTTTTATCATGGATTCTACCTGGACGACTGAGGGACTCTTCACGCATCTTAAAAACTAATTTGTATAAATAAACTTGATTTTGTATGTGGAGTCTGCATTTGTGCATTTGTCTGCATTTGTGCACATGTGTCATTTTTTTGCTTTTCTCTTCATGACGTAATTTTGAGACATTCTTAACTCACACCTTGATCCACAAATAAATTATCACCAAATCTGAACGTGAACACACCCTCCACTGAATAACCAGCAGATGGCAGTGTTGGACAAAGGTGTTGTGCAGCCACAGATGGAGTGCTGGCTGTCCAGTTCTGGCCAATGTTGACTAATTGCAACTACATGATACACATGGAAGCAACCAGGCATTAACTGGACGGGTAAGTAGTGTTATTTATTACTTTTGTGTGTTGTAGTGGATTTTTTTCCCTACACAGCAAATTTACCAGTGTCAAATTATCACTGACGGTGTCATTTTTAACACTTTAAAAGTGTGTATATGTATCGAGGGAAGTGTTAAATTTTCACTTTTGAAGATTTCCAGTGATGGCCGCCAATTTGACAGACATGTGCGTCCCTGCTCTGATATTTCCTGTGCAAAATCCTGTTGCATAATTGCATATTTAATACAAGTGTGCACGGATAGTTATCTTTGACAAAGAGAGAATGCCAAATAATGCTAAGATTACCAAAGAAAAGGGGAAAACTGTATCACAGTCAAAGCTATTTGATTTGGGGAAATCTGTGGAGCCAAAAATGCTAGCCTCTTTGCTTCTTCTACTAACCTTGGTAGAAAAAGCAGAGGCTAGCGCTGCACCTGAAACCCACACCGACGCCCCAGCGGCAGCTGACAGTGAACTTAAACTCGTTAAGAATTAAATACTTAAAGGAAAAGTAACGTTTTTTTTACAATCTGAGCCTTATTTCGGTAATAAAACAAGTTGTTTTACTCACCCATAGCACTTTGGTGTCATATGGAGCACTTCCAGAGATGTTTTAGATTTGCGGTTAGCCTAGTGCGACTTCTAGCCATAGCTCGGGGCATATAATATATTCCCCAAGCATGTAATATGCCCCGTGCGGGCTCCAAATAACACAAACTTTAGCACTTTTCAAATCATAGAAGCCCGATGTCTTAGTCTACGATTTCGTTTGAAGCAAAAGTGGCCTGTAATCCGAGATTTAGCCATAGTTTACAGCTTTGCGTTTCATGTTTGGGTCCCGGGAGCTGAGACCACAGTCCGCACATGCGCACTGGCCTCCTCATCTACTCGAAACTATGGCTAAATCTCAGATTACAGGCCACTTTTGACCACACGAAATCGTAGACTAAGACATCGAGCTTCTATGATTTGAAAAGTGCTAAAGTTTGTGTTATTTGGAGACCGCAAATAAGTGCCCCGAGAACTCACATGATGGAGATCGTAAATCTAAAACATCTCCGGAAATGCTCCATATGACACCAAAGTGCTATGGGTGAGTAAAACAACTTGTTGTATTACCGAAATAAGGCTCAGATTGTAAAAAACGTTACTTTTCCTTTAAGGTGGAAGAGTTTAACAGCAAACTGAATGGCATTCTAAAGGCAGCAGATGACAGCGAGAAAACAGGTGACTGCACTAATAGTACAAGAAGGGGTGCACGTCTCCGCAGTGGAGGATGAGTGTGGCACACTGAAGGACAGGGTTGAAAAGTTGGAAATGAGGAACAAGGTCCTGGAGGATAAGTTTATTGACATGGAAACCAGATTGCGCCTGAATAATGTACGACTGGTGGGACTGCCAGAGGGAGCAGAGGGCTTGTACTCATGCTTGTTTCTTGAGAGCTGGCTCCCAAATGCACTGGACATGACACCGCTGCAGTCGCCCTTAATGCTGGAGAGAGCGCACCACAGTGGGCCAAGGAGAGGTACAGGAGATC
Organism: Paratrypauchen microcephalus; assembly: GCA_036785185.1. NCBI lineage: Eukaryota > Metazoa > Chordata > Actinopteri > Gobiiformes > Gobiidae > Paratrypauchen > Paratrypauchen microcephalus. Next base: position 2,392,867 of record JAVJIX010000030.1, read on the forward strand.
CACCAAGACCTCATAATGAGGCTTCTGATCTACAAACAGAAAATTGCTGTGATGAATGCTGCAAGAACAAAGGGGGGACATCCTATACAAGAATATCAACATGAGGCTTTGCAATGATTTGGCAACGGAGGTGCACAAGCAGAAGAGGCGGTACGATTCAGTGCATCAACAATTGTGAGTATTATAGTGCACAGTGTCAGTTCTTTCATTAACATCCTATTTTGTCTTTGAAGTTAAAGCGGTGTACGTCACATTTATTGTCACTGCTGGAATTTTGTTTGGTATCTTTATATCGGTGCACAATAATCTATAAAAGCAAAAAAAAAAAAAAAAAAACGAGCAGGGGAGCTTGATCTAGGGCTAGGATCTATCTCTAAAGGTTACTGGAAGTTACTTAAATAACCACTTAATGTGGGCATTCTGCAATTACATTTTACAAATGATCTTCAAAAGATTCTTCTATTTTTTTTCAATTGTTTAGTTATATTATTTTAATCTCCCAGTATTGTTAAAATTGAGGTTAAATATGCATAGATCCAAAAATGTCAGAAAAATACACACGCTTTCATAGGGTGTCCTAACTTTTTCACATGACTGTATATAGAGGATGTCCTAGTCAAAGATCCACCTGGATGGAGTTTAAATCAAAAATGGCTGTTGGATAATAATTTTCTTAAATATATTGGAAAGTTAATAGATGACTATTTCAAAGATAACACAACTGAAACAACTACGGCAATAAAATGGGAGACATTTAAGGCTGTATTGAGAGGACATAATTAGCTACACCTCATCTAAATCTAGAGATTTTAACACTGCTAATGCTGAAAAAGAATTGCTGACACTAAAAGCAGAATATAACAAACTGTCAGCTGATAGAGCGGCTGCCAATATCATCAGGCTCAATCAGAGCTTTTATGAACAGGGGGTGTTAAAAGTCTGGCATGGGACTAACATTACCCATGATACACCTGTACTTGAAACTGTAGTTCTGGGAAGCTCAGGCCCCACGGGTTCCGTGCGCTGTTGTTGTATAGACCCCTTTACAGGTAGTAAACAGACGTGACGTCAGCGGCATGTGCGCGCACTGTTGACCCAGAATCAACCATGGCGGACCATAGCGGAGTGTCTGAACGATAGGGAGAGCTACATTCAAGAGCTCACGTTGAGCAACGGGGTTCGACTACCAGATCCTTATGCGATCACGGAGTGGCAGTACGACCGCAGAAAGTGGCCAGATTTACAGTGGACAGATATCCACTGTTATTTAGTGGAGAAGCCCAGCGTGTATACAAGAGCGAAAGTGCGCGCATACAAATCCATGGATGCCTACCAGTTTGCCATGTACAGGAGGTAAAATACCACGATATCGATGGGGAGTTTTGCGTGTTGGCATCTGATGTTCTCCCCAGTCAAAGACAAGGCCACAAGACGACCATGTACAATGCTTGGGCTATCATCAACAAGCGCGAGAACTACGTTCTGACCGCCAACTGCACTTGTGTTGCGGGGTAAGTAACATACTACGACTTAATTCACGAGTCACAGATGTGATCTCAGTCATGTCAAATGCCATTTATGATGGTCATGCGAAAACTTATCATGCATTTTAACAAAGTTATTCGTGTTCGTTTACATGTGTCTGTCGTAGAGGTTACCCGGTTAATATGTCTGTGAGCTTTGCGGTGTCCTGTGCTTGCTAGTTAATCAGCATGATTAAACACCATTGAACACCTGGGCAAATTACCCTAAACAAGCAGCAGGTGTTCACTTGTGTGTATGTCACTTGAATGGTATGAACTATCATTTATTCCATCTGTTTCTCTTTATTTGAGTTCTTCTCTTCTATATCTTCGCTGGGGGTTTTATGGCAGCAGTGGCTTTGTTTTGAGTCAGCACTGCGCGCGCATTCAGTGATGACGTAGCTTTGAAACTGGTCTATAAGGAGCGGTACCTCGTGCTGGTCTCGGGCATCCTGATTGGTTTGTGTGTATGAGCCGTGTGCATTCGTGCGATGTGAGTATTGTGTGTAATTGAGTGCAAATATGTATATTTTGGCAGAAAAAGAAGTTTACCGAACACTCACTTGACTTTACTCTTATTCCTTTATTAGGTTAGAATGAACAACACGTTTCGCTTCTACAGCGTTTTCAGGTTTGCCCGAGTAGTGCCAGGTGTGACTAAATACCATCCGGTCACATGTTCCTTCACTTAAAGTCATATTTTTTTAATGCAATATATATTACATATATACAGTAGTTGAAAAACAGACATAACATTCAGTGTACATAATATATATAGACTTTTTATTTTATTTTTTTTAAATATCACAAGTACACCATACACCACGCTGACCAGTGCAGAGTCTTCAGAAATGGGCAATCACACAACCGCAACATGAATATACTAAGACACTATTTACACACCCCACAAGCAATATTTACAAGTAATTATTTACAAAAAGCAGCTCAAATCCTGTGCTTCACTTAGTCCACCAGGTTCAATGGTTGACAGTTTGTTAGACTTCCCTCCTTAAAAGTTATTTGGTCCTGTTACCCCCCCTAGGATTACAGTAGGTGGCACTTTCTCAATGCCAACAAAACTCAGTGCAGCAGCAGAACCATGGTTTCTTTCATTCTATAATTCTATATTCTTTAATGTCTCGCTATAGCGTAATTAGGGACCGAGCCCCGAAGGGGGACGAAGGTCCCTATTGTTCTCGCTCTGTTTCTCTATTATTAGGGACCGAGCCCCGAAGGGGGACGAAGGTCCCTATTGTTCTCGCTCTGTTTCTCTATTATTATTAGGGACCGAGCCCGAAGGGGCACGAAGGTCCCTATTGAAGTTGCTCTGTTTCTCTATTATTAGGGACCGAGCCCGAAGGGGCACGAGGTCCCTATTGATCTCGCTCTGTTTCTCTATTATTTTTTTTTTTGTTCTTGTTCACGCGCTTTTGGGCAATTTTGAGCATGTTCCCATGCTTCAAAACGAACGTGACTTTGCAGGGGCATCACGTAGGGCGGCACCTACGCCTCCAAAAAGACCTGTCCCCTGGTGACCCCCAGGAGCTCGATAGCGCCCCCTAGCGCGTTGTCTTTCGGGGCTGGCATACCGTTTAAGATAGGCGCACAAAATTCGGTAGGGACGTGTATCTCAATAAGACAAACAAACGCCTCACTGCAATGTCATGTCCACGCCCAACAGGAAGTGAGATAATTGGCCTTTTATGAAATTTGACATACAATGGAATTTGAAACACTTCTCCTACACCGTACCTCAGATGGGCTTAAATTTTGGTGAACATAATCTTAAGATGTTGGAGATGTTAAATTGCGAAGGATTTTCAAATAGGAGGTAATATGACGATACGGCGAATCGATAAACTTAGGTATTTATTGAATGGGAGTTATGAATTATGAATAGGAGGTTTTTATTGAATTTGGAGTTCTTCCTCAGACTAAAACTTCACAGGGTAATGTAGATGAGGACTACCAAGATTTTCATGCCAAATAACTGGCAGTCTGACATAGCGCCCCCATATGACAGGCCAGTGAACTGTCAGAAAATGTACAGCAAATGAGCGTTTTAACACAAAGAGGATCGTGGGTGGCATACGATTTCAGCCAGACACACGAAAGTTGGTATGGGTGTGTATCTCACTAAGATGAACAAAATTGTAATTACAATGTCATGGCCACGCCCAACAGGAAGTGAGATAAGAAGACTTGTATTGCGATTGTGTGTGATATGACATAAAATGGATTTTAAAACACTCCTCCTACACCGTACATCAGATGGGCGTAAATTTTGGTGTACATGAGCTCAAGACATTGGAGATGTTAAATTGCGAAGGGATTTTTGATATCTTGTAAGATGACAAAATGGCGGCCTGATGAATTTTGCTATAATTTGAAAGTGCCAAATGCAATAGGAGGTGTGTCACCACTTCATTTAGCAGACACTTCTCCTACACCGTACCTCAGATGGGCTTAAATTTTGGTGAACATAATCTTAAGACGTTGGAGATGTTAAATTGCAAAGGATTTTCAAATAGACGGTAATATGACGATACGGCGGATCGATAAACTAGGTATTTATTGTTATGAGTTATGAATGGGAGGTTTTTATTGAATTTGGAGTTCTTCCTCAGACTAAAACTTCACAGGGTAATGTAGATGAGGACTACCAAGATTTTCATGCCAAATAACTGGCAGTCTGTCATAGCGCCCCCATATGACAGGCCAGTGAATTGTCAGAAATCTACCGCTAGCTGAGCCCCTAACAGGAAAAATTGTCCGATATGGCTTACCATTTTTGCCAGGCACACGAAATTCGGTATGGGTGTGCGTCTCAGTAAGACGAACAAACGCAGGTGCGAGGTCCCGACCAACGCCGCTTGCGGCTTTAATTATTAGGGACCGAGCCCGAAGGGGGACGAAGGTCCCTATTGTTCTCGCTCTGTTTCTCTATTATTATTATTTTTTTTGTTCTTGTTCACACGCTTTTGGGCAATTTGGAGCATGTTCCCATGCTTCAAAACGAACGTGACTTTGCAGGGGCATCACGTAGGGCGGCAGCTACGCCTCCAAAAAGTCCCGTCCCCCGGTGACCCCCAGGAGCTCGATAGCGCCCCCTAGCGCGTTGTCTTTCGGGGCTGGCATACCGTTTAAGATAGGCACACGAAATTCGGTAGGGACGTGTATCTCAATAAGACGAACAAACGCCTCACTGCAATGTCATGTCCACGCCCAACAGGAAGTGAGATGATTGGCTTTTTGTGAAATTTGACATACAATGGAATTTGAAACACTTCTCCTACACCGTACCTCAGATGGGCTTAAATTTTGGTGAACATAATCTTAAGATGTTGGAGATGTTAAATTGCGAAGGATTTTCAAATAGGCGGTAATATGACGATACAGCGGATCGATAAAGTTAGGTATGAGTTATGAGTTATGGATGGGAGTTATTTATTGAATTTGGAGATCCGTTTAAGATAGGCGCACGAAATTCGGTAGGGACGTGTATCTCAATAAGACGAACAAACGCCTCACTGCAATGTCATGTCCACGCCCAACAGGAAGTGAGATAATTGGCATTTTGTGTGATTTTGTAATATTGGACAGACAATGGAATTTGAAACACTTCTCCTACACCGAACCTCAGATGGGCTTAAATTTTGGTGAACATAATCTTAAGACATTGGAGATGATAAATTGCGTAGGATTTTCAAATAGGCGGTAATATGACGATACGGCGGATCGATAAACTTAGGTATTTATTGAATGGGAGTTATGAATTATGAATAGGAGGTTTTTATTGAATTTGGAGTTCTTCCTCAGACTAAAACTTCACAGGGTAATGTAGATGAGGACTACCAAGATTTTCATGCCAAATAACTGGCAGTCTGACATAGCGCCCCCATATGACAGGCCAGTGAACTGTATGAAAATGTACAGCAAATGAGCGTTTTAACACAAAGAGGATCGTGGGTGGCATACGATTTCAGCCAGACACACGAAAGTTGGTATGGGTGTGTATCTCACTAAGATGAACAAAATTGTAATTACAATGTCATGGCCACGCCCAACAGGAAGTGAGATAAAAAGACTTGTATTGCGATTTTGTGTGATAAGACATACAATGGATTTTAAAACACTCCTCCTACACCGTACATCAGATGGGCGTAAATTTTGGTGTACATGAGCTCAAGACAATGGAGATGTTAAATTGCGAAGGGATTTTTGATATCTTGTAAGATGACAAAATGGCGGCCTGATGAATTTTGCTACCATTTGAAAGTGCCAAATTCAATAGGAAGTGTGTCACCACTTCATTTTGAAACACTTCTCCTACAACGTACCTCAGATGGGCTTAAATTTTGGTGAACATAATCTTAAGACGTTGGAGATGTTAAATTGTGAAGGATTTTCAAATAGGCGGTAATATGACGATACGGCGGATCGATAAACTTAGGTATTTATTGAATGGGAGTTATGAATGGGAGGTTTTTATTGAATTTGGAGTTCTTCCTCAGACTAAAACTTCACAGGGTAATGTACATGAGGACTACCAAGATTTTCATGCCAAATAACTGGCAGTCTGACATAGCGCCCCCATATGACAGGCCAGTGAACTGTCAGAAATCTACCGCTAGCTGAGCCCCTAACAGGAAAAATTGTCCGATATGGCTTACCATTTTTGCCAGGCTCACGAAATTCGGTAAGGGTTTGCGTCTCAGTAAGACGAACAAACGCAGGTGCGAGGTCCCGACCAACGCCGCTTGCGGCTTTAATTATTATTATTCTTGTTCTTGTTCACACGCTTTTGGGCAATTTGGAGCATGTTCCCATGCTTCAAAACGAACGTGACTTTGCAGGGGCATCACGTAGGGCGGCAGCTACGCCTCCAAAAAGACCCGTCCCCCGGTGACCCCCAGGAGCTCGATAGCGCCCCCTAGCGCGTTGTCTTTCGGGGCTGGCATACCGTTTAAGATAGGCGCACGAAATTCGGTAGGGACGTGTATCTCAATAAGACGAACAAACGCCTCACTGCAATGTCATGTCCACGCCCAACAGGAAGTGAGATAATTGGCTTTTTGTGAAATTTGACATAGAATGGAATTTGAAACACTTCTCCTACACCGTACCTCAGATGGGCTTAAATTTTGGTGAACATAATCTGAAGATGTTGGAGATGTTAAATTGCGAAGGATTTTCAAATAGGCGGTAATATGACGATACGGCGGATCGATAAAGTTAGGTATGAGTTATGAGTTATGGATGGGAGTTATTTATAGAATTTGGAGTTCCGTTTAAGATAGGCGCACGAAATTCGGTAGGGACGTGTGTCTCAATAAGACGAACAAACGCCTCACTGCAATGTCATGGCCACGCCCAACAGGAAGTGAGATAATTGGCATTTTGTGTGATTTTGTAATATTGGACAGACAATGGAATTTGAAACACTTCTCCTACACCGAACCTCAGATGGGCTTAAATTTTGGTGAACATAATCTTAAGACATTGGAGATGATAAATTGCGAAGGATTTTCAAATAGGAGGTAATATGACGATACGGCGAATCGATAAACTTAGGTATTTATTGAATGTGAATTATGAGTTATGAATAGGAGGTTTTTATTGAATTTGGAGTTCTTCCTCAGACTAAAACTTCACAGGGTAATGTAGATGAGGACTACCAAGATTTTCATGCCAAATAACTGGCAGTCTGACATAGCGCCCCCATATGACAGGCCAGTGAACTGTCAGAAAATGTACAGCAAATGAGCGTTTTAACACAAAGAGGATTGTGGGTGGCATACGATTTCAGCCAGACACACGAAAGTTGGTATGGGTGTGTATCTCACTAAGATGAACAAAATTGTAATTACAATGTCATGGCCACGCCCAACAGGAAGTGAGATAAAAAGACTTGTATTGCAATTTTGTGTGATAAGACATACAATGGATTTTAAAACACTCCTCCTACACCGTACATCAGATGGGCGTAAATTTTGGTGTACATTAGCTCAAGACAATGGAGATGTTAAATTGCGAAGGGATTTTTGATATCTTGTAAGATGACAAAATGGCAGCCTTATGAATTTTGCTACCATTTGAAAGTGCCAAATGCAATAGGAGGTGTGTCACCACTTCATTTAGCAGACACTTCTCCTACAACGTACCTCAGATGGGCTTAAATTTTGGTGAACATAATCTTAAGACGTTGGAGATGTTAAATTGTGAAGGATTTTCAAATAGTCAGTAATATGACGATACGGCGGATCGATAAATTTAGGTATTTATTGAATGGGAGTTATGAATGGGAGATATTTATTTAATTTGGAGTTCTTCCTCAGACTAAAACTTCACAGGGTAATGTAGATGAGGACTACCGAGATTTTCATGCCAAATAACTGGCAGTCTGACATAGCGCCCCCATATGACAGGCCAGTGAACTGTCAGAAAATGTACAGCAAATGAGCACTTTAACACAAAGACGATCGTGGGTGGCATACGATTTCAGCCAGACACACGAAAGTTGGTATGGGTGTGTATCTCACTAAGATGAACAAAATTGTAATTACAATGTCATGGCCACGCCCAACAGGAAGTGAGATAAGAAGACTTGTATTGCGATTTTGTGTGATATGACATAAAATGGATTTTAAAACACTCCTCCTACACCGTACATCAGATGGGCGTAAATTTTGGTGTACATGAGCTCAAGACATTGGAGATGTTAAATTGCGAAGGGATTTTTGATATCTTTTAAGATGACAAAATGGCGGCCTGATGAATTTTGCAACCATTTGAAAGTGCCAAATTCAATAGGTGTGTCACCACTTCATTTTGAAACACTCCTCCTACACCGTACATCAGATGGGCGTAAATTTTGGTGTACATGAGCTCAAGACATTGGAGATGTGAAATTGCGAAGGGATTTTTGATATCTTGTAAGATGACAAAATGGCGGCCTGATGAATTTTGCTACTATTTGAAAGTGCCAAATTCAATAGGAGGTGTGTCACCACTTCATTTAGCAGACACTTCTCCTACACCGTACCTCAGATGGGCTTAAATTTTGGTGAACATAATCTTAAGAGGTTGGAGATGTTAAATTGCAAAGGATTTTCAAATAGGCGGTAATATGACGATACGGCGGATCGATAAACTTAGGTATTTATTGAATGGGAGTTATGAGTTATGAATGGGAGGTTTTTATTGAATTTGGAGTTCTTCCTCAGACTAAAACTTCACAGGGTAATGTAGATGAGGACTACCAAGATTTTCATGCCAAATAACTGGCAGTCTGACATAGCGCCCCCATATGACAGGCCAGTGAACTGTCAGAAATCTACCGCTAGCTGAGCCCCTAACTGGAAAAATTGTCCGATATGGCTTACCATTTTTGCCAGACACATGAAATTCGGTATGGGTGTGCGTCTCAGTAAGACGAACAAACGCAGGTGCGAGGTCCCGACCAACGCCGCTTGCGGCTTTAATTATTATTATTATTCTTGGGACACATTTTTTAACACGCTTTTGGGCAATTTTGAGCATGTTCCCATGCTTCAAAACGAACGAAATTTTGCACGGGCATCACGTAGGGCGGCAGCTACGCCTCCAAAAAGACCCGTCCCCCGGTGACCCCCAGGAGCTTGATAGCGCCCCCTAGTGCGTTGTTTTTTGGGGCTGGCGTGTTGTCTTTCGGGGCTGGCATACCGTTTAAGATAGGCGCACGGAATTTGGTAGGGACGTATATCTCAATAAGACGAACAAACGCCTCACTGCAATGTCATGTCCATGCCCAACAGGAAGTGAGATAATTGGCCTTTTGTGTGATTTTGTGGATATTGGACAGACAATGGAATTTGAAACACTTCTCCTACACCGTACCTCAGATGGGCTTAAATTTTGGTGAACATAATCTTAAGACGTTGGAGATGTTAAATTGCGAAGGATTTTCAAATAGGCGCTAATATGACAATACGGCGGATCGATAAACTTAGGTATTTATTGAATGTGAATTATGAGTTATGAATGGGAGATTTTTATTAAATTTGGAGTTCTTCCTCAGACTAAAACTTCACAGGGTAATGTACATGAGGACTACCAAGATTTTCATGCCAAATAACTGGCAGTCTGACATAGCGCCCCCATATGACAGGCCAGTGAACTGTCAGAAAATGTACAGCAAATGAGCATTTTAACACAAAAAGGATCGTGGGTGGCATACGATTTCAGCCAGACACACGAAAGTTGGTATGGGTGTGTATCTCACTAAGATGAACAAAATTGTAATTACAATGTCATGGCCACGCCCAACAGGAAGTGAGATAAGAAGACTTGTATTGCGATTTTCTGTGATATGACATAAAATGGATTTTAAAACACTCCTCCTACACCGTACATCAGATGGGCGTAAAATTTGGAGTACATGAGCTCAAGACATTGGAGATGTTAAATTGCGAAGGGATTTTTGATATCTTGTAAGATGACAAAATGGCAGCCTGATTAATTTTGCTACCATTTGAAAGTGCCAAATGCAATAGGAGGTGTGTCACCACTTCATTTAGCAGACACTTCTCCTACACCGTACCTCAGATGGGCTTAAATTTTGGTGAACATAATCTTAAGACGTTGGAGATGTTAAATTGCGAAGGATTTTCAAATAGGCGGTAATATGACGATACAGCGGATCGATAAACTTAGGTATTTATTGAATGGGAGTTATGAATGGGAGATATTTATTGAATTTGGACTTCTTCCTCAGACTAAAACTTCACAGGGTAATGTAGATGAGGACTACCAAGATTTTTATGCCAAATAACTGGCAGTCTGACATAGCGCCCCCATATGACAGGCCAGTGAACTGTCAGAAAATGTACAGCAAATGAGCGTTTTAACACAAAGAGGATCGTGGGTGGCATACGATTTCAGCCAGACACACGAAAGTTGGTATGGGTGTGTATCTCACTAAGATGAACAAAATTGTAATTACAATGTCATGGCCACGCCCAACAGGAAGTGAGATAAGAAGACTTGGATTGCGATTTTCTGTGATATGACATAGAATAGATTTTAAAACACTCCTCCTACACCGTACATCAGATGGGCGTAAATTTTGGTGTACATGAGCTCGAGACATTGGAGATGATAAATTGCGAAGGGATTTTTGATATCTTTTAAGATGACAAAATGGCGGCCTGATGAATTTTGCTAATTTGAAAGTGCCAAATGCAAGAGGTGTGTCACCACTTCATTTTGCAGACACTTCTCCTACACCGTACCTCAGATGGGCTTAAATTTTGGTGAACATAATCTTAAGACGTTGGAGATGTTAAATTGCGAAGGATTTTCAAATAGGCGGTAATATGACGATACGGCGGATCGATAAACTTAGGTATTTATTGTTATGAGTTATGAATGGGAGGTTTTTATTGAATTTGGAGTTCTTCCTCAGACTAAAACTTCACAGGGTAATGTAGATGAGGACTACCAAGATTTTCATGCCAAATAACTGGCAGTCTGACATAGCGCCCCCATATGACAGGCCAGTGAACTGTCAGAAATCTACCGCTAGCTGAGCCCCTAACAGGAAAAATTGTCCGATATGGCTTACCATTTTTGCCAGGCACACGAAATTCGGTATGGGTGTGCGTCTCGGTATGGGTGTGCGTCTCAGTAAGACGAACAAACGCAGGTGCGAGGTCCCGACCAACGCCGCTTGCGGCTTTAATTATTATTATTATTCTTGGGACACTTTTTTTTAACACGCTTTTGGGCAATTTTGAACATGTTCCCATGCTTCAAAACGAACGAAACTTTGCACGGGCATCACATAGGGCGGCAGCTACGCCTCCAAAAAGACCCGTCCCCCGGTGACCCCCAGGAGCTTGATAGCGCCCCCTAGCGCGTTGTTTTTCAGGGCTGGCGCGTTGTCTTTCGGGGCTGGCATATCGTTTAAGATAGGCGCACCAAATTTGGTAGGGACGTGTATCTCAATAAGACGGACAAACGCCTCACTGCAATGTCATGGCCACGCCCAACAGGAAGTGAGATAATTGGCCTTTTGTGTGATTTTTGTAATATTTGACATTCAATGGAATTTGAAACACTTCTCCTACAATGTACCTCAGATGGGCTTAAATTTTGGTGAACATAATCTTAAGACGTTGGAGATGTTAAATTGCGAAGGATTTTCAAATAGGCGGTAATATGACAATACGGCGGATCGATAAACTTAGGTATTTATTGAATGTGAATTATGAGTTATGAATGGGAGATTTTTATTGAATTTGGAGTTCTTCCTCAGACTAAAACTTCACAGGGTAATGTACATGAGGACTACCAAGATTTTCATGCCAAATAACTGGCAGTCTGACATAGCGCCCCCATATGACAGGCAAGTGAACTGTCAGAAAATGTACAGCAAATGAGCATTTTAACACAAAAAGGATCGTGGGTGGCATACGATTTCAGCCAGACACACGAAAGTTGGTATGGGTGTGTATCTCACTAAGATGAACAAAATTGTCATTACAATGTCATGGCCACGCCCAACAGGAAGTGAGATAAGAAGACTTGTATTGCGATTTTCTGTGATATGACATAGAATAGATTTTAAAACACTCCTCCTACACCGTACATCAGATGGGCGTAAATTTTGGTGTACATGAGCTCAAGACATTGGAGATGTTAAATTGCGAAGGGATTTTTGATATCTTGTAAGATGACAAAATGGCGGCCTGATGAATTTTGCTACCATTTGAAAGTGCCAAATGCAATAGGAGGTGTGTCACCACTTCATTTAGCAGACACTTCTCCTACACCGTACCTCAGATGGGCTTAAATTTTGGTGAACATAATCTTAAGACGTTGGAGATGTTAAATTGCGAAGGATTTTCAAATAAGCGGTAATATAACGATACGGCGGATCGATAAACTTAGGTATTTATTGAATGGGAGTTATGAGTTATGAAAGGGAGGTTTTTATTGAATTTGGAGTTCTTCCTCAGACTAAAACTTCACAGGGTAATGTAGATGAGGACTACCAAGATTTTCATGTCAAATAACTGGCAGTCTGACATAGCGCCCCCATATGACAGGCCAGTGAACTGTCAGAAATCTACCGCTAGCTGAGCCCCTAACAGGAAAAATTGTCCGATATGGCTTACCATTTTTGCCAGGCACACGAAATTCGGTATAGGTGTGCGTCTCAGTAAGGCGAACAAACGCAGGTGCGAGGTCCCGACCAACGCCGCTTGCGGCTTTAATTATTATTATTATTCTTGGGACACATTTTTTAACACGCTTTTGGGCAATTTTGAGCATGTTCCCGTGCTTCAAAACGAACGAAATTTTGCACGGGCATCACGTAGGGCGGCAGCTACGCCTCCAAAAAGACCCGTCCCCCGGTGACCCCCAGGAGCTTGATAGCGCCCCCTAGTGCGTTGTTTTTTGGGGCTGGCGCGTTGTCTTTCGGGGCTGGCATACCGTTTAAGATAGGCGCACGAAATTCGGTATGGACGTATATCTCAATAAGACGAACAAACGCCTCACTGCAATGTCATGGCCACACCCAACAGGAAGTGAGATAATTGGCCTTTTGTGTGATTTTGTGGATATTGGACATACAATGGAATTTGAAACACTTCTCCTAGACCGTACCTCAGATGGGCTTAAATTTTGGTGAACATAATCTTAAGACGTTGGAGATGTTAAATTGCGAAGGATTTTCAAATAGGCGCTAATATGACAATACGGCGGATCGATAAAGTTAGGTATTTATTGAATGTGAATTATGAGTTATGAATGGGAGATTTTTATTAAATTTGGAGTTCTTCCTCAGACTAAAACTTCACAGGGTAATGTACATGAGGACTACCAAGATTTTCATGCCAAATAACTGGCAGTCTGACATAGCGCCCCCATATGACAGGCCAGTGAACTGTCAGAAAATGTACAGCAAATGAGCATTTTAACACAAAAAGGATCGTGGGTGGCATACGATTTCAGCCAGACACACGAAAGTTGGTATGGGTGTGTATCTCACTAAGATGAACAAAATTGTAATTACAATGTCATGGCCACGCCCAACAGGAAGTGAGATAAGAAGACTTGTATTGCGATTTTCTGTGATATGACATAGAATAGATTTTAAAACACTCCTCCTACACCGTACATCAGATGGGCGTAAATTTTGATGTAGATGAGCTCAAGACATTGGAGATGTTAAATTGCGAAGGGATTTTTGATATCTTGTAAGATGACAAAATGGCGGCCTGATGAATTTTGCTACCATTTGAAAGTGCCAAATGCAATAGGAGGTGTGTCACCACTTCATTTAGCAGACACTTCTCCTACACCGTACCTCAGATGGGCTTAAATTGTGGTGAACATAATCTTAAGACGTTGGAGATGTTAAATTGCGAAGGATTTTCAAATAGACGGTAATATGACGATACGGCGGATCGATAAACTTAGGTATTTATTGAATGGGAGTTATGAATGGGAGATATTTATTGAATTTGGAGTTCTTCCTCAGACTAAAACTTCACAGGGTAATGTAGATGAGGACTACCAAGATTTTCATGCCAAATAACTGGCAGTCTGACATAGCGCCCCCATATGACAGGCCAGTGAACTGTCAGAAATCTACCGCTAGCTGAGCCCCTAACAGGAAAAATTGTCCGATATGGCTTACCATTTTTGCCAGGCACACGAAATTCGGTATGGGTGTGCGTCTCAGTAAGACGAACAAACGCAGGTGCGAGGTCCCGACCAACGCCGCTTGCGGCTTTAATTAGGGACCGAGCCCCGAAGGGGGACGAAGGTCCCTATTGTTCTCGCTCTGTTTCTCTATTATTAGGGACCGAGCCCGAAGGGGGACGAAGGTCCCTATTGTTCTCGCTCTGTTTCTCTATTATTAGGGACCGAGCCCCGAAGGGGGACGAAGGTCCCTATTGTTCTCGCTCTGTTTCTCTATTATTATTATTCTTGGGACACTTTTTTTTTCACACGCTTTTGGGCAATTTTGAGCATGTTCCCATGCTTCAAAACGAACGTGACTTTGCAGGGGCATCACGTAGGGCGGCAGCTACGCCTCCAAAAAGACCCGTCTCCCGGTGACCCCCAGGAGCTCGATAGCGCCCCCTAGCGCGTTGTCTTTCGGGGCTGGCATACCGTTTAAGATAGGTGCACGAAATTCAGTAGGGACGTGTATCTCAATAAGACAAACAAACGCCTCACTGCAATGTCATGGCCACGCCCAACAGGAAGTGAGATAATTGGCCTTTTGTGAAATTTGACATACAATGGAATTTGAAACACTTCTCCTACACCGTACCTCAGATGGGCTTAAATTTTGGTGAACATAATCTTAAGACGTTGGAGATGTTAAATTGCGAAGGATTTTCAAATAGGCGGTAATATGACGATACAGCGGATCGATAAAATTAGATATGAGTTATGAGTTATGGATGGGAGTTATTTATTGAATTTGGAGTTCCGTTTAAGATAGGCACACGAAATTTGGTAGGGACGTGTATCTCAATAAGACGAACAAACGCCTCACTGCAATGTCATGGCCACGCCCAACAGGAAGTGAGATAATTGGCATTTTGTGTGATTTTGTAATATTGGACATACAATGGAATTTGAAACACTTCTCCTACACCGAACCTCAGATGGGCTTAAATTTTGGTGAACATAATCTTAAGACGTTGGAGATGATAAATTGCGAAGGATTTTCAAATAGGCGGTAATATGACGATACGGCGGATCGATAAACTTAGGTATTTATTGAATGGGAGTTATGAATTATGAATAGGAGGTTTTTATTGAATTTGGAGTTCTTCCTCAGACTAAAACTTCACAGGGTAATGTAGATGAGGACTACCAAGATTTTCATGCCAAATAACTGGCAGTCTGACATAGCGCCCCCATATGACAGGCCAGTGAACTGTCAGAAAATGTACCGCAAATGAGCACTTTAACACAAAGAGGATCGTGGGTGGCATACGATTTCAGCCAGACACACGAAAGTTGGTATGGGTGTGTATCTCACTAAGATGAACAAAATTGTAATTACAATGTCATGGCCACGCCCAACAGGAAGTGAGATAAGAAGACTTGTATTGCGATTTTGTGTGATATGACATAAAATGGATTTTAAAACACTCCTCCTACACCGTACATCAGATGGGCGTAAATTTTGGTGTACATGAGCTCAAGACATTGGAGATGTTAAATTGCGAAGGGATTTTTGATATCTTGTAAGATGACAAAATGGCGGCCTGATGAATTTTGCTACCATTTGAAAGTGCCAAATTCAATAGGAGGTGTGTCACCACTTCATTTAGCAGACACTTCTCCTACACCGTACCTCAGATGGGCTTAAATTTTGGTGAACATAATCTTAAGACGTTGGAGATGTTAAATTGCAAAGGATTTTCAAATAGGCGGTAATATGACGATACGGCGGATCGATAAACTTAGGTATTTATTGAATGGGAGTTATGAATGGGAGGTTTTTATTGAATTTGGAGTTCTTCCTCAGACTAAAACTTCACAGGGTAATGTAGATGAGGACTACCAAGATTTTCATGCCAAATAACTGGCAGTCTGACATAGCGCCCCCATATGACAGGCCAGTGAACTGTCAGAAATCTACCGCTAGCTGAGCCCCTAACAGGAAAAATTGTCCGATATGGCTTACCATTTTTGCCAGGCACACGAAATTCGGTATGGGTGTGCGTCTCAGTAAGACGAACAAACGCAGGTGCGAGGTCCCGACCAACGCCGCTTGCGGCTTTAATTATTAGGGACCGAGCCCGAAGGGGCACGAAGGTCCCTATTGAAGTTGCTCTGTTTCTCTATTATTATTATTATTATTCTTGTTCTTGTTCACACGCTTTTGGGCAATTTGGAGCATGTTCCCATGCTTCAAAACGAACGTGACTTTGCAGGGGCATCACGTAGGGCGGCAGCTACGCCTCCAAAAAGACCCGTCCCCCGGTGACCCCCAGGAGCTCGATAGCGCCCCCTAGCGCGTTGTCTTTCGGGGCTGGCATACCGTTTAAGATAGGCGCACGAAATTCGGTAGGGACGTGTATCTCAATAAGACGAACAAACGCCTCACTGCAATGTCATGTCCACGCCCAACAGGAAGTGAGATAATTGGCTTTTTGTGAAATTTGACATACAATGGAATTTGAAACACTTCTCCTACACCGTACCTCAGATGGGCTTAAATTTTGGTGAACATAATCTTAAGATGTTGGAGATGTTAAATTGCGAAGGATTTTCAAATAGGCGGTAATATGACGATACAGCGGATCGATAAAATTAGGTATGAGTTATGAGTTATGGATGGGAGTTATTTATTGAATTTGGAGTTCCGTTTAAGATAGGCACACGAAATTCGGTAGGGACGTGTATCTCAATAAGACGAACAAACGCCTCACTGCAATGTCATGGCCACGCCCAACAGGAAGTGAGATAATTGGCATTTTGTGTGATTTTGTAATATTGGACATACAATGGAATTTGAAACACTTCTCCTACACCGAACCTCAGATGGGCTTAAATTTTGGTGAACATAATCTTAAGACGTTGGAGATGATAAATTGCGAAGGATTTTCAAATAGGCGGTAATATGACGATACGGCGGATCGATAAACTTAGGTATTTATTGAATGGGAGTTATGAATTATGAATAGGAGGTTTTTATTGAATTTGGAGTTCTTCCTCAGACTAAAACTTCACAGGGTAATGTAGATGAGGACTACCAAGATTTTCATGCCAAATAACTGGCAGTCTGACATAGCGCCCCCATATGACAGGCCAGTGAACTGTCAGAAAATGTACAGCAAATGAGCACTTTAACACAAAGAGGATCGTGGGTGGCATACGATTTCAGCCAGACACACGAAAGTTGGTATGGGTGTGTATCTCACTAAGATGAACAAAATTGTAATTACAATGTCATGGCCACGCCCAACAGGAAGTGAGATAAGAAGACTTGTATTGCGATTTTGTGTGATATGACATAAAATGGATTTTAAAACACTCCTCCTACACCGTACATCAGATGGGCGTAAATTTTGGTGTACATGAGCTCAAGACATTGGAGATGTTAAATTGCAAAGGGATTTTTGATATCTTGTAAGATGACAAAATGGCGGCCTGATGAATTTTGCTACCATTTGAAAGTGCCAAATGCAATAGGAGGTGTGTCACCACTTCATTTAGCAGACACTTCTCCTACACCGTACCTCAGATGGGCTTAAATTTTGGTGAACATAATCTTAAGACATTGGAGATGTTAAATTGCAAAGGATTTTCAAATAGGCGGTAATATGACGATACGGCGGATCGATAAATTTAGGTATTTATTGAATCAGAGTTATGAGTTATGAATAGGAGGTATTTATTGAATTTGGAGTTCTTCCTCAGACTAAAACTTCACAGGGTAATGTACATGAGGACTACCAAGATTTTCATGCCAAATAACTGGCAGTCTGACATAGCGCCCCCATATGACAGGCCAGTGAACTGTCAGAAAATGTACAGCAAATGAGCGTTTTAACACAAAGAGGATCGTGGGTGGCATACGATTTCAGCCAGACACATGAAAGTTGGTATGGGTGTGTATCTCACTAAGACGAACAAAATTGTAATTACAATGTCATGGCCACGCCCAACAGGAAGTGAGATAAGAAGACTTGTATTGCGATTTTCTGTGATATGACATAGAATAGATTTTAAAACACTCCTCCTACACCGTACATCAGATTGGCATAAATTTTGGAGTACATAAGCTCAAGACATTGGAGATGTTTAATTGCGAAGGGATTTTTGATATCTTGTAAGATGACAAAATGGCGGCCTGATGAATTTTGCTACCATTTGAAAGTGCCAAATGCAATAGGAGGTGTGTCACCACTTCATTTTGAAACACTTCTCCTACAACGTACATCAGATGGGCTTAAATTTTGGTGAACATAATCTTAAGACGTTGGAGATGTTAAATTGCGAAGGATTTTCAAATAGACGGTAATATGACGATACGGCGGATCGATAAAATTAGGTATTTATTGAATGGGAGTTATGAATGGGAGGTTTTTATTGAATTTGGAGTTCTTCCTCAGACTAAAACTTCACAGGGTAATGTAGATGAGGACTACCAAGATTTTCATGCCAAATAACTGGCAGTCTGACATAGCGCCCCCATATGACAGGCCAGTGAACTGTCAGAAATCTACCGCTAGCTGAGCCCCTAACAGGAAAAATTGTCCGATATGGCTTACCATTTTTGCCAGGAACACGAAATTCGGTATGGGTGTGCGTCTCAGTAAGACGAACAAACGCAGGTGCGAGGTCCCGACCAACGCCGCTTGCGGCTTTAATTATTAGGGACCGAGCCCGAAGGGGGACGAAGGTCCCTATTGTTGTTGCTTTGTTTCCCTATTATTATTATTATTCTTGTTCTTGTTCACACTCGCTGGGGCAATTTTGAGCATGTTCCCATGCTTCAAAACGAACGAAACTTTGCACGGGCATCACAAAGTGCTGCCAGTACGACCACACAAAGTCCCGTCCCCCAGTGACCCCCAGGAGCTCGATAGCGCCCCCTAGTGCGTTGTTTTTTGGGGCTGGCGCGTTGTCTTTCGGGGCTGGCATACCGTTTAAGATAGGCGCACGAAATTCGGTAGGGACGTGTATCTCAATAAGACGAACAAACGCCTCACTGCAATGTCATGGCCACGCCCAACAGGAAGTGAGATAATTGGGCTTTTGTGTGATTTTTGGGTATTGGACATAGAATGGAATTTGAAACACTTCTCCTACACCGTACCTCAGATAGGCTTAAATTTTGGTGAACATAATCTTAAGACGTTGGAGATGTTAAATTGCGAAGGATTTTCAAATAGGCGGTAATATGACGATACGGCGGATCGATAAAGTTAGGTATTTATTGAATGGGAGTGATGAGTTATGAATGGGAGGTATTTGTTGCTAGGCAACGCCCTGATCAAAGGTCTTTGATCTTTGTACCTTTGATCTGATATAGCTGCAAGCAGCAATGTGGGGACAAGCATCGAAGGTTCATGTAGGCCTCAGCATGGAGGCCACATGCAGGGTCTGACAGGGTCTAACAGAGTCTGACAGGGTCTGACAGGGTCTGACAGGGTCTGACAGGGTCTGTTCTGACAGGGTATCTACAATGTCATGGCCACGCCCAACAGGAAGTGAGATAATTGTGCCAGGCACACGAAATTTGGTATGGCTGTGCGTCTCAGTAAGACGAACAAACGCAGGTGCGAGGTCCCGACCAACGCCGCTTGCGGCTTTAATATTCCTATTGTTCTCGCTCTGTTTCTCTATTATTATTATTCTTGTTCTTGTTCACGCGCTTTTGGGCAATTTTGAGCATGTTCCCATGCTTCAAAACGAACGTGACTTTGCAGGGGCATCACGTAGGGCGGCAGCTACGCCTCCAAAAAGACCCGTCCCCTGGTGACCCCCAGGAGCTCGATAGCGCCCCCTAGCGCGTTGTCTTTCGGGGCTGGCATACCGTTTAAGATAGGCGCACGAAATTCGGTAGGGACGTGTATCTCAATAAGACAAACAAACGCCTCACTGCAATGTCATGTCCACGCCCAACAGGAAGTGAGATAATTGGCCTTTTATGAAATTTGACATACAATGGAATTTGAAACACTTCTCCTACACCGTACCTCAGATGGGCTTAAATTTTGGTGAACATAATCTTAAGATGTTGGAGATGTTAAATTGCGAAGGATTTTCAAATAGGCGGTAATATGACGATACAGCGGATCAATAAATTTAGGTATGAGTTATGAGTTATGGATGGGAGTTATTTATTGAATTTGGAGTTCCGTTTAAGATAGGCGCACGAAATTCGGTAGGGACGTGTATCTCAATAAGACGAACAAACGCCTCACTGCAATGTTATGTCCACGCCCAACAGGAAGTGAGATAATTGGCCTTTTTTGTGATTTTTAAAAATTGGACATACAATGGAATTTGAAACACTTCTCCTACACCGAACCTCAGATGGGCTTAAATTTTGGTGAACATAATCTTAAGACATTGGAGATGATAAATTGCGAAGGATTTTCAAATAGGCGGTAATATGACGATACGGCGGATCGATAAACTTAGGTATTTATTGAATGGGAGTTATGAATTATGAATAGGAGGTTTTTATTGAATTTGGAGTTCTTCCTCAGACTAAAACTTCACAGGGTAATGTAGATGAGGACTACCAAGATTTTCATGCCAAATAACTGGCAGTCTGACATAGCGCCCCCATATGACAGGCCAGTGAACTGTCAGAAAATGTACAGCAAATGAGCGTTTTAACACAAAGAGGATCGTGGGTGGCATACGATTTCAGCCAGACACACGAAAGTTGGTATGGGTGTGTATCTCACTAAGATGAACAAAATTGTAATTACAATGTCATGGCCACGCCCAACAGGAAGTGAGATAAGAAGACTTGTATTGCGATTTTGTGTGATATGACATACAATGGATTTTAAAACACTCCTCCTACACCGTACATCAGATGGGTGTAAATTTTGGTGTACATGAGCTCAAGACATTGGAGATGTTAAATTGCGAAGGGATTTTTGATATCTTGTAAGATGACAAAATGGCGGCCTGATGAATTTTGCTACCATTTGAAAGTGCCAAATTCAATAGGAGGTGTGTCACCACTTCATTTTGAAACACTTCTCCTACAACGTACCTCAGATGGGCTTAAATTTTGGTGAACATAATCTTAAGACGTTGGAGATGTTAAATTGCGAAGGATTTTCAAATAGGCGGTAATATGACGATACGGCGGATCGATAAACTTAGGTATTTATTGAATGGGAGTTATGAGTTATGAATAGGAGGTTTTTATTGAATTTGGAGTTCTTCCTCAGACTAAAACTTCACAGGGTAATGTAGATGAGGACTACCAAGATTTTCATGCCAAATAACTGGCAGTCTGACATAGCGCCCCCATATGACAGGCCAGTGAACTGTCAGAAATCTACCGCTAGCTGAGCCCCTAACAGGAAAAATTGTCCGATATGGCTTACCATTTTTGCCAGGCACACGAAATTCGGTATGGGTGTGCGTCTCAGTAAGACGAACAAACGCAGGTGCGAGGTCCCGACCAACGCCGCTTGCGGCTTTAATTAGGGACCGAGCCCGAAGGGGCACGAAGGTCCCTATTGAAGTTGCTCTGTTTCTCTATTATTATTAGGGACCGAGCCCGAAGGGGCACGAAGGTCCCTATTGTTCTCGCTCTGTTTCTCTATTATTATTAGGGACCGAGCCCCGAAGGGGGACGAAGGTCCCTATTGTTCTCGCTCTGTTTCTCTATTATTAGGGACCGAGCCCGAAGGGGCACGAAGGTCCCTATTGAAGTTGCTCTGTTTCTCTATTATTAGGGACCGAGCCCGAAGGGGCACGAGGTCCCTATTGTTCTCGCTCTGTTTCTCTATTATTATTTTTTTTGTTCTTGTTCACACGCTTTTGGGCAATTTTGAGCATGTTCCCATGCTTCAAAACGAACGTGAATTTGCACGGGCATCACGTAGGGTGGCAGCTACGCCTCCAAAAAGACCCGTCCCCCGGTGACCCCCAGGAGCTCGATAGCGCCCCCTAGCGCGTTGTTTTTTGGGGCTGGCGCGTTGTCTTTCGGGGCTGGCATAGCGTTTAAGATAGGCGCACGAAATTTGGTAGGGACGTGTATCTCAATAAGACGAACAAACGCCTCACTGCAATGTCATGGCCACGCCCAACAGGAAGTGAGATAATTGGCCTTTTGTGTGATGAAATTTGACATACAATGGAATTTGAAACACTTCTCCTACACCGTACCTCAGATGGGCTTAAATTTTGGTGAACATAATCTTAAGATGTTGGAGATGTTAAATTGCGAAGGATTTTCAAATAGGCGGTAATATGACGATACAGCGGATCAATAAATTTAGGTATGAGTTATGAGTTATGGATGGGAGTTATTTATTGAATTTGGAGTTCCGTTTAAGATAGGCGCACGAAATTCGGTAGGGACGTGTATCTCAATAAGACGAACAAACGCCTCACTGCAATGTCATGGCCACGCCCAACAGGAAGTGAGATAATTGGCATTTTGTGTGATTTTCTGTAATATTGGACATACAATGGAATTTGAAACACTTCTCCTACACCGAACCTCAGATGGGCTTAAATTTTGGTGAACATAATCTTAAGACATTGGAGATGATAAATTGCGAAGGATTTTCAAATAGGCGGTAATATGACGATACGGCGGATCGATAAACTTAGGTATTTATTGAATGGGAGTTATGAATTATGAATAGGAGGTTTTTATTGAATTTGGAGTTCTTCCTCAGACTAAAACTTCACAGGGTAATGTAGATGAGGACTACCAAGATTTTCATGCCAAATAACTGGCAGTCTGACATAGCGCCCCCATATGACAGGCCAGTGAACTGTCAGAAAATGTACAGCAAATGAGCGTTTTAACACAAAGAGGATCGTGGGTGGCATACGATTTCAGCCAGACACACGAAAGTTGGTATGGGTGTGTATCTCACTAAGATGAACAAAATTGTAATTACAATGTCATGGCCACGCCCAACAGGAAGTGAGATAAGAAGACTTGTATTGCGATTTTGTGTGATATGACATACAATGGATTTTAAAACACTCCTCCTACACCGTACATCAGATGGGCGTAAAATTTGGTGTACATGAGCTCAAGACAATGGAGATGTTAAATTGCAAAGGGATTTTTGATATCTTGTAAGATGACAAAATGGCGGCCTGATGAATTTTGCTACCATTTGAAAGTGCCAAATGCAATAGGAGGTGTGTCACCACTTCATTTAGCAGACACTTCTCCTACAACGTACCTCAGATGGGCTTAAATTTTGGTGAACATAATCTTAAGACGTTGGAGATGTTAAATTGCGAAGGATTTTCAAATAGGCGGTAATATGACGATACGGCGGATCGATAAACTTAGGTATTTATTGAATGGGAGTTATGAATGGGAGGTTTTTATTGAATTTGGAGTTCTTCCTCAGACTAAAACTTCACAGGGTAATGTAGATGAGGACTACCAAGATTTTCATGCCAAATAACTGGCAGTCTGACATAGCGCCCCCATATGACAGGCCAGTGAACTGTCAGAAATCTACCGCTAGCTGAGCCCCTAACAGGAAAAATTGTCCGATATGGCTTACCATTTTTGCCAGGCACACGAAATTCGGTATGGGTGTGCGTCTCAGTAAGACGAACAAACGCAGGTGCGAGGTCCCGACCAACGCCGCTTGCGGCTTTAATTATTATTCTTGTTCTTGTTCACGCGCTTTTGGGCAATTTTGAGCATGTTCCCATGCTTCAAAACGAACGTGACTTTGCAGGGGCATCACGTAGGGCGGCAGCTACGCCTCCAAAAAGACCCGTCCCCTGGTGACCCCCAGGAGCTCGATAGCGCCCCCTAGCGCGTTGTCTTTCGGGGCTGGCATACCGTTTAAGATAGGCGCACGAAATTCGGTAGGGACGTGTATCTCAATAAGACAAACAAACGCCTCACTGCAATGTCATGTCCACGCCCAACAGGAAGTGAGATAATTGGCCTTTTATGAAATTTGACATACAATGGAATTTGAAACACTTCTCCTACACCGTACCTCAGATGGGCTTAAATTTTGGTGAACATAATCTTAAGATGTTGGAGATGTTAAATTGCGAAGGATTTTCAAATAGGCGGTAATATGACGATACAGCGGATCAATAAATTTAGGTATGAGTTATGAGTTATGGATGGGAGTTATTTATTGAATTTGGAGTTCCGTTTAAGATAGGCGCACGAAATTCGGTAGGGACGTGTATCTCAATAAGACGAACAAACGCCTCACTGCAATGTCATGGCCACGCCCAACAGGAAGTGAGATAATTGGCATTTTGTGTGATTTTGTAATATTGGACAGACAATGGAATTTGAAACACTTCTCCTACACCGAACCTCAGATGGGCTTAAATTTTGGTGAACATAATCTTAAGACATTGGAGATGATAAATTGCGAAGGATTTTCAAATAGGCGGTAATATGACGATACGGCGGATCGATAAACTTAGGTATTTATTGAATGGGAGTTATGAATTATGAATAGGAGGTTTTTATTGAATTTGGAGTTCTTCCTCAGACTAAAACTTCACAGGGTAATGTAGATGAGGACTACCAAGATTTTCATGCCAAATAACTGGCAGTCTGACATAGCGCCCCCATATGACAGGCCAGTGAACTGTCAGAAAATGTACAGCAAATGAGCGTTTTAACACAAAGAGGATCGTGGGTGGCATACGATTTCAGCCAGACACACGAAAGTTGGTATGGGTGTGTATCTCACTAAGATGAACAAAATTGTAATTACAATGTCATGGCCACGCCCAACAGGAAGTGAGATAAGAAGACTTGTATTGCGATTTTGTGTGATATGACATAAAATGGATTTTAAAACACTCCTCCTACACCGTACATCAGATGGGCGTAAATTTTGGTGTACATGAGCTCAAGACATTGGAGATGTTAAATTGCGAAGGGATTTTTGATATCTTGTAAGATGACAAAATGGCGGCCTGATGAATTTTGCTACCATTTGAAAGTGCCAAATTCAATAGGAGGTGTGTCACCACTTCATTTTGAAACACTTCTCCGACAACGTACCTCAGATGGGCTTAAATTTGGTGAACATAATCTTAAGACGTTGGAGATGTTAAATTGCGAAGGATTTTCAAATAGGCGGTAATATGATGATACGGCGGATCGATAAACTTAGGTATTTATTGAATGGGAGTTATGAGTTATGAATAGGAGGTTTTTATTGAATTTGGAGTTCTTCCTCAGACTAAAACTTCACAGGGTAATGTAGATGAGGACTACCAAGATTTTCATGCCAAATAACTGGCAGTTTGACATAGCGCCCCCATATGACAGGCCAGTGAACTGTCAGAAATCTACCGCTAGCTGAGCCCCTAACAGGAAAAATTGTCCGATATGGCTTACCATTTTTGCCAGGCACACGAAATTCGGTATGGGTGTGCGTCTCAGTAAGACGAACAAACGCAGGTGCGAGGTCCCGACCAACGCCGCTTGCGGCTTTAATTATTATTATTATTCTTGGGACACATTTTTTAACACGTTTTTGGGCAATTTTGAGCATGTTCCCATGCTTCAAAACGAACGAAATTTTGCACGGGCATCACGTAGGGCGGCAGCTACGCCTCCAAAAAGACCCGTCCCCCGGTGACCCCCAGGAGCTTGATAGCGCCCCCTAGTGCGTTGTTTTTTGGGGCTGGCGTGTTGTCTTTCGGGGCTGGCATACCGTTTAAGATAGGCGCACGAAATTTGGTAGGGACGTATATCTCAATAAGACGAACAAACGCCTCACTGCAATGTCATGTCCACGCCCAACAGGAAGTGAGATAATTGGCCTTTTGTGTGATTTTGTGGATATTGGACATACAATGGAATTTGAAACACTTCTCCTACACCGTACCTCAGATGGGCTTAAATTTTGGTTAACATAATCTTAAGACGTTGGAGATGTTAAATTGCGAAGGATTTTCAAATAGGCGCTAATATGACAATACGGCGGATCGATAAACTTAGGTATTTATTGAATGTGAATTATGAGTTATGAATGGGAGATTTTTATTAAATCTGGAGTTCTTCCTCAGACTAAAACTTCACAGGGTAATGTACATGAGGACTACCAAGATTTTCATGCCAAATAACCTGCAGTCTGACATAGCGCCCCCATATGACAGGCCAGTGAACTGTCAGAAAATGTACAGCAAATGAGCGTTTTAACACAAAAAGGATCGTGGGTGGCATACGATTTCAGCCAGACACACGAAAGTTGGTATGGGTGTGTATCTCACTAAGATGAACAAAATTGTAATTACAATGTCATGGCCACGCCCAACAGGAAGTGAGATAAGAAGACTTGTATTGCGATTTTCTGTGATATGACATAGAATAGATTTTAAAACACTCCTCCTACACCGTACATCAGATGGGCGTAAAATTTGGTGTACATGAGCTCAAGACATTGGAGATGTTAAATTGCGAAGGGATTTTTGATATCTTGTAAGATGACAAAATGGCAGCCTGATTAATTTTGCTACCATTTGAAAGTGCCAAATGCAATAGGAGGTGTGTCACCACTTCATTTAGCAGACACTTCTCCTACACCGTACCTCAGATGGGCGTAAATTTTGGTGAACATAATCTTAAGACGTTGGAGATGTTAAATTGCAAAGGATTTTCAAATAGGCGGTAATATGACGATACAGCGGATCGATAAACTTAGGTATTTATTGAATGGGAGTTATGAATGGGAGATATTTATTGAATTTGGACTTCTTCCTCAGACTAAAACTTCACAGGGTAATGTAGATGAGGACTACCAAGATTTTCATGCCAAATAACTGGCAGTCTGACATAGCGCCCCCATATGACAGGCCAGTGAACTGTCAGAAAATGTACCGCAAATGAGCACTTTAACACAAAGAGGATCGTGGGTGGCATACGATTTCAGCCAGACACACGAAAGTTGGTATGGGTGTGTATCTCACTAAGATGAACAAAATTGTAATTACAATGTCATGGCCACGCCCAACAGGAAGTGAGATAAGAAGACTTGTATTGCGATTTTGTGTGATAAGACATACAATGG
The DNA here is from genome assembly GCA_036785185.1 of Paratrypauchen microcephalus. Taxonomy (NCBI): domain Eukaryota; kingdom Metazoa; phylum Chordata; class Actinopteri; order Gobiiformes; family Gobiidae; genus Paratrypauchen; species Paratrypauchen microcephalus. The sequence goes on from JAVJIX010000030.1 coordinate 2,420,153, forward strand.
ATTTTAAAACACTCCTCCTACACCGTACATCAGATGGGCGTAAATTTTGGTGTACATAAGCTCAAGACAATGGAGATGTTAAATTGCGAAGGGATTTTTGATATCTTGTAAGATGACAAAATGGCGGCCTGATGAATTTTGCTACCATTTGAAAGTGCCAGATGCAATAGGAGGTGTGTCACCACTTCATTTAGCAGACACTTCTCCTACAACGTATCTCAGATGGGCTTAAATTTTGGTGAACATAATCTTAAGACGTTGGAGATGTTAAATTGCGAAGGATTTTCAAATAGACGGTAATATGACGATACGGCGGATCGATAAACTTAGGTATTTATTCTTATGAGTTATGAATGGGAGGTTTTTATTGAATTTGGAGTTCTTCCTCAGACTAAAACTTCACAGGGTAATGTAGATGAGGACTACCAAGATTTTCATGCCAAATAACTGGCAGTCTGACATAGCGCCCCCATATGACAGGCCAGTGAACTGTCAGAAATCTACCGCTAGCTGAGCCCCTAACAGGAAAAATTGTCCGATATGGCTTACCATTTTTGCCAGGCACACGAAATTCGGTATGGGTGTGCGTCTCAGTAAGACGAACAAACGCAGGTGCGAGGTCCCGACCAACGCCGCTTGCGGCTTTAATTATTATTATTATTATTCTTGGGACACTTTTTTTAACACGCTTTTGGGCAATTTTGAACATGTTCCCATGCTTCAAAACGAACGAAATTTTGCACGGGCATCACGTAGGGCGGCAGCTACGCCTCCAAAAAGACCCGTCCCCCGGTGACCCCCAGGAGCTTGATAGCGCCCCCTAGTGCGTTGTTTTTTGGGGCTGGCGCATTGTCTTTCGGGGCTGGCATACCGTTTAAGATAGGCGCACGAAATTTGGTAGGGACGTATATCTCAATAAGACGAACAAACGCCTCACTGCAATGTCATGTCCACGCCCAACAGGAAGTGAGATAATTGGCCTTTTGTGTGATTTTGTGGATATTGGACATACAATGGAATTTGAAACACTTCTCCTACACCGTACCTGAGATGGGGTTAAATTTTGGTGAACATAATCTTAAGACGTTGGAGATGTTAAATTGCGAAGGATTTTCAAATAGGCGCTAATATGACAATACGGCGGATCGATAAAGTTAGGTATTTATTGAATGTGAATTATGAGTTATGAATGGGAGATTTTTATTAAATTTGGAGTTCTTCCTCAGACTAAAACTTCACAGGGTAATGTACATGAGGACTACCAAGATTTTCATGCCAAATAACTGGCAGTCTGACATAGCGCCCCCATATTACAGGCCAGTGAACTGTCAGAAAATGTACAGCAAATGAGCACTTTAACACAAAGAGGATCGTGGGTGGCATACGATTTCAGCCAGACACACGAAAGTTGGTATGGGTGTGTATCTCACTAAGATGAACAAAATTGTAATTACAATGTCATGGCCACGCCCAACAGGAAGTGAGATAAGAAGACTTGTATTGCGATTTTCTGTGATATGACATAGAATAGATTTTAAAACACTCCTCCTACACCGTACATCAGATGGGCGTAAAATTTGGTGTACATGAGCTCAAGACATTGGAGATGTTAAATTGCGAAGGCATTTTTGATATCTTGTAAGATGACAAAATGGCGGCCTGATGAATTTTGCTATCATTTGAAAGTGCCAAATGCAATAGGAGGTGTGTCACCACTTCATTTAGCAGACACTTCTCCTACACCGTACCTCAGATGGGCTTAAATTTTGGTGAACATAATCTTAAGACATTGGAGATGTTAAATTGCAAAGGATTTTCAAATAGACGGTAATATGACGATACGGCGGATCGATAAACTAGATATTTATTGTTATGAGTTATGAATGGGAGGTTTTTATTGAATTTGGAGTTCTTCCTCAGACTAAAACTTCACAGGGTAATGTAGATGAGGACTACCAAGATTTTCATGCCAAATAACTGGCAGTCTGTCATAGCGCCCCCATATGACAGGCCAGTGAATTGTCAGAAATCTACCGCTAGCTGAGCCCCTAACAGGAAAAATTGTCCGATATGGCTTACCATTTTTGCCAGGCACACGAAATTCGGTATGGGTGTGTGTCTCAGTAAGACGAACAAACGCAGGTGCGAGGTCCCGACCAACGCCGCTTGCGGCTTTAATTATTATTATTCTTGTTCATACACGCTGGGGCAATTTTGAGCATGTTCCCATGCTTCAAAACGAACGAAACTTTGCACGGGCATCACAAAGTGCTGCCAGTACGACCACACAAAGTCCCGTCCCCCAGTGACCCCCAGGAGCTCGATAGCGCCCCCTAGCGCGTTGTCTTTCGGGGCTGGCGTACCGTTTAAGATAGGCCCACGAAATTCGGTAGGGACGTGTATCTCAATAAGATGAATAAATGCCTCACTGCAATGTCATGGCCACGCCCAACAGGAAGTGAGATAATTGGCCTTTTGTGTGATTTTGGGGTATTTGACATAGAATGGAATTTGAAACACTTCTCCTACACCGTACCTCAGATGGGCTTCAATTTTGGTGAACATAATCTTAAGACGTTGGAGATGTTAAATTGCGAAGGATTTTCAAATAGGTGGTAATATGACGATACGGCGGATCGATAAAGTTAGGTATTTATTGAATGTGAGTTATGAGTTATGAATGGGAGGTATTTGTTGCTAGGCAACGCCCTGATCAAAGGTCTTTGATCTTTGTACCTTTGATCTGATATAGCTGCAAGCAGCAATGTGGGGACAAGCATCGAAGGTTCATGTAGGCCTCAGCATGTAGGCCACATGCAGGGTCTGACAGGGTCTAACAGAGTCTGACAGGGTCTGACAGGGTCTGACAGGGTCTGACAGGGTCTGTTCTGACAGGGTATCTACAATGTCATGGCCACGCCCAACAGGAAGTGAGATAATTGTGCCAGGCACACGAAATTTGGTATGGCTGTGCGTCTCAGTAAGACGAACAAACGCAGGTGCGAGGTCCCGACCAACGCCGCTTGCGGCTTTAATTGTAATTGTAGTAGCAAAAGTTATTTAACAGTTTTTCCATAATTCATATTTTTTACTTGTGAGTAATTCTTTTGCATATGCATGCAATACCAGCAAAATAATGAGTAAAACTATAATGTGGAACAGTGGGGAATCTAATCTTTTTTTGCTTGGCTTGAATTATCTTAAAGCAGGACTCTACAGCATGCATGTGAATGGGAGATCTGAATGTAAGGAATACTAAACAATGGGCCCAGGTTTGATTAAGTATTCAGAGGCTGAGCTGTCACAGATCAGCAGATGTTCACAGCTGATGGAGCCGAGCTGGAGTGGAACAGAGCAGTACAGTATGGACTGGAGATGGTCACAGCATCCCAAAAGCATCCACTGCTCATTAGAATGTTCTGTAATAGTTGGAGAGAAGAGGATAAAACAAGACACTGAACATATGAACATGAACCATAGTGGATCTCATGAGACAATGCTATCACTATATCAACTGAAAAAAAAAAAAAAAAATCTGTTAAAAGCAGCTCTATGCTCAAACAAAGACCTTTTCCCCTCGACACGTCCTATTGGTTAGCCTCACATTATGCTCTGAGGGAGTGACAAGGGAATTTGATCAACTACAATAAACTTACAATGTAAGTGAACTTACAAAAAAATAACATTACTTACCTCTATCTCTATCATATAAAGCTACTAAAGGCCAACACACACTACAGGATTTTTCGTGTCATGTCTTAAGTGATTTTTAACGCAGACCACAGACACAAGGAGAATCTTATGAGATTTAAAATCTCCGATCGCTAAGACTGCTGCAGGAAATGGCTGTGGACCACAGGCTATACAGCTGTAAGCGCACCTCACGTCAGCTGTTTCCTGTCTACAATAAAACCACTCGCTTTGAGACTCTTAAGTGTTCAAAAGATCAGAGCATTGCACTTCTAGTTTAGATACAAGACAAAACTGTGTTATTATTATTTGTGAAATGTGGTGCAGTACTTCAGACACATGATTTTTAAAGCATAAAAGATTGGCGATAAAGTAAAACAATGGAGAAGGAACTTCAAGCCTGCGGCAGTCTGTCAGTCCTGATGTGGAACATAAGGTCTCTGAGAAATAACATGGATGAACTGTGTGCACTTGTTCAGACCCAGAGGGAGTACACTGTTAGCAGTATTATGTGCTTCACAGAGACCTGGTTTCATACAAACTTCCTGGATAATAGTGCATCTGTACCAGGGTTTAAGACTGTGTGGGCAGACAGAGCGGTAAGAAGAAGGGCGGCGGGATTGCTGTTTTGGTGAACGAAATGTGGTGTAATTTTTGCCATATTATTGTGAAGGAGTGTATCTGTTTGCCGGACATTGACCTTTTGGCTTTGGGAATGCGTCCATATTATTTACTTCTGTCCTGTTCATTGGAGTTTACATCCCTCCCTCAGTGGATGAAGATGCTGCCTATGACAGGATACACACTGTGGTTGCTGAGCTGCAGTCAAAACCTCCAGAGGCTCTACTTTTGATTTCTGGTGGTTTCTGGTTTTCTGGTTTCTTCAACTATGCTTCCTTGGACAGCGTTTTACCTACACTTTACCAGTATGTGGATCGTAAAACTCAGGACAATAGAACTCTATACCTGCTGTATGCAGATTCTAAGGAGGCATACAGCGCCACTGCCGTGCCCCCACTGGGACAATCAGACCACAATCTTGTCCTGTTAACACCTCAGCATGTACCTGGAGTGAAGAGGCAGCCTGTCACCACAAGGACTATAAGGAAGTGGAGTCAGGGAGCCAGCCATGCACTTCAGGACTGCTTTGAGACCACAGACTGGGATGTGCTCTGCCAGTCCCATGGGGCCAACATTGTCAGCATGATGGGCTGTATGACAGATTAGATCAACTTCTTTCTGTGTAAAGTTTAAATATCTCTCTGTCTGGGTGGGATTTCCTTCAGGTATGCGGCGTGTAGTTCATTGTCCCCTATTAACTGGCATGAAAAATCTATAGTCTTGAACCAAACTAACATCAGAAGAAGGGCCCTTGGGTGCTCCACTTCGCTTACCTACTGACATTTTGCCCCAGCAGCATTGAAGAATGGGTCAAATGCAGATGATGGGACAATAAAGTAGCTCTTAATGTGTTCTAAAAATATAAAATACATGAGTAAGAGGGTTTATCTTTTTGAAAACTGACAGTCTGAACCTGATTTTTAAGATAAGGGGCTGGAATTGACAGATTACGAATTCCCATGGAACCCATAGTTGGGATTTTACAAATGAAATAAACATGTTTACATCCTGTTCCAAAAACAACATGGGTCTCCAAAGACAAGTTCCCCTTTTGTCACAGCTGTAGGAGTGCTTTACAACATTCACGCTCCATTTAACTCTCCTCTTGTGCATTTGTTGACTTTGATTGGCACCCACTTAAGTCCCCTTGTCTTCAATAAACCATGTATTTACTGTGATTTCCCCCCTTCTGCTGGTAGATGAATTTCTATGCAAATGAATCGCACCAGTGCCACTAACTGAATTAAAAGCCCAGCACAACTTATTCAGACATTGTAAATTACATATAAGATTTATTTTCAAATTACACAAACTATTCTCACAACTGTAACCACAATAGAACTATAAAAATAAGCCTTGTATTTACTGCTATTTTGCCCTTTTGTTGGTTCGCAGAATGTCCATATGAATAAAATATAGGAGCAATGGCACTGTTTGGAGGCCGTTTAGATGACTGGTGAAGAAATATGCGTTTAAGTTACAGAATATGGGAAAGACGATGGAGCTTTGGTAATGTTGACAAGGGAATCAAAGCAAATATATTCTAGTGCCATTTACAGTGGTATCGTATTGTGAGCCGAGGCTGTGCAATTCCCACGTCCACCCTGTGCATATCCACGGAATGACATTTTAATGACTGTTTACAACATGAATATAAATAATGGTTCAGGTTCTACAGACCTTTTCACCCTAGAGGTTAATATGTGTACACTTCTAATTAACACAGATAGAGTTGGATTGAGTCCTTTAGAAATGTAATATAAAAATGCATTTACAAATTTACTATATTTGAATCATAGACCGTATAAAGAAGTGTGTGACGTCACCCACAGTGCTTGGTTCCAATCAAATGAACAATTGTGTCTCATCTGACACAGGTCTATTGCTCTTTGGTTGCTACGCCATCTATTTTTCTTCTTGTTCTTTTACCCTCTGTTTTATATTGTATATTATATTTGATGAGTGAGCTACCGTACCCAAAGCAATTTCCCTTGTGGATCAATAAAGTTTGTCTAAGTCTAAGTCTAAGTCTAAGTCTAATGAAGCTCATCGAGGTTATAGGGAAGAATTTGGAGCCGCGTTCAATATTATTATCGATATATTGATATAATCAATATTATTGCTATACCAATATATTCAATATTATTATACTATACTATATTATGTGCAATCTGTGAAATACTGAAATACTCTACTTACTACTTACTCAACTTACACCTTATTTAATCCTACCTGTACCTTTGTACTTTATTATATTTTATAAATTTTTTTTTACATTTCCCCTGCACTTTTTGCAACACTTTTTACCATGTACTATTATTCAAATCAATCAATCAATCAATCAAAACTTAATTTCTATAGCACCTTCCAATAACCGAAGCCGACCAAAGTGCTGTACAACATTAAAAACAAGATAAAAAAAAAAACAATAAACATCATACAAATAGGACAACAAAGCACATTAAAATACCATTAAAATACCAATTAAGATAACCATTAAAATAAAGAATGTGTCCCAGGGCCACTAAGTGTTAAAAGCCATCCTAAATAAGAAGATTTTAAGTTTGGCTTTGAACAGAGGGAGGTCAGAGATGGAACGTAACTCAATGGGCAAAAAGTTCCAGAGTTTTGGACCGGCCACTGCAAAAGAACGATCACCCCACTGTTTGCTCCGGGACCGGGGGACCTCCAGCAGATGTTGCCCAGCAGATCATAGAGCTCTGCTGGGTTGGTGAGGGGTCAAAATCTCACACACGTAGGAAGGTGCAAGATGATTGACTGCATTAAAAACAAACATCAAAATTTTAAAATGAATTCTGAACTGGACAGGGAGCCAGTGCAAGGAATACAGGACAGGGGTGATGTGGTCGTGTTTCTGACTGTTAGTGAGCAGATGAGCTGCAGCAATTTGCACGAACTGCAAACAGTGAAGACCAGCTTGATTAATCCCCACATAGAGTGCATTGCAGTAGTCTATGCGGGAACTAACAAAGGCATGGATAGCTTTCTCCAGGTCACCACTGCTCAAAAAGGGTTTAACCTTTGCCAGGAGGCGGAGCTAAAAGAAGCTTGCTCTGACCACAGAATCTATTTGTTTATCAAATTTTAGACTGCTATCCAATTTCACCACCAAATTTTTGACAACGTGGTTAAAGGAAAAGTAACGTTTTTTTTTTTTTACAATTTGAGCCTTATTTCGGTAATAAAACAAGTTGTTTTACTCACCCATTGCACTTTGGTGTCATATGGAGTACTTCCAGAGATGTTTTAGATTTGCGGTTAGCCTAGCGCGACTTCTAGCCATAGCTCGGGGCATATAATATATTCCCCGAGCATGTAATATGCCCCGTGCGGGCTCCAAATAACACAAACTTTAGCACTTTTCAAATCATAGAAGCTCGATGTCTTAGTCTACGATTTCGTTTGAATCAAAAGTGGCCTGTAATCCGAGATTTATCCATAGTTTACAGCTTTGCGTTTCATGTTTGGGTCCCAGGAGCTGAGAGCACAGTCCGCACATGCGCACTGGCCTCCTCATCTACTCGAAACTATGGCTAAATCTCGGATTACAGGCCACTTTTGACCACACGAAATCATAGGCTAAGACATCAAGCTTCTATGATTTGAAAAGTGCTAAAGTTTGTTTTATTTGGAGACCGCAAACAAGTGCCCCAAGAACTCACATTATGGAGATCGCAAATCTAAAACATCTCTGGAAGTGCTCCATATGACATCAAAGTGCTATGGGTGAGTAGAACAACTTGTTTTATTACCGAAATAAGGCTCAGATTGTAAAAAAAACGTTACTTTTCCTTTAAAGTGGGGACGCAGAGCAACAAGACCAGCAGCTGAGATACTGGGCAGGTTGGATGTTCCAAACACAATGCATTCTGTTTTATCCTCATTTAAACAGTGAAAATTCTGGGACAGCCACAGTGTGATATCATCTAAACATCTGTTGACAGTCCAGACTGTCAGAGGAATTAGGGATAACTGGCAGGTAGATTTGTAAATCATCTGCATACAGATGGAAGGACGTGATTTGAGATAACTGCACCTAAAGGCAACATGTACAGAGAAAATAGAACAGGGCCCAAAATGGATCCCTGTGGCACCCCAGAGGTCAAAGGGACTGAGGCGGAGGAGAGGTCACCAATCATAACAGAGAATGTCCTATCCGTTAAATATGACCTAAACCACTGCAACACAGGTCCATGAAGGTGTTAGGAGGACTGAATGGTCCACGGTGTCAAACAGTGCAGTAAGGTCTAACATGACTAGCAGCACAGGCTTTTTCACATCCAGGGATAAAAGAATGTCATTCTGCACTTTGAGCAGTGCAGATTCGGTGCTGTGTCGTGTCCTGAAGCCAGACTGTAATTTTTCAAAAATGTGATTGTTTTCTAGAAAAGAATGCATTGCATTCATGAATTGCATGAATTGCATGTTATTAGTACTTCTTGACTATCTTAGCGAGTCAGTGGTTCTTCTGTTCCTAAGCATTTGATTGCATTGTTGACCTTGTGTTGATCCTGCATATGACAAATAAACAATCTTGAATCTTGAATCTATTACAATTTCCAACTGCGAGTATCATAGCAACCCAAGAACCAGTCAATAGCAAGACTCTTGAAGGTAATGCAGGTTTAGCAGGGAGTGGCCTGAGCAGTGCTGTTCTTGCTAACACTAGTGGGAACAACCTCGGCAAAAGAATGTACCTTATTTGTCTGTTTTTTTTATGTTTATATCCTGATTTGTGGACTAAATAGACAAATAAAAACACTATGATCATGTAAAGCAGGTTAACAGATATTTTAAGATTAAAATGATTCTGACAGCAGCATTTATTGAGAGAGTGCATAGCTACTGTATGTCCATTTATATTTACAGTCAATGATTTCAATACCATATATATATTTTTTTACTTGCCTATCATGTTTTTACCATTGCAGTCAGATTGGTATTGTCTATATTTTCTATGGCCGGTGGATTTTCATCTCTTTTGTTATTGAACAATTGCCTTAATTACACCTCTAGTAAAATATAAGATTAGAAGTGCTGGGGAAATGGAGATGTGTGGGTGGCAGTGGTGGGGTATTATTTGGAAAAAGCTGGGGCCGTCTGAGCAGAGCAAAAGAGCAACATTTTCAGACTGGAATGACTCTGGGGAGCATTTTTCGAAAGAACAACTGCTAGTGTGTGAAAAACAGTGGGCCAGTGCGGACATGGCCTGAGGCAGCAGTGAATTGCTAACTACAGCCAGATCAAGAACAGCAATATCTGTGCTCGTTATTGGCTGCCCGCTTCCCTTATTACTGCTGCTAGTGCTGTGTGCTGCTTTGCTGGCCTCTCTCACTGTCACAGTCTGGCCACAGTAAGTTCAGTAGATGCTAAACAGAAATACAGTCATAGGTTTAGTCCAATCATGACAGTAAAATACACTAATGGACATAAAGTTGGTAAAACATTTGTCTCATGTCATAAAATGCCAAGTTGGTAAATGGGATTAGTGTGACCAGCTAATTAAAACGTGTAAAGTTTGGTCTAATCCTCCATCTTTAATCATGACTCCTTGGGCGCTGCACTGTGTTAGCATTTTGCTTCTGAATGGTCACCCGGGTTGTACTGATGGACAAATGCAGAGAGCAAACTCCCCTAAAGGAAGGACAAAGTGTACCATAAGTCAAAAGATACTCTATGCCCATGTTAAGAAAAGGAATACAATTACACGTTTAGAAACTATATTAGAATAGCGTGTAATACACATTTAGTTTAATTTTATAAAGAAGACACTTCACTCCAGTTTTGATGAACAGTGTGATACTGACATGCTAGAGAAGAATAAAAAACTTTTCTTTTGAAGTGGGGTGTGTGAAAGAAAGTTTTATTTCAAACATCTCAAAACACACTAAAAGCACCAACTGAGCATCCATATCCATTACATTACTTCTTCTACCTGCAGAGAGAGTCACACAGTTTTGAATGGCAATGGTGAATGATGTACAATAGTGTCCCCTCTTATGGTAAATATGTACTGCAATCAGGGCTCTGAACATGAGAGTATACATTTCAAAGGGGCTCTCCTGGGTAAAATACTGATTAATAAAAAGAAATTATATATAAAATAATAATAAAATCCACATAAAAATTGAGATATTTCCCACCCTTTTGAACTTTGCTCACATAAAGTTTTAATCCATACAAAGAATCCTTTAACACTAGTGTTCAAAGTTGGATATGCATAAATCAAAGTTTTAAAACAACACTTCACATCTGAACAACTTCTATCAATACAGTGAACTGAAGAACGTCTCCCCAGATATGGCTGTACTGCACCACTATAGACATGAGCATTCTCCTCTTATGAGCACTTGACCGTCATTTTATAGATTTCTTATGATGATGAAGACCATATTATAAACACTGCTATGAACTTTAAGTCACCTATCTACAGTCAAACTCTGCATCATCATCATTTTGCAAAGAGCTGTTTGAAAACAGGTCTTCTCTTCTAGATTTCAGTGGGCGTGATTGACGGGGGATTTGCCAAACGCAGGGTCCATACATGTCAAAACAAACGTGGAATCTTCTAAGTAAAAAAATAAAGGGGAAAATACCAGAGGGCCAGGGCTGCATTATTGCACAACAAGATTTTCCAGCAAAGACAGGATATTTTGCTCTTTGAGAGGACATTCAATTATCTAAACAATTGCAGTTTCTGTCATTTGAGAATAGCGCCCACTCAATTTGCAATTTTTTTTTACCATTTCTTGTGCAGCTCTACAGAGGACTGAGAAACATGTGGACTTCTGTAGAATCAATATGTGAAGTTCTATATTAAGGTAAGAGTTCTGTTCTGAGTGATACTTCAGAGAGATATTCAAGATCAAATGCCTTCAGTTTTTGAGACACATGTTCCAAATAAGCAGCTGTAATTGGACTGACAAAAAACTTGTAGTAGAAATAATTTACTGTATCTGCTGTACTACATCAGGAGACCATTTCTCCAGGCTCCAAACACAGCCACACATTGAGTCTGATTATGTGTCACACTTAGATAGGCCATGTGGCTTGAATGATGGATTGTTATATTTGCAACAACCTTGCTGTGTTTGATTATGGTACAGTGGACGCACCAGCGTCTTTACTGTGTTGATAGATGGCCTGCAATGCTAAAAACTTAAATTGCTATAAACTCTTATAAACCAGCAAATGCAAATTTCTTTCCAGAAAGTTTTATATGGAGGTCAGACAGCAGCAAGTATTTGGTGGGAGAAAGGACATGAACATTTAGTTCCTATTTAGCTTTTTCCCCCACTTACTTGTTCCTGCCCCTAATAGGTATACAGTACTATAGTGAACACAAATAAAGTACACGTTAGTAATACTGTGTCAGATTCAGTGCTTAGTACAGTACTCTTGGCCCATATACTGTTCTGACTAAGCACTTTGAGTATATGGTGGAGATGGGACTTGGATCCAGCAGCTTTATTGCACATGCAGCGTCTGTGGAGCCTTCAGCCAGTATCTGACTCAATATTAGTTTAAACTGCTCCCCACATACAATTAATTAATGAGTATTAAAAAGGATCCCACTGGTACAGCCCATGTAGCAAAGACTTTTCCTGAATAAATACAAAATAAAAATAATGTGATCAATGAAAAGTTAAAACAAAATTTTGAGTATTCAAAATATAATTGGACTGAGACTGAAGACTGAACCACTACACAGCTACTACTAGCTGATGACAAAATTAAACAAAATTAAAACTACAATTTGAAAACCACAGCTCTACTGTAGAAAGTGATGAGTGGAAAGAGTCAAGGATTTGGTGTAGCTAGGCATCGTGTGCAGGGTAAAGGAATGTATAATGTCACAGGGGAAATGTAAATAAATACATGTCATAACTAGTACAATATAAAGTTATGCATTTTTGTATTTGCAGTGGAGGGAACAGCAGGCCCTTTAATACAAATGTAATTAGACTTGTATAAGATTATTGTGAAGCTTCTGCTCATAATGATGCGAGATTAGATGAGCACTCAAAGCCCACAAACACACTGCCTCCCAAGGGCAAGCCACGAACTGCTCCTTGTCACGATCAGAACTGGAAAAAACAGGAGGCAAGAGGCTTTGGTATAGTTCAGGAACAAAATGTGATTAAAACCATGCATTTAATCACTGACGAGATATGGTCAGAAAATCTCATTTCAGCCACAGAAGATTGGTGAAGGAACTGAAGACACTCAAATCAAGTTTACAGGTTTGTGCATTCTGAACTTAATGAGAAATAATGACACTATTTATTTATTTAGACCCAGTGCTTAAAATGACACTAAACTTTAGAAATTTCTCGTGGCACATTTGCACACACTTATACAATATTGTGAACATTTTCAAGGCACACCTGATGGTCTCTAATGATGCATGCACTGCTGTTTAGTGGTTTCTAGTCAGTAAACTTGATGATTCACTCCAGGTCCAGCTCTCGTACAGTAATTTTGGGAGATTAGATGAATACTCAAAGCAGCCAGATGCATTCACCTCTACCCAAGGGCACGGCGTGATCTGTTACAGGCCACAACGATAAACCTCTGAAAAACAGGGGGGCCGTGGTTTACATTTAGAAATAGTGATAAATGTGGGGTCAACAGCCTGGCGGGGCGTGCTCGAGTGGGACACAGAAGGGGAGAACAGGAGAAGGGGCCGGCCCAGTGTGCTGCACGCCCTAATCTGTGCTTACCAGTGCAGCGCTCTGTGGCAGCAAGCAAATAAATCTGCCAAGCAGCAGCAGATTCATAAAATCCCTCAGGTGGCTCTGTTCATTTATCTACATTTGCCAGGGCTTCCAGCTGCCAAAAGCAGGTGGCACACTTTGCCTTGAAAATTGACTGTTTTTAAGATGTAGCGCTCTTTAAAGGGATGGTGCACAGACGGCGTCTGAGACAGGTGACAAGGTCGTGACGTTCCACGAATGTATCCATGAATGGCGACAGTTGCGGTTTTATAACTTTGCAAGTTTGAATGTGAATTGTCTCATTGGATGAAGAAAATGAGATGTAAAATGGCAGAAAATTTCCAATATCCTGCTGCAAAAATAAGTGTGGGAGATTGGTGGTACTTCCTGGGAATTAAAAGCAGCGTCAGGGAGACGAGTGGGCGGTCGCTCAGGGCAGTGGAGGCAGAGGAGCCCCTGCACCAGATAAGAAATTATAGATGGAAATAATCTGCACATCTATTTCCACTCCTCCCGTCCCAGATGACTGCAAATATGATGTGGAGAAGAGGGAAATTAAAAGTCCTGATGAGACGCGAGCACTTGTTGGGGAGAGAAGTGCTTCATGGGATTGCACCTGGGGCCCAAAACAGCTGCTAGCCAACGCATATGGGCCACACAAGTCATATTAATGTGAAACCATCTTGAAATAATGTAAGGAGTGAAATGCAGGAGTCCTGGAGTTAGAACAAGTGATTAGATCAGCCTAAACCTCAACAAGTGGACATAGACTGAACTTGTGAACAGTGTATCAACCGGTTGGTAGTGAATATAGAGCTGTATACAAAAATCATACAGTAATTTTTACTGTACAGACTCCCTCACTGCAGATCTGACCTGGTGGAGTCACCTGCTTGTTTTGATGGTGATAGATACCATACCCTTGAACATTCCATACAAAGTAAAAGCATCTTAATGGATGTAAGCAGGTTGCATACACTCCTCGAGAAAAAGTAATGCATTTTCAAATCTAGACTCATTCTGATTGGAAAGATACATAAGCTTTGGACACAAAAACCAAAGATCTCAATAGCAAATGTATGTTTGTTCAAACACCACAGACCCACAGCAATGCTCAGTCTTCTTTCACGTTTTCCTATTGATCATAAAATACACTGTACATGTCCCTGTATCTCTCTTTGAAGAAACTGCAACACATAGACTACACAGCTTTGTTGGTGTTTTATTTTGTACTATCAATAGCATATACAGTTCTTGTGGAAAATATTGTCTGTATTAAGGTATAAGAATCTTAGTATCAAATCTCAGAATATAACAAGAAATAGACTTGAGAATTGAGGAAACACAAACATTCTTAGTTGGCAGCACTGGGGAGGTACTGTAGCTGTTAACTTGAAAACTACCGCTTCATGACACCGCAAGATGGACCAGAACATTTTGAGCTTTGGAGATATAGACAAATAATGCAGGGTTACTCATGTGTGAATGAAACAAATGATAATAATGATAATAATACCTATTCTAACAATATTCTGACCTGGCTTAAAGCTCACAGAAGTAATTCTTTACGCAATATAGGACCTTTAAAACTATAACTTACTTTTCACATACAGTATACAGTAAGGGAGTTTGAAAAATGTATTGACCAGATTTTAAATGATACAAAATCCCTAATAATTTTGACACACATTTCCTTTCAGATGTATCAAAAAGTCTTTGGCAGTCACAGAAGTAAATAGTGTGTTATGCATAAACATTCCCATAGTAACATTCTCTGCTCTCTGTCATTTCACATTTAATTGCATCTCCATTTGAATTCAGCACCGGCTTTGAAACACAGAGTGGTCTATGCGGAGAGATGAAATGAGCGAGAGCAAACATGAATATGAGTTTTCACACAGCCTCCCTCGCCATTTTTTCCTCTCAAGAGCTTTAATATTGACATGAATAACTTTGATGGATTCTACACTTTTCCACACTCTTCCTTTCAAAATGACTGGCTACATACAGTTGAACACGTGGGGAACATTTTGTAACACCATTCACGCATTTCAACGTGAAAAACATCATTACGAAATTAAACTGATTCATCCCACTCTTTTTCAAATTATTACACATTCAATAGTCACTTTATCGGGGCATGAAACTATCTGTTCCTTTAGCATCTCAAGTGAAGGAGAATATCGCCATCTGTCATCCCAGGGTACCACGGCGGCTTGATGGTCTCTTCTGTTGAAGGCATTATGCAGAAACCACCACGATTACACATCATTAGAGCCAGTGCAATGCTGCTGACTGCATTTTTTTAAGAGCAGGTCAGGGGTAAGTAACAAGGAGGAAAAGTGCAAACCGAGCAGAAATCTCGCGATGCATGTGGTCAAGTCTTGCAGAATCACATCATGCCCACTCTGACACTGCTGCAATAATTTAGAGAAAAATGCCTTCAAAGCAGAATTATCACTTCAGAGAAATAAACTTGCGAAAAGATCTACATCGAGTGAAGAAAAGTTAAGAGGAAACAAAATATGTAAAATGGAAATTGTGGTTCAAAATGTGGTTGTATGTATTCCATCATCAAGTCCCTGTAAGGCTCTGAACAGACATGGCCCACTTCAGTTTTACCACATTGACAATGTCTCATCTGGTCTCAGAAGAGAAGGATTGGGCCTGGTTAACACTGGATTAGAGACCACTGGGACTACAGATACAGCAATAGCTCTAATGCATACTACTGCTGTGTCACAATACTCAAATTTCTATACTAAGGAATAGACCCGATACTCAATACTGACTCAGATACCACTATGAACAAAAACACTCTTTATTTAGACTGTCATTTTACTTTAAAAGTCCTATATTAAACAGAATAGACTCTTTAAAGGAAAAGTAACGTTATTTTACAATCTGAGCCTTCTTTCGGTAATAAAACAAGTCGTTTGACTCACCCATATCACGTTCGTGTCATTTGGAGCTGTTTGAAGAAAGTTATGTTGTAGCGTATCCGTTAGCATTTGTATTCGGGGCATTACTTTGCGGTCTCCAAATAACACAAACTTTAGCACTTTTCAAATCATAGAAGCCCGATGTCTTAATGTAAGAATTTGTTTGAAGCAAAAGTGGCCTGTAATCCGAGATTTATCCATAGTTTTCAGCTTTGCGTTTCATGTTTGGGTCCCGGGAGCAGTCCGCGCATGCGCACTGGCGTCCTCATCTACTCGAAACTATGGCTAAATCTCGGATTACAGGCCACTTTTGCTTCAAACGAAATATTTCATTAAGACATCGGGCTTCTATGATTTGAAAAGTGCTAAAGTTTGTGTTATTTGGACACCGCAAAGCAATGCCCCGAGCAAATGATACAGCACCATGTTAACGGATACGGGATCATTACTAGAACAGAACGGCTCAACATAAGTTCTGCGATACTGCTCCAATTGACAGAAAAATGCTATGGGTGAGTAAAACTACTTGTTTTATTGCCGAAAGAAGGCTCAGATTGTAAAAAAACATTAATTTGCCTTTAAGCCACGTTATACTGTTGTTACCTCATCATAAACATACCTGGAGTTGTGTTTTGTTTCATTCACACGTGAGTAACCCTTTATTTTTAGTCTGTCTTCATCTCCCAAGCTCAAAATGCTCTGTTCCACACTGTGATATCATGAAGTGGTAGTTAACAGATTGTCAGTTCCCGGGCTGAAATGATCCAAATGATTCTAATGAAGGTGGATGGCGTTCAAAAACACAGTGGAGCAGTTCCTGTATTACCACATGACATCGCAAGGTGGAAGAGAGTTTTTTCAGTTTGAGAGAAGCCTAAATATGCAGGGTTTGTGTGTTAAACCTGTGTGAATTGGAACAAAACACAACTCCAGGTATGTTTGTGATGAGGAAACAGCATTATAACATAGATCATAAAATAGCAATGCTTTTTAAAGTAATATTTAATATTGTTTTTTTTAATATTGCTTTTAAATTTTAATATTGCTCATTTACTTTTAATCACAGGGCCTTAAGGAATAAATCTCATTTCTGTCACATGTTTGAATGACAAATAAAGGACCTTGAACCTTAAATAATACTTGCTGTACTTTCTTTTATATTACCATGTGACTTTATATCTGTGTGGTCCAGATCGTTTCCATAGTGGTCTATGGGCAACTTGTACTTGTTCTGATTCATCTCAAGATCATTCTAAAGCTATTCAGGAATGGTTCAAAGTGTCTGATTTTCTTTGGACAACCCTAGTCCTTGGCTGAAATGAATGTGGTGTGTCCTTGCTTCTGTCCCAGGGCAGCTGTGGCTACAAGAAAGTAGCTCACCACCACCAAATATGAAGTAAATGCATAGTGCAGTGAATCCACAGAAGCACTAGATAAATGGTTGTGACAAGAAGGAGTTCAGGAGTTAAAAGAATAATAAAATACAAAAAGGGCCTTCATCATTAGTATTAGCTGAAAATGTGTTAAACATTTATCTCTTTTATGACCAAATACCAAAGTTCAATTAAAATGAACTGAAGCAAATTACAAAAATCAACATTTAAAAAGATAAAACCTCGACCAAACCCAGCTGGAGTCTGCTGTGTGGTATGACACTGGTCAAAGCTATTAGCACCTGAGATCTCAATTTATGGACCGTCTGGCTTCCAAAAAATTAATTAGTTGGTGATTGCTTTGAGAACAGATCAGAATAAGTAACATCTTTTTCTGTTTTTATCTGGAACATCTCTCTTGCTTTTTGTAGATATCATTTGTTAAAACAACAATTTATAAAGGCATGGCATAATGGTTTTAAGTATAATTTGCTTCTATTTTTAGCTGATGACAATACATAAACAATAATATAGGGAACCATCAGAAATGTGCTAAAAGATGGCTATACATATCTTGATTGAGGTTCAAATATTGAGTAAAGCGTAAAAAAAGACCAGAAAACTGCAGAAACATCTCCCTTACTGCCATTTTTTATATTTTTGTAGTATTCTAATTTGACTGTATTACATATGATACACTTGATAGTCTAATCCAGGGGTCGGCAACCCGCGGCTCTGGAGCCGCATGCGGCTCATTGATCCCTCTGATGCGGCTCAGTACAGTGGTCCCTCGTTTATCATGGGGGTTACATTGTAGAAATAACCCACGATAGACTAAATCCGTGAAGTAGTCAGCTTTATATTGCGTGTATAAATATGTGTGTATTTCACAGTTCCTCTGATCGAGGCGCCTGACGCTGCTGCGCTGTTGCAGGTTATGTTGGGGAGAAAACTTGTAAACATACAGCACTTCAGAGCAGTGACAGACTGGGATCATTGGCCCTGGCAATTTACACCTACAAGCGGCCCCGTAGTCTGTGGAATGGGGGGGGGGGGGGGGGTTCTACAGCTCTTCACCAAACACAGAAATGTAGTGAGAACGCATCCCTGCTCTCTCAGGACTGGTTCCGCCGCCTGGACTCCAGGTTCCACCAGTTCGTTATGCGCAAACATTGCCGCTACTTCCCGATGCGCATTGACCACCCGGAGAAGTGTGCGCGCGGTCAAATCCGTAATAGAGCACGGCCTCGGCCCTTCTGGCATGTGCTCAAATGCCAGACCGCTCAGTCTTCAGAGTCACACTGCTCGTGATCGAACATTTAAATACATTTGGCAAACTGAACGCATTCTGTACAGGAGACACGGAGGAGAATGACTGACAAAGACAAAGGTCTACAGTCCTTTAGCCAATCAGGATGCAGAACACAATACGTGTTGATACACTATAAAAAAAATCAGCGAAACAGCGAGGGACCACTGTATTTAATTAAAATGTATTTTATTTTAGTTCGTTCATATTCAAAATATAATTCTATGTCACAAAGGTAAAAAAAAGCCATTATATGCAGTGTTATTTCATTTTAAATTTCAAAAGGGTTTTGCGGCTCCCAGTGTTTTCTTTACTGTGTGAAACGGGTGCAAATGGCTCTTTGAGTGGTAAAGGTTGCCGATCCCTGGTCTAATCATTTGCATATTTCCAAAACAACCACTGCAGTAGTATCCATTTTGGTTATATCTCCTACCTCTACTATAGAAAATTTTAACAGCTAAACCCATTTTGTAAGAAGGATTGTAACATATTAACATACACCACATATTACTGGGTTATTGCTGCTCATTTGACCTTCAGAAAGAGAAATGATGCTGTTTTGTGTATAAATTTACTTGAATGTCAATGTGGAGTTCTTGTGATGGGGAATTCTTTGACTTATTACCAAAGCAGCGTGCGTCTCCGCTCTCATTGGCTGCCTGTGTGCGGGGGTCACTGCTCATCTTTAGCCCCAATTAAGTGATTTCCATATGCAGACAGCAGTGCCACAGCGTAATGGGATCAGGCTATACGAACACATTTGGTGGCCAGCAGCGAGAAGAGACTAATATAAATATCCCATGTAAGGCGAGCTTGTTTATTTTATTTTCAAATTGGCCTTCACAGCAGTAGGAAGTGTTCGATCTGCAAAAGTCAGATAGAGGACAAGAAGGGAGCGGTCAGCTCACTATATAACTTTGTCATTGGAGAGCTGTGCTACCTATGCATTATATAAATCATCTTAATAGGTATTGCCTCTTTAGCTCGTTGAATTTCAGAGCTGTAGCAAGCAAGAGTTCATTTCATATACCCTTGAGTGGCTGATGTATTTTCAACGTATTATTGCGTTAAAGGTACAGAGGTGGGACAATCAACTAGAAGCACTTAAGAGTACAAAGCTTTACGTTTCTCTTAATTAGAAATAAAAAACTTGACTTGAACCAAAGATTCTACACTCAAAAAAATGTTTCCATTATGAACCCTTTGGTAAAAGATTAAAAATATCAAACAATTTGAAAATGATCTTGATCCAACAATATACGACTATTTCACCCTGCACTTTGCTGACTATCCATAAAAAATGATCTACACAAATTGCATCTAAGAAGTAACTAAATATCTGATTACAGTGGTACCTCACCTTACGAAATTAATTCGTTCCACAAGTGGTTTCGTAACGTGAATTTTTCGTAAGTTGAGTAGCTATTTCAATGGAAAAGGCCTGATTCTTTCCAAGTTTTTTTTTTTAATAGTATAACTTTTTTTTTTTTATAGTGTAGCATTGGTTCTGCATCCTGATTGGCTAAGAGACTAGACCAGGACTAAACGTGGACTAAACCAGGTCTAGACCTGGACTAAACCAGGATTAAACTACCACGTGCCGCTCTTTGCTGGTTTCGTGCAGCCAGTTTGTGGCTCGGGCTCCAGAGGACACGGTCCGGGCGCCGCGGTTCTATCTCGTGCTCGCAGCCCCGGTGCCGGCCGTGCAGACCAGGACTAGGGGTGCTCCTCGTGCGGTGCGTGCTCCTCGTACAGTGCATTGTGCGTGCCCAATGTGGGCGGAAGTACCTGATGTGGGCTCTGTGTGTTCTGCACATGCGCACAATGACGTATCATGACGTATCATGACGTATCATGACGTATCATGAAGAAGGAGGGTTTTCCTGCCCGATTCGGGCTTTTTAAAAATTATTTATTTTATTAACAACAGAGACGTATTTTGACAACGAAGGCAATTTTCAGCTTGATTGACTGATAGATAGATAGATATAGATGGATAGATAGATAGATATAGATGGATAGATAGATAGATATAGATGATAGATAAAGATAAAAAAAAGATGGATAAAAAAAAGATAGATAAAAAGATAGAGACAACCACCCTGAGGTAATATGCAAACAGAGCCGTAAACCAACTGCAAGGGACGAATCGGGCACTGTCGTGAAACCCGTCCAACAATACACAAACTGCACATGTGCGAACACAGAGCCCACATCAGGTACTTGCGCCCACATTGGGTACCTACATGCGTTCATGTCTCCCCGCTGCTTCTGGAGTCATGTCTCCCCCCACGCTTCACTATTTTAATACATTTTGTTGAAAATCTTGCGTGTTCGGCGCTAGAGCTAAGAGGCCGAGAAAGGTGCTTTTTGCGCGGGGATAACAGCGGGGCGTGCATTTGAGCGCGCATTATTTGAATTTTTGAGATTTCGCGTTTCGTAACTTGAATTTTCTTTCGTATCTAGCGACCAAAATTTAACGTGAAGGCATTTCGTAACTTGGATTTTTCGTATGTAGGGTCTTTCGTAAGGTGAGGTACCACTGTATCTTTATTGCTGCTGCCACAACTATGGGCAGGTGTTATGCCATTTTCTGATTTATTTTATAATGTTATAATTTATTTTATAATAATGTGCACGTTTAACACACAAATCATGCATATTTAGGCTGAGTTCCAAAAACACTCTGTTCATACAGGAAGTGCTCCTCTATGATTTTAAACTTCATATCCCTTCGGTAGGATCATTTGGATGATTTCAAATCCGTAATTGCAACGTAACTGTTAACTTGAAAACTACCACTACATGACATCACAAGGTGGAACAGAGCATTTTGAGCTCTGGGGATGCAGACAGACAAATAAACCAGAATTACTCAAACATGTGTGAATGTAATAAAACACAAGTCCATGTATGTTTCTGAGGAGGTAACAACATTATAACATAGAGCTCACGAGAATGAATATTGTGCAATACAAGGATGGTTTCCTATGGGATAGTCAATATTGATTTAATGTATAATATATAATGTATAATGTATAATGTATAATGTAAAAGTTCTCAGTGAAACAAACCACTTTGCTGCATTTTTACTGACAGCCAACCTGGAAATAGCGTGGTGTCACAAGAAAACTTTGCTTTCCATCTTTTGAAACGTGCTTATAAACCCATATCCACAAATTATTCTGAATGTTAGAATGTGTTAGGAAATTCAGGACTGAACTGAAACCAAACTAGCTCTGTGTGTCTGTTGGAAAATAGTTACAGCACCTTTTATGATGACAAAATGAGGCACCCAACTCTTTATTGTGAGTTGATGTCATTTGTTTGTGCTGTAATTTCAGTTTTGGTTATCCTAAGATGGAAAGTGGACATTTCCAAATTTCCCAGGTTGCACTGCAAATTAGACAGGCCTCCGTCAGATTAAATTTGGTTTTGTTTTCCCTTTGCAAACAAGAGTGTACACACAGACTTCCTTTTTAGTGGGTTCCCAGATTTATAGGAAGAAATTTGATAGCTTTTGTTTGCGATGCATCTGTGGAGAGTGGCTGGCTGCTGCAGATCATTTATGGAGTTTTAAAGTCCTTTTGGGTCTGGATTTGCATACTCCTGTTGCTGTCTGCAGTCCTCATCACCACATACAGACTGTGTAATGGACAAGACATGCTCAGGGCACCAATGTCCCTCCAACAGTCATGGTCGTTCAGCCTGGGACTCTGAGGAGAATGTTAAAAATGAAGTCCATTTTAATGACTCACGGCAACGCAGAAACCAAATTAAAATGAATTCACCGCGGCCCCCCTCTGACCAGTTGGCGTGTGACATTTGGTGGAATAGGTTGAAGAAGTGGGAGTGTGATCCTGGAGTTGTATCTGCTTCTGATTAACCTGGTTTCAGAGAATGTCTCCAGTTCTTTACGGTTTACAGATTGAACAGAATTATATGTTCCGGTTTTTGCGGAACTGTTATGTACAAGGCCACATCTGAACACTGGCTCAATGCATTCTTTTATGTTTTTAATACTGTTTCCACTATACAGACATAGAATAGAACTGTATTCACATGCATGTTTATGTAAAAGGTATGCTTATAATTCATTGGATGTGTACAGCAGACTGGCATAGGGCACCAACTTAGAGCCTTGAAGTGTGGACAACTGCCTTCAATTTTTAATATGCACAATCTAGGTTAAGATATGCTTCAGGCCAATTTTAGCATCAGTAAGGACTATTTTGTTTGTGAAATTGTGCAGAAGGTATTTACCTTCTGGACAATTTCACAAACAAAATTTGCTTTATATTCGGGGTCCATAAATGCATAAAGCATTTATGGACCTGTGCTTTTCTCTCAACTGAATGTTGCAAAAGTTTGATTTTCAGCTGGTTCCACTGTTGTGACACTTCAACCAATCAGATTCAAATACTTTGACGCTCAGTGTTTCCTGATTGTTTTAGTGCTCCAGATTGATAATGTGTACACTGCAAATTTCTCTGGTGTGGCCAGGATTTTAACACTCCTATCAGGTTATTAATCTTGTTTTCAGATTTATTATCTACTTACTAGTTCAGAAACTGCTTAATTATTGTGTAGAGGTAGTGTGTTAAAGATAACTTGTCAAGTAACATTATCTTTCTGCATGGACAGATAATTTGACTACGTTTAAGTCATTTTCTTATAGATTTAAGTTTATATCTTAAATCTTAAATTATGGACAAGCATTTTTGCAGTGTAGAACTCTATTCAGAGTGACTTACATATCAGTCTGGCGTAACCCAGGTTAGTATGGACTATCTTCTAACAAAAAAGCACAGCAGTTCCACATTTGGATGCTATTCCAAAAAAATGCACTTATGCATTTTTATTCTGCTCAGATGGCCAACTGGCAACATGTTTATGAGACAAAAACATAGGTAATAGTTTCAGCATTAAAATACTACCACATCTTAATATACTACCAATATACTACCACATGTTAATATGCAGTTCCCCACACATCAGAGATTTGAGCTGCATACAGACAGCTATAGGATGTTCCTCGAGAAAATGATTCACTCAAATGGATTCACATATGTCCTATTAAGCTCTGAAGTGCAATCTCAGGCTCATGTTGTAATATCACTCACCACTCGTACACGATGAAGAACTATCTTACACACATTACTGTATGAAGCTTTAGTTCAATACTCTAACAACAATATACTCTCTTTGCATTCATTCTGGCTGGGCTCATTCCATGGCAAAATGAGGGGGCGCTTTTCATTACCTCTTTGAACAAAATTATTGAGCTGCAGAAAATTGTACTCAATGAGAACACAACATTTTATTATTGGTTCAATTCAAATATGGGTAAAGTGTTTGAAATATGACTTGTTCTACATTCAATACATTCACAGAGTTTTCCTTTTTTTGATCTCCAAATGTATTTCTAAGAGCAAGCAATTTCGGATGAAAAAGATACATGTACTATATATTTTCAGTGCTGGAATGTGAAAACATGTACCAAAAATACATATTCTGAATACAAATTGTGAGTGCCTCTATACAGTTAATCTTTCATTTTGTTGTACAGTAATCCCTCGTTTATCGCGGGGGTTAGGTTCCAGAAATAACCCCCAATAAGAGAAATCCGCGAAGTAGGACAACTTTATATTTTACAATTATGCTACATGTTTTAAGGCTGTAAATGCCTCACCACACACATTATACGCTTTTCTCAGACTGGAATTAACATTTTCGCACATTTGTCTCTAGTTTAAACACTCAAACTTTCATAGATTTTCAACAAAATGTATTAATAGTGACGCGTGGGGGGAGACACGGCCCCGGAAGCCCCGTCAGACGCGCGAGGAGCACTGCCACGTCCTGGGACGAGACGCGCACCAACCCCTTGGAGAAGTGCGCGACACGTGCTGCTCTGTCACGGATTTGTCCACGATAAACCCCTCATCATGGACAAATCCGTGACAGAGGAGCACACTATTAATACATTTTGTTGAAAATCTATGAAAGTTTGAGTGTTTAAACTAGAGACAAATATGAGAAAATGCAGCGCGAGGCCGCGTGTACACTGGGGCTGCGAGCACGAGATAGAACTGCGGCGCCCGGACTGCATGCTCTCAACCCGAACCACAAACCGAACACGCACAAACGAACGCAAAAGCCGCACGGAGTGATTTAATCCTGGTTCAGACCTGGTCTAGTCCCGGTTTAGTCCAGGTCTAGACCTGGTCCAGTCCTGGTTTAGTCCAGGGCCAGTCCAGGTTTAGACCTAGTTTAGACCTGGTCTAGACCTGGTTTAGTTCTGGTTTAGTCCAGGGGCAGTCCAGGTTTAGACCTGGTTTAGACCTGGTTTAGACCTGGTCTAGATCTGGTCTAGACCTGGTTTAGTCCACGTTTAGTCCTGGTCTAGTCTCTTAGCCAATCAGGACGCAGAACACATTGTTACACTATAAAAAAAAAAAGATAAAAAAAAAAAATCCATGAAACAGCGAGGCCGCGAACAGTGAACCGCGATAGAGCGAGGGTTACTATTTTTAATTAAAAAGAATACCTGATGGTACTTTGCAATATAATTTTGGGTTTGAACTGCAAGTTATTGGCTAGAAAAAAAGTAAATACCGCTCTTGTGGTGAATGCATGTGCGATTTTCATCTCAAGTAGACATACATTTATGCAAAATAAACAGTGCAAAAAAAAAAGTTTGCAATTATATTTGATTTTTTTTTTTTACACTATGATAAAATGCAACTTGACGTAAAAGTATGCAGAATGCAGTACTGATTGGACCGTTTATCAGAATGTGTTACAAATAAATACATTATAATTCAGATATTCAGTATTATGTAATTAAATACATTTTAATTTTCATATACATTTACACTGCATATTTTTGGCAACCAGTACAAACCACAAACCACAACCTGCACAACTGAAATTTTTCTAATTAATTCTCCAACCGGCCGTGCAAATGCTGCTGTGTGCCTCCATCAATCATAATCGCCTTTATAGTGTCTCTCATTGACCTCTTCATCTGCTCTACCTGCTGCCACCCCTTCACATTCTTTTCATCTCATTAATTTAACTAATTTCAATTGTGTCCATTCTTGACAGCTTTCATTTTTCCGCCCATTTTTTCCCCAAGGTTTTATTGAAACAAAATTGAGGACTGCCAACTCATGCATGTGTGTAAGGCTAAGTAAACAGCACAAGGTTAATTATAGTTCCTCAGATGTCCCCTATACCAGTAAGCTGACAGTGAACGCATACATGCCGACGTTTAAGAAAGACTAATGGAATGAAAAGCAAAGTGACACATAACTGTGGTCTTGACAGCACTGTTGGAAAGGCAAACACGTGCTAGTCGCCGAGGTTACGAATACTGCAAAAGCAAATTAATCCTCAATATGAGGAAAGCATACGTCCACTATCAATCAAACAACGAGATTACGAAATGTGACAGTCATTTGTTTTGTCATTTTGCCTATTTTGTATGTATTCAATCTACTGGTCAAAACCCCATTAGTCCAATCACAATCCAAGCATGATATTGACCTATGGCAGCATTCTTTTACAGAAAGCCTCTGGAATATTACTTTGGAACGATAACTTCAAACAGGCTGTCAGCAGAGGTCCCCAAAATGGAGGGGATTGTCTAACAAATTGTCCACACAATACATCAAATCACATTGTTTGTCATTATGATGAATTTGCTTTTCTGGAAGAGGCCGGTGTTGTGTGGGTGCAGGGAGGGTTAGAACAACTTTTTGGATGTCCCAGACGAAGGGAACAAGATGAGATGCAAACACTGGGAGATTAATGACTAATTTAAAGGAATTAATTAGCCTTCAAGATCCTTTATTTCACAGAATTGACCCTTGTTAGCTTTAAGTCATGTTATAATGCTGTTAACTCCTCAAAAACATACCTGGAGTTGTATTTTGTTTCATTCACACATGTTTGAGTAACCCTTTATTATTAGTGTGTCTGTCACTTGTGATGTTGTGTAGAGGTTGTTTCAAGTTAACAGCTACATTTTACCTTTTGTTCAGTAAAGATGAGCAATTCCATGGCTGAAATCATCCAAATGATTCTAGTGAATGTGAATAACACAGTGGAACACTTCACATTATAACATAAGCCCTATTCGGACAGGATTAGTTTTACAGGGGGATGTAGAGTAATGTCGGTTTATCACAGGACCTCTGTAATATAAATGACCCCATTCACACAGAACAAGAAATGTCCGTAATATTTATTTGACATGGGAGAAGTTTGTTTACGCTCTGCCGTCACGTCACGGGCAGGGCATAAAGCATCAGCTGAAGATGGAGTCATGATTAGCCTATGTGAAATATTAGCCAACTATGCAAATTAATGCCCATAATCAGGACTAATAGAGCATACATTACCTAAAACAAGCAGAAGTTTCATGCCTCTGATGACTGATTTATACCTCTTGGGCTTTTTCATTGGTCGATGTGTGCGTTTGTTTG
Source organism: Paratrypauchen microcephalus (assembly GCA_036785185.1). Classification (NCBI taxonomy): domain Eukaryota; kingdom Metazoa; phylum Chordata; class Actinopteri; order Gobiiformes; family Gobiidae; genus Paratrypauchen; species Paratrypauchen microcephalus. The sequence goes on from JAVJIX010000030.1 coordinate 2,447,318, forward strand.
AGAGTACCGGTAGATCATTTTGTTTGCCGGCAAAACAAAGCGCTTCAAGCTCCTCCATGTTTGAAAATTGCGGTAAATTATTTCTTTAAACGGATGTGACAAAATATTACATACATTGAGGGTCGCATTCACACGGGATTAATATTACCTATGGTAATTCCTCCAGACCGTTTTACAGAAGGGTAAACTCGCTGTAGATTTCACAGATATACTCCGTTATGTTTACGGACATGGCCCTGGTTCAGACAGGACTAAATTCCCTGGTAATTATTACTTCACCCCATATCACCCCATAAAACTAATCCCGTCCGAATAGGGCTATAGATCAGGAAATAGCATAACAATGCCCTTAAAAAACAATCCAAAAAAACAATAAAACAAACCTAACAAACCAAAGCTACCTGTCAAGGATCCAATGAGTGATGTCAAAGGGTCAAAGGAACATAAGGGAATTTTGAATATATTAAGATGTTACCTGCCTAGAGACGACAGATGGAAATTAGCATTTTAGCTATAATCTGTCATCTACCCTATAACTGTTACAGATGTTTGTTAACATGCACGGTCCCTATCAAAAATAAATAAATAAAAAAGACTTGACATGTTAATTGACTCAAGTCTGTCAGGGTTTGAAAGGGCTTGGCAGAGAAAACGTGCAATGATTCATCCAATGGTTCATCAAATACAGATCATTTTGGTCACTGTGTTTTGTTTTAAATATAATTAAAGGCATCTTCTGATTTTCACATGTTACTGTGTTACTTGAATCAAAACCTGTGTTGACATTAACACCACATCTAAATGGGGACTAAAATGGGATGAAAGCTGGAAATAAACCTGAACTAGACCAGGACTAATCCAGGACTAGAAAAGAACCTGTTAATGTTGGATCAAGATAAAACTGGGCTGAAACCAGGACCCTAAAAAAACAAAGATGCCAAAGATAAATTAGCTAATGTATTTCTTCATATTGGCAATTTGTTGAAATGCTACAAAATATTTACCTATTAACTACTGAAATAGAAGATTTAAATGAGCTTGTTCAGTGGCATTTACCATCTTGAGAAGAATGTTAATTTGCTGAGATTGTTAAGTTCATAACAGACAGCTGTTCTTAACATAGTTTGCGAGGAAATAAGAAATAAGTGCAAGAACAAGTATAGTGATTATGCTTCGTTAACAGTTTTAATTAGTTGATGTCAAGACAGTAAAGGTAACTGATGTAATGAAGGAAAGAACATTAGATTTTTTATTCAACAATAGCTGTAATCACCTTAATCACATGCCGCAATATGTTTCAATCAATCAATCAATCAATCAAACAATATTTATAAGGCGCTTTTCATACTAAATTGTAGCACAAAGCGCCTTACAGTGGTCAAGGATTAGAAGATTGACCTTTATTGATCTCGCACAGGAGAAGTTGTTTCTATATTTGACCCGGGGACCATCCGTATGATTTTGTTTTGTTATTTAGGCTTGGTCAGGCCCTAAGCTGGAGGATTTTACCTATGGCGTATGTTTAGGTTGGTGGGGGAAACCGGAGTGCCCGGAGGAAACCCACCCAGACACGGGGAGAACATGCAGTCTCCACACAGAAAGGCCCGGGCAACCCGAACCTTCTTGCTGTGAAGCATGAGTGCTAGCCACAGGGGCGTGTCTGTTTTTCCTTGACCTCTTGATTACACTCAAACTCAACGTGACTTACAGTATAGCGATTCACTGTGGAGGGCTATATTTAAAACAATGGGCTGCAGAACATAAATTATAAAGTGGTTTTGTAAATCTCTGACACAATCTGTATCCAGAATCAACAGCATGCAGCATGGTTTTAAGTGTTGTGCTTTAAATAATGTATGATTCCCTGCCTCAGAATATATCAAAAACAAAATTCCTGATGAACGCAAATAGAGCTTTTCTCTTATTCATAAGTAAACAAGTTGGATCCATTGATTTTCAAAGCGAGCGGCTTGATTATGTCTTCATTTTTTAAGCATGGCTGCCTTTTAAATGAGGTGAGGGAATTTGCAAATACAACGGGGAGTCCTTCTCTTGTCAAGGTTGCTTGCATGTACACATATATTTGCAGGCGGCGCTTAATGTGGCAAATGGCTTCTGATGCACATTTTGATTTACATAAGTTCGAAGGAGGGCTGCGCTAAAGGATTCCCTGGGCTCCATAGGACATACGGAGATGCGGTGCTGGATTAATGGGTCTTCATCTCCCCAGACAAGAATCAAACAGAAATCTGAAGCAGGACCCACACAGAGTGCGTGCGGGCAGTGAGATCAGAAGGTTCACGCACGCTCAGTTTGCCATCGTCTATTACAGCACCACTGTGAGCGGATGGGAGACATGACCTTGTTTCACTCACTGCCTTCTTCTGATCAACTTTGCACAGACTCCACCAATGCACAAAGTACTTTCACACAATAAATCATCAGCAGTACAGATGATTTATTGTGTGTTTTTTTTTTTACTTGATTTCATTCATCTGTACATTTTTGAGAGCAGTAGTAGGTGCAATAGGTAGTGGTCACATCTGTTGCCTTGGTAACAATTTGTAATTTGTGGTAGTGGTGTTAGAGGTGAAGAGGAAACAATTGTTACAAGGCTACTAGCTGTTCGTTTTCTAACATTTTCCAAAACATAGGTCTATATTTTATTAATATGTTAAACAGTTTTAGTAGATTATTCTAACCAGCACTTTGGTAGTCAGAAACAATCAGTAGCTGTGTTGTTAAATTTTGAGTTGTGACATTAGTAGTCGGAATGGCAGTAGTCCTATGTTACTGTGAGAGGACGTGAGAGACAGGACCTTGTTTCACTCACCTGTCTTCTTCTGATCAACTTTACACTTACTCCAAAGTATTTTCACACAACAAATCATTAGCCGCGGAGAGGAAACAAGATTGTTAGCTGAGACAGGCCTATTTCTCATGAATATTTTCTAAACTTTTACAGGACTTTACTCATTTTCACTCTTCACTTTGGTGGTTAATAAAAACAGCAGCAGCTGTAGGAGTGGTGGTAATGACAGAGAGAAAATTACTTGCTATGGGTTACTGAAGTAAAATTGAAACAGAAAGTTTCCCTGGTAACAGTAGAAGCAGTAGTAGCAGCCAGGTAGAGTAGTTTAGCATTAATGCTGTTATAAGGATACCTGTACTATTAGCTAATATTACTGCAAAATTTTATTCATACTTTGCAGCTGATGCAGGGCTCTCAAGTTTAGAAGTTTGGTAGGAGTGAGATTTATATTGGGGTGTGTGTGACCCTTTTTTCTGAGAAGGGGCGGGGGGTGAGGTTTTTTCGCTTAAAACGGCGCGGTGCCTGCATAACTAAACGATTTTGTGGGCACAGAAGTGGCTAGAATTTTGAATTACTTAACAAAATTTCAGCGTGAGAAATACCATGTGTGGCGTGTGAACACGTTGAATTGCATGTGTCACACTCTCAAAGCGTGAGACTTGAGAGTGGTGTATGGCATCAACATTCCCCGGGGGGTGATGCTAACTTTCACCACCACTCTGTATAACCTTCGCACAGATAATTTTCCTTTTAAGCTGCAATATGCGTAGAATTCAGCAGTATCACTAGTCATTGTAATCCAAGGCATGCCAGGGTGGTGTAACCCAGGTATTTTTCTGCCCCTGGCCCATCTCTACATTTTCACCCACGGCTAAGTTCACAACTATTGTGAACTATCGTGCACATCTCGCGAGACTTGGCACGTTGGCTCTTTTAAACATGGCTGTTATTCAGTTGTGTGTGTGTGTTGGTCCCAGGTGGAACTGAGCTGTTGCAGGTAGACGATTATCACTCTTAAAAGTTATTGTTTGACTTTAAAAGTACTCTAAAGTTACTGCTATGCTGCCAACCTTTGCAGATGCCTCTTGCCTTCATGATGAAGAGCTGTCACTAGCCTGTGTGTGTTTAATGAAGCAGAACTGGTGAGTGCTAACTTTGTTTGGAGCTAATATGCTAATATGCTAATGTCGGAGCTAATAATATATTATGCTAATGCTAGTGCTCCCATTCAATGTCTTGTATATGTATACATACATATATGTATACAGACCTGTGAGCTGGTGCTGGCGCAGCTGCACTCGTCCCATTCATATGCGATTGCTGGTAAATAATAATAATTCATTGGATTTATATAGCGCCTTTCATGCCACTCAAAGCGCTTTACAGTTCATTGTTCATTCACTCCACACTTGGTGGTGGTAAGCTACTTTCTGTAGCCACAGCTGCCCTGGGGCAGACTGACGGAAGCGAGGCTGCCAATCAGCGCCATCGGCCCCTCCGACCACCTCCAACACTCATGCACACGCCACGTTCATACTAGGCAAATGTGGGTAAAGTGTCTTGCCTAAGGACACAGCGACAGTATTTTTGCAACTGGCGCCCCACTGTGGCACCTGGAATTCCCACTGGTCTCCCATCCAAGTACTAACCAGGCCCTGCCTTGCTTAGCTTCTGAGATCTGACGGGATCAGGCTTTGACAGGCATGTATGGCCACAAAGGTAAAGGTGGTAAAGGTGGTAAAGGTGCTATATGTATTTTAACCAATGCACTTTATTGACATTTTCCTGAACTTATATTGACAACAAATTCGCATTATGATAAAATGGTCTGCTGACACTGTTAAAGCTGATGCTTGTCCTGTTTTAGACAGGCAAGGTTCCGGGAATTCCAGTAACTCTAGGAACTCCAGACACTGAATGGCGAGCTAAAGCCTAGAGCCTGAACAGAACTCAGAGTGCGAGTATCTGTTGTTGCGGTAGGAGGCGCAGCCGCTCAACCTCACACATACTCTCACACACATCCACTGCTCCTGACTATGGGCACTTGGGCCCTTAATAAACTTTGTTGTGGCATTACCACCTAGCCATATCTCTGGACAAATCTCTGAACTCTTTTAATACCTTTTGCGTGACCTCTGTGGAACATATGAACTTTGTTGAGGCTCGTGCGCTCGGATTACGAACTATAACGCGTTGAGCTCGTTCATCATTGACTTTGAACAGAATTTTCCTTATGTGCATCATTGTAAATATTGTAAATACTGTCTGTCTGCCCACTGTAAATAATATCACAACTAAGCACTACAGCCCTGTGTTTGTCTCATTAAATACCCCATTTTCCTCCGAGCCGAACCATGATCTTCTGAACTACCCTACCATTACCACTAATATAACTACTACTACTCCTATCTGTTCCTGATTCATATTGCAGCATTGTACATGCTACATTAACGTGGTCTGCAGCTATTCATTGGAGGTGCAGACAGTTTTACATCTGTTAGTTTTGGTGACGTTCACCCATTGGGCACAGCAGTTTTCTAACATGGTTTTTTAGATGAGTCTTTTAGATGAGTATTTAAAATGTCCAAATTATAACATAATGATACATGATTGTCATAGATCATAATCATGCAGCAGACACAAGGAGCAACAGGTGAGCTGATTTTGTACTGTTTAAGTCCCTTTACATTACAGTCGCTGCTAGCATTAGCCAATGTTTGTTCAGTTAGTTACACTCACTATTTTAGTTGAAAATCTAACATCTAAACAGCACCATGAACGTTTGTATTGGTCACAGGCTCCTGAAAATGTCTTGCTTAAATTTGTTTGCACCACAATGGTAACTGCTGAACATTCTGCCATAGACAAGCATGCTGCATCCCCAACATGTCATGTCAACATGATGTCATGATGTCTCAATATCTCATTAGTAGCATAATAGTGCTGTGAAGAGCAGCTGCAGTGTCTGGTTTAGTTTTTTTTTATCAGTTAAACATTGCTGTCCTTACAGTCACACATGCACACTGGCTCAGAGGCATTGGGCAGATCAATGCTTTCTTTCTGCTTGGCTCTCCATGCTTAGAGCCTCCCCATCATTTAGCCTGAGCGTATTAGCACCGCCATAAGAGCCAATGAGTTTTCTAGCTTAGCTATTTGAAACACATGGGGAATCTATTTATATTGCCCCCATTAATACTCAACATAACTAATGACCTGTGATTATCCTGTGTGCTTTTGTAATGATGAACCAGATCAGAGGCAGGTCTCAGAAGGAGAGCAGGGCTGGCCAGAGTGGCGGTCTTGGAGCTACAGTTTTTTCCAATAGCAGCCAGCATTTGTAACGTCCACAGTGCAGTAAATCAAGTGGAGCCGAGAGAGAAGTCCTAACAATAAAATAGTTCCCAATGGACAAAGTCTAAGCCAGTCTATTCAGAGTTCATCCTTCCACCTCAAAGCTATTATCAGCTGTAAGCATCATCCAATTCCCTGTGTATAAAGCCCTTTTATACTTGCTCAATCTGTCACAGATATGTTAAAGCTGCACTATGGAACTTTTCATGTAGCGGGTCCGCCATCAGATTTGTCTCCGTAGAGATATTGCTGCATTACCTGGAATGCTCCATGATATACCATAAAAAATCTTAGGTTAAGTAAATTACAGGTACAGTATCTTTTTGCTCAGAAATACCTTAAAAATATCCATTGTCATTGTTTGTGATGTCGCCTCTCCACAGATCTGACTTCTGTCTGATCTGTAACTTCATTAGATTATTTCAGGCCAATCATTAACATGGATATCCGTGGAGTCAGACTGGTGGATACCTAGCACCAGCAAAGTTACATACAAAACCTTTAAACAATATGAGTTATTATTATTATTATTATTATTATTATTATTATTATTATTATTATTAATAATAATAATAATAATAATAATAATAATAATACGCTCCACTTTCATACTAGGTAATGTGGGTGAAGTGTCTTGCCTAAGGACACAACAACAGTTTTTTTTGCGACTGATGCCCCACTGTGGCACCTGGAATTCCCAGTGGTCTCCCATCCAGGTACTAACCAGGCCCTGCTTACTTAGGCCCTGTCCCCACGACAACGTTCCTGTTTTTTTTTTTACCCGGGGTGAAAAAAAGTCTCGTCCAGACACGTGTTGGATCAGAAAACATGCGCGTCAAGATGAGCACGGAGCGCTGAGTGAAAACGATGTAGTACATATGTCACACCGATAAGTGGCGCTGTAAACCGGAAAGAGCCAGAGCCACCAGTAACGCAGGACTACAAAGAGCACATGCGCAGAAAGTCCTTTCTCTTTCATAAACAAGCAAACACGTGTACTTTAGGGACCGTCAACACAAGCGAATATATTTTGTCCCCCTGCTCCACCAATGTAGCAGGGACTCACTCCGGTAATGTGAAAATGCTGACCGTCCCTAAAATAGACAGACGCCACAGAACAAAGATTTGCGCTGCGTGAGCAGAGTTTTTGCCTATAAATCGATAGTTAGCATTACTTGCTATCGTTTTATTAGATAGACATTAACAAGTAGAACTCTCGTTAACCTTGGGCGTGTTATTTAGGCAAAATGCTTGTTTGGATCTTACTACGGGAATGTTAAACATACTCGGACATTATGTTGGCTTTTCGGCGAGAATATACAACCGGGGACCATCACCAACGGGCAGCTATATATTTTTGTGTGTGATACTGCATGTGCCTGTTTGTAAAAGGTAAATTTTCATTTAATAAAAAAGACAAGAAATGGTTGCTCTTTCTCTTTATTTACAGCACACAACACACTCAAATTGGTATGTGCTCCTCATTGTCCACTATCTGCCTTTCCAGCGATGGGATCTTTCCAGTTTTAAAATACGTGTTTAGCTTTGCATTGGCAAACACCCGTGCGTCGTGCGTACTGTCAGGCCACTTCACAGTAACGTCCATAAACCGGTACCTGTAGTCACACACCGCTTGTATGTTGAGGGGATGTGTCCCATCGATCGATCCCAAACATTGTGGCATGTCATGCACACGGAGGAAGCCCGAAACAAGCTCCTCTGCCTCCGGTTCCGTGAAAGGCGTAATTGTGCATGGTCCTCTGCTGTTGTCGCAATGCATTGCATATGAACAGAGTTTGATGCAGCAGTGCCAATAAACTTCCAAAAGTCTGCAAAAGATACTGAAGTCCATTGCCCGCCATGGCTGTTGTTATCTGGTTGTTACCTGCTGAAGGCGCCGGGTTCCACCCTCTGGTCACCGGTCACGTGATGATTACGGCAGCGCGACGTCATCATTTTCTCACCTGCTGCGCTTTTTTGCCGCCCACATTCCAACGCAACGGGGGGCGTTCTCCGACTTCTCCACTCTGGAAGCCGTTTTTGAAAAACTCCGTTCTCGCCCCCAAAAACGCCGGCGCCGTCTGGACGGCAGGCCCAAACGCACCCAAACTTCTCCGTTTCCTCCAAAAAACGTTGTCGTGGGGACAGGGCCTTAGCTTCTGAGATCTGACAAGATCAGGCTTTGACAAGTAGGTATGGCCACAATAATAATGTAGTTATTTATTCTTACAATAGAAGAGGGTTCTGTAATAGTAAAACTTTTGCAGCTTTCAACTACAGTTCTCCCTTTGTCCAGCCTCCCAAAATGTTCATGTGCAACCATATGGCTGTGCATCTCTCAGTGCATCAATATAAGATAGTTAAAAATGTCAGCAGACAGTAGAACAAATGAGGGCTTACAGAGAACAGGCTGCTACATCTGCTCTTGGTCTTAACTTAAATATTAGTTTGAGTGTGTCTCCGAGCACTAAATCAATGTAGCATTACCCTTAAGCCTTATACACTTGTGGTAACTCCTCACAGCTGGGAAGTTTCTGGTGGAGATCTGCAGAATGTACAATCGTGCATTAACGTTTTATAGATGAACTCTGAGATAAAACACATGTATTCTGCAAAATCATTCATCTGTTCCCAAACCAAGTGAAAGTAAGCCTGTACATCTGATAAAAGAATCCTCTTCATCTTAAACCTGCCAAAGTCTAACAATCGTTTCAGGCCAGTGTGAAACTTTTGTTCACCTTTCTCTGATTTATCAGTTATATTCACTTTAGTTTAACTTTTCACAAGTTTATATGCAGGGTAAGTTGGCAAAGTTCTTGATGTTGACACTTGTTACACTAAAGTCCATCTGCTTGTGTCCATGTAGATGTTATTGCTTTGACTGGAATGTTCAACAGTATGACATTAAACTTATCAATTTCTTAGGCCATAATAATGAAGTTTACAATAATGAAAGTAATAAAAACATTGTAGTAGTTGAATACATGCAAAATTAGATTAGTGAAGCAACAATATCTCCTTGGAAATTTGGATAATTATAAGTTAATTTTGATATGACAAAAAAATAAAAAAATAAAAAAATAAATAAACCATGCTTATTTTGAAATGAGAAAATGTATAGCACTAGTAGAAATGACCATTTCACATTTTAATTCACACCAGACTAATTTACAAAACAAAAAACCTCAAAGGTGCTCAATTTACAGTGGTTTGGTATTTCTCGTCCAAAACAGATGACCATAGCCAGACATCCTGTCATCCAGCCACATACATTACCAACAGCAAACTGGTCCACCATGTTCATAAAATGATTCATCTTATGTAATGTCTATAAGATAAAGTGGTATGATGTCATTCCATACCAAACCTCAGGCTGAAGGTCAAAACATATGGTTAGTTTTTCCATATGTCTCCTATTACCCTGGTACCACAGTCAGACTGGGCTTCTCTTAGCTGTGACCACGACTCTTCTCAGGCCCCACCATCAGCAGATCTGCTCTGAAGATCAATTGGGGCTGCAATTTTCACAGACAAATGACTTCAATGTTGACATCGCAAGAGTTTCCTGGAAATACTTAAGGCTGTAAGGATGATTTTAGAGATCACTCACTGCCAACATACCACTGTAAGAGTCCAGAGTGCTTGTGCTTCCAGTGTATTTTCAGTGCATGGAGCTCACTGAAAATACACTGGAAGCATTAGAGTATGACAAATTATTTTGAGGCCAAATCTTCATTTTTTTTCAAACAGCAGTGGCACAAACTGAAAACTGAAATATTTTATCCTGCTAGTCTGATCTATGTTATTAATGTTGTTGTGTTTTGTTTGAGCAGCTGGCCCAGAACAACGTACGGGGCGTGTGGAGAGGACTGAGGAACATGTCTGGTTTTGGACAGAGTGGCAGAGGGACAGCTGACGGTGATCAGCGCTGGGCGGACGAATTAAACTATTACTTCAACAGGTTTGATTCGCCCCCCACCCCCTTTGCCCCCTTTGCCCCTCTGCCGACTCCCCCCTCCTCCTCTTCACACCTCCCCGGGCCAGTAGCCACATCCCCCTCCCCCTTCACACGGACCCAACCCAGCACCAGCGCCCCTCCACCCACCACCACCATCCCCTGCAGTCCACCTCAGCCCCCCCCCCCCCCCCACTCCCCCTCTCCATCACACCAGACGAGGTGAGGAGGGAACTTAGGCGGCTCAACCAGAGGAAGTCCACAGGACCTGACGGTATCTGCCCCAGGCTGCTGAGAACATGTGCAGACCAGCTCTGTGAGGTTCTCTGCTACATGTTCAACCTGAGCCTGAGCCTGGAGAAGGTCCCCGTCCTGTGGAAGACCTCCTATGTGGTCCCGGTTCCCAAAACAACAAACGCCAGGGAACCGGCCCACTACAGACCAGTCGCCTTGACCTCCCACCTCATGAAGACCATGGAGAGGGTGATCCTCAGCCACCTCCACTCTGTGGTGAGCCCCACCCTGGACCCGCTGCAGTTTGCCTACAAGCCAAACGTAGGAGTAGAGGACGCCGTCATCTACTTGCTGCAGCGGGCGCTCACCCACCTAGAGACCGCCGGGAGTGCTGTGAGAGTCATGTTCTTTGACTTCTCCAGCGCCTTCAACACCATCAGGCCAGCGCTGCTGCGGGGGAAGCTGGAGGATGCAGGAGTTGATGGACATCTCGCTGCCTGGACCATCGACTACCTCACTGACCATCCACAGTACATGCGGTTGCGAGGCTGTGAGTCAGAGGTGGTAGTCTGCAGCACTGGGGCTCCCCAGGGAACTGTCCTCTCACCCTTCCTCTTCACCATATACACCTCAGACTTCACATATAACACGGACAGCTGCCATCTCCAGAAGTTCTCTGCCGACTCGGCCATTGTGGGCTGTGTGTCTGAGGGGAACGAGCTGGAGTACCGCTCGGTCATCAGTGACTTTGTGTACTGGTGTGGGCGCAACCACCTGTGCCTTAACACCAGTAAGACAAAGGAGCTGGTGATCAACTTCAGGAGGAGACCACTACCTCACTCACCGGTGAATATCAAGGGGCAGGCCATAGAGACTGTGGACAGTTTCAAGTACCTGGGTGTTCACCTTAACAATAAACTGGACTGGTCCCACAACACCAACGTTTTTTGAGGAGGTAATAATCTATCATGGCTAAAAGCACACAAGAAGGGCCAAAGTCGCTTCCACCTCCTGAGGAGACTGAGGTCCTTTGGAGTGTGCAGGCCTCTGCTCAAGACTATTTATGACTCTGTGGTGGCCTCTGCTCTCCTCTACGCTGTCGTCTGCTAGGCCCCGAGCAGCACAGAACGGGACAGAAAAATACTCAACAAGCTGGTCAGGAGGGCCAGCTCTGTCCTGGGCTGTCCTCTGGACTCTGTAGAGGAGGTGGCCGAGAGGAGGGTACTGGCCAAATTCACGTCCATCATGGACGACACCTCTCACCCTCTGCACTGGACTGTAGAGGAGCTGAGCAGCTCCTTCAGCAGGCGACTGAGGCACTCCCAGTGCAAGAAGGAGCGCTACCGCAGATCCTTCATCACCACCGCCATTAGACTGTATAACTCCACTGTATAGTCGAAATGTGCAATATTGTCTTTAAATACTCTCCTAGTTACTGTTTCTTGTTATTATTACTTGGATAACTCCACTGTATGATCCAATGTGCAATATTGTTTTTTTGTTTCAATACTCCTATCGTGCAATATCGTTTTTCCAATTTTTCAATACTCTCCCTGTCACTGTTTTTATTATTATTATTACTATTATTGCGTGAAGAGTCCCTCAGTCGTCCAGGTAGAATCCATGATAAAAGGAGAAATTCAATTTGTCAACTGGACAAAGTTTGTTTGGTCGAAAACGTTTCGCCACTCATCCGAGAGGCTTCGTCAGCTCTGGTTCTCATGCTGGTTAGACCCTGTTTATATCTAGCTGCAGAGAGGAGCTACCTACACTGAAAAAAGCTCTGAAACTATCCCAGCTACTCTGTCTCTATGAGCGCCTCCTAGGGCTTATAGATATGCTAATACTAGACACCAGAGGAATTCGTAAAACAAAAGAGACAGAGTAGCTGGGATAGTTTCAGAGCTTTTTTCAGTGTAGGTAGCTCCTTCCTGCAGCTAGATATAAACAAGGTCTAACCAGCATGAGAACCAGAGCTGACGAAGCCTCTTGGATGAGCGGCGAAACGTTTTCAACCAAACAAACTTTGTCCAGTTGACAAATTGAATTTCTCCTTTTATCTGCTATTATTATTATTATTATTCCATTTATTACTTATTTTATTATTATTATTACCTATCTTTATGCCATTCTTGCCTGCATGCACTTGTCTTCTTGTTCAAACTGTCCCTACCTGGAGCTACTGTGACAAGTAAATTTCTCCTGTGTGAGATCAATAAAGTCTTATCTTATCTTGTTTCATTCACACATTCTTAACACACAGGGCCTGGAAATGTAAGATGAATTCTTCTCTCAAACGGAAAACACTCCACACTTCCACCTTGTGATGTCATGTGGTAATATAGGAAGTAGTTTACTGTGTTTTTAAACTCCATACATCTTCACTACAATCATGAGGATGATTCAGCTCTGGAGTTACTACTCTCTACTGAACAAAAGGCAAAAGGCAGCTGTTAACCTGAAAACTACAGCTTCATGACATCACAAGGTGGAACAGAGCATTCTGAGCTTTGGAGATGTGGACAAACTAATAATAAAGGCTTAGTCAAACATGTGAATAAAACAAAACACAACTATAGGTATGTTTTTTGAGGAGGTAATAATCTATCATGGCTAAAAGCACACAAGAGTCCATTTTGAGTAATTTAGGATCTTTAACTAATTTGGTTGAAGTAAATGGGCAGTTTTATATAATTACTGTGAATGTTTCATAGATTTGCAGAATTTATTTTTTTCTATAGAACAAAATGCTGCAAAACAATGAAACTGAAACAAAAAAGTAGTATGGAAATAAGGGATATTCCTGCACTTTTGCGGGTCATTTTAAAGTCTATTTACATTTCATTTGTGTGATACTTCAACTAATAAATATAAAGACATGCTTTAACATATTTCTATTATGGGTGACATTTCTGTTGGGAAACTAACCTGTAATTAGCTGTGGTCAGCTAAGCAAAATTAATTAAATGATCTGATTAATTTGTCACTGATAAAAGTGAAGTGGTTATTTTGCCTGTATTTAGAGCCAGTCCCAGATTTTGTAATTAATGTTGCTAAATTGCAAACTTTCTAAAAAAATGTCGCTCCACGTGTATGCTTGGCATTTTCAACACAAGAGCCTGTGCCTGTCCTCTTTATTATATAAGAGAGTGGTTTGTTTGTGAGGTGGCAATATGCACTTCAAAAATAAAGTGCAAACACAACACAATGTTGAGGCTTGGGCTGTAAATTCAGTGTGTTGTTGGCTACTGTGGAAAATCAAAGGTCAGAGGAAATGTCTCTTTATACTTTTGTTAGACACAACATATGGAACTGTCAAGTCCACCTCCACAAACTTCAGTAAGTGCTCTCAGGGAACCTACAGACACTGGCGTTACTGTCACTGCCACACGGAAAAAATCCTATAGCTTCTTGTCCCCTTTATCTGTCAGAGTTCACATGTTAGTCGTACATTATACTTCAATAGGCACTTTACATCATAGGACCGCACACACATACACCCCCCCCCCCCACACACACACACACATACGTCAGTGAAAATACATATACTAATACTTGTCCTTGTTACTAGAGATAAGGTCAGTTAAGTGTCTTGCCCAAGGAAACAACAACAGTATATGCATCTGAGGGAGCTGAGTCAGCCACTGAGTCAGTGGAGCTGAGCGCTCTACAAACTTATTGGCAAAGTTTGTAGAGCGCTCAGATCTAGGAGAAGGATTTGAAGAAAAAAAAAAAAAATTCAAAAGTTCTTATCCCCTCTCTGGACACATCTTACATCAGCAGGCAAACCTGTAACATCAAACAGTATCTACTGCTTTCATCGACCTGATGTCCAGTTGGAGTTTGCAAAAAAACAACAACGTGCAACCAAATTTTGCATTTAAAGTTTAAAGTCAGCTTTATTGTCAAAAAACATATGTACAGGTTGCACACACAGGATTTGAAATTGCAGTGCTCCCTAGGCCCACAGTGAACATAAAACATCTGATAAACAAGACAATAAACACCATGACTAAAACATGTACCCGTAGCAAAAGTACAGTAGACTTGTATATTATACAGATAGGTAAAACACACAATGCGTGTTACATATAAATATAAGCTTTTCATTATCATTACATTACTGTAAATCTATGTTATCAGGGGATTTCTTTAAAGGTCCTCTATTATGCAAAATTGACTATTGTGAGCTTTAAGCCATGTTAGAATGCTAGTTTTCAAATTAACAGCTACCTTTAGTTCAGTAGAGATGGGCAAATCCAAGGACGAACGAAATTATGCAAATGATATATATGGAATGTGTATGAAGTTTAAAAACATCTGTGTTAAACTTGTGTGAAGGAAACAAAACAAAACTCTAGCTATGTTTTTGATGACAAAACATAGCAGAATAAAAAACAGCATAATGTGGGATCTTTAATGACATATCGCATACAAATGTACAGTACATGCATACAGTTTAAATGTCCTCAACTTGACACCATAAGAGAGGAAGTAACTGCATCAAGGGGTGCAAAGACATAGTCTCTCAAACAATAAAACATTTCCAATCGTCTTCACATGACAAACAGAAACCCTGTCAATTACCTGTTTCAAATGTCACTTCATTTAGTCTTTTAACCACAGATGCCTTTTGGTTCCAGCAGATTTTCGTGGTACTTTGATTGACGCATTGTGCTTGTCTTGCCCCCCTCATGCCCCCCTTGCTC
This sequence comes from Paratrypauchen microcephalus, assembly GCA_036785185.1. Classification (NCBI taxonomy): domain Eukaryota; kingdom Metazoa; phylum Chordata; class Actinopteri; order Gobiiformes; family Gobiidae; genus Paratrypauchen; species Paratrypauchen microcephalus. The sequence goes on from JAVJIX010000030.1 coordinate 2,462,379, forward strand.
GAGCTGTGGTGGTTTGATGCTTTATTCAGCTCTGACAGTCTTGTGCAATGATGAGGCCCTGACACTGGTCACAGCTCCATGCCCAGACACTGGACTCTCCACTGTCAATTTAACACACATCCACCTTTTCACATTCTGTTTGCTCACTGTCCTGCTTTGCTTTATGGATCAGCAAATAGCCTTTTCTGTGGTCACTGTGTGTTTGCTAACCTAACAATGGACACGTCGATATTACACCTTTTAAATGCTCTGACGCACCCATTCTACTTGTGTTTGTGATACACTTGAGATACAATTACAGAATCTACAGCAGCTTAGTTATTTTTTTACACACAAAGAAAGAGGCTATAAACTGACAATTTATAGCAAGACACTATTGTAAAATTAAAAGTCAATTCTGGCTACTAGCAAACTACTTAAAGATCCCATGACATGGTACTTCTTGATGCTTTTATATGGCGCCTTAATGGTTCCCTAATACTGTAAATGAATCCTTCTTCAAAATCAAGACTCAGTGCATGAGAAAGACCCATGAACACAGGCAGAGTCAAAAAATATGTCTCTGAACACCTCATTATGGGCGTTGTTGCTTGAATGCAAATGAGAAGGACAGAGACAGGCCAGAGCAGCGGGTGGGGTGGGGGGAACTCTCCGCTGTTTCCTCGTTTAGCGGTGCGCTGGTGCGCTGGCTTCCTTTTATGCGCGAAGGAAGAAAGGAGAGGTTTTTCAGTGAAAAAAAACAACAAATTTTCACAGAAAATAAAATTAAACCACTGCTGTTTCAGAGGTCTAGAGGCTCAGATAAAGGACATCCGAGCCTGGAAACATTCTCACGTGCCTCCAGGTAAATAAAAAAACGCATTTCACATTGCGTAGCTTGTTCGCGGTCCAAACTCTGGCTGTGACGGTGGGTAGATATCCAGACGTGAAGTGGAACTGCATTTGCATTTTTGCTTCAGTGTGACGTCACATAGTTTCCTTGTTCAGAATCGCCCGTTTGAGCTGTCTTTTTTTCAAACGCAGAAAAGGATCGTAAATGCTCAGTTTACACATTTCGCAACTTGTAGCCATGGGGTGTGTGTGTGTGTGTGTGTGGCTCTAAACAGAGTAGGGGAGCTCACATTAACGTTCAAAAACCTCAGAAAGTGAAAATTTCATGCCATGGGACCTTTAAAGGGCCACTGGTGAACAGGCGTTTCTAACTTTGACCACTGCTAACAACACAAAACATCCAAAGGAAATCAAACAAGAGAAACAGAGCTCTGGCTTAAGATGAAAAAAGATCTAAGTACAGCTTAACCTGAATTGGTCAGTGATTTTCAATACTGGTCACTCTTGATGCTAATTGCCAATGCTGACACACACACGACAGATCCCCATTCATCACTACTGTTATTGTGACCTTAGTAATATCACTCTAATGGCGAGGTGTATGATTTCTGGCATAAGTAATAGGACATAATTATCTCCAGTCACTTTTCATTGTTACTGTAACAGGGATTTGCCGAGGCAGTTGTAGTTTTCAAATTGTTTAAATAATAATAGTCATTTTTCACTCCAGTTGGCCACAAGTCTAACGCAACTAAAGCTAAATTTGCTCAAATAAAGAGGTACAGGACTTCATTCATACATACTCCATAGAACTGAACAACTCACCCTTGTGTAATGGATAACCCAGTGTTATGTCAGCTATTATTTCATCTTTGCATCTTTTCTCCTTATCCACATCTTGCATATAGCAGAGATATTTCTCTCTCATTTCTCATTTCTCTCTCACATACATTTGTATAATTACACCTTATTTGACACTAGTTTGTTGTTATTTTTGCTACTTATTTGAATGTATTATATTTTTACAATTATGTTTTTGCTATATTTTTATATGTGTTGTGATATGTGAGCTACTGTGTCCAAATAATTTCCCTTGTGAATCAATAAAGTGTAAGTCTCCTTGACATCCCTTCCATATATAGGCTAACCTTTATGGCTTATTTGGCACTTGACTCTTGTTATAGCTTGCCTGTCTCTGCTAGCGCTGAAAAGTCATCTCTACAGACACATGCTGTCCCTTAGCTTGGTTAGTTCTGATTCATTCATACATCTACTTCCTCTTTATCCATGCAGGACCAGACTCTGGAGACAGCAATCTTAAACAGGGAGGCCCAGATTTTCCTTCATACAAACAATCTTTATTTAATTGTCAATCAAATGTTAATTTACTTTTGATTGACTTTATCAGGGACCGCATTAATCCACTAACACTTTTTTGCATTAGATGGTATTGACATAGACATTCACTTTTTAGTTAAAGCTAAGGGTTATTTTAAATGATCTGTGTATCTATGTTCATGAAATATATAAATAAATAAAATAAATATTGGCCACACACAACACAAATATGAATGTGTGAAAATATTTAAGAAAAATAGGCTACATATACTCAACAAAAATATAAACGCAACACTTTTGTTTTTGCTCCCATTTTTCCTGAGATGGACCCAAAGATCCAAAATTCACTCCAGATACACAACACTACCATTTCTCTCAAACATTGTTCACAAATCTGTCCAAATGTGTGACAGCGAGCACCTCTGCCCCGCCGAGACAATCCACCCCACCTCACAGGTGCGCCACATCAAGATGCCGATCCGACATCATGACCAGTGCACAGGTGCGCCCCAGACTGCCCACAATAAAAGGCCACCCCGAAATGTGCATTTTTTGCTTTATTGGGGGTCTGGGGACTCAGAACCAGTCAGTATCTGGTGTGACCACCATTTGCCTCATGCAGTGCAACACATCTTCTTCGCATAGAGTTTATCAGATTGTCAATTGTGGCCTGTGGAATGTTGGTCCACTCCTCTTCAAAGTCTGTTATGGACGAAGAACACAGGTGCATTTTATTGATGGCATTTTGAATGCACAGAGATACCGTGATGAGATCCTGAGGCCCATTGTTGTGCCATACATCCATGAACATCACCTCATGTTTCAGCAAGATAATGCACGGCCCCATGTTGCAAGGATCTGTACACAATTCTTGGAAGCCGAAAATGTCCCAGTTCTTGCATGGCCAGCATACTCACCGGACATGTCACCCATTGAGCATGTTTGAGATGTGCTTGACCGGCGTATACGACAGCGTGTACCAGCTCCCACTAATATTCAGCAATTCGCACAGCCATTGAAGAGGAGTGGACCGACATTCCACAGGCCACAATTGACAATCTGATAAACTCTATGCGAAGAAGATGTGTTGCACTGCATGAGGCAAATGGTGGTCACACCAGATACTGACTGGTTCTGAGTCCCCAGACCCCCAATAAAGCAAAAAAAATGCACATTTCGGGGTGGCCTTTTATTATGGGCAGTCTGGGGCGCACCTGTGCACTGGTCATGATGTCGGATCGGCATCTTGATGTGGCGCACCTGTGAGGTGGGGTGGATTGTCTCTGCGGGGCAGAGGTGCTCGCTGTCACACATTTGGACAGATTTGTGAACAATGTTTGAGAGAAATGGTAATATTGTGTATCTGGAGTAAATTTTGGATCTTTGGGTCCATCTCAGGAAAAATGGGAGCAAAAACAAAAGTGTTGCGTTTATATTTTTGTTGAGTATAATTAGCATAAGATCTCATCAGACATAACAGATTAACACAGACTATATTTTAAATGAAGTCACTGTTACTCCATACCACCCACCTAACAAGATCAGCCCCTGTGGCTCATCACTGTGTCGCTCAATAGCACGGAGCAGGTTTTCAGATGCCTTTTCATTGACTTGTTTTTCTGTGTACTTTTGTCAGCTAAACGCTACGGCGACAATCTCTCTGGAGCCATCTCTCACATGGGGCACCGAGCGCATGCTGAAAAAATCGTTCTATTAATTAATGGTGTAATTAAGGTTTTGTCATTGACACGGCACGCGCTGACGGGGATGGATGGGCTCGCTGCTCGTGCACCCGTGGCTTGTGTGTTCGATAATGAATGGCACCTATTAGCGGCACATTTGGGTGGTGATGGGGCCACCTGCAAAGCATTGGCTCCCCACCTCTCCTGTCTGCCCTCTACGCCTTTATCTGAACACAACACTTCGCTTTTCCCCAGTCTGACCTTAGCCTTCATTTAGCATCCTCCCAATTTAACATGAGCTCTCCTGGATATGGAACCCGCTGCTCTAACTATGTAAGATTAATGCCAGGTCATTTAACCCAAGAGCACCCCCTTTCTCCTAATACTTTTGTTTACGATTAGTTTTACACCTCCTTAACCTAATACAGGGTTTGGATAGTGCCCAGTCCATCTGCTGTCTCTAATGATGGTAATAAGTCTGCCTGTGCTTTAATTATGATGCAAAAATACATTTACACCTCGTGAAATTACATGTCTTCACACATGAAAGGACAGGAGGATATAGTAAGACTGTAAGAATAGGACTGTAGTTTTCTCATGAGGTGTGAGCAACAAAAAAAATAAAAACATCTACAGAAAGTATACAGAAAAACTGATGATTTGTAATAGGTAACCCTATGTCATGTCAATCACTACTTCATTTTTACAATGTTTCTCCTTACCCACCTTTTGTATATAGTAGGGATGTAACGATATCCATATTTTTCAGTGTGATATGTTAACAATACACATCTCATGATACAATATTTACTGCGGTATTTTGTGGAGGCTAACAAAATTGTGAATATGCTACTTTTACCAATTAAAATTCATTGACAAGACTTTGGTTCTGTCATAATCTAAAGAACTAAGATTATTTAAAAGTGATTAATATAACATAGTTATCTTGTATAGTCTAACAGAGCAATGGTTCATGGTCTATGTCAGGGGTCGGCAACCTTTACAACTCAAAGAGCCATTTGCACCCGTTTCACACAGTAAAGAAAACACTGGGAGCCACAAAACCCTTTTGAAATTTAAAATGAAATAACACTGCATATAACGGCTGTGCCATAGAATTACATTTTGGATATGAACAAACTAAAATAAAATACATTTTAATTAAATACAGTGGTCCCTCGCTGTTTCGCTGATTTTTTTTTAGAGTATCAACACGTGTTGTGTTCTGCATCCTGATTGGCTAAAGGACTGCAGACCTTTGCCGATCCGTCAGTCATTCTCCTCCGTGTCTGCTATACAGAATGCGGTCAGTTTGCCAAATTTATTTAAATGTTTGATCACGAGCAGTGTGACTCTGAAGCAGTGACGGACTGAGCAGTCTGGCATTTGAGCACATGCCAGAAGGGCCGAGGCCGTGCTCTATTACGGATTTGACCACGTGTCCGCGCGCACACTTCTCCGGGCAGTCAATGCACATCGGGAAGTAGCGGCAATGTTTCCGCATAACGAACTGTTGGAACCTGGAGTCCAGGTGGCGGAACCAGTCCTGAGAGCGCACGGACGCGTTCTCACTACAGTTCTGTGTTTGGTGAAGAGCTGTAGAACCCCTCCCCCCCCGTTCCACAGACTACGGGGCCACTTCTAGGTGTAAATTGCCAGGGCCGATGATCCCAGTCCGTCATTGCTCTGAAGTGCTGTATGTTTGCAAGTTTTCTCCCCAACAAAACCCGCAACAGCGCAGCAGCGTCAGGCGCCTCGATCAGAGGAACTGTGAAATACACACATATTTATACACGCTATAAAGCTGACTACTTCACAGATTTTGCCTATCGTGGGTTATTTCTACATCGTAACCCCCACGATAAACGAGGGACCACTGTACTGAGCCGCATCAGAGGGATCAAAGAGCCGCATGCGGCTCCGGAGCCGCGGGTTGCCGACCCCTGGTCTATGTAGTTCACTCTACTTTTTTTAAGCTCATGCTCCACCATAACAGTGAATTTAAGCAAAGAGACTAATTTGATATATTGTGATGGTCTACGCTATTATAGTGAAACTTTTGGGATAAGATATCACAATATTTTGGTTATTTTACTTGTACCTATACATTTGCATAATTATGCCTTATTTGATACAGTTTCTTGCTATTTTTGCTCCTTGTATTGGATTTCTTATTACTATTTTTATTGTTGCTCTTTGTTCAAAGTTCAAAGTCAGCTTTATTGTCAAAAAACATATCTACAGGTTGCACACACAAGATTTGAAATTGCAGCACTTCCTAGGCCCACAGTGAACATAAAATATCTGATAAAAAAGACAAACACAATGACTAAAACGTCACATATACCCATAGCAGAAGTACAAGACAAACACAATGACTAAAACGTCACATATACCCATAGCAAAACTACAGTAAACTTGTATATAATATAAATAGGTGAATCACACAATTTGTAGTGTAATAAAGATCAAATGGTGTCATTTAAGCAGCAGTGTCAACACCAATTTCCTTAAGCAGTTACCTTAAGCAGTTACTACAGCTACTACCATGTCAAAATAATTTCCCTTGTGCATCAGTTAAATTTGTTTAGTCTAATTTGATCACTATTATTTCATAAAGTCTTTCAGAGGCTATATACTGTATGCATGTTGGATTGTCACTACAAAAACAAAGATGAGGATATTAATTAAATGCCTTTTTGGTTGAAATTAGCATCTGTAAAAATAATACACGCTTCTCCAGTACTTAAAGACGTGTAGTTTGGAGTTCAGAAAGTTGTGATTGACAGGTAGATTAGCCAATCAGGGACATGGACCATCCGGATCAAAACCAAGATAGCTGCTTAAGAGGAAAAAAAATATAGAACTGAAAATGTTAATTGGAAGATTTTGATTTAAATGACAGATGACCAATTTTTGTTCTTCTCTCAAACGGAAAGCACTCTGTTCCACTTTGTGTTATCATGTGGTGATAACCATTGCTCAACTATGTTTTTAAACTCTATACTTCTTCACTAGAACCATTTAGATTTTTTCAGTCTTGAATTTACCAAGTTCCACTAAACTAAATTGTAGCTGTTAACTTGAAAACTACCACTACATGACATCACAAGGTGGAACAGAGCATTTTGAGCTTAGGAGATGTAGACAATAATAATAAAATTACTCAAATTTGATGAATGAAAGAAAACACAACACCAGGTATGTTTTTGATGAGGTAAAAGTATTATTACATGACTTAAAGCTCACAAGAGTCAATTAGCATACCTTTAACATAAAATAAGCCACAATAAAACCAACAAAACTCCCCCACCATGATACCATCTTTTTTTCATGACTCTGCACTGATGTTGTGAGTGGCTGAATTCTTAAGTGAAACAAAATATGGCAGTTGAGCAGTTAGAAGATGATGAATTACAGTTTGCTATGGAAAACGCTGGATTTCTGACATGCAGCTGTTTTTCTTATACGCTGACTGAAGCTTTCTAATCAACACCACTGGTTAGCTGTTCAATTATTAAAACTAAAAGGATGGCATGTAATATTTAAACTTCTGGAGGCAGCCAAGGAGGAAGAGGGTGATGGTGCGAGGAACCAATCAAGTCGTATGATAAGGCGATATTTTCATTTCCTTTTGGGGTGGACGCGATTGACTTTGAACAAAGGTCAATGCCAAAAGTGACACCGGTGAGTGATCTATGAGACAGATAATTCTATAATTCCACTAATGATCTTCAAGGGCCCTGACTGTGTAACCTCTGTGCTGCAAGCTGCCGATATGAGCAGTGTTGGAAGTGATACTGGAATAATTAGTGTAGAGTTTGAAGAATAGCCATCACAACTACAAGCAGCACTCAAGTGGGGACTAAGACTGTGCTAAAAAATAAAACCTAACCAGTAATTAAAGGTGCATTGTGTAACTTTTCTTGTGGAGGGTCCATCAAATGTTTTTTTTCTCCATGGAGATGATACAAGGAGAAGTTCAATTTGTCAACTGGACAAAGTATGTTTGGTTGAAAACGTTTCGCCGCTCATCCGAGAGGCTTCGTCAGCTCTAATAAGAATGCTGGTAAGACACTTGCTTATATCTTGCTTATATCTCCATGGAGATGTTATTGCTTTGTCTGGAATGTTTCACAGTATGGTATTAAACCTTCCTATCTTCATGGAGATCAAACCAGATGAAGTTACTGGTCAGATCTGTGGAGAGGCAATGCCGCTCAGTCAGATGACCTTTTTCAAACCATCTGAAATGGAATAAATGTAAGGTAAAGCTGTTTAATGTCATACTGTGGAACGTTCCAGTCAGAGCAATGACATATCCATAAAAACAAGCAGGTGACGGACACTCCACCGGAATATTTACACACTGCACCTTTGAAAGAGTGTTTGTGCAAAGTTTGGTGGTTCGCATCACACTCTCGACACTCTAAACATCATTGGTCATTGGTAGAGCAGTCAGACCCACGGACTCACAAATTGGTGGTGCGATTCCTGCTCCCACAGATAAATACTGTCATTGTATCCTTGACCAAGACACTTAGGCTACGTCCACACGACAACGCTCCTGGATTTTTTTAAATGCAGGTTGAAAAAAATTTGTGTCCACACACGTGTCGGATCAGTAAATATTCGTGTCCAGATGAAAACGGAGTGCTGACTGAAAAAGATGTAATACATATGCCACACAGATATGTGGCGCTGTAAACAGGATACAGCCAGAGCCACCTGAAACACTACAAAGAGTACATGCGCATAAAGTCCTTGGTCTTCTGGCAAACAAACAAACACAAGAAGATAATAATGATGGCAAATTCACGCACAAAAACCGACTCTCTTGTTTGGACTGACGACAAAGTGGAGTTACTTCTACGAGTTACGTTGGATTACAAAACACGTCAGTATCAGCAGAACATCGACTGGGAGTCCTGCCAAAGCAGATGATGATCGTTTTCCAAAAGCTGCGTTTTGCTCATCCACATAACAACGTGACCCTGGCGTTCTCAGATTTCTCCACTCTGGAACCTGGTTTCAAAAAACACCATTTTTGCCCCCCCCCAAACGCCGGCGCCGTGTGGATGAAAGGTAGCCTGGGAATTCCCAGGCCGCTTCCGTTCGTTTCGAACTGGAAGGCGGCCTGGAAACTCGTCCAAGTGAGAGTCCCAGATTTAGGGCCCCAATCAGAGAGCGGGGGAGGTGTGGCAAGACGGTGACGCGTACCACATGACAAACGGAAGCTTGTAGTTTGAACTGACAACTGACATGATTGGCTATGGACTTACGTATACGCTCAATGATAGACACTCATAACGCCCAATAAACGGCCGTTGGCAATCGCTAACCACACCTCCGCTACGGGATTTTTCGAAGCGAGTTTCCAGACCCATATCTCACTTGTGATATGGTCAGGTGTTAACCAGACTAGATGAAAGGCCAAAACGATTACAAACTTCTCTGTTTCCATCAAAAAACGTTACGTGGACGGGCCCTTAACCCTCTAGTGTGCATACACTGATGTATGAATATGTGTGTGTGGTTGGGTGAGTGGTTTCTTGATTAATGCGCCTTGAGTGTCCTGAAGGTGGAAAAGACATAAAAATTACTATTTTGGAATCTATTCTATTCTATTCTTTTTAACATTTAAAGGTGCACTGTGTAACTTTTTTGGTGTCACCTGACTGCCTCCATGGAGATGTTACATAAGTGGAGTTAATATGATTAACTTAGATTCAGGAGCTGGACCACGCCTCAACCTCCTCGCCAGCGAACCACAGCTCATCTCGACCATGCCTTCAGTTACTCAGAAGCCCTATTTATACAGCCTATCCCGACAACACTGTCCGTGTGAGCTCTCTCGACCCCCTCCCTCCCACCCCGTGTCTGTCGTCCATCCTTCAGCCCGAAGACATCATCATTAAAGAGGGGGGGTTCCAAACCAGCTGGGTGACCATTTTGGATTGGAGACGGAGCCCCCACCCTAAGTCTCCCCCAGCCATCACCTCTGCCCACCGTCAATCGTCAATAAATACTTTTATCTTATTTCATTGTCATGGTAGTGAATGCTTTATCTGGAATGTTCCACAGTATCTTGATGCATGAGACAACTATCATCAGGCCAAGTAAAAAAAAAAAAAAAAAAAGGAAGGAAGCAATTGGAGTAATTGATTATCCATAGGGACAAATATGTGGCATACTCTCCCAAGCAGAAAAGTTACATAGCACATCTTCAAATGAACATTGAGTGTCAGTGGTGGCTGGAAAACCTCTGCCAAAGCATTGAAAATTTGTTCCCAGAAACTTCACTCTAAAAATTGTCAAAAATTATGACAAATTACCCCTAACAGTGAAGTGGAGTGACTAATCTAACTTTCAAAAAAAGAAAAAAAGCATAGTAAAATGATTAAAACACTGACATTATTTAGACCCTTGTGAGAAGATGAGGAGACTGTGGATTTCTACATTTGGTCTAGATAAAAGTAAAAGTAATCAATACACATACAATATACATACCTTTACAGAGACTGGTATAAGACCAATGCTCTGAGGGAATATGAGCTCGAGGGGAATACAAAGGAATGAAAGGGTGAAAGAGGAGCAGAGGTGTGCATAATGTCCTGATGAAGGCTGTGCTCTGGTCTCTGCTGCAATCAGCTCCTCCAATTTAGGAGTCACTTTGATTCTGGACTGAACCAAATAGGTTTTGAGCTGTAGTTTATCTTTCTTTCACTGTACCTGTTATTGTCTTTTGACTAACTCCACTGTTCACAATAGAAATTTTTGACAAAAGCATTTAGTTACTGTATTTAAAGGTGCACTTCTTTGGGCGGTCCACAACCTGCTTGTCTCCATGGTAATGTTACTGCATCATGTTGCACAGCATGGCATTATCTCACATGCCAGTGTTTTTGTTTCCAAAAATATGTTGTATAATATATTTGTTACTCCACAGCGTGACCTAACTTGGCCCGTTGGCTTCACCTGCTTGTCTCCATGGAGATAGATAAGATTGATGTCATACTGTGCAAGATTCCAGGCAAAGCAATGGAGACAAGCAATGAAAGCTACATAGTGAAGCTTTAAATATTGATATTGTAATGTCTGTCTGACTCATAGACTGTATAAAGTGGACTAAGTGAGTGTGTCATCACCCAGAGCGGCTCCAGTCAAATGAAGCTTGCAATGCTAATGGTTACAGGGGCGAATTTGGAGCCAGGCTTTATATTATGATTAAGATTTTTTTTAACGGACAAAAACACCAGGATCATGTAGAGCGGGTTAATAAGAACATTTTAAGACCAAAATGGTGAAGCTCATAGCAGCAGTTAGAGCAGACCTGGGCATTTCAAGGCCTGGGGGCCAAATACAAAAGCAAGCCGACTCTGACCAGCCTGTGAAAGGTTGCTTGGAATTAAGAAAATAAAACCTACTTTCAAAATTGTACATAGTGCAATTGTACTAATGATCATCTGTCGGATGTGCTCCACATCTCCACCTCAAACATGCAACCTGACTTTGATGCACTTGTTAAAGCTCAACAGAGGCTAGATTTCTCTCACTGATCAAGAAATAAAAAACAATAAACATGCTAACTTTGACTTTTTTTTTTTACACACAGTTTCGCAGTTGGACAAAAAATGTTGTGACATATCTTGTATTATATTGTTTGGTATACAAAGACATGGCGGTGTCTTAATACAAAGATAAAGTTAAACTCAGAAAGCATTGTGGGGTTAATGTGACCGAAAAAGAGTTACAAATGTTTCACGTTTACCATTGTTTTGAATTATTTTACTGAATAAATTCAGTTTTTGTAAAACCTCACTCTCTCATTACTTAATAATAACACATAACTTACCAGCTTCTGTAAACGATGCAATTTACTGATTTCAACATAGAAATAAAATTAATAACCAAACTTTTGGCCCGGTCCTCCACAATATTTTCTGCTTCTCATTTGGCCCCTGGGGAAAAATAATTGATGCAGTGATGCAGTCGTTGTACCGGACCGTTGTGATGAAGAGGGAGCTGAGCCAAAAGGCGAAGCTCTCAATTTACCGGTCAATCTACGTTCCTACCCTCACCTATGGTTATGAGCTCTGGGTAATGACCGAAAGGACGAGATCGCGGATACAAGCGGCCGAAATGAGTTTCCTCCGCAGAGTGGCTGGGCGCACCCTTAGAGATAGGGTGGAGAGCTCAGTCACATGGGAGGAGCTCGGAGTAAAGCCGCTGTTTCTCCACGTTGAGAGGAGCCAGCTGAGGTGGCTCGGGCATCTGTTTCGGATGCCTCCTGGACACCTCCCTCGGGAAGTGTTCCGGGCATGTCCCACCGGAAGGAGGCCCCCGGGGAAGACCCAGGACACGCTGGAGGGACTATGTCTCCCGGTTGGCCTGGGAACGCCGTGGGGTCCCCCCGGAGGAGCTGGAGGAAGTGTCCGGGGTGAAGGAAGTCTGGGAGTCCCTGCTTAGACTGTTGCCCCCACGACCCGGCCCCGGATAAGCAGAAGAAAATGGATGGATGGATGGAAAAATAATTGCCCACCCCTGAGTTAGAGGCAGGGGTGGCAATATTCAATGTAAGTCAGTGGGAGCCAGGGTCAATAAAAGCCAGAAGAGCTGCATGTAAAATTCCTATTTGAAACGCGGTGGCTACTAGATGCCCAAACGCTTTTTCAAGGGAAAAGCTTTTGTTCATTTTCATTTCTATTGGCAGTGTGTGTGCATGTAACACCTCAAAACAACTAAAACAATTATTGCAGTTCCTCTGTATCAGTTTGTATCAAAATAGTATGTGAGAGCTTTGGATAGATTAATTTAATGATTAAAAATTATGAGTTGAGTAAATGTGGCACTGAAATCTTAAACATTGTGAGTGCATCTGATCCACTGAACATTTCTTGTAGAGATACTCCGACTGTCTGCGGTGTATTAGTGCACTAAACTCCATCCTTGTTACTGTGGCGCATTATTTTAGAATTACCCGAGCAGCCCAAGCACCATTCATCACTAGATGCCGAGTTTATTGCCTGAATGGAGAGAGGAGTACTGCACACACAATGAGGAGATAGGGAGACAGACCTCTGCTTTAGTCATTTGAGCATTTACTGTCTCGCTTTACCAAAGGTTTATCAGTCGTAAAAATGAACCATTTTATAGCGGGGACCATGAACGTATCACAATGTGGCCCTGTTTGGATGTGATCAGTGACGCATCGGACAGCAGATTATTTCTCCTTACATGGATCATACCGGCGCTTTGTCTTCATATCCGAGTTTTTACCATTCTCCGTCAAGGTTACCATCACCTGACACGTTAACCCTTTAATCCATAACCTGCTGCAAGGTGCTCCATACTGTATATCAATCTAATTTAGAAATTCCTGTTGATTTTTTTTCACAAGGAGGACCTTTCAACCCTCCAATGTTGTTAAACCTGATGAATTAATATGACAAGGTGGCTTTTCATGGCTTTGTCAAAGGTTGTTTAAATGACTATATGTTCACTGCTGTTGTAATAATAATAATAATACATTTTATTTATATAGCGCTTTTCAAGACACTCAAAGACGCTTCACAAATCATAAAAGAATAAAATATCACAAAATTTACAACATAAAGTCAAACATTTAAAATATCACAAAATTTACAATATAAAATCAAACATTAAAAGCAATTTTAAACAGGTGGGTTTTGAGTTCTTTTTTGAAGGTGGGGAGATCAGAGCAGTCACGGAGGGGTTTGGGCAGTGAGTTCCAGAGGGTGGGGGCAGCGATGGAGAAGGCTCTGTCCCCCCAGGTTCGGAGCTTGGTCCTACAGGGCAGGGACAGGAGGTTGGAGCTGGAGGAGCGGAGGGAGCGAGATGGAGTGTGGTGGTGGAGCAGGTCTGTGAGGTAAGGAGGGGCCAGGTTGTGAAGTGCTTTGAAAGTGATGAGAAGAATTTTGAAGTGGATGCGCTGAGGGACGGGGAGCCAGTGGAGCTTGTGGAGGACAGGGGTGATGTGTTCACGTGAGCGGGTGTGGGTGAGGAGCCGGGCAGCGGAGTTCTGAATGTACTGTAGTCTGTTGAGGGTTTTGGATGGTGTACCGTAGGGGATGCTATTGCAGTAGTCGATTCTGGATGTGATAAATGCGTGAAAAATGCGTGTATGAGAGTTTCAGCGGCAGAGAAGGTGAGTGATGGGCGGAGACGAGCTATGTTTTTGAGGTGAAAGAATGCAGTCCGGGTTATGAATTTGACTTGGGGTTCGAATGAAAGAGTGGGGTCGAGGAGCACACCGAGGTTACGGATGAGTGGGAATGGAGAGAGTGTGGTGTTGTCGAAGTGCAGGGTGAAGTGTTGTGAGGATTTGGTGAAGTTGTGTGGACCGATGATGATAAAGTCTGTTTTGTCACTGTTTAGTTTAAGGAAGTTGTGGTTCATCCAGTTTTTGATGTATGTTAGGCAGTGGGTGAGAGTGGAGTGGATGCTGGGGTTGATGGATGTTGTGGAGATGTAAAGTTGGATGTCGTCAGCGTAGCAGTGAAAGTGGAGACCGTGACGACGAATGATGTTGCCAAGGGGGAGGATGTAGAGAATGAAGAGGAGAGGACCAAGCACCGAACCTTGGGGGACTCCTTGCTGCAGGGGGGCTATGGAGGAGGAGCAATGATTTATGTGTATGAACTGTTGCCGGTTTGTGAGGTAGGACTGGAGCCAGAAGAGAACGGAGCCGGTGATGTTGAGTGAGTTTTTGAGGCGGGACAGGAGGATGGAGTGGCTGATTGTGTCGAAGGCTGCAGTGAGGTCCAAGACGATGAGGATGGAGAGGTGGCCGGAGTCGGAGGAGAGGAGGAGGTCGTTTTTGAGCAGAGCTGTTTCGGTGCTATGTTTAGGACGGAAGCCGGACTGGAAGGGTTCGTAGAGACTGTTGGAAGTTAGGTGGGTTTGGAGTTGGGCGGCGACGACACGTTCCAGAATTTTAGACAGAAAGGGGAGGTTGGATATGGGACGGAAATTTGCACAGTTGTCAGGGTCAAGGTTGGGTTTTTTGAGGATGGGGGTGATAGCAGCCAACTTGAGAGACTGTGGGACAGTAAATATTATACCACCAAGAGTCAAGATGAAACCAAAATCTAACAATGTTCTTTCTCCTTTTTTCTCTTTCTCTTTATTTTAACTGAACTGAATTAACTGAATTTTACTGCAATGAATACAATTTAGCAATGTGGTGTATGAAGTGCTTATAAGGATTTTAAAATGAAGAATGTTAGTTCTTTGGGAAAGCACTTTGCAGAGCTAAGTATGGTTAATAATATACTGAAACATCTAATCTAATTTAATCTAGTCCAACATGGTCTATAAGATCAGATGTGTTTCAGTCTATTATGATTTTATGGATAAAACAAACAACTTTCCTTATTTTAGGATAGGACTTAATTCACACCATTTTAGTTACTTTGTAATTAGGTTTGTTTATTTGCCATTTGAAGATAAAAGCACATTGCATAATATGCATATTTATTTGATAGCTTAGAAGTTTTTAATGCCATACACTCATTTATCAATGCTTGGAACTGGCAAAAAATATTTCTTTATATTTGGAACAAATAGTCATAAAGTGAATTCAACTTGCACCTAAAACTAAATCTAATATAAGCTAATATAAATTGAATGACTGTGCTTCCATACAAACATATGCATGAATTCTTGTCCTGAGAATTTCAATGTATTTTGCTTTGTGATGGGAATCGGCTGCAGAGTGAAACAGCAAAGACAATGGTAGAAAGGGTGGGGGTGTGAGTGAAATGCGGGAGAAGCTATATCAGTCTGATCAGTCATCCGTCCTCCTCCAATCTCCTGATAAAGCAGGTACTGCAGGAGGTGAAACGATGTGTATCAAAACCTCATGAAGATCGATGGCATCCTTCTGTCCGCTCCCAACCAGACAGAAGCCAATGAGCGCCAGGAATAAAGAGGAATACAAAGAAAAGACAGACCATTCTAAATTGGATCGTGCAAAATGGTTGTGAGACGGAGAGGAGAGGCTATTAAAAATATACAAGCAACAAGGAGACGGTTGGAGTAGATGGGGGTGGTTATGTTACACTGGCAAACAAGTCCACAGTTAAATGTAAAATCAGGGTCAGGATTCCTTTATTCAGTCCTGAGTACAAACATGCTTGGCTAGATGCACAAAGGGTAAAATAATTTTAGCTATCTGAAAATAGTGACAGAAAATCCAAAAAAATAAATAATTCTAAATAAATGGTGAGAAGTCATACTGTGGGTAAATGGTTACAAGTGTACACAGACACTGGGGGCAAGGTGGTTTAAATGTCTTGCCCAAGGACACCTCTCCAGCAAGTCATTTGTGAGAACTGGACTCACACCACCAACCTTCAGAGAATGAACACTAACTGAGCTAAGTGTCTTGTCTAAGGATACAACACCAGTACTAACCAGGCCCAGCTCTGCGTAGCTTCAGAAATCTGACAATATCAGGCTTCGGCAAATGGGTATTAAATGCAAGTATTCAAATCTAACAGACACATCCAGTTCAGACCTGACCTTTGGCTTGAATCATCTGTTATGCAACTGAACCAGTAGTAGTTTATTTTATGAGGGGCTTAAACAAACACAATAAAAAAACTACTAGCAAATGATTTCTATAATTCCATAGTGAAGTACAGATTGCTGTTTAGTACCTTTTAGTTTAGTAGAGACTGTCAGTTCCAGGGTAAAATGATCCAAATGGCTCTAGTGAAGGTGTATGGAGTTTAAAAACACAGTGAAACACGAGGTGGAACAGAGTGTTTTGTGTTTGAGAGAAGAACTCAGCCTAAATATGTAGGTTTTGTGTGCAAAACAATTGTGAATGAAACAAAACACAACTCCAGGTATGTTTCTGATGAGGATTATATTACATTACATTATAACATAAAAGAAAATAGTGTAATATGGGCCCTTTAAATGATACCCAAACGTATTAAAATATTCTCCAAAATGTAAAAATCACCCTCCTGGTATTTCACACTGTTTGTACAAGTGGAAAGGAGGCGGTGTGAACACTTGGAGGAGGATCTGGGGTAAATAGAGTGAGCGAGATGGCTCAGGGTTGTAATCAGAATGGGCAGGGATAGTGAGACAGGTGTGTTTATGTACACAGTGCTTAGACAAACAGCGCAGTGACAGGTGATATCAGATTTAGGGGCTTAACGGGCTCCCGCACAGAAAGGTCAAGTCTGTGTTCAGCAAACACTCTCCAAGTACGGACCACATCTCCATCCTGTCCCCTCCACCTGCTGCCGGCCCACCCAAGATTTACTTTTTATTAGAATCACAAACATAAGGCGAGGGAGACTTTGATAAAGCTGCACGAATATTAACATATATGAAGTGTTTTTTTGTTGTTTTTCTTTTGAAATTTAGGCAACATATGTGATATTTTACAGTTGGCTTTGTAATGTACTCTGGGATATTCAGGGAAGGTTTCCAAACATTGCAAAATAATCTCCAATGTTGTATTTATAACATTAAATATGGCTACTGATTTATTTTTAAGTAGTTTTATAAATAAGTTCAATACACGTGTGTAAATCATGTACTAAGTCTGTATCGCACCTTCATTTTTAACACCAAGGGTGCTTTTTAAAATATAAATTGCTAATAATGTTTTTTTTGTTTCTTTAAGTTCCACTGTGTACTTTTTCTGTTAGCGGTCTGCCAAAACCTTGTTTCTATGGAGATATTGTTTTGCCTGAAAGGTTGCATTTATTCAATTTCAGGTGTTTTACTGCTCAAAAATACTACAACAACCACACATTCCTACAATGAATGAGCTTGCCTCTCAACAGATCTGACCTGTAAATTAACCTGGAGGTATTGTGGGCTTGTCTCCATGACATAGATTAGTTTAATGCCATATTGTGGGACATTCTAGACAAAACATTTTCATGAAGACAAGATGGTGGTGGACTCCCACCCAGGAGGTTAAACAGTGCACCTTTAAGGCTATACCATTTCACATTTTGCATTATATTGACAATTATGCTGCTTTCTGTATATTGCAAAATGATCAAACTCTTATATACATACAGCCATTATAGAAAACACTGAAATGCATGTTAATGTGTCAGATAATTAGATTCATTTGGGTTGGGACTACGGCAGAGACATCTTGCAGTTTCATTGGAATAGCTGTAGTGGATTACATTGCTTCTGATTTTATGATGATTTAATTTGAAATGTTGACAAAAACTGGTTTGATATGCCAGATATGTAATATGCCAGATATGTAATATGCCCTCCAGACCAATAATTTAACCAAATAATACATAACACTAAAGGGCACTTAGATCTAAAACTATAATAGCTTGTATAAAAAAACCAACTCTTTTAAAGCCAGCAGAGATTAAATTAAAACAAAATGCTACATGAAAGTCCACATGCAAATCGCGTCCTTGGAGTGAAACCACTTTTTAACCATGGCGTGTGTATTTTTAGTATTTTGTGAAGATATGATGGTGATAATTAATGAACAAACATGTTCCCCCAACATAATGGAGCGTCCTGGTCTCCCGAGTGTTATGGTAATAAGAGTGATCACAGCAGAATGCCACTTTATTTCTCACATTAACAATCCACACAGCTGCTGTTTGCTTTGTATTGTTCAAGGATCACTGTTAATCCACAAAGAGACTTCAGTGTGTGCAGTCAGTCAGAGGGCAGCCTGGAAAAAGACTATAGGAAATAATATTGTCATTTACATTCCTGAGGTGTAAAAATGTCTTTCATATGCAAGTTTTGTGCATTAGGAGCAGATAAACAAGATATGAGAAAACGTGATAATTAAAATATATATTTGAGCTATATGATTCAGATGCTGATTTCTCTCAAGGACCATGAAGACAGAGGTATAGACTTTAAGCATGTGTACATTCACTGCTACACATCTCAAGTTCATAGCCTTTTGTGAAAATTAAAATATATTAATACTCTACCAAAATTCAGAATTGTATACCCTGTAATATTGTATTTACCTAAAGGTCATAAATTATGTAAAATTGACTCCTGTGAGCGTGTTATAATGTTGTTACCTCCTCAATATACCCGGAGTCGTGTTTTGTTTCATTCACACGTTTGAGTAATAATTTATTACTAGTCCATCTACACCTCCATAGCACAAAATGCTCTGTTCCACCTTGCGTTGTCATGTATTGGTAGTTGCAGCTTTTACCTTTTCTTTAGTAGAGATTAGCAATTCCATGCCTGAAATTATCTGGATGATTTAAGTGAAGCTGTATTGAGTTTAAAAGCACAGTGGAGCACTTCTTTTATTATCACAGAACATCACAAGGTGGACCAGAGTGTTTTCTGTTTGAGAGAAAAACCTAGCCTAAATATGCAGTTTGTGTTAAATATGTAAGATTGAAACAAAACACAACTCTGGGTATGTTTTTGATGAGGAAACAACATTATAACACAGATCAGAAAACAGCGTAATATGGGCAATTTAAATAAAATGATGTAGTTTTGTTCTCTCGCTCACAGCATTAACATCTTGCCTGACCTGTGTACTAATTCTAGTATTTTAAAATATCTGTATTAAAAATGCAGCCAGAACTAGTCCGTATAGGCAACATCATTCATGCATATTACTTCCATATCAACAAGCAATCTTACAATGAAATAATTTAGTTCATTTAGGCATTAGTTATCAGACTTATGTTATACTGATCAGGCAGTTATTAGGCTGCGCTGTCTTTATCAGACCTGTGGGGTTTATGATGTTGAATTTGAGGTTGCAGGCTGCTGTATTTTTCAGTTTGTTTGACTGCAAATGTGAATCGCACCTGCTCCCTGAAGCTCAGACAGGCGGTGCCTCTGCAGCTGGAGAGGCGGGGCTTACTCAAACATGAGGGATGCACTGAGCTGGAAGCCATTGGAGAAAATTGGGAATAAAGAGACAGAGAGAAAAAAAAAGTCTTTGCACTGTCACGTGACCCCCATAGCAACGGTAACTATGCCGCCATGACACCGGGGATGCGATTGACTTCAGTTCAGTAGCATCAGAGAAATATGGGCAGGTTTTGTTGTATATTTGGCTGGTCTAGCCATTCTGAAAGGAATAAAATGCTTAATTTCTTCACTGTTCCTCTGGAAATTACTCATCAGGGAGCTCAAACAAGGGAATTATCGAAAAAAAGACAGGAATTAGGGCTTGCAAACACAAACCATGAAGAGATTTCGAATGGTACCATCAAGACACCTGACATTTGCTCACGTCACTTTCA